>CM077581.1:13767500-15017500 GCA_039657365.1 Stephania yunnanensis
ATGGTTACAAATCCTAAATGATAAGATTTGATGCTAATTATATAGAATAACCTTTTTTTTTATAACTATGGGTATCTGCATCCTTCGGGTATGATTAATCCCATAGGGTCAAGTCGGTCCTACCAAACCCATTGACCGGGAGAAACCACCAGAAAATGATTTCATTGTTGACGCAAGGACTCGAACACGCGACCCTCTTCCAGTGAAGAAACCCTATGTAGTACTTGCGCCACGCCTCTGTCGGGCGGTAATTATATAGACATGGAATGGTTGAGAAACAAGGTACATGCAATTTTGATCTAGCCTAAAATTTCTTGACCTCCCATCTAACTTGGGTGTCGGAGTGCTTCTCCCGGAGACCAACTTCCGAGGACTTTGATTTGCATATTTAGTCAGTGAGAGGGCCAGGGTTCGAACAATGCGTAGAGGTTCCGACGTCTCGGAATTCGAGGTATCCCTTTTTCAGTTTACACAATAGGTGCTAAATTTTTTTAGAAGATACTCTTGAAAAATGAAACATGTTAGAAGATACAAGACCAATTCTCAACCTCGCTTACAAGAAATGGATTCTAACGAATTGTCTATTGAAAAGAGAAATAATATCCAAAATCATTAATTGCATCAAACGTAAGGTTTATAAAACATAGGAGCAAGTATAGATGGAGAAAAGACATGAAATAATGTACAAAAAAAAAAAGCTTTTCTAATGTATTTTGATAAAACTTGGATGTTCTTAGTTATACTTCTCTATAGTGTCAAAATTCTACAAAAACTCCCCACATCTAATTGCATTTACCCGCATTAATTCTGAGTTTTAGGTGAGCGAAGTTATTGGCGAAGTTGAAGTTTCAATCCTTACCTAATCGATTACATGAATATAATAAAATCTCATGTGGGATAAATTTTACTATAAACACATAATTAATTAAAATGAATGCATAAAGTGGTCCTATAATCAATCAAATAATTGCTCGTAATGAAGATGTGGCGACTACTCTAACAGTAATTGAAATTTGACATGCATGATCACATAACAGTAATTGAAATTTGACATGCATGATCACATAACAGTAATTGAAATTTGACATGCATAACCACATAACATTAATTGGCAAAGTCCAATTTTCAATCTTTGTCCTAAATGAGTTTTCTTCCTTTCCACATCTCCTGATCTCCTAGGTTATTCGAACTTGGCACTGTTGTCAAAAATACCCGAATGGACACGATTTCAAACACGGGAAATGTGGTGACGCCGTAGATCGAAGGTTGGACACGACAAGTCTCGATCAACAAAAAGAAGGGTGCAGCAAGAGAGAATTTTGTGATTGTAACCCTGAATTAACCCTTCATTGTATGCATCTTAAGCACGTGGGAGAGATTACGTCAAAAATGGGCCCCACACTCCCATTGTTGTCACTATATTACACTTACACTTATGACTTGTCACTATGGAGACTTGATCAAATAAATTGAGACTACTAAGTTTAAATCACATGCGCACATGTTGTCACTATATTACACTAACACTTGTGACTTGTCACTATAGAGACCACATCATGTGCGAGCAAACTGCTCCACATGAGGCTTTTTTAGTGTTAGTTGCTCTTGCTGATGTGGTCCCTAAAAAGCAACTCGGTTGAGACTACTACTTAAAATCACAAGGCCACATCCTATGCGTGCGATATAGTGACATTGTAGCACACCCCTACTAAGTTGAAATTCCATGCTTAAAGTTAGGTTTAGATAAATTATATGTGGTCCCTACTAAGTTGAAATCACATGCCCACGTCATGTGTGTGCAATGGAAGAGTTTGATCAATGTAACTGACCCCAACTAATTTGAGATTGAGGCTATGTTCTCATTGTTGGAGAAAATTCGACAAAATAGAAATTGAAGAAATTTGGCGGTGTAGTTGTATATCTAAGGTAACTTGGGATGCATTGATAAGGTAAGATTTAAAGAACTTTGAAAGCACGACATCAAGAACATTGAATCGACCAGAGTGGAAGAGTTTGATCCATGTAGCTAACCCCAACTAATTTGGGATTGAGACTTTGTTCTTGTTAAGTTTTGAAGAAAATTCAACGCGAGAAATAGAAGAAATTCAACGGCGTAGCGGTAATTGTGGTATATCTAAGGTAACTTGGGATGCATTGATCAAATAAGAATTAAAGAACTTTGAAAGCACACAATCAAGGGCATGGAACCGATCGAGTGGAAGAGTTTAATCCGAATTTGGGGTTGGGGCTTTGTTGTTGTTGTGTTATGGAGAATGTTGTTGTTGAGTGTTGGAGAAAGTTGGTGTTTGAGTATTTAGGTGAGTGAATTTGTTGGTGTTTGTTTGCTTTCTTTACATGTTAGAGCTCTGTGTTAGTTCAGTTTCAGTTTTCAGTTGCTAAAGAGCAGAAAGTGAGGTCAATTTTATCGATTTCTTGTGGCTAATTCAATCTGTTATAGTTCATAAATAAGTTGTAACTCTGCAATTTTGTTATTTATGGATTAATTGAAATCTCAATTGTACCTGCTGTTTGTGTTCTCTATTCTTATTTGTGCTTCTATCAAATACTTGAGAACGGACTACAAAGTCTCCATGTAGGAAAAAGGTCTAAGCGTCTAGGTTCTAGATGTGTTATGGCTAGCAGTCTAGCATTTTGTTTTGAGAATTTAGAGAGCTTTAATGGATTGTCTAATTAAATGCAAATATGTTTCATTCTAGAATGACATAAGTGTATTCTTTCTTCTCCAAAAAGAAGATGCAAATCAATAAATGAATGCATAAGCAGCACCTGCAGTTTGACAATAATAATAGAAAGGTACAGGAAGAAAGATCTTCGTGAAGTATAGGTTTGATGATTTAAAGCTATAAGCACAACATGGGATAAGTAGATTTCAGATTAGAGCTTGCAACTTAAAATGTTTATAAAAGCATGAATATAGAAATCACATCCATACCAGAAGTGACAACTGGTGTTGTGTCATCAACGGCTCCCATATACCGTAACATTCCGTATTCAAGTTCAGCAAAGCCCTGGAATATAGAATAAATATTGATTTCAACAATAGATATTTTTTCAAGGTGCAGTAACAATAAAATAACTATGATATTTCAAGGAGAAAGAAGAGTTTCAGCTGTATGGAAACCCATTTTGAAATTAATTAGGGATATCAGTTGTATGGAAACCCATTATGTATACTTCGTATGCTAAAAAGTTAAATTCAACAGCTTAAAGTACTCTTATATAGTATTAGATTTTGTAAGATGGAATGCCCAAGTCCAAGTGTAGGAGAGGGAGTGAGTGTGAGAGGGGCTCAAGTTAGGGAGTGAGCATACACCAAATTGCCAAGGCAAGATAGTGTTTAACATCCCAATTTATAACCCTCTCAATGGTCACTTGAATATCCTAAGTGGGACTACTCTTAACAATCCTCATGTCCAATGGACTATAGCCAAGTTGAGACTTGAATTAATTCGATCCTCAAGTCTAACGGGCATTATATCAAACCTATCAGGTAACTAGCCAACTCAAATTCAACGGGGCATTGGCCAACTTCGAGCACCCAACTAACTGAGACAGTCCAACGAGGTATTTGCCAACTTGGGACGGTTCCTATCCAACTCGAGACTTGACAACAATAGATGATAACAAAAACCAAAATGATAGCCTACTAGGTAGATATTACTTGGATTGAAAACTTAGGCATCCATTATTCATTGCTTTGATACCGTATTAATTTCGTGTAGGATGGAATGCACAAGTATTAATTGTAGGAGGGAGTAAGGGAGTGGGGCTCAAGTTTGGGAGAGACTATACACCAAAATGTCAAAACAAGATCGAGTCCCGCATCTCAACTTAGAACTCTTTCAATACTCTCTTGAATATCCGACGTGGGACTATTCTTAACACTCTCCCTCATGTCCAACGAAGGATAGTCAAGTTGAGACTTGAACTAATTAGATCCTTCAAATTTAATGGGCATTACCTCAAATCCAGCAACAACAATTAGACTTGAACTAATTGAATGTTGGGCGGTAAAACAACAACAATTACATAAAACGAACGTAGCAGAAATGAGGAAGCTTAGGTGGATGTGTGATAAAACTCGTAAAGATAGAATAAAAATATAGAAATTCAAAGACAAGTAGGAGTAGCACCATTTGATACAAAGATTAGGGAAGGGCAGCTGCGATGCTTTGGTCACCTGCAACGACAACCTACAAATGCCCCAACTAGAAAACTTGACTCAATAGAAACTGAAGAAATTCGACGAGGCAAGGGCAGACCAAAGTTAACATGGGATGCATTAATTAGGAGGGATTTGAATGGTTTGCAAAGTTCACCATCAATTGCACTTAATCGAGCACCATGGAAAAGTTTGATCCATGTAGCCGACCCCAGTTAATTTGGGACTGAGGCTATGTTGTTGTAGTTGTTGTACCTCAAATCCAGCGGGCAACTAGCCAATTGAGAACTAAAATCAAAATGAAGCATTGGCCAACTTTGGGCAACTAGCCAACTAAGACAAATCCAAATGGGCATTTGTTAACTTGGAATGGGTATTAGCTAACTTAAGACTTAACATCAATTGATGGATTGAAACCGTGTGCATCCATTTATCCATTGCTCTGATACCATATTAACTTTTGAAGGATGGAATGCCCAAGTTGAAGTGCAGGAGAGCGAATGAGTGTGAGTGGGGCCCAAGTTAGGGAGAGCATACACCAAAATGTCAAGGCAAGATAGTACCCACATCCCAACTGATAGTTTGCAAATAATAAGATACTTTATTATGAACACAAGAACCCTATATATAAGTTACCTAATATATTAGTGACAGTAGTATATATATATATATATATTATACCATGTGAACCACAAAAATACCCATGACATGGGAACTACATTTACAATCATTGGATTCTAATCCAACAAATTAATCTATGAGTCATAAATACACAAAACATTTAATGCACAACACATTTTGAAGGATTCCTGTGCCATGAGTATATATTCGGGCTCCATTGTATAATTTTCCATATATATATATATATATATATATATATATATATTTATATCCTCAACACCATCCCTCAAACTCAAGATGGGTTGTCAAAACTAACTTGAGTTTGTCAATCGAATCAATAGAGTGGTAGAACGGGAACATATCGCGAGCTGATTGTGACAGATAGCAGATCTTGTATGTTGAATTACAACCCACGAAGCATAAACATATATATTTAGGGTTTGTTGAGAAAGAGATCAACGACAACCCAAGATAGCAGAAATAGATATCGTAGCCTACGATGCACAGGCAGAGGATCGATTGATGAGCAAATCTTAAGTACACATGTACACATGATGACTACAAAGGCAAATAAAACACAAGGCGCACGGGCAGATGACAGACTTAATGACCGCATGGGTGGATAAGGCAAACATGTGACGAAATCACACAAGCTGCAAGATTTTTTTTAACTAAGGCTTAACGGTAGATCACAGGATGTGCACAACTGATGGGCTGGTTGTGATGCGAGATATGATGCAGGATGAGGCCCACACTTGAGTTGGGCTCGTGATGTGTTCAATCACTTATGATGACGCGTGACACGAGCAAGAGCAGATGGTGAACAGGTGTACACGGGCAAGCACACGAGTTTAAAGTAGACGGGCTAAGCACAAAAAAAAACATATCACATACTCTCTAAATGTGGAGATGATCACACGAGATGAACACAGAGGCATCGATCACATGGCAAATATGCACGATCTTCTCAAGATGCGTGTAAGATCTAGAACATGCATGGATGAATCTTGCTATGGGCAGTTGGGCAGGCATAAACACATGCACGACCGGACAAATCAGGCTTGAGATCGGGCAGATTGGCACGGGCTAACCACGCAAGTAAGCACGCATGCACGAACGTGGCAGTAGACTTGAGTGGTGGAGATGTGGCCGAACGGCATGGACTCGAGTGGAGAACAAACGCGTTGAGGGTGTGCACAGGTACAAATTGCAAACAATTACTTTCCTTTTCTTTTTGTTTTTGTTGAAGCAACAAAGCAAATGTGCAAGCAGGAAATGGCAATCAATGCGGATGTACACGAGAACACAAATGGAGCGGCAGGCAGAGCAGATGACGTCGACGTGTTAAATGTATTGGTCGAGGACGACAGAAAACGAAAAACGACATAAACAAGCAGAACTAGAAGACGGGGTTGCACGGGGCCGTAAATCTCACACAGATGAGGGTTGATGCGAATGGCAGACACACGAGGGTTGTAGTGAGGTGGCAATGGATGGGCAGACAATGCATTATCTTTCCTCGAGATACACATACGGCAGAACAGATTGCTCAATCAAATATGAGCAACAAGGAGATGTGTATACACAAACGCACACATGGGCTCGACACGACTAGTGATGAACGGATTGGTTGCGCAAGAATGATAAAGCAAGAGGCAAAGCTAACAACGACAACAAACAGATTGATTAGATGGTTTTATGATCACCACGTAAGCAGCAAAATGAACAGGTTTGTCTCGTACGTTCGGACTGACAAGCGGGCTAGAGCGCAGACACGCACGGAGTCACGTAATAGATCACACGCCAAGAGGGCAAAGGCTAAGCACAGTGAAGACGGGGCAGTCGCCCAAAAGAAAGGAGAAACAAAAGATAACCTATAACCTAGCTCTGATACCATGATGAGATACTTTATTATGAACACAAGATCTTTATTTATATATATATATATAAGGTTAGAGCACATTAGGAAACATACAAGTTTACGTAACAACACTTATTTCTTAATATTTAAGTTAACTAATATACTAGTGACCATATCAAATATAAATCTATTTCCTAATATACAGAGCCTCAGTGCCTCAGTCCCAAATTAATTGTGGTAAACTACATTGATCAAAATTTCCATTGTGCTCGATTTAGTGCAAGCAATTTTATAGACCAATAAACAAAAACAAATGAACACGCGACTTTTTCTAGGAAGTTTTCATACCTAACATTTGACAAACCTATATATGAAGCTATTTAACGTGAAAAGAGTTTTTTGTGCTTGGGGCCCAACAACAAGCTCCCTAAACAAAGGGAAAATGTTCGCGCAATTAACCATGCAATTAGATTGTACTTCATTTGAGAATCCCATACTACTTTTTTCACCAGGCAAGGCAATTTCTATTAATCATTCAAATAGTACATAAGTATCCATCCAAATGAAGTGGGAGACACTTCCCTTATGCTCTTCAGGAAATTTAACCAACACCAGAGCCTCAAACCCAAATTAATTGGGGTCGGCTATATGGACCAAACTCTTCCATTGCGCTTGATTTAATGCAATTGATGATGAGCTTTCCAAATCCTTTAAAAGTCCTAATCAATGTGTACCAAGTTCTTTCGATCTGCCGCTACATTTTCGAATTTCTTCAATTTCTATTCAACTGACTTTTCCACTGGGAGTATTTGTAGCCCATCTTTGAAGGTGTTCAAACCACTGCAACCGCCCTTTCCTAATCTTTGCGTCGATTGGTGTTGCAACTACTTTTTGTTGAATTTATAGAATTCTTATTCTATCTTTGCGTCATTTACCAGACATCCACCTAAACATCCTCATTTCAACTACGTTTATTTTATGTACTTGTTGTTTCTTTACAACCCAACATTCAGTTCCATAAAGCATAGCTAGCCTAAAACCCAAACCACCATAGTCTTTGCGTCAAAGTATATGCAAAGATAAACACCAATGCCCTTCCCACAAGCCACTACAATGGCCTTTGCTACTGGCGCTTCAACACGAGTTGTCGTCTCCACGTAGATGTAGATTAACAACTTAGGTTAATACATAATGTATAAGGGAAAGAAACCTTTCCTTTTGTGAAGGAATGGAAGAAACGTTTAAAAAGGGGTCAAAGCTTGGGAATTAGTTAAGGTTGGGGATATTTAATAAGGAGATGCTACAATGACACCCCAAAGTCACAAGCTTGAGGTTACACACCTAAGTGGCATGCTCCACATTAGCTAAAGTGGGACCCATGTTTCTCCCCTTTCTCTTCATTTCCCCTCCCAAAACCAAAAAGAAAAGGAAAATTGCCAAACTCCTTGCCACCGCCAACCCCATCCGCAGCGTTATCATCGCACACATCGCCTCTTTCTCTCCAGCAACCATCACCATCTCTGATGGTTGCTAACTTTCTAGACGGAGAATCGGAGAAGAAGTGTACCCTATTGGGATTTTTTGTGGGAAATCAAAATCAAATTGGATGAAGTGAAGATGGAATGAAGTTCTTAAAAGGAGAAGACTGGTAAGAGGAACCTCTAAAATGGAAAACTTTTTTCCATGATCCAACCTAGTTAAACAACATCTTCCCCAAGTTCAACTGATCACAGTATAGACTAAGTCAATGCAAACAAACTCAGTCAACAACTGTAGTATACAAAAACCCCAAACACAGGGACTAAAACTCTCGCGATGGCAGCCCATCCGAGAGGAAAACCTCAACAAAAAGAGAGACACAACCCTAATGCTGGCTAATCTCTCCACCAAAGGAAAGGCAAAAGATCGTAGCTCTCGTAGAGAAGAGAAACCCACTCTGTCTAAAACTAAGGGAATAAAAATTGAAAACAAAGACTTGAAAAGTTTGATAAGTTATAATTCATCTTGTGGTTGATGCCAAGTACATCTGAGAGTACAAATTACATATTGGTCATTAGAGTATGAATATTAGTATTGCGTTCAAAAATTAAGTGCCAACATACATATGAGCAAAATAAGCTCTTCCGCATATACAATTCTATAATCAAGAATTATTTCTAGAACATAAAACATTGATTCGAAAGTTTGGAGGATGATGATAAGTTCCTTGCATATGATGGAGTTAACTAACAAGGGAAAGGCTACATGCCAAATGTCCAATAAGGCATTCCCACAATATGAAGTAAAAGGCGACGAAAATGATGTCAGCATTCAAAGAAATTTTTCTTGCAACTAATAATGAATCTCTACTGTACTACTGCTCTAGATTTCAGCGTTTACTTTATCCAACAGAAAATAATCATCTGTTAATCTGTTTAAACTTGAAAAATGTAAATACACTAGATGACATTCGAAATAATACCAAGACTACATAAAACCATTTCAGCCTTTACTGGTATCATTTTGTGCAAATCTCGAAGCTAATCTTGATGTAATAATCTGCATTCATAGCAAAAGAACCATTTTTTGGACTTTTTGTAGTGGTGAAATGTATGTATTATGATCCAATAGAACTAAGATAAGAGGAAAAAGTAAATAATTTAATTGATAATTCCAAGAAGAGCAAGGATTTAAATCATAATGAACTCAGTAGCATTATAGAATATACCTATAAATATGAATATGAAGAAAAATAAGACCAATGAAAAGAAGATAGATTAACAAAATCTTTAATTTTAGACTTTGAGACCACAAGACCACAAGTCTTGGCCTTTTATGAAGAATATGCTCTCAATAGTTTGGACAACATTAATTTTAAGTCTTCGAAATGAATTCCCATTTTCTAAAGCTACAATGCCCAACATACGTAGTTAATCTTGATGGGTGAAAACCAATGAATTAAAACTACGATAACAAGAAAACACTTTATAATGGATTAAACAGTGTTATTGTGTTACCTCTCCCTTGCCAAGTCGAGCTCCTGTCTTTGGATCAACTGCAACAGACCCAATTACAATTAGATCCACCTTGATCTTCTCATCTAAACCGATTGGCTTTCCATGCTTGGCAACTCCAACTGACGTACAAGCTTCATTGATGGTTCCAAGAGCTAACATAGACAATTCCAGCACCGAAAAAAATCCCGTTCTCAAACGTGGTTGCGGTGTAAGCAACTTCTTCCCACCTATAAAATTGCAAACTCGAAGTTTTAAATTTACGAATAAACACTTCAGCAATGACCATTGTCAACAACCGCTGGTTTGGTATGGGATTTGGAATTAAAAGGTCATGGGTTCAAACCTTGGTGGGTGCAAAAGTTTTTTCTTTCCTATCAAAATATATATATATATATATATATCCGCACACAAATAGCAGCGCCGAAAAAACCCAACACACAAAACACATTGATTAAATGAATGGAGCTTACCAAGAAGCAGAATAAAACTAACAAATTAAATTGAACAAGCAATTCAGAAGTGAAACAAGAACAAACACCCTTCCTTCTCTTATTCAAATTCGAGATCAACCTGAAAGTGTCAAGAATCGGACTTGCTTCTGAGGCGAATCAGGGTTAACTTTAACACAATTCGCCAACTTGAACACTTCCAATCCACCTAACTTCCAGAACCCACAAAATATCAGCAATGTGAAATCTGTTGAACCACAAATTAAAACGAGAATTGAACTTTTCCCTAAAATTTAGTCACCCAAACAAGAATTGGAAACCCAGAAATTAAACAAAATACGAGAAACCAAAAATATAAATTTTACGTTTTTCGCGGCGTCTGCAGCGCCCACAAAATTGGGTATCCGATGATGAACAGGGCGAGGGTTTTGCGCGATGTTCTCGGCCTCCATCAGATCCCAAACCCTCTTTCGGATTCTCCATTTCCAAGCTTTCTCGTCTTCTCCAACGCTGCCATCGCTCTCAGCGTCTCTGCTTCGCATGGCCGTCTCTTGGTCTGCTATATCGGCCATGGCTGCTCGGGCTTTGGCGTCGAGGGTCAGCCTCTCGGCCTCGAAAGCGGCCTCGTCGAAGCTCTCTGGTCGCCTTGTTGAGCAGAGCTTGGTGAAGTTCTTGTTTGGAGGGGGAGGAAAAAATGGGTTTTGTGTAGTGGAAGTGATAGATGCTGAGAGAGGGATGAAAGTGGAGATAGATTTGAGATGGTTTTGTGAGGGCGATGGCCTTCTGAATGAAAATTTGGTAGTTGCAGAGAGTGTAAAACAGAGCCGATGAGCTTCCATGGAAATGGGGTTTCTTCGTTGCACTCAAAGTGCTCCACTCGAGGAATGGAGTGAATTAAAAAAATAAAAATAAAAATAAAAATAAAAATGGTGAGGTGGTAAAGTCCCCCAAGGTGTGCTTAATGATCATAGGTCTTACAATTAAATCCTATCATCAAATTTCAAATATAGTAGCTTTTTCCAGCGTTTATGAGATTGGGAGCTTCATTGGCGAGAATAGTAGAGCCTAAGTAGGAAAAGATAAAAAAAAAGGCTCGAACACTTACGATTATTAAAAAAAAAAAAAAAAAAAAAAAATTCTTATGGTTGTGTTGAGTTAGATGATATGAGGCCTCGTTTGATTCGTTTTTGACTTAGATGATATGAGGTCTCGTTTGATTCGTTTTTGCCAACTTACAGTGTAAGCGGAGTGAAAGATCATATTTTCATGTTTGGTTCAACTTTAAACTTGTAGGGAAGTTACAATTTTTTAAACAATAAAAGACATGAATTGACATAAAATACCCCTCAAACAAAAGAGATGTATGTGGGTAGTATAAGGTAATTAATGAGGGGTAATTGTGTCTACAAACTTTTGAGAAATAACTCACCTAAGGGAGATAGGAGATATATCTCTCATCTTTGGGTGTGAGTTGGGAGATAACTTAGAGAAAAGTTGGGCAACCAAACAAGATTAGTTCTAACTCCCCTCCAAATTATCTCTTGAGAGTTAACTCCACTTCTAACCAAACAAGGCCTGAGTTTAGAATTGAGTTAATAAAAAAAATGTGGTGGTTGTATGGACAACAAAAATGTCGATTTTTAGATTTTCATACTTTGTTTAAATGATTTACATCTATGTTTTTTCGTACTTTATGTTGACCCTGTGTTGTCGAGATTCATGAAATGATTTCGACCACATGACGTCGAAATGTAGTTATACATCTTGGTGGATCTCGACTGAAATTCATAGATGAGATTCAACCAAAGTCGACCAAAATTTATGTATGGATATCGGTCGCATCCAACCAAGACATACATATTGGCCCAATTTCTAGGCAATTTGGTCATGTTAAAATGAGATCCATGCATGAGTCTCGGTCATATTTGGTTGAAATTCATACATGGATTTATCCTGAGTCTGGTCCAGACATAGCCTCCTCGATAAGTGGTGGGCTCATTTTGGTCTATAAGCAACACATCACGACTATCGCAATGAGAAATCCGAATCTCTCCGCTCATGTCTTACCCTACTAGATTTACGTGGGCCTTGTGTCACTTGTGGAGGTTCAACTGGTTCGCAACGTTGTTGAACTTCCAATGGCGTGATGGTTCAGATGTTTACTCGTGATTCTTGAACTTCTTCAAAATTTATCTCTCTCCCACTAGTGTCTTTTGAAATAAACTATTTTTCCATAAAGGCACCATACCGAGCAACAAACACTTTGTTCTCGTGGGATTATAAAAGTAATATCCTTTTGTTTCCTTAGGATACCCCACAAATAAACACTTGTCGATTTAGGTGCTAGTTTTTTCGAGACTTGTCGCTTTACGTAAGCCTCACAACCCCAAATCTTAAGAAAAGACAAACTAGGTCTCTTCCGTACCATATCTCATATGGTGTTTTATCAACCGCTTTAGAAGGAACTCGATTTAGAGTGAGAGCGGCAGATTTGTAATGCATAACCCAAAAGGATAATGGAAGATCGCATGACTCATCATAGATCGAACCATATCTAATAAGGTTCGATTTCTCCTTTCGAAACTCCATTCCATTGTGGAGTTGCTTGGTGGAGTCAATTGGGAGACAATCCCACAATTTCTAAGATGATCATCAAATTCTTGGCTTAAATACTCACCACCTCGATATGATCGAATCGTTTTGATAGTTTTACCAAGTTGATTACGCACTTCATTTTGAAACGTTCGAAACATCTCAAATGATTCATTTTATGTTTCATAAGATATACATAACCATATCTACGAAATCATCGAGTAAATGTAATGAAGTCTTGATAACCTCCTCTAGTCATTGTGTTTATAGGACCGCATACATCAAGTATGTATTAGACCCAATAAATCACTTGCCCTTTCACCGTGTCCAAGTAAAGGACTTTTAGTCATCTTGCCTAGTAAACAAGATACGCATGTTTCATATGTTTCTAAATCAAATGAATCTAGAAGTCCATCTTTATGGAGCTTCGTTATGCTTTTCTCATTTATGTGCCCGAGACGACAATGCCAAAGATAGGTTTGATTACAGAAATGACAATTTTCTTCCTTTTCTTTTGGGTGTTTTGAAGCAGGAACAGGCTGGGGCTTGACTTGTTCCATAGGCTTGATGTACGACAGTGCATCAATGCCTTGGCAACTCTAGCCTTGCCTTTGCCTTTCTTCTTCATTCCCTTTCCCTTATGGACCATCAACACATTACTAGAGGGTTTCTTGATATTTTGTTCAGCAGTTTTTGAGCATCAAATGCAACTCTGAAATTGATTTCTCCATATTATTCATATTATAGTTCATCACAAATTGTGAGTAATTTTCTGGTAATGAATTTAGGATCAAATCCGTAGCCAACTCTTGGCTTACGGGGAATCCGAGTCTATCAAGCTGGTCAACATAGCCCTTCATCTTCAGAACATGAGGGCTAACTGACGCACCCTCGTCATCTTGCAAGAATGTAGGTTTTTGACTGTCTCGAACCTTTCTTGCCTAGCAACTGGCTTTGTTGGAACATTTCCTTCAGTCGTTATAGACATGTCGTAGGCTTCCATTAGTTCCATGTCCTTCGAAGTTCAGAACCATAGTTGCCGCATAATACACGCAACATCAATAGAATCGTTGACATGCTTACTATGCGCATCCTTCACAAGCTTTTCATAGCATTGGGCTGGTGGGTCCTCGGGGATTGGAGAATCCAGGACATACAACATGCTTAAGAACAATTCTCAAGTTTGAACCGATCCAAGAAAGTTAGTCCCGAGATAGCTTATCCTTCTCAAGGATGGATCGCAGTGACAGGGGATTATTGTTACTTGAAGAGACCATTGATCTACAATAAAGATTATGCAAAGTTTATTTTAGTATAGAGGAATAGACTCCCACTAAATTAACAACCCTCCTAAAACGTATTGTTTATTTAGGGGACTAAAATCCATATTTCACCTAATTCTATGACAATGGCTTATGGCATGAAACACAGAACTAGATTAGTTAGGTAGGTAACAGTTACCAATTACATCTTATGTAATTTTTAGATCATTTTATGAGATACGGGACATCTTATGTCTTAGCATGTTTTATCTCATCATTTGCCTAAAGCTCAAAACTATTTTGATGGCTTTATTAAGTCGGACCATTTTAAACATTTAGGTAACTCTTACCCAACTTGTCTCACCAAGATAACACAATACACCCAACTATGGTGAAACTATATTAGTGTGATCGAGGCCTTGACAAGTGTTTAAAATGGATGGCACGAGACTTAAAATTTAATAGAGGGATTTTACTAGTTTTAGTGATTTTTATGTAAACAATGAAATATCATATATTTTATTGATTTGTTCAATCACTAAACAATTTGGAAATTTTTATACTATTCACTAATAAAAGAATTTTCCGTGGCGCTTAGCCTCTAGCAAGACATTATGACTACCCAAGTTGTACGAATATCAAATCGAAACAACCTAATCAATAATGTATATAACATCCTTTTGTCACACGACATCCGTTTGATCAAACATAAGGCATGGAATTGTCATCCAACATGTTCAATCGTACTAGTCTCGATCTCTAGGTAGATCGAAAACATCCAAGTGACATTGATCAATATCAATTCACTTAGACTAGGCCTTTTAACAAAAGCCTAACACATCGAGGGATCCACTGGATATCTCTCTTTATATGAGAGGGACAAATTCTATCTCGATTACACAACTTCATCACATTGCTCACACAAGTAACCAATCACAACCTTTATAATCGTCCTAGGTTAAAGACAACGTTTGATTGTGTCAAATCACTGTGTTCCTAATGTTGAAGTCTCTGGTAATCTCAAGTCGAGGACCTGTAATATATACTTATCATGAGAAACAACTATGACTTAATCCATGTGATGCTCTCATAGCATGGCGGGTCGGTCCAAAGACTTTGTTCCCTAACAAGTACTCGTGATCTTGATTCGTATCCCTATACGTATAATCATCATATGATCATCAATCAAGACTCACACTAGTCTTAATTCATTATAGTTCCCAGTATAATGATCGACTAGAGACATTTAGGATATATATGTAAATACCCATGAATCTTATTATAATGCAAACATGCAAATTAATTATAATAAACAGCAAATGAAATCCTCTATTTTATTAACTAAAAGTATTTCATAAAGACAGTTAATGGATTGACCTAGGGCACATACCCCAACAAATAATGCTTTTCTTAATGGTGATCTTGCTGAAGATGTATTTATGAGTCAACCTGAAGGCTTTGTTAGTAAGCAATATCCACATTATGTTTGCAAACTAAACAAAGCCTTATATGGTCTCAAGCGAGCTCCTCGAGCATGGTTTTCTAAGCTAAAAACAACTTTGCTTGATTGGGGATTTAAAAATAGTTCAGCTGATGTTAGCTTCTTTTTTCAAAGGACTGATTCTTCTGTTATTATGCTTCTAGTATATGTTGATGATATTCTCATTACTGGTTCCAATCCATTACTTATCCAGCAACTTATTACATGGTTGAATTCCAAATTTTCTCTCAAATCTTTGGGAGATGTGGATTTCTTTCTTGGTTTTGAAGTTCACAGAGACTCTCTTGGATTATATTTGTCTCAACATAAGTACATTCTTGATCTTCTCAAGAGGACAAACTTATTGGATTCTAAACCAATGTCTTCACCTTATTAGTTGGAGTGAAACTCAATGCTACCGATGGCATTCCTTTCTCGATCCTACATTGTATAGGAGTACATTGGGTGCTCGCAAGATCTTACTTACACTCGTCCCGATCTAAGTTTCATAGTTAATAAACTTAGTCGGTTTTCAACAAAATCCAACTGATCTTCATTGGGTCGTCTTGTCAAAAGAGTTCTCGATTTTTGAAATCCTCTCTTGCAATGGCATTGTTTTTCGTCCCGCTTCTTCTTTGTCAATTGAAGTCTTTACGATTCGATTGGGCCGGTGATGTTGATGATAGACGTTCTACAAGTGGAGTTTGTGTTCTTCTTGGTGGCAATCTTATTACTTGGTATTCTAAGAAGCAATCAATTGTTGCAAGATCGATACGAGGGAATATCGTGCTTTGGCTCTAGGTGTTACTTGATATATTATGGACATCTTCTCTACTTCGTGAGCTTGGTTTTCATTGTTCTATCAAGCCAGTTCTTTGGTGTGACAATACTAGTGCTCAAGCATTGGCTTTAATCTGCTTTTCATGCTAGAACTAAACACATTGAGATTGATGTTCATTTAGTTGGGCAACCGGTTGTAAAGATTAGTTTCAACTCCTTGTAATCCTCTCAATAAATTTCGTTTTCTCTCCTTTTATTTCTCCTCTTTCTTTGTTCTTCTTTGTTTGATCAAGTGTATTCACTCATTAGTGAATACTTAACAGTAGAGATATGAGATAACTCCACCTCTAACAAACAAGGCCTAGGCGTTAAGTTTAACAAACAAGGCCTGAGTTTAGAATTGAGTTAATAAAAAATTGTGGTGTTGTATGGACAACAAAAATGTCAATTTTTAGATTTTTCATACTTTGTTTAAATGATTTACATCTATGTTTAATGTCCTTTATGTTAACCCTGTGTTGTCGAGATTCATGAGAAGATTTCGGCCACATGACGTCAAAATGTAGTTATACATCTCGGTGAGTCTCGACTAAGATTCATAAGTGAGATTCAACCAAAGTCGATCGAAATTTATGTATGAATATCAGTCGCATCCAACCAAGACATACATATTGGCCCTATTTTTAGGCAATTTGGCCATGTTAAAAATTAGTTCTATGCATGAGTCTCAGTCATATTTGGTTGAAATTCATATATGGATCTAACCCCCCGTGTGATAACCTTATAAGTTGAGATCAAAACTCAAATCACTTACAAAACCATACTTTTTCTTGTAAGATTCATCCAAAAAACACCACAAAAAAACCTTACATCTAACTAAACACAAAGAATTGAAACAAAAAATAGAGCTAAAATCAAACGAGTTTAAAACTAGAGCAAATGGGGACGCAAGGAGGTAATGTAGAGGCATGGTTTGTGCATTTCGTGGAGGAGGTAAAGGCAGAGTTATGCGTTTCACGGAGGAGAGTTGAGAGGGGTGTGGTTATTGGTGCATGGAGAGAATAAAGAAAGAAGGTGTAATGAGAGGGGATGGAGTGAGTTTTTTTTTATTATTGTTGGTGTCCAAAACGCCTCGAGCCCCCAGTCTGACTAATTCCACGGGAGTTAGGAGGCGTTCTCATCACTAATCTAGGAGTTGAATGAGAAATAATGCAGTGAATGGTATTTTAAGTAGTTTTTTATTATTGTTTCTGGGCCGATAATTTTTTTCAAAAAAGTGATGAGCGATCAATTTAGATTGGATATGCATCGAATGGTTTGAAATAACAGCCATCTGTATTCGAATTCGATATTAACTCTTTAATTAAGCTAAATATATTATATTTTTAATTAATTCATTATGACATTATAAATATTATGTTGAGTGTGTCATTAGCCAATCGAGACCTCATCAATCGATCTCGACCATGTGAGATTTTTCCCTAATGAAACCCAACACTAAACCTAGGTTTCAATCGAAAGCGAAATCTTACTGTAGCAGCCCCGCGCACCGAGGCCGCCGGCCAACGGGCCTCACAGCCCTGCCATGTCACTAACCCGCTAGGTCCCGTGCCCCACTGGCGCCACACCTAGTACCATCGTTGCGAAATGATCGCTAACTTGTTTTATTAAGTCATTAAGTTTAAGAGTCTATTCAAGTTCAAGTGTTAAGTTAACCATGTTATATGAGTTTTACATGTGTGTTGCATGTATTCATCAATAAAATAAGCGGAAGTCTTAATCAACATAAAAGATGACATGTATGCATGTTTTCATTTTCATAACAATAACCTAACGTAGAAAACTTTATATCGAACGACAAAATAAAAAGACTGTATGAATATATACATGTACATATGTCTCTCAAATCTCCATAGCCCAAAAGTAAAGCAAAGTAAACAAAAGGAACACATACGAATAGGTCCTAGATAGTAGGCAATCAGAGATAGTCGCCCAAGATGCCCTTGCCTCTACTTGTAAAAAGCTATACAACTTGAAATTAAAGAAAAATAAGTTCTAGTGAGTGAAATCCCAGAGAAAACCACCACACATTTAAAGGAAATCAATAATGATGTTAAATAAACATGCGAAAAATGAATAGAAAGCTATAAACAGGTCACCGCATACGTAAATAACACCAATGAACTCAAATGTGTGTGTACCCATCCCAGACAGACTAGACCATACTTCGGCATACCAAGAGTTTACATAGTGTTCAAGTCCACTAGCCCCCATATCCTAAGCCCTCGCGGTGGTCAGCCTAGTCCCACGACCCATCGACACTTACACAAAGAAGCAGATTGGGTCGCAATCCACCGAGGGTGTGGGTGCATGTGCTATGGTCTAGCGTGCCACTCAACAATAACATATGACAAAATATTCGAGAATCGACATAATAACAACATATTCAATCATAAAACAACAATAAAAGATAAATAAATGCTTAAGGTGTGTTTCTAGTGGGTTGACTTACTTTGCACGCTTCGAGATCTCACTCGTGAAGCTCTATAACTGACCTCGACCTCGTCCTCGAACCCACCTATTGACTCTTAAGTCCATGATGTCGATTTGATAAATTTTTAGTGTGTTAGCTATCCATTCTATTGCATACTTGTAATAAAATTTGTTACAATCCTTGTGGCCACAAACGTCCCTTGTAGGCACATATGTCCCTTGTGGATACAAATATCCTTGTAGGCACGAAGCATCGTTAGTTTAGGCGTTCCTTGTGGGGCACAGTGGCTCGTGGGTTTAAATGCCCTTGTGGGCATATGCACTATTAATCATCTTCTCCAATAGCCTAATACGCACGAAAATAGCCACAACTTCAACAATAAATCTCAACCCAAATCTAGCAATTCTTGCTCTTTGTGTCAGCCCCCTCATCATTAAGACGACTGACGGGCCTATATTACCTTAATCTCTTGATAATCTAGTCAGCGTATCTATTCATTTAACATTGTCCTCAAAATAATAATGACTTAAATCCTTAATAAGGCTCCAAAACTAAATTATATCCTCAATGAAACTTAATTCATGATTTATTCAATTGGAACAAATTAAGAAATCATACAGATTACTCTTTGTATTTCGTAAGACTTTCAGGCGGCACCTCCCCTAAAAGTGGTTGCCGAAAAATTCACCTAATAGACATAAGAATTGGAAAAATGTCTAGAAGGACTCACAACTCCTCACAGTTCATAATATGTAACAAATTCAAATTTATAAACTAATTTAGAGTCACTACTAGCTTAATTACAACTTTACAATCCCAAATACACTGAGATTGAAACATAAACCTCTCAACATGTTTTAAACTAACTTAGGAGAATCTCAAAACCATTCAACGAAACTTCACGTCATACACTCACCCTAAGAATCTCAAAACAAAATATATAAACAATTTAAAACTTACTTTAATTTGTGAAAACAATCACCACAATCTTCGAGTCTTGTCCACTCTTCCTTTGTCATCATATGGAATCGACATCATCAAAAACAAACTCAAAGATGTCAAGTAAGTAAATTCCTACATTGATCTATACTTATGCAATTGTTAGTCTGATACACGAAAACATGTAATTACATTTCTAAATAAACAATAAGATATATGTGTCAACATGACATGAAGTCCATGCTATTGTTGTCTCCTAACTATAATCAGATGTCGACTTTCAAAAATAGTATAGAGCCAGTATTAAAAGATCATTAAATGCAGAGATAACTTGTCGACGTTAGACTTCGCTAGTCTGATTAGACAACGTAGAGGTAGGATTGAAATGCAATGCAGACTATGATACAATTACAGATAGAAAGATATTCAATCAATAGTAAAGATCACTGTAGCATTTACTTACCACCAAACCAACTCAAAGTTAGTTGTGAAGCCTCACCAACGTTTTTTCGACTTTCACGTGCTTTGAACTATTCCCTGAGCTTTGTTTCGAGTAATTTCAAGATCCTTGATGTTACCTAAAATCATTGAGAAATCTGGATAAATTCCTTATTCGAATTTCTTAAGTTTTTAACCAATTGTTGAGTTATTTTGATATTCTCAAGTCCTAAAAACCTAAAATCACTCTAAATCAACTCCTCGGGTGTTTGAATCTCAACTTTGACTGCAAATTATGGTTTGAAATTGAAAATTAATCTTGACTAAGCTTGTAGATAACTCTCTAAATTTCAGATATTTTCGGTTATCATAACACGTATTACAAGGAAAACATCGGTATAAATCCTCAAGAAAATTCAAAATTCTCTATTTTTCATAGAAATCCCACATTTCTATTTATTTTCCAAGAATATACTTTTTCTAAATTTTTTCTTATTTTTTGAAATTCTTATGAATCTCCAGCAATTTCTTTTTTTTTTTTTTAATTGAAAAAAAGGTTTAGGTCTAAATCGGGTCGAACCGGGTTCGACTCAACCGAGTTGAATTGACCCGATTCTGGGACCCTCCCTTTCGTCATCCTCGATGCTCTGTTCTGCAAATAAAAAAATAACCGAACAAACCTTACCTTATGTATCAAACTCTCCCTACCACAATTTTGACATCCCTCTTTCACTGGTTCAATCTCTCTCTCTCTCTCTCATTCTTCCACTCGATCTCACTGTGGAAATCATTAAATTAGTGGCGAGACAATTCTGTTTGGTTAATGATATATTTTACATTTCTTCGAGATTCGCATTGCACGAATCTTAAGGCAAACCTTATGGTTTTGCTTATCTTTTATTTGTCTCGAGATACGTAATACGTATCTCATTGTCAATCTTGTGGCTATTAACAAGATCATCACCACTTAACCGACTTAAATAGATCAATTATATTGATTTCATCAATATACGCAATATGTATTTCGAGGTAGGTCAAATGGTTTTATAACTATCATACACCATTTGATTCTCTTTGAGATGTGATGACATGTATCACAAGGCTTGGATAACCTCTCCAACAGCCACCAATCATGTCGCGATCCAAATTCATAATCCTAGTTTAATCCTCTTAATCAGGATCATTGACCGTGACATGAGACTTGCATCGAGATTCGTGCACTAAACAAGGCGATGTGTCGATGTATTTGTTAGATGTATTGTGATGTATGTCTGGTGTATTGTATATGTGTAGACTACTATGTCAATTCTACTTGTGGTTCGGTGTGGAGATGTGAGTGGGGATATGTCTCGAGATACATGGCGATATGAGACCAGAATAGATAATGATGTGGTAAGTTGATTTAAGATTACTGTAGCTTAAATAGAAGTATCAATGTGATTATAATTGATTTTATATTACATGTAACCTATGTTAGCAAGTTAAAACAATAGCCATTTGATAATTCTTAGTATACGTGTTGACACATCAAGAGATCAATTGAGTTTCAATTTGTGTTAGCTATATGGAGATAGTGGAAAATTAGTGGAAGTTATGCCAAAATGCAGGCCATTAGATTAGTCTCGTGATACGTGCGTACATAAAGATAAATGGTTATTAATCAACCTTATCTTTATATATAAGATTGGATAGATCAACTCATACAATTCATTTCATTTCTAATGCTTAGAAGTTAAGGAAAGCTGGAGAAAGATTAGAGGAGATTAGCAAGTATTGTGAAGGAGTTTTGTGGATTTGGTGAGGAAATGATCAAATTGTTGGTGTTTATCAACTAGGTAATTTTACTTACACTAGTAACTTAAATTAATTTAATGAATTTATGAAATATATGAGGTGTAGATCTTCTTATATATTTGGAAGGTGTCTTGGGGTTTTCGGTAGGTGAGAAAAGAGATCTCAAGTAGTTAAAGTCAGCCATGTGTGGAGAAAAACCAAAATTTAAAGTGCAGAATTCTACATTTTCCTGCACATAGCGTGCTAGATGTGTTAGCTAGCTCGCTACCTGTGAGTAGCGCACCAATCAAGTTGACTAGCATGCTAATGAGGTCACTAGCGCGTTAGACAAGTCACCCAGCACGCTTGGTGCTTTGGAAGCGCAAAATATGAGTTTTCAAATTTAAACTTAAACACCTTAAATAAGCTCAATACCTTAGTTAAATGTCTAAACACACTCAAAATACATGTTAAATGATATCAAGAAACTAGGGAAAAGTTTTGGGGGTTCGGGAACGAGTTTTGAGAGGTCGGGAGGCCAGATTAGCTAGGAAATTTGCTTGGATTGTAAGTAAACCGATTGAGATATTTATTTACATTTCATTCCTGTTTTGTTATTCATTTCCAGTCATTTAGATTGATTTGCCTATTGTACTTTAGATACCATGACTTATTTCCTCTCTCATTTCTCAAGCTTGCTATCATGGTATTATTTATTGGTTAAATGGTTTCATTGACTCAAAATCATTTGCTATGTCCTTTTTTAATTGTTGAGACACTTAGTTAAATGAAATAGCATGCTATTAGGTGGGTGTTTGATGATATTGTAATATATTTTCTTCGTGCATTAGATATACAATTACATTTTTTGATTCCCAAACCATGTCATTTCTTGGGTCATAAAATCAGTTTTTGTACCTAGGACCTGTTGGGTTTTGGGGTTCATACGCAGCGGAGATTACAAAACAATTTTGACAAAAACCTCAACAGGATCCGAATCTAATTCCATTAAAACATTTAAACCAAGAAAACTTAATCATACCTCGGTCGCAAATTACCTTTCTGAAGGTTAATCGATATCTAAGGCGCTGCCAACGACGAACGCCATCTACCAGCAGTCCACACACAAACGGCGACCGAGATTCGAAGTGCTAGCTTCAAGAGAATACCAAACATTTTCGTTTCTCTCCAAAACGATCCAAAACGTACCAGAAAACCCTAATTCGTTTCTAAACGAAAATAGAGTTTCGGCCCTAAAATTTTATACATGTGTTCTAACTTAAATCGTCTATTTATACAACCCTTGTACATAGACGATTAAGTAAATTACACATATACCCCTACTTAAAGAAGTATAAGTGTAATACACCACAAAGACGTTTCTGTCATGAATTTTATCATATAAAATTCATTTTTCTGAACCATCTTAAAATTTCGCAAAACCATTCTAAGTGTGTAACCCAATAGGCTCATATAATGTTGGCAGTGTACCAAAACACATTTTGGTATGCAAGTCATAAGCGGCCTTTAGCAAGATATTATGACTACCCAAGTTGTACGAATATCAAATGAATACAACCTAATCAATAGTGTATATAACATCCTTTTGTCACACGATATCCTTTTGATCAAACATAAGGCATGGAATTATCATCCAACATGTTCAATCGTACTAGTCTCAATCTCTAGGTAGATCGAAAACATCCAAGTGACATTGATCAATATCAATTCACTTAGACTAGGCCTTTTAATAGTCTAACACATCGAGGGGTCCACTGGATATCTCTCTTTATATTAGAGGGACAAATTCTATCTCGATTACACAACTTCATCACATTGCTCACACAGCAACCAATCACAACCTTTATAATCGTCCGGTTAAAGACAACGTTTGATTGTGTCAAATCACTATGTTCCTAATGTTGAAGTCTCTCGTAATCTCAAATCAGAGGACTAAAAAATATACCTATCATAAGAAACAACTATGACTTAATCCATGTGATGTTCTCATAGCGGGTCGGTCCAGTACTTTGTTCCCTAACAAGTACTCGTGATCTTGATTCGTATCCCCATACGTATAATCATCATATGATCATCAATCAAGACTCAAACTAGTCTTAATTCATTATAGTTCCCAAGTATAATGATCGACTAGGGACATTTAGGATATTTCGCAAATACCCATGGATCTTATTATAATGTAAACATGTAAATTAATTATAATAAACAACAAATGAAATCCTCTATTTTATTAACTAAAAGTATTCATAAAGATAGTTAATGGATTGACCTAGGGCACATGCCTCAACATGACCATGATATGATAGAGATGTGCACGACACACAGGGTCACTAGACTTCCGGGGTTGTCGAGATCTCACCACTAATTTGTGCAACATGTAGGGTATGAGACTTGGGGTTGTTGATAAATGTACATCACTTGCGAGGAGCACTTATGAGTATTTTATATGAAATGGGCAATTGTGAGGATGTGAAGACATTCATTATATTATTTATGCCCTAAATAGTGGTATAAGGTTGATTTAATATAACTCACGACTGACTAACCATAAATCATTACTACTTAGCAGAGTGTCAATTTCATATTGATTAACTGGAGTATCTCATAGCATGATTTTTTTGCACAATTGCTATTTTATACTTTCAGATACTTGTATATTTGAAAATGCGAACAATGTCTCTCAGTGTTACTTTCTACTATCCTGTACTCACAATTCTTTTTATGATGGTGGGTGCAGATCCATCGAGTAGCAGAACGGGCAAGGAGATGATCGACAACTACCTCTGAGCTAGTGGAGTGCTATTAAATTAGATTTTATAGGTTTTAGTTTTGTTGTATGACTTCTATATATTTCTTTCATATACTTTTGGGGTTGTAAGTATGGGATGAGAGATATTACCTTGACCAGATGCATCAGATATATACTATATTGTTATTTTTTTTTTATATATGTATATATATATGCATGTGATCTTATTTCTTGGTTTTTCCACACATATAAGATTTATGTTATAAAGCTTCCACTAATTTGTTATGACTTCCGTTGAATAAACTTTAGATTTTTAGAGTTTTAATCAACTCTGATTTATTAATGGATATACGATAAGAAAATGCTTATTTGAAAAATAAATTGGTAAGGAGAAAAGTTTTAAGAAAAGTTAAAATTAAAGAGAAAGGCTGACTAATTTGTTGTTAAGTCCTACGTGACATGGTCAGGGCTTAATGATGAGATTAGACCAGACGATGCACTAATTTGAGAAGGGGTCGTCACAAATCGTCCATTATTCACCTCATCGACGATCACTTTATGCGTATTTCGAGGCGAATCTAACGTATACTTTTATTTGAATTAAAATTATATGATTCATTTATATATATATATATATATATATATATATATATATATAAACTATATATAAATATATATGCACCTATGTATTGTTGCGGCTATGAATTTGCCATGCGTGCCAACGACCATCCTCGGACTTGCATAGTATTGTACATCCTACACGTGTCACCCTCGACCCCGCATATCACTAGGCGCCCACCAATTTACTAATTATTTTATTCAATTTCATGATTATCTCTTATTTTTAGGTCGAATAGAGTATGATACACCATTTAGTCACGTAATACACAAAAATAATATTTAAACTTATGATCTTCGGCTCGTAACGCGTGTGTGACGACGACCCCTACTTCTAAACAGGGCACCGCCTGGCCTAATCCCGTACTCAAGTCTTAATCCACATGATCTATGACTTAAGTACATGTTAGTCAGCCTATCATCCCTATATTTCTCCACATCCACATGTTGATATATTACCAAATTTAAAGGTCATTCAAATTCAATGATCATGTAATTGCGGGAGCATTAATTCTCCAAAAAAATTCCTAAGTGTGAAAATCAAGAAAAACTACAGCATCACATGCATGTATAGATATGAAACTATTAACTCAACCCACTGTACAACCCAAAATGACATAAAGAATAATAATACAACAAAAGTCGAGACATACAAATGAGTGAGGAGAGTCGCCAAATTGCTCAGAGGAAGTCGCCGATCTTCTCCTTCCCCGGTCTGCTACTGCTCGATGGACCTACACCCACCGTCACAAACTAGACTGCGAGTATAGTGATATTTAAGTACTAATTGGAGAATTTCATGTCACATTTCCAAAAGAAATGAATGGTATTTAAAAGCAAAAATGAGCGAAATAAATTGCCGAAACAAGTAATGCAAGTAAATACCACAGTTAAAGATATAGAGACAAATACAGGCTGAGTCGAGATGATCTACGCTCGGTCGGAGGTGAGACCTATCACCTACCTTTTCCCACTACAATATGGAGCTGTACTCAACATATCTCACATAAATAGCGGAGCTGCGCTCTACGCTTTAGAACATCAATCTCATGCTTGCCGACCTGAGCTCCATAACTCGTGTGTCGCGCAAGTGTAGTGGTGAGTGCGAACCCTGGTAGACCCATGTCCCCGTGAACCGCGCATCTCTCGTGCAATGGACACTAGATAATCCCTACTTTAATTCCAAAGAAATTTCTTCCAAAATTCTGGGATACCAAGATAAGTTAGGCTACAAAGCCCAAAGGAAATCGAATACAAGTCTATATAAATCCAAATGAGTCTATTAGCATGTTTTTCATCAATTGTATTCAAGAATGATATCAAGTGTAGGAATTAGAAACAATGAAATAATTCACAAGACATCATGTCACAATATTCATCCATGAATAGATACAAGAACAACATGATGTGAGATGACAAGTAGCAATGTCTACCAATAGACAAATAAATCAATAAATGTGAATGAAATGGAATATAACATTTTCACAGTTGTACTTACAAGTCACACGCTTGTCCTAGTCTATTTGATCCCTCGACAAATCCAAGTGCATACCCCAACGCCTGAGTTCCCCCATAGTTCCCTAACATTCAATAATGTCTCACTTAGGCCAAATCGGAGTCAATACAAATTTCAAAAAACCTTTTTTATTTATTTTCGGTCATTCGGTCCATTTCGCATTTTTTGAGGTAAAACCCCTGTATAACGTCTTGACCGATTTCTGAATTCTTCACTTTTTATGGAAATCTCGAATTTCTATTTATTTGGGTCACAAATATATTTTTCCCTATTTTTTTGGAATTCTCCTGAATTTTTTTCCATATTTTTCTCTATTTTTCTTTTCTATTTTCTATTTTTTTTGTCGAGCCCAGGCCAGGTTTCCTGGCCCGTCCCATATGGGTGATGCACACGCACGCGCACAATGCATCTTCTCAAACAAAACAGGGACACAGTCCCTAGCTCGGCTGGAATTCTTTTTTCTTTGATTCGTTAGGGTTGGGTTCGGCCCCAACCCCAGACCACCCTTGGGAGGGAGATGACCTCACAGTCATCTCTTTCCTCAACGAAGCTGCGCCATGGTGGTTCACCATGGCCGACCAACACAACAACAACAAACGACAACAACAACAACAAACCACAACACTTACCTTATGTTCTCCTCTTCGGGCTCTTGGTCTCTCTCTCTCTCTCATTCTTCTTCTTCCTTCTTTTTCTTCCTTCTCCACCTCTCCCGATTCTTCTTTCTCTGTGTTTTTTTTTAACCGACTTTGGAGATATGGGATAAGGTGGACTTTGGAGGTGTATTGACTTATATATATATATATATACACATATATACATATATGTTTTGGGTGCTTGAATGTGAGCCACTCATTTTTTCATTTTTTTATTTAACTCAAATACATCAAGCGTACCTCATATGCCGCTACGTCGGTCCCACGGCGATAGGCGACTCGAGGCGCGTCCTCCGCTCGTCTCGATATCTGCATACCCGTAAATAACTTAGTAGTCTACACATGTACAATACACTAGTCAAACAACACAACAAATATAACATTTACCTCGGCCACAGTGCCTCGATAGTGACACGTATCTCACTGCGGGTCCCACATCACGGGTCATTTTGTCCTAATTAATGAAGTAGACGTGTATTAGTTATTTGGGTCGTGAAAGCGTGGGTCCTACCTCAGTTACCTAAATTCCAAATTAAATCCGAAAACACTTAATTGTATTCTAATCAAGTTTACAAACTTTTTGAGTGTCACAATCTTCCCAACCAATTAAAAACCTCATTCTTGAAATTTATAATTACAGGTTACTGAATTAAAAGGGATATGATAAAATAATATTTCATATATAACTTTTTCAATCCAAATCTGTAAAACTATTCTGAGGTGAACCGTTAAGTAGACCCAATTATTTTTGTTGTAATTAACAACTTAGTGGCATATATCATAAACATTTCAACTTTTCATTTCCAACATCTTAGCTTAATGAAAAGTTATCTCTGTTACTTTGCCAATCCTGACAATTTATGAATTTCTAATGAGTTAACAATCAGCTTTGTGAAATATCCGATAAACCTTGCTTTACTTCTCATCTCATACCTTGAATCTCATTCAAACATTAATACATAACAAGATTTAGCCAATCTTGCTTTTCACAAAAACAAAATTCATTCGTAATTAAATGTTATTCCACAAACTGTTGATAATTCTTTCGATATCCACTAAACTCTGATACAAATACCAATTTAATTTCGCATCACTAATCATCCCTTATTAGAATTGTTGATCGATTAATTCTTAGATTATCATCAATCTAAAATTACATAGTGATGCAAACAATACTAGAGCACGACATTATATAAAAAGTAGAGTTGCGTATCTATCTGATCCATCCTCATTCCAACATTTCTTAACAGAAACCTAGAATTACATAAGGCATACCATGACTATAGATCTCTAATTACATATGTTATTATATGACAAGAGATCTCGAAACTCAATTCAATCAAAAAATGAAACTTGCCCACCGTGCAGCTCTCAATCATTATCTAAATGTCCATTCATAATATTATTTAGATTGTGGATTTAAAAACAATTATCAATTTTGACTCGTCAGCCAATTCACTTAGCTTTTTATTTGACTGGTTAGAAAACTTACGATTTCTCTAACTTCATCAAATCATTCTCTATTCATGAGTTCACTAATAACCACATTTCATTCATTTAACTACTAAATTTATGAAATTTCCCATCATCTTGTTCATTACTATTCACTAAACTTCTTTCATTACTTGAACAGAGACGATTGTTCTTAATTTAAGTAGATACACATTTCTAAACAGAGATATCAATATATTCAATGATTATACTTCATAGTATAACTTTTAACTTGTATCACATACATATATATAAATATGTTATCTCTTTATCATTTCTACTCAATTACAGTGAAAGAATATTCAATTCTTCAAATATACCAAGTCATATACACTATCCTTTATTCAACATTTTCAACTAATGTGGATAATAAAAACTAACTGAGTTATAAGTCACGCATTTATTTTTATTTCATTTATATCTTCACTATCATATAAATATCTTACATAAACTCCAACTTAAAATAACTAGTGCTTTAAACTTCACTACCGACTAGTCACGTGGTGCAACACTATATTTGAATCAATATATAACATATTCACTGATATTAGTTGTACATTACTTTAGTTTAAAACTTTCAACATTTGGAGTTCGATTTCTTACAAGATCCTTGTGAAGATAAATTAATTTCTATCAAACTCACAATTTGACATCCTAAGTCTTATCGGGACTCGTTGACCTAAAATTTCATTTTTTCATAATAATGTGAAAATTTCTTAACCATTTAATTGCCTATACTTAAGCTTCCAATTGCCTCAAACGGAACTTTATAGAATCCTTTATTCCGACTGTCACCAATTCATTCGATTATTCAAAGATAAGTGAATGTGTTACACTAGTCTTATACGCTATGAATGAATCGTGATTATGAAATAGAGTTGCTCAAACTTTTAGTCATGTAAAACTACTTCAATGTCTAGCCCTGACTAAAGGAGTCCGTTCGTGTCACTTTCATCAGTCACAAGTCTTCTCAATGTCTTATTTTATTTTATACATAGAGTCTATTTCATTCAGTTTTTGCTAATCTTAGCTATTCTCACATCGATCTCAGTCTTAGTCCCTTTATAAACAACTTTAGCTCAACACCCAGGCCACATACATGTTAGACCCCACCTAGTTAGGGCATTTGATCGGCCTATATTACCTTAATCTCCTAATAACCTAGCAGCTTTAACCTCTCTTCCAATAAATAAATAAAAATCTATCAGAGTAATTATCAAATATGATTATTTATCAACCATAAAGGATTTTAAAGTGAATCTTAAACCTCGAAATTTAATTGGATTGTTTACATCATCTTTAAAATTTCGTAAAGTTTTTTCGACAGTATCTTCTTTATTTCTAAGCATACACTGAAAATCTCGGCCTTAAAAAATCTTTAACAAACCTGCTCGGCTTTGGTGGAAATGCATAAGGACTCACAATCCACCCCATAACAATATATATTGCATCCATTCTAACTTATCTCAGACTTTCAAAACCCTTAAACTATCATTACCTTAGTTTGCAGCATTCCAACCCATCTTAAAACCATTATATCAATTCCAAAGGAGATCCTAATTGCACATGAACCCAAAGACTCATTTATATAATATTTTATATTCAAAATAATACATACATAGAAGGTACTGAATAAGTCACCAATAATCGGAAAACGTATCCTTTCCTTTGTCGCCACTAGAACTTGTCATTACCCAATTATAAAAATTCGATATTATCAAATACGTAAATCCCACGCTATCCAGTACACCTGTAGTAATCAAATGCATAATAATCCAAGGAATTTAAACTAACAATATAATTCAAGGAATTTAAATACAACCATGAATCAATCCTGTTTCGGTTATCCGACCACAATCAGATGACGTCCTCCGAAAGTGGTAAGTAAACAATAATAATGACTCATGCGCAGGGAGAATAACCAAACAAGTCTCGTTCGTTGAGTCTATCAAAGTATGACCTAGTTCACCGTGATCTCATGATAATTACGTGATGCAAAGTATCGGGGACTTTAGCCCGTCAAGCATAATATAGTTCTACGTTGTACATAGTCAGGTAGACACTACAAGTTCTACCCTGTAATACACAGTTAGGTAGCTTAATATACCCTGCGCACAAAGTTAGACAAACACTAAATAGTTCTACCCAGTAATACAGTCAGACATACACTATAAGGAGACTCGTAATGCCTTATCCTCCCAAACCGTGTATGCATGTACAACAAAAATAGAATTTCAAGGATTAATGCAATTTATATGAAATTATAATCATACAATATAAAAGTTACCATGAGATTTACTTAACCTTACGAACGCGATACCAACGTTCCCTTGCACTCCGAGTCAGTAAGCTAATCCATACGAGGTTCCAATTGCGGTCCTACAATTCATTTATAACTCCGATAAAATTCCACAACCACTCCACAATTGTTTTCCAATTAATTGTAGTTAAATTAATCCAATCGCGTCCCGAAACCCCTAAAATATCTTCAAAAGAAATTATCCGATGCCCAAATTTCATTTTCGACTCAAAATTATTATTTTCTAGACTTAAAAATAAAATTTTTCCAATTTATTTTATATTTCTCAGTTCTGCCTCGACCTGAAAACCTCGAAATCACTCTGAATTATATCATCGGATGTCCGGATCCTAATTTTGACTTCAAATTATGATTCAGAATAAAAAAAAAATTAATCTAAACAAAGCCATAAAATAATTTTCTAAATTTAGGACATTTTCGGGTATCTTAACACGCATTACGAGAAAAACAATCGGTATAAATCCTCAAGAATATCCCAAAATCCTCATTTTTCATAAAAACCCTCAATTTCTATTAATTTGTCCAAAAATCTAATTTTCTCAATTTTCCGTAATTTTCAGGGTTTTTTATTTCATTTTTTTTTATTAAGGGAAGGGTTTATCCCTGAACCGGGTCCGGTTCAGGCATCCCCTTCCTCTCATTAAGATCGAAACAGAGAGTTTCTCTGTTTCAATCGATTTTTTTTTTTCGTTTGCCCAACTGGGCAGGAGAGCTCCAGGCCTTCTCCCTCCATTCGAGTCTTCTTCGTAATTTTCCCCCTCCTCCTTCTTCTTCCTCCCTCCCTCTCTCTGCTTCAACGCCTCTGCGTTTTCATTTCTTTTAACTATTTTTTAACTTAATTCTCCTCTCTCTATCTCACCTTCCTCAATTCGGATTCAAAATCAAAAGTCTCAACCATCTCTTTTGATTACACATACAACACACACAGTCCCTGAAAATCGAAATTCACAATTAAAAAAAAAAAATCTCCATTACCTCACCTTCACAGTTCCTCACAACAGTCACCAACCTTCAATTCAATTTCAATAGCAGTGACAAGGGAGAGAAAAAAAGAAGAGAGAAACAGTGAGGAGGATGAGAGATGTGAGACGATGAAGAGAAGATGAAGACATGAAGACGGTGAAACGAAGAACAGTGGGTATACACCCCCTGTAAATCGATTTTTGTTTGTTTAAAGGGGTGACAAATGACCCATTTGCCCCTCAGTTTTAATCCCTTTACATATAAACCAATACCCTTATTGGGAAAAAAATACAAAAGTACAATAGAAAATAATTTAAATGAGCAAAATAAGTGTGATTTTTTTTTATTCAAAAAATAGGTTATATCACATTTTGAAAATGCGTTATTAGGGGAGGAAGTTTTTCCCGCTTACGTGGACATATGAATAACGCTATTCATGTGTCCTATCCACGGTGGAATTTACACGAATAACGCCTTTTCAAAAAGCACTATTCGTGTTATTTGGATTCCACGTGGATTGGTTGGAGCCGATTTACATGAATAGCGCATGCACTATTCGTGTAAATAGTATTAGATGTCCACGTGGCAAAGACAAACAAGAATGACGCCTTTTGAAAAGATGCTATTCTTGTTTCCCGGTACACGTGAACATACATGTGGGAAAAACAAAAGTTTAAAGGATGAGTTGCATGGTTACATGGGTTGCACGAGTTGCCCGCCTCGCGATACGTGCATGACGTTTGCATGGGGTGCATGGTCAGTAGTGGATATGCATGGGTTGTCCCCCTCGAGATACGTGCATAATGTTTGCATGAATTGTCTACCTCGAGATACGTGTGGCATTTGCATTAGTTGTCCACCTCGAGTTACGTGCATGACGTTTGGATGGTTTGCATGTATTGCAGCAAGTTGCATGGGTTGTCTACCTCGAAATATGTGCTTCACATTCACATGGTTTACATGGATTGCACGAGGTTACATGAGTTGCTCACACCTCGAGATATGTATGTGGCGTTTGAATGTGGTTTGCACGAAGATGCATGGCTCACCCACCTCGACATACGTGCGTGACATTTCTATGCGTTATCAACCACGAGATACATGTGTGACGTTTGCATTGGCTTTACCACCTCGAGACACGTGCGAGTCATTTGCATAATTTACTTGGATTTTACGAGGTTACAGGGGTGTCCACCTCGAAATACATGCGCGACCTTTGCATGGTTTGCATGGATTAGGCGAGATTGAATGAGTTGTCCACCTCGAGATATGTGTATGAGGTTTGCATGGATTGCAACATGTTGCATGGGTCGCCCACCTCAACAGACATGCTTGACATTTGTATGAATTCTCCACCTCAACATACATGCGTGACGTTTGCATATGTTATCCATGTCGATATGTGTGCGTGTCGTTTACATATGTTGTCTACCTTAAGATACGCGAGTGACGTGGGTTGTCTATCTCGATATGCACGTGTCGTTCATAGAGTTTAGAATCTTTTATAAATAGCTCCTTTTCAAAAGTAGTCATTCATAGAGTTTAAAATTTTGTATAGATAGCTCATTTTCAAAAGGAGCTATCTACACAAGTGCCTTCCACCTCACCAACTATGCATACCACCTCATCATCAATAACTCATTTTCAAAAGGAGTTATACATTAGTTTTGAAATTTAAAAGTAAACCCCACTATTTGGTGAATTAAAAACTAAAGCCACCTTATTTTTTGAAAAACACCCCCTTATTGGTGATTTGACATTTTTAATCTATTTCGCATTTATCTCTTTGATTCTCGTCCAAATTAAACCTCGAAAAATACCCACTTCGATCGAAAATTGAAGAAATCTTGGACAACTCGTCTTCATATGAAAATCGAGGTGTACGGCCCACATTGGCTCATGAAGTCCATTTAAACTTGAAAACTCAAATTTTTATACTTAAATCCAATTATTCATTACGAAATTCGAAACTAATGTTTACGTCAATATTTTGACTATCTCAACACCCGTCTCGACACGTATCTCAAGATAAAACCTTGCAAAACACCGAATTCACTCAATCAATTTGAATTTCGTAAAATACAATAATATATAATACACAACACTAGACAAACATCACAAAATAATAAAATTAATTATAAATCTCAAATTTATTGGTGTTTAACTCCCGACTCGCGGCTAAAACCATAATTAGGATCCCCTAATCCTTGATTAACCGTAATTATCGATTTAGAAATTTTAGGAATTGACAATACATCTCCTTAATCTTGACTTAGAAAGACAATTTGCATTATTCTCCTTTCGAAAACTTAGCAAAGGTTAATACGATTTCTTATGATCATTCAATCAATTGAAGTCTTCCTTGACTAATGTTTACTCGAAACAGAGAAATTTTGCGACACAAGCAGTTTTGTTGTTTGTTATTGCCTTAACGTGTTTACATTAGTCTCAAGTTTCTTGACTTTTTTTTTTCAAAAGAAAATTCGGTACTTTTCAAGAGACTGTGTAAGATAACTTTGTATTTTACTCATCACCAATTTACTTTTGATGAATTTACTTGTCCATTGTTGTTCAACTTAAGAGATAGAAAAACTTGAATTTTCAAGTTCTGATTAACTTAATAATTAATGAAACTCTTAAAAGGAAGAAGTGTCAATCCTTTAATTCCTATCAATAAAAACTCTTGCAATATAGGAGCTCATTTTGACATCTTATACCAATCACTTACTGATATTCAGTCAGTACATCTATCTATTCATTTATTATATTTTAGATTGTAGTGATAAGCGTCGTAACTTAATGTCGTTAGAAGTGATTATTGGGTACTTTGAATCTCAAAACACAACTATTCGTATTTTTTTTAATAGCTAATCCAAGCTACTATTAAACCACTTCCCCAACACCTTATCTTATAACAGGTTGATCCTATCTGTGGTGGCTCCATGCTTTGAGGCCGCCTTAGGGTGTCGTCGAGTCGTCTACTCTTCGCAAGGTGGGCCCAGCTACACGTGTCCGACACCTGCTCGTACATCTCAAGTCTCGATATTTGTGCCTACTTGTGTTATTAGTTTAATTAATCAGTTATACATATTGTTCTTAAGTTATTTCTTTAAGTGTTTTAATTTTTTAAGTTCAACAATTTGTAGCTTATTCAAGTCCTAGCCGTGCTAGTGGTTTGTATTTTATAAGTCATCAGTTAATCACATTTAACAATAAACAACGAAAGTCTTAATTAGAGTAAGTAAAACAAAAAGATCATCATAATATATAGTATCGTTTATATGAGAATGTCATACTATGGAAAACTCGAAAAAAAGTACTCTATATACAACGACAGTATCATAAGGTAGTATATATATACATGTACAGTGCCACTCCAATCTCACAAATACCTGAAATCAAGCAAAATATTAAAATAAACACATACTAGTATGTCCTCAACGGCGGACAATTAGATGTAGTCGCCTAGGATCCCTTTGCCCTTACTAGTACTAGGATCTGCACTTGATATCACAAAAGACAGATGACGAGTCCAACGAGTAAACTCCCAAGGAAACTTACTGAGCATTCATAGGATAAAGTAAAGGAATCCATAAATACTATTAAATAAATATGCGAAAAGTAAACAAGCAACTGTAAATAGGTCATCACATGCATAAATAACAATAAAGTGTAAATGTGTGTGCATGTCCCGATCAAACTAGACCATACTTCGAATTCTCTCATCAAGATCCCACCAATTTGCATACCCAACTGGCCTATCACTTGGTCCTCTCGGTGGTCGGTGTAGACTCACGACACACCAACACATGTACCGACAAAGTAGCTCGGGTCGTCATTCACCGAGGGCTCCTGATACACATGCTATGGTCTAGCGTGCCACAGACATACAACGAAAATATCTGGTGAAGTAACCTCGACCAATCGTCCAAAATAGTGTGGAATAGAATGACATGCAAGAATGGACAAAAACAATATAAAAACAACAATTAAATACTCAATTAATGTCCCTATGTTGGGTTTTGGGGTTCATACGCAATGGAGATTACAAAACAATTTTGACAAAAACCCCAACAGGATCCGAATCTAATTCCATTAAAAACGTTTAAACCAAGAAAACTTAATCATACCTCGGTTGCAAAATACCTTTCTGAAGGTTGATCGATATCTAAGATGCTGCCAATGACGAACGTCCTCTACAAGCAGTCCACACACGAACGGTGGCCTATATTCGAAGTGCTAGCTTCAAGAGAATACCAAACCTTTTTGTTTCTCTCCAAAACTATCTAGAGCGTACTAGAAAGCCCTAATTCGTTTCAAAACGAAAATAGAGTTTCGACCTTAACAATTTCATGCGTGTGTTCTAATTTAAAGCGTCTATTTATACAACCCTTGTATATAGACGGTTAAGTAAATTACACATATACCCCTACTTAAAGAAGTATAAGTGTAATACACGACAATGATGTTTCTGTCATGAATTTTATCATATAAATTTTATTTTTCTGAACCATCTTAAAATCTCGCAAAACCATTTTTATTGTGCGACCCAATAGGCTCATACAACGTTGGCAGTATACCAAAACACATTTTGGTATACAAGTCATAAGCGGCCTCTAGCAAGACATTATGACTACCCAAGTTGTACGAATATCAAATCGATACAACCTAATCGATAGTGTATACAACATCCTTTTGTCACACGATATCCTTTTTATCAAACATAAGGCATGGAATTGTCATCCAACATGTTCAATCGTATTAGTCTCGATCTCTAGGTAGACCGAAAACATCCAAGTGACATTGATCAATATCAATTCACTTAGACTAGGCCTTTTAACAGTTTAACACATCGAGGGATCCACTGGATATCTCTCTTTATATGAGAGGGACAAATTCTATCTCGATTACGCAACTTCATTACATTGCTCACACAATAACCAATCACAACCTTTATAATCGTCCGGTTAAAGAAACACGTTTGATTGTGTCAAATCACTGTGTTCCTAATGTTAAAGTCTCTGGTAATCTCAAGTCAGAGGACTGAAAAATATACCTATCATAAGAAACAACTATGACTTAATCCATGTGATGTTCTCATAGCAAGTCATTCCAGTACTTTGTTCCCTAACAAGTACTCGTGACCTTGATTCGTATCCTTATACGTATAATCATCATATGATTATCAATCAAGACTCACATTAGTCTTAATTCATTATAGTTCCCAGTATAATGATCGACTTGGGACATATATTTAAGATATTTATGCAAATACATATGGATCTTATTATAATGTAAAAATATAAATTAATTATAATAAACAAAAAATGAAATCCTTTATTTTATTAACTAAAAATATTCATAAAGACAGTTAATGGATTGACCTAGGGCACATGCCCCAACATTCCCCACTTGCACTAGGGCCAATCATACATGCATCTAATGCCTAATGATATAACATGACCATCATGTCTTGCTTGTGGAAGAGCTTTTGTCAATGGATCTGCAACGTATGTCTTCAGTAGGTACTCTGCAAATCTTCACGTATCCCCTCTCAATAATTTCTCTGATGAGATGAAGACGCCTGAATATATGTTTGGATCTGTGTGCGATCTAGGTTCCTTGGTCGGTGCTATTGCCCCGTTATTGTCACAATACAAACAAACAGGGTTAGCAATACTTGGAACCACACCTAGTTCAGAAATGGACTTTTTGATCCAAGCGCCTCCTTTTCGCATTAGACGACGCAATATACTCAGCTTCTATTGTAGAATCCGCCATAGTCTCTTGCTTCGAACTTTTTCAAACTTATCGCACCCCCATTCAAAGTAAACACATATCCAGATTGCGATCTAAAATCATCTATATCAGTTTGAAAACTTGCATCTGTGTAACCATTTACAACTAGATCATTTTCAAAACCTCCATAGAACAAGAACACTTCCTTAGTCCTTCTTAAGTATATAAGGATGTTTTTATTGCTATCCAGTGACTCTCACCAGGATCTGACTGATATCTGCTTGATGCTCAAAACATATGATACATCAGGTCGAGTGCATAACATGTCATACAAGATAGATCCAATAGCTGATGCATATGAAATCTTATTCATACGGTCTCGCTCATCATTTGTTTTAGGACATTGAATCTTGCTGAGACTTATGCCATGAGACATTGGCAACAATCCTCTTTTAGTTTCTTTCAAACTGAACCTATTCAATACCTTGTCTATGTAAACACTCTGAATTAGACCGATTAGCCTCTTAGATCCATTCCTATAGATCCTTATCCTTAGGATATAGGCTGCATTTCCTAAGTCTTTCATTGAGAAACACTTCCCTAACCAAGAATTGACATTATGCAATATTGGGATTTCATTTCCAATGAGTAATATATCATCAACATACAGTACCAAAAAACAACTACACTCCTACTGACCTTCTTGTATACACAAGGCTCATCTTCGTTCTTAATAAACCGAAAATCCTTGATTGCTTCATCAAAACGAAGATTCCAACTCCGAGAAGCTTGCTTTAATCCATAAATGAATCTTTGAAGCTTGCATACCTTCCTAGAAATCTCAGGATGTACAAAGCCTTTAGGTTGTGTCATATACACATCCTCAAGCAGCTTTCCATTAAGAAATGTTGTTTTTACATCCATTTGTCGTATCTCATAGTCATAATATGCAACAATGGCAATTAAAATTCTTATGGATTTAAGCATGGCTACTGGCGAAAAAGTTTCATCATAATCAACACCTTGAGTCTGGCTGAAACCTTTTGCTACAAGTCTTGCTTTAAAAGTATGCGCTTTGCCATCCATGTTAGTTTTCTTCTTGAAAACCCATTTACATCTAATGGTCTTACCACCTTCAGGTAAATCAACCAGGTTCCAAACTTGGTTATCATATATGGATTACATCTCAGAGTTCATGGCACTTAGCCATTTATCTGAGTCTGGTCCAGACATAGCCTCCTTATAAGCGGTGGTTCATTTTGATCCATAAGCAACACATTACGACTATCAGTAATGAGAAACCCGAATCTCTCTGGCTCACGTCTTACCCTACCCGATTTACGTGGGCTTTGTGTCACTTGTGGAGGTTCAACTGGTTCAGAACGTTGCTGAACTTCCAGTAGCGGTTCATAGTTTATCTGTGATTCTCGAACTTCTTCAAGATTTATTTATCTCCCACTAGTGTCTTTTGAAATAAATTGTTTTTCCATAAAGACACCATACCGAGCAACAAACACTTTGTTCTCAGCGGGATTATAAAAGTAATATCCTTTTGTTTCCTTAGGATATCCCACAAATAAATACTTGTCAGATTTAGGTGCTAGTTTTTCTGAGACTGGTCGCTTTACATAGGCCTCACAACCCCAAATCTTAAGGAATAATTAACTTGGTATCTTCCCGTACCATATCTCATATGGTGTTTTATCAACCGCAATAGAATGAACTTGATTTAAAGTGAAAGCTGCAGTTTGTAATGCATAACCAAAAAAGGATAATGGAAGATCTACATGACTCATCATAGATCGAGCCATATCTAATAAGGTTCGATTTCTCCTTTCCGAAACTCCATTCCACTATGGAGTTGCTGATGGAGTCAATTGAGAGACAATCCCACGATTTCTAAGATGATCATCAAATTCTTGGCTCAAATATTCACCACCTCGATCTGACCGAAGTGTTTCGATAGTTTTACCAAGTTGATTCTACACTTCATTTTGAAACGTTCGAAACATCTCAAATGATTCAACTTTATGTTTCATTAGATATACATAACTATATCTGCTGAAATCATCTGTAAATGTAATGAAGTCTCGATAACCTCCTCTAGCCATTGTGTTTATAGGAGTGAATACATCAGTATGTATTAGACCCAATAAATCACTTGCCCTTTCACTGTGTCCAGTAAAGAGACTTTTACTCATCTTGCCTAGTAAACAAGATACGCACATTTCGTATGTTTCTAAATCAAATGCATCTAGAAGTCCATCTTTATGGAGCTTCGTTATGCGTTTCTCGTTTATGTGCTCGAGACGACAATGCCAAAGATAGGTTTGATTCAAATCATTTGACTTGAATCTATTTGTATTTATGTTAAAGACTGAAGTATCAGTGGATCTTTTCATGCTTAGAATATAAAGACCATCACGCAAATCAACATTTGCATAAAATATACCTTTACGAGAAATGGAACATCTATTATTCGCAACAATAAAATCAAAACCATCCATATCCAAGCGTGAACAGAAATGATGTTTCTGCTCAAGGCAGGCACAAAATAACAATTATTTAAAGTTAAAATAAGTCCACTAGGTAAGACTAAGTCATATGATCCAACAGCCAGGGCAACAACTCTTGCTCCATTCCCTACGTGGAGGATGACTTCTCCTTTCTTCAACTTTCTACTTCTGGTGAGTCCCTGCACATTTATACAAATGTGAGATCCATATCCTGTATTTAATACCCAGGAATCACTAATAGATAAATTAATTTCAATAACATAAATACCTGTAGTAGTAGTCGCACTACCCTTTTTCTTATTTCGATATTCCAGATAGAGTTTGCAATTTCTAAACCAATGTCCAGGTGCATGACAGAAATGAAAATTTCCTTCCTTTTCTTTTGGGTGTTTTGAAGCAGGAACAGACTGGGGCTTGACTTTTTCCACAGGCTTTGCGACAGGTGCAGTAGCAGCTTTGACAACTTTAGCCTTGCTTTTGTCTTTCTTCTTCATTCCCTTTCCCTTTTAGACCATCGACACATTACTAGAGTGTTTCTTGATATTTTGTTCAACAATTTTGAGCATCAAATGCAACTTTGAAATTGATTTCTCCATATTATCCATATTGTAGTGTATCACAAATTGTGAGTAACTATCTGGTAATGAATTCAGGATCAAATTCGTAGCCAACTCTTGGCTTATGGGAAACCCGAATCTATCAAGCTTGTCAACATAGCCCTTCATCTTCAAAATATGAGGACTAACTGACGCACCCTCAGTCATCTTGCAAGAATGTAGGTTTTTGACTGTCTCGAACCTTTCTTGCCTAACTTGTTGTTGGAATATTTCCTTTAGCGTTATAGCCATGTCGTAGGCTTCCATTAGTTTCATGTAATTCTGAAGTTCGGGAACCGTAGTTTCCAGCATAATACATGCAACATCAGTAGAATAATTGACATGCTTATTATGCACATCCTTCATAGATTTCGTAGCATTGGCCGGTGGGTCCTCAGGGATTGGAGCATCCATGACATACAACTTGTGTTCATGCTTAAGAACAATTCTCAAGTTTCTGAACCAGTCAAGAAAGTTAGTCCTAGATAGCTTATCCTTCTCAAGGATGGATCGGAGTGACAGGGGATTATTGTTACTTGAAGAGGCCAATGATCTACAATAAAGATTATGCAAAGTTTATTTTAGTATAGAGGAATAGACTCCCACTAAATTAACAACCCTCCTAAAACATACTATTTATTTAGGGGGACTAAAATCCATATTTCACCTAATTCTATGACAGCTATGGCATGAAACATAGAACTAGGTTATTTAGGTAGGTAACAGTTACCAATTACATCTTATGTAATTTTAGATACTTTTATGAGATACGGGACATCTTATGTCTTATCATGTTTTTATTTAATCATGTGCCTAAAGCTCAAAACTATTTTGATAGCTTTATTAAGTCAGACCGTTTTAAACATTTAGGTAACTCTATCTAACTTGTCTCACAAAGATAACACAATACACCCAGCTATGGCTGAAACTGTATTAATATGATCGAGGGCTTGACAAGTGTTTAAAATGGATGATATGAGACTTAAAATTTAATTGAGGGATTTTATTCAGTTTTAGTGATTTTATGTAAACAATGAAATATCATATATTTTATTGATTTGTTAAATCACTAAACAATTTGGAAATTTTTATACCGTTCACTAATAAAAGAATTTCCGTGCGTTAGGATTAGTTAAACGGCGGTCCCGCTGGCCGGTCAGTGGGCACGAACGGGGTATAGGGGGCGCCCCTTTTTTTTGGGAGATAAATTTCAATTTCGAAAATTAAAACTCGCTATAGGAAATCATATTTTTCGCTGATTTTATTATCCGAAATTAACCCCTTAAATTATCCGAAATTAAGTCAATTAAAACATTTTAATTGACCCGGGCCTACATCTAACTAATCATCTTATCCTAATCCAATTAGGACTTAAGATATTTGAGTCCCAGCATACCACCAATAACAAAATTCTCGATATTTATCTCCTATCCAATAGGGATAACGAAACTGATTTTGCTTATATCTCATAATCTAATTTGTTATCTATCTCTTATCAAATAGAAACTTCATAACATAATAGATATAACGAGATAAATAAATAATTTTGAAAAATAATTATTTACAATTTCGGTCCTCATCCAAATAATCACAAACATGTAATTGAATCATGAACTACTATCCCAATCGAACCTAATCATATTAGTTTCGAATTAATATTAAGACTTATACAATTTAAGAAAATTAAAACAATGCAACCTAAATATGCATATTGAATTACAGAGATTTCATCCATGCATCAATACACGAAAAATAAAGATTATATCTAATGGTGTCATGGATTACAGAACACGAAATTCGGTTCATTAAAATTACTCGAATTAACCCAACATGGTTACTTGCATGTACAAAACTGATTTCAATTAAATCACGAATATATGTATCATATACACAAAACATGATAATAAATCTCACAGAAAACTTATGTATATCACATATACATCAACTATTAACATGCTCTCAATCATATATCATGTATATATCAGAAGAAAACATGAAATTAATTTAATGGAATCGAACTCGATGGCTCTGATACCACTGTTGGGTTTTGGGGTTCATACGTAGCGGAGATTACAAAATAATTTTGACAAAAACTCCAACAGGATCCGAATTTAATTCCATTAAAAACGTTTAAACCAAGAAAACTTAATCATACCTCGGTTGCAAAATACCTTTCTGAAGGTTGATCGATCTCTAAGGCGCTGCCAACGACGAACGTCCTCTACGAGCAGTCCACAAATGAATGACGACCGAGATTCGAAGTGCTAGCTTCAAGAGAATACCAAACCTTTTAATTTCTCTCCAAAACGATCCAGAGTGTACCAGAAAACCCTAATTCCTTTTTAAACGAAATAGAGTTTCGACCCTAAAATTTTTTTCCGTGTGTTCTAACTTAAAACATCTATTTATACAACCCTTGTATATAGATGGTTAAGTAAATTACACATATACCCCTATTTAAAGAAGTATAAGTGTAATACACCACAAGGACGTTTCTGTCATGAATTTTATCATATAAAATTCATTTTTCTGAACCATCTTAAAATCTCGCAAATCTATTCTTAGTGTGCGACCCCATTGGCTCATACAATGTTGACAGTGTACCAAAACATATTTTGGTATACAAGTCATAAGCGATCTCTAACGAGACATTATGACTACCCAAGTTGTACGAATATCAAATCGATACAACCTAATCAATAATGTATACAACATCCTTTTGTCACCTGATATCATTTTTATCAAACATAAGGCATGGAATTGTCATCCAACGTGTTCAATCGTACTAGTCTCGATCTCTAGGTAGACTGAAAACATCTAAGTAACATTGATCAATATAAATTCACTTAGACTAGGCCTTTTAACAGTCTAACACACCGAGGGATCCACTGGATATCTCTCTTTATATGAGAGGGACAAATTCTATCTCGATTACACAACTTCATCACATTGCTTACATACTAAACAATCACAACCTTTATAATCGTCCGGTTAAAGATAAAGTTTGATTGTGTCAAATCACTGTGTTCCTAATGTTGAAGTCTCTGGTAATCTCAAGTCAGAGGACTGAGAAATATACCTATCATGAGAAACAACTATGACTTAATCCATGTGATGTTCTCGTAGCGGGTCATTCCAATACTTTGTTCCCTAACAAGTACTCGTGATCTTGATTCGTATCCCTATACGTATAATCATCATATGATCATTAATCAAGACTCACACTAGTCTTAATTCAATATAGTTCCCAATATAATGATCGACTAGGGACATTTAGGATATTTCTGCAAATACCCATGGATCTTATTATAATGTAAACATGTAAATTATTTATAATAAATAACAAATGAAATCCTCTATTTTATTAACTAAACGTATTCATAAAGACAGTTAATGAATTGACCTAGGGCACATGCCCCAACACCCTATGGGTTTTACAAACCTCAAACATGCTTTATGACTTCCCTGAACTCTATAATCCAACCCGCCTAGCTCCTCGGTACACGAGCTATTGTCCCCCTAAGTCCCCGAAATCCAATTTTTGTATTTAAGTTGGTTACAAGTGTTTAAGGATGTATTAAGTTGAAAGTTACCCAAAATATGCCTTAAATTTAATTTTCATCTATCATTAGGGCGATAGAAGGTGTATATAGCGTGCTAGGTGTTTATAGCATGCTAGAGAGTCTGTCTAAGGCGCTACTGTTCTTCATTTCGAAGAACAGTTGAGCACCCCAGATTGGATAGCGCTATACGGGCTGTGTGAAAGAATTCTCAACTCGAGAATTGTGTCCCTAACACCCTAATTGGCTATTCTAGCCTTGTCAACTCACTCTCCACTCAAGGAGGACTCCAAAACACCATTAACACCATTAACAACAACAACATAAACAATAATAATTCAATCATAATTATCAAATTCATGCGTTCTCTAGTTTTTCCCGATTTCACCAAAAATCCAATTTCTACCAAAATCAGTTTACAAATCTTAATTGCAATGTTAATTAGACTTGTAAATCATTGAAGATTCATAAAAAATGGTGATCTAGTCCTCAAATTCGAATTGACTCCAAAACATACCAAATTGAGCTCATTTTCATGTGTAGGAGTTGAAGAAGATGATTACCTTGAGTTCGATCCCTCAATTTGAACTCTTAGATCTCTAATTCCTTCTGAATTCACCAGTAAATTCTCTCTAACATTTCATATTTGCATGAATTTGTGTTAGTGGAGATGAGAAAATCCCACTCCTTTGCTATCTATATGTTATGTTCTGATTAATTGTATTTACGTATCTTAAGGTTAATCTAATGGTCCTCCATTGTGTTGTCTAGCTCTCCAGTGACACAAATCAGTGACACATCTTGCTTAGTTTCTTCAATCTATGATCATCTCCATGTTCATCCATGGCTTAGAATATTCCCTTAAACTATAGGAAAGTTAGATTTAACTATTTAGATAGTTAGCTTAGGCATACAGTTGATTATGGTCGGTATACTCATACTCATTTATTAACAAGTTTGTGGTCTTACCAAACTTCGGCTACCCGGTACCCAGTGCCTCACATCTCGGTACGTATCTCGAGGTGCACTATAACCCATGGTTCTGGTTAGATTGACTTAGTTTATGGTTATATTATCCATTTTAATTGATCAACTAGTCATCGTAATGTGACTTAGTCATGTTTTTCTAGTGTATCCGTAGTTTTCCTACTTAATACCCACACTGACACGCATTACAAAGCGAATACCCATCGCACAATCTCGCATGATATAACATTACCACACAAACATGCGATGTATTAACGAATAAACTAATAAATGTGCACTTTAAATAAGCAATCAATAGACAAATTGCTAGTGTACCTAGGTTGGCGAGTGTCTTAGCCTATCCGCGGCTTCCACATGGATCTAAGCGGCGTCCTAATATGAAATTACGTAATAAATAAGGGCATTAATAAAATGGGTCGTTACATTATCACTACACCTTTAATTTTTAAGTTATTAATCTTTATTTCATAACAACACCTAATCTGGTGTTAACAAAGATTACTTCTAACTCGTGTATTTTCTTTTGTTTTATCAAATTTTTATTTGACTCATAGGACCACTATACTCAACGTTACTAGTGGATAAATAACTTGAGTAATAAATAATCAAAATTTTAATACTTTTTTTAGAAGTCATTTAATTGTTTTAAATCATGATTTTATGCCACATTTTACTTAATGCTTTGTTTCGAAAAGGAGACGATACTTTACTTTAAAGTATTTCGTTTTCATAGAAACCGACTTAGATAATTAGATTAGTCGTATCACAATTCCATTGTGATTTTGCAGTCATAATTGAATTTGTTTAATCAATTTCTATTTTCGAAAATCACGTGTCTCATTTTTCCTTATTGAGACTCGTTCGAAAGCAACTCTCAGTTGGTAATGAATAACCAATATTTCGTAAAATAATCCTTTCCGAGTTAATCGTGCAACTGGTACTAACCTTAGTTTAAAACTCAAGATAATCCATATCTTGTGCTTCCCACAATTCTCAATTTCATTTTACATTTTTCAAACGATTCGCAATCGTTAGAGACTTAATTTAAGTGTATGTTAATGTTTCCCTGAGTGTCTTATAGTTTTAATAGTTTGACACTTTCGATTTGCAAGAAATCTATCTTCAGTATTTATGTTCTGAATCTTCTAGACTTCTTTCTTAACTAGTTTCTTATTGGTTTCATGACTGTTAACTTTCATATGTTATATTTGCAGTGAACTATTTACAATATTCTTGTGAATTTAGACTTCCCGAGTCTAATTCACTTCTAATCACTCTCAGTTTCGTTTCATAAGTATATAATCTATTTTAATTATCTGTTTCTAATCTTACTCGTCATATCTTATGAGTTAAGTATCGAATGGACAAGGAGAATAAACTTCCTATTGCATATTTAGCGATAATACATACATACAACACAAATATAACATAATAACAAAAACATCACAGCTTACAGTCACTTCCAAACTAATCGCGCTCAATCACTCTTTAGTTTTCAACCAAACTTAATCCTCAATTGAGCTAACTTTAGGCTTTGATACCAAGTTTGTCGACCCCCTTATGATTAAGATGATTGAGTGGCCTAGATTACCTTAATCCCTTGATAATCTAGTCAGCTTATCCATTCATTTAACTTTTTCCTTAAAGTAATAATTGCTTCAATCCTCAATAAGGCTCCAAAACTAGATTATATCCTCAGTGAGACTCACGATTTGCTCAATTGGAGAAAATTAGGAAATCATACGGATTACTCTCATTATTTTGTAAGAATTTTGGCAGCACCCCCTAAAAGTGGTTTGCTGAAAAACTCACCTAATAGACAAAATAATTAGGAAGAGGCTTAGAAGGACTCACAACTCCCTATAATTCATAATATGTAAGAAATTCAAATTTATAAACTAACTTAGAGTATTGGCTAGCTTAATTACAACTTTACAATCTCAAATAGACCGAGATTGAAACATAAAACTCTTAACATGTTTTAAACTAACTTAGGAGATTCTCAAAACCATTCAACAAAACTTCACGTCCTACACTCACCCCAAGAATCCTAAAATAAAATATATAAACAATTTAAAATAAAAACTTACTTTAATTTGTGAAAATAATTACCACAATCTTTGAGTTTTGTCCACTTTTCCCTTTTCGTCATATGAAATCTGACATCATCAAAAATAACTCGAAGATGTCAAGTAAGCAAATTCCTACATTGATCTGTAATCCTACAATTGTTAGTCTGATATATGGAGACATGTAATTACATTTTCAAATAAACAATAAGATATATGTGTCAACATGACATGAAACCCACTCTATTGCTGTCTCCTAAGTATAATTAGATGTCGACTTTCAAAAATAGTATAAAGACATTATTAAGAGATCATTAAATGCAGTGATAACTTGTCTCTGTTAGACTCTGCTAGTCTCACTAGAAGGTGTAATGGTAGGATTAAAACGTAGTTTCAAGCAAACCGGTCTCCGAAACAAGTTTATCCCCCTCACACTCTCTATGTATGCATGACCGAGAATGATAAAATGCAATGCAGACTATGATATAATCACAGGTACAAAGATATTCAATCAAAAGTAAAGATCACAGTATGGTTTACTTACCACAAAATCCACTCAAAATTGGTTACGAAGCCTCATACAACGTTTCTCGACTTTCACGTACTCCGAACTTATTCCCCGAGCTTCGTTCCGAGTAATTTTGAGATCCTCGCTGTTAACTAAAACCATTGAGAAATCTGGATAAACTCCTTATTCGAATTTCTTAAGTTTTCGACAAATTTCTGAGTTATTTTGGTATTCTCGAGTCCTAAAAACTTGAAATCACTCCAAATCGACTATTCGGATGTCCGGATCATAATTTTAACTACAAATTGTGGTTCAGAATCGAAAATTAACCTTTAATAGGCTTTTAAATAATTTTTTAAATTTCAAATATTTTTTATTATCGTAACTCGCATTACGAGAAAAACCGCTATATAAATTATCGAGAAAATCTCAAATTCTCTATTTTTTTATAGAAATTCTCCATTCCTATTTATTTGTTCAAAAAAAAAAAGTTTTCTGAAATTTTCTTATTTTTGAGATTTTTTTTTATGAATTTTCAGCAATTTGTTTTTTGTTTTTTAATTAAAAAAGGTTTAGGCCTGAATCGAACCGAACCGGGTTAGGCTCAACTGAGCCGAATCGACCTGATTCAGTGACCTTCCCTTTCTTCCTCCTCGATGCTCTGGTCTGCAAATAAAAAACAACCCATTTTTTTCAAATTGGTTGGGAGTTTGGGTTTAGGCAGACCTTCCCCTACCATCGTCTTCCTTGGACAGCCTCCCTTCCATTTTCATTGACAACCCAATCAACAAAATCAACAACAAAACAACAATCTAGAACAACACAACAACAAGGAACACAACCTCACCTTATATATCGAACTCTCCTTACCACAGTTTCGAGATCCATTTCTCACTGGTTCGATCTCTTTCTCATTCTTCCACTCGATCTCACCATGGAAATCATCGAATTGGTGGTGAGGGGGTTCTGTTTGGTTAAGGATATATTTTTAGATTTCCTCGAGATTTGCATTGCATGAATCTCAAGGCAAATCATATAGTTTCACTTATCTTTTTATTTGTCTCGAGATACATGTTGAGTATCTCAAGGTTAATCTTGTGGCTATTAACAAGATCATCACCACTTAACCGACTTAGATAGTTCAATTATATTCATCTCCTCGAGATACTATCACGTATCTCGACATAGATTAAATGGTTTTTAAACTACCATACACAACTTGATTCTACTTGAGATGTCATGACATGCATAACGAGGCGTGGATAACCTCTCGAACAACCACCAATCGTCAACTATTCACCTCCTCAATGATCACTCTATGTGTATCTTGAGGCAAATCTAATGTATACTTTTATTTGAATTCAAACTATAGGATTCATTTCTACATATTTTTATATAAACTATATACAAATATATATGCACCTATGTATTTTTGCGGCTATGAATTTCCGCGTGTACCAACGACCATCCTTGGGCATGCACAGTATTATACATCTCATGCGTGCCACCCTCGACCCCGCTTGTCCACCAATTTGCATTATTTTATTTTATTTCATGATTATCTCTTAATTTTAGGGCCAAATTAAATCCTGAAAAATACCTCAATTTCTCCAAAATCGAAGAAAATTCTCAATGCACTCCGAAACTCACGGACACTGCTATACACTTCTACTTAACCTTATTTCACGTCGAATAGAGTATAAGACACTATTTAGTCACGCAACACACAAAAATAATATTTAAACTTATGATATCCGGTCCGTAACGCGTGGGTCTCACCTCGGATACCTAAATCTTAAATTAAATTCAAAAATACTTAATTAGTATCCTAATGAAGTTTACGAAATTCTCGGATGTCACACCTTGTGGTTCTATTTGATCCATATGATATGACTCCTAACTAATCTAAATCATCAAGGATGCTCAAATAAGAACTATAAATCATGTATTAATTTGAGATCTAAGCTTGCCTTAATGAAGGATTAATAAGAACATGAAATTGTTTTCAAAAACTAATTTGAAAAGCATTTGAATTTTGTAAATCAAAGTTGAATATAAGCTCTTTAAATAAAATTCAATGAGCAATACCTCATTTGGTCTTCACCCATGTTTTTTGAGATCAAATTCTCATAAATTGAACAAAAACAAGAAGGAATATATACCTAAGTATTGAGATCTCTTTGATTTGAGCTTGCTAGCTTCATTTCCCATTAAATTAGCCTTTGATTTCCCTACCTTTTGTCGAAATTCTAGCCTATATCCCTGTAACGACCCAAAAATTCTAACTCGTTCCACGTGAAATTTCGGACAGTGACGTGGAACTGACCTAATGTGGCGAGCGTGGTAAATCCTCAGGAATCGACAAAGAGGTATATTATTTATATGTAGTGTATGTAATACCTATTTTATACTCAAGAAATGTCAAGTTTCAGTAAATTATTGGTCTGATTGCGTCGAAAGGCGTAAAAAGGCTCATCGAGATGCATGCGACCCGGGTACGGAGCTATTTAGAATGGAATAACTTAGTTGTATAAATTACCGATTTATATAACAAGATATTAAGCTAAGTAATTGAAAAACTTGACCAAGTCAGATAAAACACCAATAGGCCGAATATGGACCCGATATACCTCGAGATGTATGCTAAGACACAGGGCACCGGGTGTTGGGTAGTCGAGAACTAGTATGGGATCAATAGACAATGATATGCCATTAATAGACTACCTAATTAGTTAATGTGCCTAAACTTATCTAAATAAAACTAAGAAATTACATAATCCTATAGTTAGGAATGATTTATCGCGGTTTTTAATCCTTCTTGAGATGATCCTAAGAAGTGTCCTACAAGGCAATATGAGTTAAAATGTGTCAATTAAGTATAGGGCAAAACTAAATAAGGGCCTTTAGATGTTATAGGGATTAGGAAGAGATTGATGATGACATTAAATAGTATAAAAGTGGGACTTAACTCATTTGAGCTCACATGCAAATCATGAAACGAAAAAAATCCAGCCCTATTGAGAAGGTGAAACTTGGTGACATTCTTAGAAATCAAGGGGAGATTGTAGAGAAATTAAGAGTACTAGCAAGGAGGAGAAGAAATCAAACTTAGGTAGCCCTTATTCCTCGTTTTTCATTCTAAAATTGAATATATTCTTTGATTCATAGTGAGCTGGATTTTTGGGGAGTTTTACCCCCATTTCTTAGTGAAATATTAATCTAGAATATAGTGGTTTCAAGCTCTTGAAAGTCCCAAGTAATAATGTTCAAAAATATCAAGAAACTAAATGTTTTTATGTCTCGATTTGAGGTTTTTAGTGTTGAATCATGCATGGACTGAATTTATTAGTAAATGGATGTATTATGCTTGGTTTTTCACTTCTATATGAGTATCTTTGTAGTGCTAGAAAGAATTGGAATGAATTCATGTTTCATGTTCTTGGTGTTCTTGATGATGATGATGATGATGATGATGATGATGATGGAATGAGTTTAAATTATTGATGGGTTGATTCCTTGTATTATAGATATCTAATGATTAAGATGTTACTTCTATTTAGGTGTCTTAAATTGATTTGTTAATTATGGATAGAACCTGTGTAGATTAAATCAATGTCAATTTCAAGAAATTGTATCTTAAATGTTTGATAAAATGCCAACTAAAAGAAAAAGACAATTTTAGGTAGATTTTTTGCAAACTTTTAGGAACTTTTTCGGTGGCCTACACTAGTCTTAAAGTAACCAAAGTCTGCAAAGAACATCAACATATTAAAAACTTGATTCTCCAAAATTCTCAAGTGATTTCGATGACTTTTGAATAGTTTTCGAAAATGGTTTCAAAATAGGAAAAAGGTGATTTACTAATTGAGTTGAATTTTGTTTAAGCACATTCCGAGCATCAAACAATGTCGGAATCAGACCAAAATTTCCAAAATATGTTACTAGATCATTGAAAAGGTGTCCACCAATTTTTGTGATTTTTCGGTGTGTCTAACTTAGTTTCCAAGTCGCATTTCAACTAAAAATCTCATATTTACAAATAATTACTTGAAATTTCACTTGGAGTTGCAAATTGAGTTTTTAGACTTATAAATGAGATTTATTACTTGAAAACCTTGGCTCTAGTTTTTAAACTTAATGAAAACAAGCTCGAGAATTTTAGAAACTTTATTTATTTTTAAGCAATTTTTCAAGTTGTAAGAAAACTAACTTTCAAATAATTATTTTGAAGTCCCGAAATGACTATTTTGCAAACTAATGCTTTAAACCAAATTGAATTGGTTTCTAATGATCCTAAATAATTCAATAACACCCAAAAATAATTAATAAAGTGTGTTGAGCAATATTAAACAAGCTCGGACACTTTTGGCCGAGTTAAGCGCCTAATGAGGACTTGAAATGAATTAAAGGAGCCATTAGACTCTTAATTGAATTGGAATGATTTGCAGGTCTCTAAATGGGATTGTTTAGCACCAATATGTCAAGTTATATTGTTCGCACAATAAGAACCATTAATAGCAAAATACTAGGAACACGAAAATGTAAAAATTACAAATTTGCAAGTTAGATTACAATTAAACTACATTAGCAACAATGATGCTACATGCAACTTAATGACTAACACGTATATAACCAATCAAAACTGACACCAAGTACCTAGCTAGCTAGAGTCGAGCGTCGAGGAGTTGATTGGGACATGTGTCGGAGCCACGAGAGTGCGTGTTAGCATTGATCAGAGGCAAGTAAACCAGTTAGAGGATCAATTCCAATTCTTATCATATTCATAGACTTATTTCTTATTATTCCATCTAGTTGGACTTTATTCTATATCATTGAGTGTTTCAAGAAGGTACTTTTAGATTTGGTGCTAAATGGACAAACATGACCTCACCCTAAATACTAGATCGCAGGTAGTAGACGTGGGCGAGTTATTAGGGGCACCATTGATGCCCCAAGCTACATCAAAATGAGCCTGTCGACTTGGGAAGTCGCGACACTAGGAAGTCGAGTAGTGGGACTCGTTCTTGTGGCGGCCCTACCTCCCCTATGTGACATGTCTCTATGCACTCCTCGCCCGGTGGGCCCACCTACACGTGTCCGGCACCTGCCCGTCCTTCTCATATCTCAAAATTCATGTCTTCGTGTATTTTATTAAATTAGTTAGTGGGTTTTTGTATCTTCTTAACCTATTCTCTTTAAGTAGTTAAATATTTATTAGGTTCCCTAATTTGTAATTTATTATAATCCTAACCATACTAGTGGGTTGTATCTTACAAGTTAACTTGAATCAACAAAAGCTTTAATTGATACAATTAGGTAAAATAACTTAGCATGATAAACATTATTTATAAGAGGATGTCCTACAGTGGAAAACCCAAAAAAGTACTATGTATATAAGCGACGGTACCATAACACATGGTATATACATGTACAAGGTCATCTCAAGTCTCCTAATAACCAAAATAAAAACCAAAATATCAAAATAATATAAACACCTACGAGTATGTCCAAGACCGTCAGCAAAGTGAGATAGTAGCCCAAAATTTTCTTTTGCTGATACTCTTAGAAAGGTCTGCACTCAGTCGCCCAACAAATACAGTGACGAGTCTAATGAGTAAATTCCTAAGACAAGTCTACACAATATTCAACAAGAAATCAAATAGAAGTATAAATCATGCATGTATGCTATCTGGCAACAAAAATACATACTTACATGAATATAGGGCAATACAAAAGATTCAGGCAGCATACCATGACAGTTAACACAGGGCAACAGACAATAATCAAACAAGCAGTGATTAACAACTAGTATATACCAACCAAACATGCTCGAAAAAAAGGCATAATAGCAGTTAATGATATAAACGAGAATGTAAGCACACTACAGTTAAGTCAATATACACGTAAATGTCCTTGATGAAAACCTAAGGATGTGTAGCGTGTAGCAGACTATACCATACTTTCGCCAAATCCGCTGAGACATCGACATGTGTGCATTGGTGCAGCTCGGGTTGCAATTCATCGAGGGCATGATCACACGTGCTATGGTATAATGTACCCAAGTCCGTCCACACATCCCGGTGTAAAACCCCGAGAAATTAGTTAATCAATTAGACAAACCAGTAAAGGAAAATAGTTCGACACCCATTACACGAATAAGAAAAACGAATTGAATTCTATGAAGAATTCTCAAGGGTTTTACGTACCTCGATCCAGGCTCTGACTTCCTCAGACTCCCGAATCCAACCTGACTAACTTTCGATACCCGACATCCCTGAGTTCTGTGTCTTCTCAGTTCAAATATAGTGAGTTTAAGATTAATTTAGTGTATATTAACTCTTAAAACCAATATTTATTTCAAAACCTAAAAAAATATTAAATAGTATTTTATTAGGTTAATTCCTTCAAAATAAGTGAAAAATAGTAAATCTAATAATTTGTGTGTCAAAAGTGGATTTCAACTAGCTACGTTATTAAAACATATTTTTATCGAATTTTAAGTGTCGAGTTAGCGCACTAATAGGGCTTATTAGCGTGCTAATCGCAAAACTAAATTCGAGTTTCTGCCCAGAATCATTAGCGCGCTAATATTTCTCATTAGCGCGCTAATTGCCCTTTGTGACATAATCTTCATCTCGAAAATTATGTTCCAAAGTCCCCAATTAGCTAACTAAACCCCATTTAACACCCTCTCAATATCAAATTGACCAAAACAACAATTAGAACAACCTTAAAACAACAATTTGATCAATTTCCTCAAATCTCATAAATTCATTATTTTTCCCCATTTCATCAAAATTCCAATTCAATCAAAACCATTGATACTTCCTAATTGAAAATGATCATTTAACACATAATTCATCAGCACATTACTAAAAACCAGTGATCTACCCCTTAAATTCAATATTCCATCAAAATTCCCAAAATGGTTTCATTAGATGGAGAAGATGATGATGAAGATAATTACCTAAGTTTAATTCCTCCAATTTGATGTTGTCCAGCTCTAATTCCAGCAACAAATCCTTCTGCCTTTGATTTCCCAATAATTCAGTTGGTTTTTGCTTAAATTTGCATAGTTTGATCAACTTGGAATATATATTAAGGTGAGACTGTTTCCTAGCCCTCGATCTCTATAGATTTATGTATCCCGATGACTATCTAATGTTCCACCTCTTACCATGTATCCCACTAACCCCTACTAACTCAACCTCAAGTGACACCATTTTAGTACTCATATGTCTTTTAGATATGCTATTGTATATCTCAAGAATAATCATATGCTTTCCATTTAATTTACTCAAACTATAGGCCTTGATTCATTGAATTTATTCATCTAAGCTTAGGCTTACATAATATCTATGGTTAATGTTTTTAGTCACAAAAGATTATCAACTTTTGGTTCCACTAACCTTCGACTACCCGACACTTAGTGCCCTGCTTGTCGGCACAAAATTCAAGGTACACCATGGCCTATCATTTTAATTGAATTAACTTAGCTTATTGTCACATTACCTACTTTAATTCATCAACTAATCATCTTAATGTGAATTAGTGAAGTTTCCTAGTGTACCTATAGTTTGCCTACTTGACAACAGCGTCGACACGCCTTTCGATGCAAACACCCGTCGCACAACCTCGCCTGATATCAACATACACCCATGCAGTGCAATATAATAATAATAAATCTAAACACCATATATATACAACCACCATCTATATATAACATATTTCTTAGGTTCTCGTGTCAGAGTCAACTGGGTGGTCCACGTAACGCCCGAGTTTTGACCGTTAATTCCCTATATTAACACTCATCCTAGTTTAATTAATTTGGGCCGTTACAACTCTCGATTGATTTAGACCACTTAGACGCCTTCCTTAACTCTTAGACACTCTGTTTCACAGTTATTACTTTCTAGTCCATTTATCATGCACTTTCATTTACTTTTTTGTCTTTTAAATTCCTACATGATACTTAGACTTGTTTATTTAAATTCATGAATTGTGATTGAGACTCTACCGACTTTACTAACTGGAATTGTCTAATTTGGCAACAGTTGCAGATCTACAAACGAGCAAGGGTAAAGAGCAAGTGATTGGTGACTTCTCTCGGGGACTCTTAGGGCGACTTCTCCTCTCGCTTACTTACAGGTTTTTGCGCTTTGGTAGCTATATATATGTATGTATTTGTTGTTTTGATAACACTTGGGAATCTCTTCGAGACTTTAGCAACACTGATACATGTATATTCATGATTTCTCTCTTACTGTCACCATATATATGCATGTTCTCTATACACTAGAGGGTTCCACACCATTAGGGTGTCCGACTCTATATCTTTAAATTGTTTATATTTGTTTAAGTTTTGCTTCTGCTATTAAACTATCAAACTTGCATATTACAATGATTCAACTTTAAATGGAAAGAGAGGTTGAATAGGCGCGCATTGACCTTGTGAGGGCTAACTCGGGGGGTCCACATTGGCGTAGGCCGAGCGGGGCCCAATTTATAGGGACTGGGGCTATCACAATCCCTCTTTTATTTTTTCTCTATAAGAAATTATGTTTGACGGTTGCATGCCAAGAAACTCCATTAAGTCCTTTTTTATAGTTTGGATGTTTTAATCGCAGCCTTTCATCTTGCACAAGTTCATCATCTCTAAGGAATCTAATGGTTCATGTTTGCAAAGTCGTACTCGCAAATGATACACACTCTCATACTTATCTTGCCTAGTTTCCCATATTCTAAGATAATCCCTATGCAATCCAATGGCCTAATTTATTTATGTAGACTTTAGGCTTTCATTAATGTCAATTACATTAGTCTATTTTAACTTAGGCATATTAAGATATTAGGTAATCTTCATAGTTGTTAATATATTCAAACCCACTCTAGTACCCAACTACTCGACACTCGGCACCCTACGCCTCGGCATGCATCCTGAGGCATGCCTAGCTTGCATTATTAAATTATTTGTCTTAGACTATGGTTATATTATTATACATTAAGATCACATTGCAAATTTTATTGTGTTTAATATAATTTGCATTGCCTATGTTAACGTACCGATATACTGCCTAACCGATGCCCTTGTCGATAGGCATCCTAAGGACGACAACTGTTATACAATCTCACGCGACATGACAATGTAATTACACGCAATGCAATATGAAATAATTAAATAATTAACATCGCAATTAGGTAACCAACACACAATATTAACTAACTGCAACCTTGTCTGATGTTCCCTTAGCCTATTTGCGGCGTCCTGGTATAAAAATAGCGAAATAACGACGATAATAATTATTGGGCTATTGCACTTACCGACCAAATAACACATAAATACAACTAAAACATACAAATCAATTGTGGGAATAACTTATGTGCATGCTACAAGTATAACAACTCACTTGTAGTAATAGTGTAACCAACTTACGTTGACTACAGATATCGTCCTCAGGGAAAGGTTCTTGCACTCAATTGTATACCTAATTTAACTTTAAACTATTGCTAAGAAAGTCCTTTTTTAATCGGTTTTATAACTAGACCAAACTAATCTAACAAATCAATGCAATTTACTTAAACTCTTATATTAAAACTATATTAGTTCACAACTTCACTTAAGTAATAAATAATATGTTTTTCAACCACTTTATCATCTTTATCATGTTGTGTGTAATGCCTAATTAGAATAGACATATTTCCTTCAAATCTACTTTAACCCACTGTCGTGATGGAAAAGATTCTAATGTGCGAACTAGAACTCCACCTATCGATGTGAATAACGTAAGCTCCACATTGCTTTAATGTTCCAAATCTTTAGATTCATAACCAATTAAGTTTACTATTTGTGTCTCCCTAATCAACAACTATCGCTCGATGTTGTGTATTTTATGGTTGTACCATCCATATTCGGCTTAAAAGCTTCAATGGCCATGATAACTCCTAAAATCTAATACCAATAAGCACTTGATCAAGATGCTCATAGCATTATAATCAATACAAATTTTAACCATTGCGCTTTTTATATTTATATTCTACTCATGTTTATAGCATAATATTCATACAATAGGATCCATTGATCCCTAAGATTAATAGACTACTCATACTTCATTGAAACAAATATGCGCATAGTGGTATTCATTGAAATTAAAGATATATTGAAATAACTTCAATTAAATCAATAAAAATAATACCTTAATCACCACACATGAGTCTTCTATGTCTTCTCTCCACAAATCTTCTTAATACTCAAGAATAAGTACAATCTATGCTAAAATATTTTAATGGCTGCTAATGGTTGACATATGGCGAGTTTACCATGTCCTAATATCTATTTGTACTCCCTAAACACGTTTAAGAACAATTGGAAACTCTACTTAATAATCTCACTAGAAATAGAACTCTAACTTTCTATTTTCTTTTGTTCTGGCAATGTCACTTAACCCCCGACGTCATGTGTGTAATTCTACAATGCCGCCACTGCACCATCCCTTTTGTACGCATTTGCTCCATTCTGTGACCTTGACACTGTTTATTTGGCCTCCTGCGCCGTCTCTTCAATCTCCACAGCACCAAACCATGAGCCAAAACGCCGAGCTTCTTGTCTTATTTTATTCACTTGTATTCTCTCCCACGTCGTGCATAGGTCCTCCACATTGTGCCTTGTGCCCTCACAGCACCACACCTACATGTCACGATGCCAACTATAATTTGGTGAGTTTTAGCTTCATTTCTTCTCATTTTTGCTCGTTTTCTTCCTTTATGCTTTGTTTACCTAAAAATGCATAAACACCATCAATTAGAGCTCATTTAGGGATATTTATAATAAATATACTACTAAAATAAACTTATATATGAGTCTAAATAAATACTTATCAATAACTAACAACAAGCAAAAACCTTAATGAATCGAGATTGAAATTGTTTTTCTAGTCTCGATAATTTTGAACATCTGAGGTATGAAAATCGCCAAAATTCACCCTTTTTCAACTTCAAAATCGATCTAAATGGGATAGTCGAATCTATTCAAAGTGGTTCAAGGTAGAGGTGGGCAGTGATTTCTGCAAAACTGCCCAAATTCAAACCACCCGATATGGTTTAGTTTCTTAAACTCGTGGTTTGGGGGTGGTTTGAAAAATCTGAAAATCACAATTCCACAGTTTGGTAGTAGTATTCATTTCTAGAAAATCGCGGTTCACCAAACTGAAGGGCATTTTAGAAATTTTCATAATTTTACGCCCTTAAAACCTCCACCATATTACCTAAACGTAATTTGTCAATTCATTTTGCCAAACCATGAAATCGAAAGGGCATTTTGGTGGATAGCCATGTATGGACATATGTCTTGGTGAATTCTATTATAGATGGACATGTATGGACTTTTATGGAATGTATGGCAATTTTCGTTAAAAATGTGTCACATAAAATAGCAAAAATAGATTGACCAAACCCTTCGAACCGCAGTCGGTCTAGTTGCGATTTTAATGGCTCGGGTTTGGTGGTGGTTTACAAAATTGTTAAACCATAAACCCCCAGTTTGGCGGTGGTTTAAGAGTTTTTGCCACCAAACAACAGATTGCCTACCCCTAGTTTATAGTGAAGAAATGTAGGAGATAGAAATGATTGAAGGGTCGAAAGATATAAGAAATGGGTGAGAGTGATGGGGTTTGTTTTGTTGAGGGAATTTATTTTTGGGGGTTTTGAACAAAAGAGGGGCATAATTCAATATTAAAATGTGGTAGGTTTACCAATAAAAACATGTTAAATCTCATCAAGTTTGGGCATTGACCAACTTAGTTGCAGTGCAATACACTTCAAGATTGTGGCGGCCCTAGTCCCTATAAACAGGGCGGCCCTAGTCCCTACAAACAGGGCCCTGCCCGACACTAGACCTACGTAGGCCTTCGTTCAAACTCCAAAGAGCCAACGCACGCCTAGTCAGCCTATTTTTCAAGTGAATCATCGTTTAGTTATTTATTAGAGTCGTAGATTATATATTACAAGACTAATCTTTTATGTGCAGCTGAAACAATTATCGTTAAAGTAATTTAAAGCAACTAAGTAATTAAGTTTGAAGTCGAGACAAGCCTAAATATGGAAATCCTACAAAAGTAATCGCATGTATATATACAAGTGATAAGAATAGTTAAACATCTATATACATGTATTATTAAGTGTCTTTCAATCCCATAACTGAAAGGTATACAAACATCAGTATATAGCTCATAGTTATATACAAAACAATAAAATAACCTACAATGTAAAAGAGAGGAAGCTGAATTTTAAGTACTTCCCATTTAATCACCAAGTATGAGCTCCTTTTCCTTATTGCTCGAGGGACCTGCAATTGTCACAATAAACAAAGACAATTCCAGTAAGTAAAGCCAAAGGAGTCTCAACAGTATTTCCTGAATTCCAATAAATAAGTTGAAAGATCATGCGAGAATATAAATAAACATGAAATAAAGTAATTGCATGATAAACAGGCTAAAGAAATAACAACGATGAATGAATGTCAAAGAAACAAGACGAAGGGTGTCTAAGCGGTCTAAATCCATCAAGCTGCAAGCCCGCGACCGTAAACTTGAATTCCTAGTACTATGGACTAAGTACGCGAGTTCAAAATTGAGAGTAGTTCACAGGGGTGTAGATGGTAGACTAGAACACCACACCCATAACTACATTCAAAGATCCAATAAACACAAAGGTGTAAACGATAGCAAGTCGAACACCACACCCGTGAGTACTTTCCTGACATACTTAGATCTTGAGACACTCGCATAACGAGAATGAAAATTCAAACAGGGCTTAATTAAAGAATTTATCACAAGGTAAAGGAAATGAAATCAAATTGAGCATCCTACTGGTTTTTTACAAAGAAATAAGTGAAATGAATTAATATAAAGGCCTCTACTAGTTTATTTACCTCAAAATGCAATAAAAGTCAGCACTATAATGGCTCCCACATGCCTCGTGACTGTCGCTGCCCAAGTTGTTAATCTCATTTTTTATCCGTAATCATGATCACCGACCCGCGACATGGGACCCACATCAAAACTGTGCACTGACCAAGGCACGTGGCTGAGGTATATTTTAGTTTTCTTTGGTGTATTCCTAGTGTATTTTATAAGTGTAGACATACTAAGTCACCTTTACTTAACATTTATATGCGTCGAGATGTGAACGGAGACGCGCCTCGAGATATGTGCAGTGTGGGAATCGGGTAGAGATTGATGAGTAGTTTTGTATTAAATTTGAATAGACATTAATAAAATTAAAATTTGTGTATTAGATTATCTGAATTGAGGTATATAAATTCAATAAATCAAAGTACTTAACTTATGCAAATAAAACATAAAGATGTGTCTCGAGATTAATGTTGGAAGGAAAATCATGAGACTTATGTTAAGATTGGTGTTACTATGGGTATGTAAGTGGAGTTGTTTGGGTGAATTAGAGCCTTAGATTTTGCATCTAGATGAACAATCAAGGTTATATGAAGGGTTAGAAATGAATAATGGATTCATATATAAGATATGGTTATTCATTTTTCATGCAAATCAAAAGATGAAATCTAAACTAGTGTTGCTAGAATTCATTAGAATTTAAGGAAGGAGAGATTAAGTGGGTAATCAAGAAAGGAATCATGAGCTTAGGTTCAACAAACAACTTAGGTAAAACATTTAAGTTTGCAACTCTTTTGGTTTTGATTGAAATTTAGAGGGTAATTAAAATTGAATTTGTAAACTAATTTTAGATTTAGATTCTTCATGAAATTTCAGTCAATCTACTATATTGAATTTCTATTTTTTTGGTAAGGAATGAATTTTTTGTGAATCTTTTAAGTTAATGAGGTTCTTGAAAATAAAAGCTAGAATTTGGATGTTTTTATTCTAAACCAGTATATGTAATTTGACAATAACTTTCTCATTTGAAATCCGAATTGAATCATTTTGGTAGTATTAAAGCTTAGCCATAATGTTAAAACATTGATCTCATGGACCATTTGAAGATTTGGATTCCTTCTTATTCAAGAATGCTCCACAACTGTGGTGATGAATCTAAAATTTTTGGGTTTATACAATTTTGATAATGTTCGATGATTTGAGCACAACTCCCTCATTTCTTATTAGATTGAGCTCATCTTTTAGTATGACATTATAGGATATGTTTTTAGGTTCTAATAAAAGAATCATGATTTTTGAAGCTATGATTTAGGAGAAATGAGTTTTTCAAAGTCGCTAGTCGAAATATAAAAATGTTTTAAGTCATTGTGGTAAAATCTCCATATCTAACTCGTTTCTTATCGAGATTGCGCCAACTTTATAGTTTTGAAAAGCTAAGTCATGTCTCTAAAACTTCTCTTTGGACTATAATACAAAACTTTAATGATTTGGTAATCGAGATTAACTCACAAGTTATTGCAACAAAATTGTCTCTATTTTAATAAAATAGATTTGAACATAAACAAATTACTAATGGGGCTGATTTTAAAAAATTGAAATTTAAAACCACTTAATCAACCTAAAACAAATTAAATTTAGTTTGTTAGGATATCTCATGAGCTTATAGAATACTTATAGGGTGTGAAACACTAGTTTTGGAGTGTTGAGAGCTAGTTTAGGCTAATAATTGCGTGCATTTGAGGTAAGTAAACATGTTAAGGCACTTCTCTCCATTTCATTCCAATTCATTGTCTGTTTGTAGTCTATTTGACTAAATTATCCCTTGTGATCTGATATCATGAATTATGTGTTGTGTCTACTCATTTGAGGAGTTATTTTATCATGATATCTATTCTTTCATTGTCTCATTAAGTCCACTTTTATGCTATGTATTTCCTGTTAGGGAATGTGTCATAGGTCAATCTATAAACATTTTTTATCTTATCATTTTAATTAATAAAATAAAGGTTTTCATTTTTTGTTTTATTATAAGTGATTGCATGTTTACCTTATAGTAAGATCTATGGGTATTTGTTGAAATATCCTAAATTTTCTTAATCGGTCATTATACTGAAAAGTATAATGAATTAAGACTAGTGTGAATCTTGATCGATAGTCCTGTGATGATCATGCATATAGGGATAAGAATCAAGATCATGAGTACTTGTTAGGGAACAAGGAACTGGATCGATTCGCTATGAGAACACCACATGCAGTAAGTCATATGCGTTACTTATGATAGGTATATCATTTAGTCTTTCGACTTGAGATTATCATAGACTTCAATATTAAGAGCATGATAATTTAACACAATCAAATTTTGTCTTTAATTGTATGATTATAAAGATTGTGATTAATTAGTTACCATATGAATAATATGAGAAGGTGTGTAATCAAGATAGAATTTGCCACTCTTGTATAGAAAGAGATATCAGTGGATCCCTTAATATGATAGATTATGAATGGCTAAGTCCATATGAATTGATATTATCAATGTCACTTGGATGTTTTCAGTTTACCTAAAGAATAAGAATAGTACGATTAAACATTAAGTGTGACTTTCCATGACTTATGTTTAATCAAAGGATGTCACACGACAAAAGTATATGATATATGTTATTCATTAGGTTATATCGATTTTGATATTCATGTTACTTGGATAGTCATAATGTCTTGCTAGAGACCGCTTATGACTTGTGTACTAAAATAGTTTTTGGTTCACTGCCAACTTCGTATGAACCTATTGGAAAGAATAACTTTCCATAATCTCAATTGGTCTAAAATAATGAATTTTATATGATAAAATTCATGACATAAAAGCCCTTAAGATTCGTTATATAATAACTTATCGATAGGGGCGTATGTGTAATTTGCTTAAACTGCATAAATACAATAGTTGTATTACGAATATGATTTTAAGTGAGGGCTTATCTACACATAAATAGAGGGTGAAACCATAAAACGAAATAAGATTTTTGTTTTTGCTATTTTTGAGTTCTTTGGATTTTGGAATAGAAAGAAAAACATTTTCAATCTCTCTTGGGGCTAGCACTCCAAATTGTAGTCACCGTTCATATGTGGATTTTTGATAGATGACGCACATTTGAATGTCTTTGAAATCGAACAATCAGATAAGGAAATCACAGATTAAAGTATAGTTTCCTTTTATAGATTTAGTTTAATAAAAATTATATTTGATCCTGTTAGGGTTTTTCAAAAAATTGTTTTGAGTTTTTTGTTGCATATGAACCCCAAAACCCAACATTTCCTTGCTATTTTAAAGGTTATATGAGTCCAATAACATGCTAGTAATGTAGATGAGTTTATGAATGAACTTATAGACTTGTACTATATTATTTGTGCTTAGCTAAGTGAATACTTTCCTTGTAATCTAAGCCCGAGTCTTTCTTAGTGAATATGAAAGTAGTCCTCAAATCTAGGGTCCATTGCACGATATTGAGATGAGCGGCACACGCGGTCCTCACTCTTGGAATGTCGGCACTAACCACTATAATCGCGCGACACACAAGGTAATATGACCCAGGTGGTTGGCAAGGATATATATACATTGGGCACTTGTAAGAGAGCTCACTCCCCTAGATAGTGGAATAATAGGCTGATGTTATGAAACTCACAACCGACCGAACCTAAATCATTACTACTTAGCTTATAGTCAGTTTCACTTTGTTTATCTGTGATGTCTCATAGAATATTCCCGTTTGATCAATCTTCCATTATTTATATGCTTTCAAATATTTTTTTATATATTTGGAAATGTGGATAAATGACTTCTCAGGATTTACTTACTGAACTCGCCGTCTCATTTCGTTGATGGTGTGAATGCAGATCGCTCATGTAGTAGGTCGGGTAAGAAAATACCAACGACTATATCTAATCCTTTAGCATGTTACTTATCATACTTTTATAGGTTTTCATTTATATTGTATGTATTTACATACTGTACGTCTTTTACATACTTTTGAGCTGTATATTGGGTTGAATGAGTGGTTTTGGAATTGACACATGTTTATTATACTATTATCGCCTTTTTTATATATACATGTGATCGTTGTTTTCCTGGTTTCCACACTTAGTAATTATTAATTTAAGTTTCCACAATCTATTTAAGACTTTCGTTAAAACACAATGAGTTAGTAAAAAGTTTTAATTAACTTTGAAATTCACAAATATCAAGATTTGAGTAGTACTTATCCTAAACACAAATAATAAGGAGAATAGAACTCATTTTGCTTGGTTGTGTTACTTTAATGCCAAAACAATCCATAAGTTCAACTTAACTAGAATTTATGACACTTAAACTCATATCGACCTTTCATCTCAACCATGTTGTTCCAAAAATGACACCCGAGGTTCTTAATTACTTATACTAGGTATTTAGAATGTTTGGATGTTGATAAAAATCCAAGAGATATTCGTTTGGTCGAGTTTAAATTCAAATTTGCAAAAACAATCCACTAGTATAATCTTATTTTCATGATTCAAAAACGCATCGAAAAAGTAGCTTATAAAACTCAGATTGACTCGAAACTTCTTAGACATCAAAGTTATAGTATTTTGATGTATTTTGGATAATATGGTCTTATTTGGACCATTGAAGACCCTCAGAAAGGCCACAAAGCAAAATCACTCCAAATGCTTTGAAAAAAAATATCCTACATATTAACTCTTATTTCAGTCCATTTCTGACAAAGAAGATTGTCTAATCTTTGAAGACTAATAGTTCTAAAATCTTAGCTTTCCAAAGATGTAAAGTACGCTCAAATGAGATTAAGATTGAGAGAGTTATGCCCAAAATATCAAAACAACTCAATTTGATAAAGTTTCAGATCATCAATATTAAAATAATTCATAACTCTCAAACTACACATCCAAAAATCATAATTTTTAGTCAAAAACTCTTCTAAACATCCAAGAAAAAATCATATATGAATCTCAGCCAAATTTGATAAGAAATGAAGGATTTATGCTATTTAGTATTTCAGCTCTACTTTTACTCAATTGAAGACATCAAATCATTTATTCAACTCATTTCAATTTATGAGCTGTAACGACCCTAAAAATATTTTATATTTGCATGATGAAGTGGATTATGGATTTATACTCGTCATGAAATTTTATAATTTTATTGTCGATCGAGCGAGCTAGAGTTACATCGAGATGTGCGCTCGAGGGTGTTCTAGTAAGGTCGATGTATCAATGAGACTTATGCGTAATTTATGACTTAGGCGTTGGCCCTAATTTAATACAAATATCTAATTTATAAAGTAGATTGGATTAGAATATATAGCCTTAGTGGACTAAATGAATCAAAATGTAATTTATATAAAACTTATTTTACTAACCTAAATTGATTAATAGACTATGTTAATATTATAGCATATGGTTATAGAAATATAACCATGTTGATGTGCATTAATATATCTAGTTTTGGTGAATCATTTAGACTTGAAAATATGAACTAGCATAGCCTTTTAATTTAAAAATCTTAAGTATGGAATTATGAACAAATCTCATAGAGAGCTTTAATGAGACTTAGGTAGAGACCATCATTTTGGCCCATTGATCACCTAGGGATCTATTGAAATCTAGAGAAAATAAAATGCATCCAAAGGTGTGCAAGTCTCATTAAATAAGAAGTGTAGATCCTTCTAGTGAAAAAATGATGGAGTAGATTTAAGGTGGATCTAAAGGTTCTAATGCAAAGTCCCAAACTTAAAAAGTGAGCCTTAACCATTCTTGCTAGTGTGAAGAAAAAATCAGCACTATACGAAGGGAAGAACATTAAAGAAGTTGCGGGAGATTAAGAAATTAAAGAAGGATTGGAGCAAATGATCAAAGAGGAGTGAAGTGCAAGCCCTAGGTACCAAGCTCACCTCTTTTTTCTACTTTTTTTTAGTGAAATTGTGGTTTTTCTTGAACAAGTGTGTGCTAGATTTTTTAAAGCTTTATTTTCTACTCTTTTGTAGAGAGTTTGATCTTATGTTGAACGAGTTTAAAGTCCTTTAGAAAAATCAATTGAGTGTGTGCAAGTTTTGAGAGAAAAATTATACTTTGATGTTCAAGAACTATAAATTTATGGTTTTAGGTTCATGAAATATTACGACACTGAATTATTGTTGAGAATGGTTTCAAACCTTGTTTTAATGATCATGAATCATGGTTTTAATTTTCCTTTATTTTCGAACTAAATTTGCATGTTAAAATTTATGTTTTTGGTTCATGAATTGGGGTTTTTGAGTTCAATTTATGTGCACTTAGTTTGAATGATTATGGGATGTTGAGAACTTAACTTTTCACTCAAAAGATAAAAAGTATTAATGGATTCTATATATGGACAAATATGAAATAGATTGAATGAGTGTCAATGGTTTTTGTTATTGTTCAAGTGCATGAATGATATATGTTTGATAAAATGCCAAAATCAAGAGTTGTAAGAGTATACGTAGAATATGAATTCCTTGAATTATTTGGATTCCTTACAAGTGAGTTTTGATGGTGAAAAATAAGTTATGTTGATTTCATAACATGTTGATAATGTTTTGATTCAAAAAATGTATTGTATCGTAGATTAATAATATGAGTTGTTGGGCAATATTGGGAATTTATTGGTTCTTTTTTTAGTTATTTAAAGTGATCATTAGGACCCAAGTAGAGTAGAATAATGGATGGAATCGCTATCATAAATTATTATAAATTATAATGAGTTGAATGGATGATTTGATGTCTTTAATTGAGTAAAACTAGAGCAGAAAGACTAAATAGCGAAAATCCCTTCATATAGTGCTGATTGTTTTTTTCTTCACACGAGCAAGAATAGTTAAGGCTCACTTTTATAGTTTGAAACTTTGCATTAGAACCTTTAGATCTACCTTGCATCTATCCCGTCCTTTTTATCACTAGGAAAATCTACAATTCTTATTTAATGATACATCTATACCCTTAGATGCATTTTATTTTCTTTAGATTTCAATAGATCCCTAAGGGGTATTAATGGGCCAAAAGGATGGTCTCTACTTATGTCCCATTAAAGATCTATGAGATTTTTTCATAATTTCATACTTAAGCTTTTTAAATTAAAAGCCTATACTAGGTCATATTTTCAAGTCTAAATGATTCACCAAAACTAGATATATTAATGCACATCAACATGGTCATATTACCAAAGGCTATAATATTAATCTAATCTATTAATTAACTTGGGTTAGTAAAATAACTTTATCTAAGTAACATTTATATTCATTTAGTCCACTTAGGCTACATTTTTAAACCAAGCCACTTCATAACTTAGATATATGTATTAAATTAGGGCTAACACCTAAGTCATGAATTACGCCATAGTCTCATCGATACATTGACTTTACTAGAATGCCCCCACGCGCACATCTCGATGCAAAACTCTAGCTCTCTTGATCGAAAATAAAATTATAAAATTGCATGATGAATATAGATACATAATACACATCATCGTGCAAATATAAAATATTTTTAGGGTCTTTACAGAGACACTCGTGCACGCATCTTGATGTGTATTAAACAAGTGGCTTAGTGCCCAAATTCAATGCCCAAACTCGATTATCCAACCATTTTCGAGTTAATTTTATAGATGGTTATCCAACTATACAACTTGTAACACTTAGGTAACCAAACCTATATTTGTACTAAATAAATCACCTAACTTTGTAAATTGTTTCAATAAAGTCACTTATATCACATTTTTTATTAGTAATTTAGCTGTTGGACAAATCTACCCTTTTATCTTGTAAGAGATGATAATGTTGGGTTTGAGTCCATAGTAGCGATGACGATGAAGTTGAAGGAGGGGGAGGGAGGTGGTGCTTAGAGAGGGTAGTTGTGGGGGGTAAAGTAGTTAGGACTCATGGGTGGTAGGAAAAACTAGTTATTACAGTGTGCTATTCTATATACTGCAACTACCTCCATTAACTAGCGAATATTTTAAAAGGGGAGCTCATAGTTGCTCTTAGTCATTAATGGTTGCAGCCACCATGACCCATTACAAAGGGTTTCATATAAATCCCAAAAATCTCAAAAACTCGCTCTCTCGCGCTAAGAAAACTAAAGAAAATAGAAACTTATGTAATGTTTATGAAACTAAAGAATATGGAAACCTGTGTAATTAGAAGGTTCTTTTTGTAGCCATACAATTTTTTTGTATCCAAGATCTATGTATATATAGGTTGCTTGTACACAAGAAAGATATATAATAAAAATTATTCTCTTTAAAAATTATCATGGAATCAGAGCCCTAATCGTAGATTTTTTTTTGTTTTGCCTTCTGGTTGGGTGAAACACAACTCTGTGACTGATATGTTGGTGTGAACAATTGTTTCATAACATACCCATTTGCATCGATTCCCGAGCATGTACACCATCTGTTGTCCCGTCTGACATCTTGCACACCCTAGCCTGCATGCCAGCCACCACGTGCATACCGTCTGCACGACTTGCTTGTCTGCACTCCTGCCAATTTGCGTATTCACTTGGGAGTTTTTCTAAAAGTGGGGCGAAGATACAATTTATTTCCCAAAATAGGGAAGTTTACTTTTAAATTACAAAAGTAGGTGATAACTCGTTTTCAAAAGGAGTTATTGTTATGAGTTGGCATCCATGGTGGTGAGGTGGAAAGCAATTGTATAAATAGCTCTTTTTGAAAATGAGCTATCTATACAAAACTATACACTCTATGAATGACTCCTTTTGAAAAGGAGCTATCAATACAAATTTTTTTCCCCATGACCGCCACGTGCATATGGAGATGGACGACTCGCGTCACTCGCGTATCTCGAGGTAGACAACCAACGTAAACAACGTGCATGCATATCAACGTGGACAATCCATGGAAAGTTCATGCAACTCATGCAAACGTCACGCACGTGTCTCAAGGTGATAAAGCCAATGCTAACGTCACACACTTATCTCCTGGTTAACAACACATGAAAACTCCACGCACGTATATCGAGGTGGGCCAGGCATGCATATCCATAGTAAGAATGCAACTCACCCGGGTTGTCCGCCTTGCGATACGTGCGTGACGTTTGCATGGGGCCCATGGTCTGTAGTGGATATGCATAGCTCGTCCACCTCGACATACGAGCGTGGTGTTTCCAATGTGTTGTCAACTAGGAGATACGTGTGTGACGTTGGTCTTGGCTTTACCACCTCGAGATATGTGTGTGACGTTTGCATGAGTTGCACGAGGCTGCATGGTTCGCCTACCTCCACAGACGTGCCTGACATTTGCATGAAATCTTCATCTCGGTATACATGGGTGACGTTTGCATGGATTGTCCACGTCGATATGCATGCGCGTTGTTTACATTAGTTGTCTACCTCGAGATACGCAAGTGGTGCGGGTTGTCCATCTCCATATGCACGTGTCGTTCATGGGGAAAAAATTTGTATTGATAGCTCATTTTCAAAATGAGTCATTCATAGAGTGTATAATTTTGTATAGATAGCTCCTTTTCGAAATGAGCTATCTATACGATTGCCTTCCACCTCATCACCACCTCACTGGCCACATAGGATGGTCATACACTGATAGTGCCTTTTGAAAAGGCGCTATCAGTGTAAGGCCGTCCTACGTGGCTCGGCCACATCAGGAGAAAAAATTGACCCAACTAGTAGCGCCTTTTGGATAGGCGACATAGGCTACTTTTGGAATAGTAAAAACCACCCTTATTTTCTTCATTTAAACTAAAAACTATTGTATTTTTGTAATTTTTTCTATTCGCCTGCCCGCTTGCTGCACTCCAGTCCACACTTGCTTGCTGCACACTGCACACCTATCTACCTGAACGAACGACTGCTTACTTGCCATGGTCACTAGCCGCCTGGCCACCTGTTCGCCTGCCGCCATTGCCACTCGTCTTCCAGCCGCTGCTGTGTCTTGCTATCCCATCTGACCACGTGTCGCCTAATCGATCTGACCGCTCCGCTATTACATGGAGAAAAGTGAGGTTTCACATCCCATCTCTATGATTCTTGATGGTTCAAACTACACAATTTGGTCCTAACGGATTAAATTTTCTTTTATTGGTTGAAAACTTTAGCGAATCATTACAGGAGACAACCTCAAACTCAAAAAATGGTGAATTTTCCATTGAATTTAAAGCCAATTCAAATTTTTTTCTTTGAAGTCGGTAGGAATTGATTTCACTCAAAACACCTACAAACTTAGGTTTTATACATTTCAATCTAAAACATACTCTTTCTCACTTTTGCTACGGTTGACCGAACTTTCCAACTAGGTAAAAGGAAATAAGGCTAATGGCTAGGGGTTTAATGATAAGTAGTCAAAGAAATAACGTTATATTTGGCTCAAATAGGCTAACTAGTGGTACAATAATGGGTAAGCTTAAAGCCAAGGTTTAAATCCAAAGATGGCCTACTTCCTACCCTAAAAAGTGTTTCAATGGGATTTTGCCTCAAGTGGGTTACACCATCGTTCTAGCACCTTAGAAGTTTGACTTTTTTTCACTTGCATAGTTATGACCACCTGCTCTCTTTGGTACCCAACACAAAGTTTCAACCTTATACTAGCTCCCTAAACATGCAATCTTAACAATGCCGAATAATGCCTAGATTGAGTGTTTCTCCTAATTTTCAACAAAGTTCAAGTCTCATTAGTAGCTTAAGTAACTTATCCGTAACCAAAGGCACTCAACAAGGTTCGAGCGACGTTAAACTCAACTAGATGGTCCTAACCATGAACTAAAGTATGCAAGAACACATCTATAATCACAAAAGTACCATGTACATAAATAAGCTAATATATAACATGTAATAACAAGATGGTGCATGAACAAACATAATGAAAACAGATGGAAAGGTGGAAAAAATAAGCGAAAATACACAACCATACCATACCAGTCAATCCTACGAAATATGCAACAAAAAATGTCATCTTGCACAATTCCTAACATACCAACCAAAATTGATCATCAATACCTGAAAGCCACCCCCAAACTTATTCCAAAACCTTGTCCCCAAGGTTTGGTATAAGCGCACAGTGAATAGGAACAAAAAATAGAAAACGGGTAAAAGAGAAAGTGAAATAAAGATAGAGTGAACATGAAAGTGAGTAAGTGGGAAATAACATGTTCGGGTGCCTGCTAAATGTGAAGTTGAACCTAATCTTGGAAATTACATCATGGGATAAGAACAAGTTTCTCATGTCTAGGTGACTAAGGAAACAATAAAAACCATCATAATAAGAGCAAGAACTAATAACCAAAGGAGTTAACTTAAATAATTTCCACCAAATCTTGCGAGCCCAAAGTCTTTCAACTAAGGGTGAAATAAACAAGATGATAGAATGAAATTTAGATTTTCGGGTCTATTCAAAGACCCGCCACTAATGCGACGACTTGAGTTAGTTTATGTCCCAACTAAGTCTCAAAACACCTAAAATCCTAATAATATGTTAACCCCCTAAAAATGTTCAAGATATTCTAAGTAATGTAATCCAAAGTTATTAGCGGAACTCAAGTGGTGCTCCAATGCTTCTCGTGCTCATCAAACATTCATAGCACTTGGAAAAATCCAAGAAACCAAGTTAGGGTTTTATTAAACATACATAAAAAATCTAAACGAAAAACTGAAATAAAAGAAACAAAACTGGGCTACCTCCCAACAAGCGCATTTCTTTTAAGTCGTTGTCTAGATTTAACGTGATTTATTACATGATGCCCTCTCATTTCGAGATATCAATAACAAATGGTACATTTATAGCTTTGGGTAATGAAATATGCACGACCTCATTCAGAATTGGTACCTCATTTGAGACCTCTAAACAAAAGATTCTATCGTATCATGATCATCTAACATAAATATGTTGGCGGTGTAGAAAATCTGCGAACGCTCCTTTACTTCCACCCCCTTATATGATTCAACAAATATGCATGGGTGGTAGATGATTTCACCAATACAAGATGTTGGTATTTCTTGCTCTATTTTTGCGACTCCTCCGGCCTTTTCAAAATGACTTCAATTTTCATGTCATTTTTCTCCTTTTCATATGGTGCATTGATAATGTTTGGCTTAGTCGGAGAGACTTCACAATCATCAGTTGTTTCACTCCAATAATCCTCAACCTGTGTAACCTCATTCACCTCAACACGTTTCAATATAACAACACTGGCATTCTCTTCTAGATAAAAAAATTAGTTGTGTACTACACAAATCTTTCTCATCAATCAAATTCTCAAGCGTAGTATTCATTTGACTAAGTTTAGTTTCCAAATTTTGAAACCTTGGATTCACATGCCAAAATTGTTGAAGCTTTTCATGTAAGCGTTGTTGATTAGTCATTACATGTTTCATCATATCTTTATAGGAGGTGCTTTGTTGAGATTGTTGGTTCTTTTCATGACACTATTGATCAACTTGTTGAAAAGGTAGTTGTCGTCTGAAAATCAAGTCATTCATCATACTTCTTATAGACCTCTCTTCATGACATTATTTGTCAACTCGTTGAAAAGGCAATTCTTGGCTAAAGATCAAGTCATTCATCATGTCTTGTATAGACCTCTCTTTATGTTGATGAATCTGTAGACTTGACATGAGCTCAAAGAAGTCAGGTTGTGATGATGCATTGCTAGAATAGTGATGTTTCTCATAATTTAGATAGTAAGGACAAGCATATGTGAAATGAGAATAATCCTCACAAATTTCACAAACCTCGACCTGTTGCACAAAAGAATGTCTATTAGAAGATTGATGTCCATTATATGACATACCTAACCCATTCACATTTAGATAGTATGAGTCTTCAACTCGACCATAGTTGTCGGGATATGAGGCCATTACAGAGTTATCTGCAAACATGTTAGGAAAAATGGACTAGATAGACAAAATAAATAAATAAATAAATAAATAAAAGAAAACCAAAGAAAGAAAGGAAAAAACACCAATCTCGGCAAAGGAGCTAAAAATTGACACCCGCCGAACATGTCGATAAAATATATTACCCAAACCAACTATTTTATAGATAGTTGCAAAGGGTCGATCCTATGGAGATTGATAATCTTTCTAAGATTTAAAAAGAAAGGGAAATGGGGGTTTGAGAGTGAATGTTGAGAAAATTCGAAAAGACATGGAATCGAAAAAACTTTGTAAAGAAATCAATCGAGAAGAGTAACCTAAACCCTTGGTCTCATAAACTTCCTCAATTGGCATAATCAACCCTGTGGTCGTTGATATATATAAAACATGCAATTAAAATGTATTCTAGAATAGTTATAAACCCAGTAATGTACGTGGTTCCTCACACTTCTTAATCTCGGTAGTCAAGGTATGACAATGACTACATTTCTAGCCAAACGTATAACCATATACTTAAGCAAATTGAGATGATGACCGCAATGAGTTTTGTGAAGGGGGTTTTTTGCTTGATTAATACATTTCTAACACACCCACAAAAATATTTCCCAATCTAACACCGTCAATGCTACATCACCCGCCACATCAGGACATCAGTAGGAAGCAAAACGTGACCCGCGGTCACATTTTGCAATTTTTTTAAAAATTTTGAGTAGGGAAATCTTGACCCGCGATCACGATTTCCATTTCAATGAAGTCGTGACCGTGGGTCACATTTTCTTTGAATTTTTTTTACTATATAAATGGAAATCATGACCCGCGGTCACGATTTCCATTTTGAAGAAATCGTGACCATGGGTTACGACTTCCATATTAGGATTTTATTTTCACCACGATTCACTGTTTCGCATCTTCTTCACTGTCGGCGTCGTCGTCCGCCTTTGTCTTCACTATTTGCGTCGCCGTCCACCTCCGACGTCTATAGCAGTGTCGTCCGCCTCCATCTTCACTGTCCGCGCCGCCGTCGTCGTCTCTGCAGCAGCGCCAGCGCTGTCCGCCTCCGTCGTCTGCAGCAGGCTCCGTCGCCCGCCTCCATCGTCCGCAGTAGGGGTGGCAAAAAACTGGGTATGGACGGGTACGAGACTATACACCCCTTTTAATAACGACTAAAAATAGTGTCCCCGTTTTTGAAATGGACATTTTTTTTTCCGGACCCGTATGTTTTTAAAATATACAAGTCCCTTTTTTTGTCCGGTCCCATTTTTAATAAAATAAAATAAAATTTTCACATAATTATTAACAAAAATACATAATTTTTATGTTGTCATGTCCAAATTCGGGTACCCGTTTTTAAAAAACTTTGTCCGGACCCGGACCCGTTTTTTAAAATGGACAAAAAACATGTCCGGACTCGTTTAAAACGGGTCCAGACAAATACGGACAAACGGGTAGGGCATATTTTGCCGCCCTTAGTCCGCAGCAGTTACTCCTGCCAAAATCGGATGTTGCTAGATAGGGAGCCTTGTTAAATGTGGGAGATTTTGCTTGTAGATAATTCAGTTTCTCAAATAATTCTATTTAGGTCTCACTCACTTTGTTAATTGACTATGTGATATATAGAATCCTGTCAATAAAAATGACTACCATAGAGAAAATACTGGTGAATTGATTTCGCACCGAGAGGCAGAAAAACGTGACCGAGGGGAGATTTTTGACCGTGCAAACTCATCATTCCTCTTTGATTTGAACGATTAGGTGAGTTATAGGTTTATCGATTTTTTCAATCGAATTTTGTTTTTTCCCAATTATCTTTCGATTAAAGTTCTGATTACTTGTCTTGCTTTTTTAGTATTCTTGTTATGACAGCATGATGCCCATTTGTTTGTTAGAGCTATAATGTTGTTGAATTAGTCATTGTTGTATTGTTTGCATCAATTGTGTAATTTCTTATTTACTGCAAATTGATTGATGATTGCTTCCTTATTTGAATAAAATAAAGAACTTAAATAACATAAAGTTTTTATACACGTTGGAACTTGCTAATTTTATTTTTGCTAAGTGAGTGTATTAATTATCATCACTTCTATTGATTAACAATTATATTCTACATATATAGATTCCATAATGGTTGATCTAATAGTAACTTTGGTGTGTTATATGAATAGTGTCATGGTTGATGGACCATCTGAGATTTCGTACACGAAACTACCTATTCGATATCTCAGATCAAAGTTGAGTTTAGGGTATGAGGAACTTGTGAGTTTTATCTGTAATTCCTTAGAGATAAACAATGAAAAAATGATATTAAACATGATATATCGATATCCTGTGTACATTGGAACTGGAACGTACAACTATGTCCCATTGTGAATAGTTGATGAAGCAACTCTGAAAGATGCTTGGGAGATTGTGGCAAAATTTCCACCACCAAATTGTATGGAGCTATTTTTGGATTTAGTTCTGAGGCAATCATATACTAGTTCCAATTGTAATATAGTGGTAAGTGTAGAAGGGCATGGTACTCAACCAATATTTGAACATAATCATTGTGCATCGCCTTTAATGACTTTAAATCTCGATGTAGACGAGGATGCTCATTCCCTTGAAAATGTGAATACCGAGGAAGATGATGACTATTGTGGTAGTGATAGGGATACTAGTGAAGAGAGTAGCGATGATGATGTCGATGATGGAGGGGTTGATGCTCATCATGTTGATGATGATATAATTCGATATACATTAAATCGAGTCATAGCCGATGATGACTCATTATCTTGTCCTCCAATCTCGAATGAAGCTAGAAACGATGAATTTTTCGATCAAGAGGCTGCTGGAATTGATGGTGCGCTGTGGGTGTAGGTGAATTTGTTGTACCTTCATCTGTATTTATGGAATTGAGTATTGAGGCAATGCAACTCGTCCACGAGAATGCAATGATCCCTTCTAGGTCTTTATGGAACGAGGCACAGAATTTCATGTAGGCATGCAGTTCCTTTCTAAAGTAGATATCCAACATGCCGTGAAATTGTATAGCATTAAAGGACACAGATAATTTGTGGTAACTCATTCAACACCCAATGTATGGATTGTCCATTGCAAGAAACATTTAGATGGATATGATTGGAGGTTGCGGTGTTCGAGAAGAAAAACACATGGAATGTTTGAGATCAGTAAATATGCAGGACCACATACATGTATCTATGCAAAACTGTCAAAGGATCATGCTCATTTGGACTCCACCGTTATGTGTCGTAAAATAGAAAATGTGGCGAGAAGAGATCCATCCATCCATCTCAGTTCCAATTCTTCATCAAATTATCAATGACGAATTCAGTTATGATGTTCATTACAAGAAAATCTAGTTGGGGAAGAAGAAATCAATTGCTAAAATCTTTGGAGATTGGGAAGAATCGTATAAAATGTTGCCGCGGTGGATGACCTCTCTTCAAGAAAGCAATCCAGGGACACGTGTCGAATGGAGGCATGGTGAGCCTAATGCCAACAATAAGGTTGTATTCAAATGAGTTTTTTGGGCATTTGCACCTTCTATTGCAGGCTTTAGACATTGTAGACCAATTATACAAATTGATGGCACATTCTTGTATGGAAAATACAAACAAAAACTCTTAATAGCCACTGTTGTTAATAGTAATAGTCATGTATTTCCTTTAGCATTTGCCATTGTTGATGAGGAAAGTCAAGACATCTGGGGATGGTTTATGGCTTGTTTGCGATATCATGTGACTAATAGAGATGGTATATGTATCATTTCTGATCGACACCCTGGTATATTATTGACAATGAATAATCCTCAAAATGGATGGACTTATGAAAGAGCTCAACACAGATTTTGGCTTCGCCACATATGCAATAATTTCAACATGAGATTTGGGAGCAAAGAATTAAAGGATATGGTGTACTTAGCCGGTGCACAACATCAATCGTGGAAATTTAAGGCATACATGAAAGAACTTCAACAAATTAATGCGGAATGTATTGTATGGTTTAATGACCTTGATCGAACACAATGGACCAATGCATACGACAAAAGGATTTCGATACGGATGGATGACTACAAATCTAGCGGGTATTCATTGTGTCTATATGTTCTTACTATTATTTATTTATTGTGTTTGATTTATATTACGTTTATAAGCTAATACTTATATGGTTTTTTTAACAAATGTAGAATGCTTTAACGGTGTCCTTAAAGGTGCACGATTTTACCTTGTCACCGCGTTAGTGCAACTGACATTTTATCGTGTCATGACTTACTTTAACAAAAGACGTGACGAAATAGGCGCAACCCTAGGAAGAGGAAATGTACACAAAGTACGCACTTGATAAGTTGTTACATTGGGGAAAGGCGGCTGAAGGGCACAATGTTACATTAGTGAATCGTGAAAATGACACATTTGAAGTCATCACTGCAGCACATGGCTATCATTTGAGAAAAGGGTCTAACAAGCAAGTGGTGAGATTGGAGGCTCGTAGATGCACTTATATGAAGTGGCGGTGTTTTGGTATTCCATGTTCCCATGTCCAAGCCGTTTGCGCCAGTGTTGTCATAGATCACTATCAGTACATTGAGTCATACTACAGATTGTATGTGTACAGTCAATGTTATGCTATGAATTCCCAACCCATTCCTCACGAAGATTATTGGCCTAACGCTAGAGTTTCGCACACCTTACTGCCTGATCCATCTAGAAAGCGAGTCAAAAGAGGTCGTCCTCAAACAAGACGTTTGCGAACTGAAATGGATTGGATAGGCAATCAGAAACAACCACGTCATATGCAGCGAGAGAAGGAATGGAGAGAAACGCCAACAACGTTGCGATGTAGTAAGTGTAAGCAGGATGGACATAATAGGCCCACTTGCTCTCGTCGTTAGTAAGAACAACCACCTAATGGTTCATAGTGAAAGGCTCGTTCAAGACTTATCTTTCGCATTCACTCATATTTTCCTTGTATTAGTTTACTTTCTCATTCCCATGTGGTGCATGTACTTTGTTTCAATTAAACCATGTTTTCATATTATTTACACACTTTTGTTTTAATTTTATTGTTTCTTGAATGAAATGCATCGCTAATTGTATTGTTTCATCACTAGTTTTTTTTTTATTAATGACAACATTATGGTTGATTTTTGGGTTCAAGCGCGATATGGATCCTGAACCTATAGATGATTCGGTGTTGACTCTGCAAGCTCTACATAAATCTACTTGCGTTTGGAATGGACCGGTAGTACTTCTATTTGCCTGTTTGCATATTTTTATAGCTTCGTAGCTATATTTGAACTAATGTAACGTAACTCTCGTATTTCCATAGGATCTTGGTATATTGACTATCAGGCGTAATTCAACAGCATTACATCGATTGGTCCAACAAGATGAACGAATAGTTAGGTATCTTGAGGAAGCTAGGTTTTACGGGACGGCGCGAATATGTTTCATAGCAATTGATTGGCATCTCATTACTGCACTTGTAGAGAGGTGGAGGCCAGAAACTCACACGTTTCATTTTCCAGTTGGCGAGATGACTATTACCCTACAAGATGTACAAATCATTTTAGGGTTACCTGTCGATGGATTACCAGTCACTGGTCGTGTAGAGCAAGATTATGATGCCTTGTGTTTGACACAACTAGGCTTCCCATTCCCTGAAAACAACAAGACTGGAGGTCGGATCCAAATTCGCCAACTTTCAAGATGGGTTCCAAACCTTCAAATGATGCTAGTGATGTGGAAGTGCAACGCTATGCAAGTGCGTACATCTTACAACTTCTTGGAGGAACTTTATTTGCTGACAAATGTAACAATCTTGTTCACATCATGTATTTGCAATTTTTGGAGGATTTTGAGGCGGTAGGATAATACAGTTGGGGTAGTGCAACTCTGGCTCACCTATATAGACAATTATGTCTTGCAGTCGACATTGATGGAGCAGAGATTGCAGGTCCGGTCATATTATTGCAATTATGAGCATGAGATAGGTTGTCTTTTCTTGCACCAATAATGGGAAACGTTCTTCGAAACGACATCATACCAAACGAAGATTTATTTCCACCACCTCCATTTGGTCATAGGTAATTAGATTTTTTTTAACATGGTCAATAAACTTGAGTATATTTATCTACATGTAAATTCATGCATACTTTGTGTTGTTTTTTACATTTCTATAGGAGGAGACATGCCTTAGAGACCACAAGAACATCAATGCACGTGCTCACGAAATACAGAGAAATGATTGACATGCAAACACCCGATGAAGTAAGAAATACACTTAATCAATTTTTCCAAATACCCATTTATACAATGGTGAAATGTGAATTTTATTCATTTCAAGTTGTTTTTCATGACTTCAGGTAATTTGGGAACCATATCCCGAGATAGTGATAATGGACCTGCCTTCATATTGTAGCAGTGGTCGTGCTATTCGGCGAACGAGGGCACCTTTAATTTTTTTCTGTGTTTTTGAAATGTATAATCCTGATAGAGTCATGCGACAATTCGGTTTGAAACAAAGGATACCACCTTTACATAGCACAAGCATGGAGCTACAGAAGATTGACTTGAGAGGGAAAACAGATAAAGATTAGAGTGCATAACATAGTGCTTATGTCTGCATGTGGAATGAACGTGCTTCCAATATTGCGAATGATGAATTATTAGAGGAGCCATTGAAATTTTACGACTCGTATATGCTATGGTATCGTCACATTACACGACGATTCATGTCTCATCGTGGAGATATTGTTGAGGCATTGGTAAGGACAAATTTTCCTTATTCAATCATGAAGTCTTTCAAATAGTTGTTTTTATTTTATTTTCGGATACAACTTCATAAATATTTTATATGTAGGCACATGGAATGACATCAATTCATCAGTTGACATTGGGTGATGATGTATCTATTCTACGTATTTGAGATGTAGCTGCATCGACTTTGACTGCAATACATGCAGATTATCGTATACATAATATGCCCACTTCATTTGAAGTTTCTCATCAATCTTCTCATGATGATACATGTTCGGGGCATGACACTCCAGTGTATACTCCATCCATACCTCTCAACCAATTCAAGACTCTATATACTCCATCAGTACCTCTCAACGAGTTAGAGACTCCACATACTCCATCAGTTCCTCCCAACATGGCATTCGAGGCTACGAAAGCCTTTCCATTTGATAGGACACCTACATCTTCGCGTTATTTTAATGCAAGTCCAATAATGATGAATTTATCTGGGACTACATGTACTCATGATGGTGGAATGCATGATATCGATGATATTCAATGAGAAGATGCTCAAAATCCTGCTGATGTGGGCCATTCGAATGTGCCATTAGCTTTAAGAGAACACTTTGTGGGACTGGAAATCATTATTTGGGGTCAGACTATGACTTTTTCTTAACTATATGTGACATTTTTTTGTTTTTATTATTGCTTTGTAGTTGATCAACTTGCAAGTTCTTCATTTATAGCAATTCAAAATTTTCCCTTAACTAACATTAATTTCATAAATTTTGCAAATTGCTTGAGTTTCAAAGCTTTTGTTGTAAAATATGAGGTCATAAACCTTTTGAACTTTTTACTACTTTGTATTGACAAAAAAAATCAAAAATATGAATACACTAGTTGACTAATTTGAAACATTTTCTTTTATTGAAAAAAATATAAAAACAAATAGATGCTAGAGATTCTCCTCGTTTGCTCGATGTGATACTATGATAGATTTTACTTTCTCACAATCATTTTCAATCTCTTTCATAAAATTAAGTTAGCCTTAACATATTGTTTAAAGCATATAAACACATACATGCTAGTTAACTACCAAAAAAAAAATTACACAGCAAAAAAATTAACAAACGAAACATGACTGCGAGTCGCGTTTCCTATAAAGAGGAAGTCGTGACTACAAGTCACGACTTTCTCTTTACTCAAGACGTGTCCGGAAGTCACGTTTTGCATTTGATAAAATATTTTTTTGACGTGGCGGGTGATGTGGTAGTGACTTGGCAGAAAATGTGTTAGTTTGGAAAATATTTCTGTGAGTGTGTTAGGTTGACAAATATTATCCCTAAATGTATTAATCAAGCAAAAACTCCTTTGTGAAGGCACTAAACCTAGACAACCGAATCACTAGTGCGTCCGATTTAGCCTAGATCCCTAAGGAGTTTAGCCGGTCCCAAAAAGGGCGAATCAATCAGTATGGTCAATTGCCACTTGTGTGGTCTTATTGCATAAGGACGGATGCGTATGCCTCACTAACAACATAATCAAGGTTTAAATATAAGTTTAACCCTAATTAATCAATCAATAACAGAGGGAATAAAACGCCAATAAAAATCAATTAAATTAAATTGAATTAGATCTCACTTATGTTTGACGCTAAAAAAGTTGTTTGATCCACCTCCGATTTAGATTGATGAGATTAGTCGGACATGTTGATGGAAAACCTCAAATTGTTGATGTTCTTTCGTAAAAAAAGGTTGGAAACAATGATCACTTGAGTTTCTATTTATATAAAACCCAATGAAGTTATTCTAAAACGAAGTCCCTAAAAATCCGGATTAAAAAGTGGGGCTTCAGAACAAGGTCGCGGATGGGGTCGTGGATGGGGCCACGGATGGGGCCGTGGGTGAGACCACAGCCTGAAAACGTAAAAAAAAGGGCCACGACGCCATTATACAGCGCGATCCATGGCCTGGATCACTGTTTTTTTCTTACTTAATCACCATGATCGATTTTTTCTAATATTCACACCACTTCTTCATTTTAAGTCTTAACACCTGTAAAACACATAAATGAGAGATTGTTACCACTAAATAGAGATTTATGGTTCAAAGTCACACTAAACACTGTGTATTATGATGTCTAATTATACACTTATCAGAATGCACAATCAAAATTCTTCATACTGACAATGCTTTAGAATACCATGATTCTGCTCTTCTTTAATTTCTTAAACTGCAAGGTTCCCACCCGTATACCTATCAACAAAATGGTTGAGCTAAAAAAAAACATTGACATATCTTAGATTCTGTACGTGCCCAACTTCTCTCTGGATCTTGTCTTGAAAAATATTGGGTTGAAACCGCCTTAAATTGTGTTTACATAATTAATCGACTTCCCACACCAATTCTACTGAACATTTCTCATTTGAACGATTATATAGTACACCATCGAGCTATTCTAATTTTTGATTTTTGGTTGTGCATGTTTTGCTCTTTTTTACCTCCTGAGCATACAAAACTTGAACTGTGTGCTCATCTGTATTATTTTCTCAGGTATGGAATTGAACATAAAGGCTATCGATATTAGGACCCTCTTTCTCGGAGATTACGCATCTTTAAATATGTCACGTTTTGGGAACACACTATGTTTTCTACTCTATCTGAATTCGATAGTTCCCTATCATGTGCTTAATCATTTTTCACTAACTCGACCATCGAGCTTTTTCCATCTCCTGCTGCAGGTACTTAAGATGAGCTCGATGGTCGTGGCCCATTCTAACACCTGTTGTCGAAGAATTTGTCACCTCTTATGTTCCTATTCCTGCCCCTGTTCCCCCTCGTCATTCTGAACGATAACATAACTTCCTCCTTACCTCAAAGATTATCATTGTTTCTCTACTATTTCTTCTTTACATGAGCCATCCTCATATCGAGAGGCTACTTCTTACCCTCATTGACAACAAATAATGTCAGAAGAATTGTGTGCATTGGCGAAGACTCATACTTGAGACTTAGTAGATCTTCCTTCAGGTAAGACTTCGATTGGCTACAAATGGATTTATAAGATAAAACTCGCTCTAATGGCTCTATTGAGCGGTATAAGGCTTGTCTAGTTGCCAAAGGCTACACACATGAGTACGACATTGACTATAAAGATATATTCGCTCCCATGGCCCGCTTGACCTTTGTTTAGAATTTGCTAGGTGTGGCAGCTGTCAAACATTGTTCTTTATTCCAAATGGATATTAAAAATGATTTTCTTAATGGAGATCTAGCTGAAGAAGTTTATATATGCCCGCCCCTTAGGAATTCTCATTCTCCAAAGCAAGTTTGTCTTCTCCGTCGTGCCTTGTATGGGCTTAAACAAGCTCCATGTGCCTGGTTTGCCAAACTTAGTTCCACTATTGCGCAGTTTGGCTTTCATTCGAGTCCTTACAACTCTGCCATTTTTACACGACGAACTGACAATTGCATGGTTACTCTTAGTCTTAAAGTCACTTCTACTTCTGATGGATACTATCTTTCACAAGCCAAATAAGCCTTTGACTTGATATCTCGATATGTGATTACTGATACTACTATTGCATCTACTCCATTGGATACAAGTGTCAAGCTGACTCCATCAGATAGTACACTTCTTTCAAATTAGACTATATATCGCTAGCTTATGGGTAGCTTAGTTTATTTTACTGTAAGTCGACCATACATTGCCTATCCTATTCATATCGTTAGTCAGTTCATGTCGGCTTCCCATACTGTTCACTTTGCTATTGTTCTCTGAATCATTCGATATGTGAAAGACACTCTATTTCATGGTCTCTATTTCTCTATAGACTTTCCATTAGTATTATCTGGTTATTCGGATGTAGATTGGGCGGTGATCCGACTGACTGACGATCCACTACTAGTTATTGTTTCTTCTTGGGCAATCAATTGATATCCTAGCGAAGCAAGAAACAAACAATCATATCTCGTTCCAGCACAGAATCTGAGTATCGGGCCCTTATTAATGCTATTTCTAAATTACTTTGGCTTCGTTGGTTACTTGAAGATACGAGGGTTACATATTCTTCTGTTGTTATCCCCACTGTGATAATAAGAGTGCAATCGAAATTGCCTACAATGATGTTTTTCATGAGCGTACAAAACACATTGAAAATGATTGTCACTTCATCCGTCAACATCTAGTTCGAGGAACTCGACTTTCTTCCATTTCCTCCTCTAACCATACGACATATATCTTCACTAAAGCTTATCTTTTGGGTTGCTTTTATGATTTAGTTGACAAACTCAAGTTGGTTCTACATACCCGTCTTGAGTTTAAGGGAGGGTGTTAAAGAAACTAAAGAAAATAGAAACTTGTGTAATGTTTAGGAAACTAAAGAATATGGAAACCCGTGTAATTCGAAAGTTCATTTTGTAGTCATACACTTTCCTTTTGTATCCAAGACCTATGTGTATATAGGTTACCTGTACACAAGAAAAGATATACAACAAACATTATTCTATGTAGAAATTATCACCCTGTATCTAAAATTTTAAAAGGGGAGGGAGGTGGTGCTTGAGATGGTGGTTGTGGGGGTAAAGTCGTTAGGACTCGTAAGTGGTGGGAAAAATGAGTTGTTGCAGTGCGCTATTCTATGTACTGTAACTAGCCTCCATTGAATATCAAAAATCTTAAAAGGGGAGCTCACAGTTGCTCTTACTCATTAATGGTTGTAATCACTATATGACAAATGGTTTCATATAAATTCCAAATATCTCAAACAAGGACATCAACAACAAAAAATTGATGTCCAATCTCTCATGCGTATGGAAAGCTCTCTTGTATCTAAAAATCATCAAATTAGATCAAACAAGGACATCAACAACAAAAAATTGAAAACCCCACAATTTGTACATGCAAATAAAGTGAAAATGCATGCTTTTCTTCAAGCTTATCGTGCATGACCAATCTCTCATGCGTAGTTGCAGTGATTTGACCATCTGTACTGAACCTCCTTCAACTTCGCCGTCGTCACCACCATGGATCCAAACCCAACTCTGTCATCTCTTCCAAGATAAAAGGGTAAATTCGTCCAACAATTAAATTAATTATCAAAAATGTTACTAAAATGTTACGAGTTATAAAGTTGGGCCACGGTGAATGAAATTAACCTAATCATTTTCCTTACCTTTCTTTTTATGGGATGCACGTGGACAAAGTGATATTTATTGCAAATATAACAATTCTTAACCGTTAATCAAGCCTCGAAGTGAACACGCATCTTGTGGTCCACAATCTCTCCACGTGCCGTAATTTTGTAGGCTAAGAAGTGGCATCCACTTTACTTAAACTATCCGTTCAGAGCGGTTCAGCGGATGGCGCTTCAAATTCAAAAAAATTCAAACCGTCTTCGCAGTCGCTCTCTTCTCCTTTCTCCCAATGTGAGCGATTCCGCTTACAATCTCCCCATTTTCAAGTTCTGTTCTTCGTAAGATCGTTGATTTTGTTGATCGATTTGCTCTCTGAATTGTTGAAAGAGATGGATTTTCATAGCATGAAGAGGCGACAACTTCAAGAGTTGTGCAAGAAGCACAATCTACCAGCCAACAAGACCAATCTTCAGATGGCTGAGAGTCTTTCTTTGATTTTCAAGGTACAAATTTTTCAATCTAGCCCATTTTTTCTTTCTTTGATTTAATGTTGTTTTGTTTCTTGTTTTTGAAATTAGGGTTTTGATGTGTAGGAATTTTTTTTATTATTATTATTATTTTTTTTGTTTTTAAATTGTTCTTAGGAAGAAACGAAGTCGGTAGGGAGTTCGGGAGAAGTTGTTAGTGAGAACAGTTCTGGGGTTGTAGCTAAGAGAGCGAAGAAGGTGAGATTCTGTTTGGAGGAAGGAAAGATAGAAGTTATTGATTTGGGGAGTGATTCAGATGAAAGAGTTCACATAGCGCCTAAGGAGATGCGAAGAAAGTCAATTCTGAAGCCCCAACCTGAAATTCCCAAACCGAGTACTGCTGTAATGGGTAATTTAGTGGTTGAAGAATTGGAGAAAGGGGATATTCCAGTTCGAGTAACGCGGTCTCGTGTTAGAAAATCTATGGTGCTCCTGTCTCCACTGGAGAAAAGGAAGAAATCAAAGGTCGATAAGAATAGCACAGAAAATGTTTGTAGAAATGACAAGGTACGCAGCGGTTCGAGTTTGTTGGGTGATGGAGTTTCTGATGATATTGTTGTATTAGAAAATGATTTACCGGTGAGAAGATCTTTGAGGAACAGGAGTACTGATGATGTTTGCCCAGAAAGAATCGATATACGTTCAACAAGGACAAGGAAGAAAAGAAATAGGAATGTTGAGAAAGAAACTATAGTGCCAATGACAAGAAGTCTGAGGAGCAGGAAAATTGACGTGGTCCCTGAGAAAACGGATACAAATCTGGTGGGAAACACAAAGAGGGGGAAGAAGATGGAGAAACTTGTTGAAGATGTTGGCATTGCAGCGAAGAAATTGGTGAAGAAGAGATCAAATAAGATGGATAATGCGGATGCTGTAGAAAAGAGGGAAACCTGTGCTGATAAAACATTGTTATGTGTCATTGGGCAAGAAGAAATTGGTAACAAGTTGGAAACTGGAGAAGCAGTGAAGCAATTGAACACAGTGAGTTCACCAAAGCAGTTTTCGACAAAGACTGAACTGGTAGCTGGAGCTGAAATTGCGGAAAAACCTTCCCTTCAATTTGATGAGCTTATCAGAGAAAGTTCCCATGAGAATGACTCAACTGCTTTGGTGTCCGACGGTGAATATGTGGCAAAGGTAGAAGGTAACAAGAAAGAATCTAACTATCAAGAGCCTCGTAGAAGGTCTCAGCAGATAGCTCCTAATAGTGTATCTTTTGCTCCTAATGTTGAACATGAGAGTGAAAATGTAGTTCAGCCTGAAGAGGAGGATGGACAAGCCTTGCTGTTTTTAGATCCTAGAAACTGTGATACCCCTCAACCTAGCCATGAATTGCCTTCTCTGGTTTCCGAGGATCAAAATGTCGCCCAGTCTAAGAGGAAGATTCTTGCTAAATCTAAAGGCCTGCCAAGGAGATCTCGTCGTAATACTTATATAAACAAGGTTGGGAAGAAAGTAGAGGAGCCCTTCTTGGAAGAAGATGATTCTTTACTGGATGCTCTCGTTGCGGAGGATAGTAGGCCGAACAAATCTCAGAATATTGTCCTTAATGATGAAAATTCACCAAGTAATCACTTGATGAATGCAGATGAAGATAAGCAGAACGATCAGGGCCATTGCGATGATGTAGTTCTGATGGAGAAGGAATCTATAGTGACTGAGGTAGATTATATGAGCCTTCCCAGTGTTTCAGACCAAATGAAAGAAATCATGAACCGTGCCATCCCTTTTGTGGAGGAAATTATCAATGGAAATTGTCGAGAAGAGGCTTCCATGATGCTCAACGAGTCCCGGGAATCCGCAGAAACTGGTGAAATAAGTGACAATCATGATGCTTGTAGCAGTGACACAATACTTAACATATCTGAAGGTAAACTTTAAGCACTTTTTCTTTTTGAGAAACACTGCATGTTGTAGTTAAAGCTTTTTTGTCTTCAGTTTCAAAGACTTTATCTTTTCAATGCAGACTATGTTTTGACTAATTTGGAAGACAAAGCAATGACTGACAAGAACTTTGCATGTGAGAATGACATAGGCTTTGTGGAGGGAAGGGGATATGGAAAAACTGGAAAGATCTGGGGAGGAGCACGATAATGTGGAGTGTGGAGCTTCACCAATTATTGGTGTTGCTCATGATGATTCTGATGAGTGCGTCATAGAAGGCGAACAATTTTTAGATGAAACTGTTACTGAAGTAGCTTTAAGTTGTGAGAGTGGCAGATCCCAAGATGAAGGACATGCAATGAAATCTAAGCATATGTCTCCGGTGGTGACCAATGGTTATGATGTTGAAAGTGATGGACACACTCCTGAATCACTTCGACAGTTAGTGTTTCAGGACGAAGCTGGTGAAGAAGCTCCTCAAGTGATTGAGAGCGGTAGAATGGGCATTCAGCAATCAGAGCATGAAGGTGAGAGGATTGCCATTGCTTTTTTACAACTTTTTATTCTAAGCTCAACTTCTGAACTTGTGTTTTATTATTGGCTAATGGGAACAATAATAATGTTTGCAGGAAATGTGCAATATGGCAAGATTTCAGTGAATGAGCACGAAGTAGGCACAAATTGTTGTGTCACTGATAGAGATGTTGAACTTGAGATCACAAAAGTTTTGTCAGTGAAGGGGGTTTTGTAGAACATGAAGAAGCTGATAGTTTATCTAAGTCATGTGGAACAGATGCCTTTGATATTGCAGAAGCACGTAATGAAGCCTTCGCGTGTAGTGCAGAAGATACGGATATTAGCTCTCAAATTCATGTTGAAGTTGTTGACATCTCGGAAGCTGGTCCTGTAGCTAATGAAGCAATTAAGATTACACTTGATGAGCATGAAATAGATTTACAGGTTACGGAGGATTCAATAATTGTGGAGGTGGAGGAGATTTCCAACACACAAGGAGAGAAAGATGCATCAGCAAAGAAACCTAAAGATGAGAGTGGTGAACTTGCTGCTGCAATGGGAAAAGAGTCGGGATTTCCTGGACAAAATGATATAAATGAAGAGAGTCATGTCGGTGGCACCAAACCACTTGTCTCTCTAGGTATGACTTGACCTTTGTAAGTTAAGTTTTTTGCCCATATCATGATTGATTCTCCCACTGTACTAAATACTGTTTTTATTAATTGCAGTTCCGTTTTCATTTAATGAAGAGAATCAAATGAATGAGGAAAGAATTGAAGAAAATTGCATTTGTGAAAATATTGAAGCTCCGGCTGAGGAGGGGAAGCATCCAGGTGTATTCGAACCAACTGGTTCAAGTGAGATGGTGGACATGAACGGTTTAGGACGATTGGCACATGCCCATGTTAATCCTGTTTTTAATGAGCTCATTCCTGAAGAGAGCAGGCCTTTGAAGGAGAATTTAGCCCAAACAGAAATTACTGATTGCGTAGGTGGTACATATGCAACTGATTGTGGAGTTGATACTATTATTCAACCACAAATTGTGGTTGTAGAGCCTTTTCAAGATTGCTTTTCAACCGAGCAAAGTGGTACTATGGGTAAGTAAAAGCTTTTCCACTACGCTTCTTTTAATTAACTACTGGATTTTTTGAAATCTTGTCATCATGAAACTAAATTAATAATTGTTTCAACAGATGATAGGCATTGGAATGAAATTTTTTCCAGTCAGCATACTGAGCCAAGACAGAGCTGGTCAGCAATTGATGATCAAAATGATTTTAATCACAGAGGAGAGGGAGCAGGACAGGAAGAATCTGTGCATACTATAGATGAACCTATTCTTGATCATTTGAAGATGCTTCAAAGAAATGAAGTTTCATTCAATGTGTGTGAGGTGCATGAACATGCTGCAAGTGGAACTCGCCTGAATACTGAAGGTGCCAGACATGTGGATTGCATTGAATCTGAGGAGGTTAATACTACCTCACAAGTCATTCCTCAAGCTAAAGAAATTACTGTGGTTGGTGAGGCAGAAAAACATTTGGTTTATCTTGCCAAAGAGGTTCAGAATGATATGGGAGAACATATAGCTATCATGGACGAGGATGGCTTGCATGGTGGCAGTACACATCAGAATGGGAAAGAAAGTACTGAGAGATGTGTTTCTAGATTGGAAAACATATCCCTAATTGCACAAAAATCAGAAGAATCGAGGAACCCAACAGCGACAGAGCTTGGTGATAACATGGAGGAAGAAAGATATGGCGTGGGACATGTGGATGACTCCACATTTTCTGAGGATCAAGATAAAAAGGAAGACATGATGGAGTATGACCCGGAACCTGATGAACTAGCAGGGGCAAGCTCAGTCCTGCAACAACCACGCAAAAGTGTTCTTGCTGAACTGTCAATAATCAATGATTGTGGGCTTTGTTCACCTTTTGAAATTCTAACCTCGTCACGTAAGTTGAGCTTCATTGATACTGCACTGCACTTTGTTCATTGGTGGCATTTATATGAATTTAGCTTTCACTTTAAACTATTCTTTTCATTTATCTGGGGATCCACAATGCCAAAATTTTTAGCACAAATTGTTTTTCTAGGTGGGAACTTGCATATTAAATATAGATGGAAGGAAATATCCCAATTGTGTCTGTAATCGCTTTGGTTCCTTGTTAAACTTTTAATGAAGTTATGACGTTTGATTTTGTTTAATGATTATGTGGATTATATATATATATATATATATATATATATATACTATTTCCCCTTTTTTTTTTCCAAATTTGCCCAGCAAATGTAATTATGAGATAGTAACACTAACTGTGAGGAATTTGACACTAGTACACCCCAAAAAAACTGACCTAGTAGTAGTTGTGAAATGAAGTAACAATTCCAACTTTGCAGGCTCTGCAGGAAGAAATCTGGATGATCGCTCCGTATTTTTTTCTGGTTCAATTGTCAGCCATCACCATAATGAATCACAAGCAGTATCAAGTGAAGCAATTGTTAATGATTCGGAAGACGTCGAACGCGCTTCTGATGCGGGAGTATCTGTTCAATCCGTCAGCCGAAACTTTTCATTTGGGGACTTTTTTGAAAATGTTCAACTGTCGGAAACTTTCAAACTAGAAACTTCAGGTAAACTTTTAGAAAAGAAGGGAAGTGATCATGTAGTGGAAGAAAATGAAGGTACAATAGAGCAGTATAGGGAATCAAAACTTACTGAATTGGTGGTGGAAGAAAAACTTGAAGCCAATGATTCTAGTGCACCAGAAGTCAAAGCAGCAGTGCAAAGTTGTTTAATTGACTTTGATGTGAGCAATAATGAGGAGGCGTCAGCTTCTTTGATGGCAAAATATTGTACAGAATATTCGGAAGGCAGAGACACAATAAAAGATGAAAACAAGCGCAGCATCAATAAAATTGGACCTACAAGTCCGTTTACATCTCAAGGTAACTTTATAATTCAGAAAGTTTTTTCTTCTTCTGTTGACAAGACTATGCTTGAACTAAATTGAGATTTACCTTATTGCAGTTGTTGAATTGTGCATCATAAAGGATGCAGAAAATGAGGATGTGTCGTCACAAACTTTTACCTTGGAGCTTGCAGATTATGAAGACTATGATGGAAGAGTACATGATGGTATGGAAGTTGCCGCTACTCTAAAAGAGCCTACTTATGATAAAATCACAGAAAAGAATTCAAATGCCATGGTGGAAGAGAACTGCATCTTTATGGATTCTAGAGTTTTTGTGTTAGAGGAAGAAACTTCAATGTCTCCGACAGAAATATCTTCTGGTGCCCAAAAACTTCTTGGCAGCAACGAAGTTCATATGAAAGCAGATTTAGATGGACCAACATGTAATTTTGATGCATCAGAGAATTTTGGTGATCAAGAATACGCATGTCAAGTATTTCCAGAAAATCATTGTAACAATGAGGATCTCAATACAGAACAATACATTAGGACGAATGGCTCTGAAAATGCTGTTCTTGGTGATGCCATCTTTGATTATTCCGGAGCTGAAATTAAGGGAAGAGCAGTGGATCTTGAGGACTTGATAGAAACTGAAAACATTTCGGAGTCTTCTTTGGAAAGAATTAAAGCTTCAGGAAGGTCTGTTAGAACTTCACTGTGTCAAGGTAAGGGATTAGATAAGTACATTTTCATTATGTGGTTTCGTTTTCTTGAAACTTTCTTTCTTAACTATGCATGAAAATCTGAGATTAAAATTTTCTTATTCTTTTGATCCTGATACAGCGGAAAGTGGATTTCAGACTGAAGTCGACTGTAACAAGGATAATTCTAGAATGAGAAAATATTTTGTCTCTGCTGTCAATGTGACTGATGACAGAGGTGGTGCGTGCACGTAGTTGTTGCTTACATCTGTGTCGATATCGAAGGACTAAGATAGAAAAGATAAAACTTTTCTGTCACTTGTATATGTAAATGATTTAACATTTATATTGTTATTCCTCAGGAGACAGCCTTGAGCTCCTCCAAGATTGCACTAGCAATGCGGATTTCCCTCATTTACGAGTTGATCAAGCTGAGGATCAAGGTAAAGTTAATTTTCGTAATGTTTATCACGTTGTTTGTCTTTGATCTGCACTATAATCTTGATACAATTACTCTACTTTCAACTTAAAGTATAAAATGTATTGAAAAGTAGAACTACTCTCATCTCCAGAAGGAACAAATGAGGCATGCAATGCAAATTCAACAGATCAAGAGAACGATAACAATGCAACCTTTTTTAGAAGCCCTTCAACTGTCGAAAAGGAAGAAAGTAATGGACCAACTCCAGGTTCAGTTGTTAAGGAAGAGATAAAAGGTGCCATGCATGACATCAACAGTCAGTTAAGAAAGATGCATATTTCATCTACAATAAAATGGAGAGGTAAAGCTAGCATGACTCCAAAGGAGTGTAAGAAGTCATTTGAAACGCATGATCAGCTCGCTTCCAACATGAAAGAGAACATCACAAGCATGAAATGCGTCAAGTCAGGCAATTGCTCAGAGAAGCAATCGGCTTTTAAAAGGCGAGCACTAAAGGATCTTCATGGGAGTAAGATGAGAGACCAGAGCTGTTACACTCCCTACAAACAGCAGTAACGTATACTAGAGCCCTGGAGAGTGGAGTGCATCTCGTGTAATTGATGATTTGTGTAATCAAATTGTGATTGTAAATTTTATAGCAACAACATTAGCTTTCTGGTTCTCCGATGAAAAAATGTTACCTTTTTGGTTGCCCTGAAATTGTTGTGAAACAATGTTTCTTGTATTATCTAACTGATGGTACATACCTTGGTACTGCCGGTTTTGTAACTTTTTATTCTTTTTGTGTAATATTAGAATGATAACAATAATGTCACTACAAGACACATTGGCTCACGAAAGTCTTTTCATGCGACTTCGACCTGCGTGTTATGCATTCGGATCTGTGTACGCCTGCATCACGAGGTGCACACAGATGGTTCTTGTGAGCCAATATGTCTAGGGGTGTAACATGTTGTCATTCTAGCACTTCCTTTTTTTATTTTATTTTTATTTTTTGGAAATGCAGTTGAGTAGGAACTTTATGTATGCCCAATAGTGCAATATGCTTATCTTTTGGTTTCTACAGGTTCACTAGTAAAGGGGGGTGGGGTGCAAATTGCTTATGTAAAACGACGCACTATATTTTATTTTAAGTTGAAATTTGTGTTTAGATATTCATGTTAGCTCAATGTTTTAGAGGGTCGCTAAAGGCACCACACCAATTCATGAAGGCACTCATGTATTTTGTAATTTTCCCAGCTAAAATGGAAATGACCATTTTGCCCTTTAATATATAGTGACTCAAACCCCACAAACCATTTTGCAAGTGAAACTGGGGCACCCCACCACAACATTGATCACAAGTGAAACCTAAAACCACATTGTGTTTGCTGAGCGTGTATCGATTGTTGCGGCTTGACATCATCCGACAGCGAGGTAACAATGTTTGCCAACCTAATGATGCTTTGTAGGAACTGTATTTTTGGTCAAAAACTGAGAAAATGATGGTTTGGTTTGTCGACGTTGGGCTTGATAAATTCGAGCAATCCGAGTTTGTTTGCACTATAAAATGGAAGATTGTACTGCATTGGTGCAAGAGGAGGTAGAACAAGAGGCAATTGTTGAAATTTAATGTGTTATATATGCGGTTTCTCAAATTCTCAGTCGATTTTTGCACGGGCGCGAATGATTTGGTCTCGTAGGACCGAGAGTTGTAGAAACGTCTCGGTCGACATCAACCGAGACTTCTTCATAGTTCACGTCATGCCGTGAACGACACGAAGGCATAATCTCGGTATGGAACGACCGAGACAATGCTGTAGGTCTCGGTTGGACATGACCGAAACTATGCATATATTCGCAGATCTGTACAACCTAAAACATGGGTTTTGGGGTTTTTTGGTGAATTAACTGCGCATTTCGGTTGATCATAATGTTACAATGTTTGTATTGCAAGTAATGCCGATTTCTATTTTATTTCAAGACTATAAGGATACGTTTACACCTTGTAGGCCATTCCCCTCTAGAGAAGCGACAATTTCATGGATTCAAATGATAGGCTGGGAGAACATGTTTGTGTTAGTGACGAAGCACTCTGATGCCAGGCGCATTAAGCGCAGAGGAAAGGTGAAACTTGCGTGCGAGAGGTCTGGTACATATAGGGGAATGTCTCAAAGAGTTGGGAAGGGGAAAGCGGCAAAAATTGCTTCGAAACCAAGAAATTAAGAAGAAGAGGAAAAGGGGAGGACTCAAACTGGTACGAAGAAATGTGGATGCCCTTTCCTTACTAACATAAAGGAAAATGCCGACTCTTTGTGGTATGTCACTGTCATATGTGGGAGGCACAATCACGAGCCCGCGAAAAACTTGGACGGCCACTCATATGCCGGAAGATTGGATAAGGGGGAGCAGGAGGTTGTGGTGCAGATGACAAAGGGTAATGTGAAGCGAAGAGACATCCTCAATACGTTGAAGCAAAGAGATGTTACAAACGTATCGACAATGCGGACAATATATAATGCAAGACAAAAAGTCCGAATTGAGGATGCAGGTGGGAGGACTCAAATGCAACAACTGTTGCACATATTAGAGAAGAATAAGTAGATGTCGTGTCATAGGAAGCATCCCGATACGAATATCGTCACTGATTTGTTTTGGGCACATCCTGATTCCATCAAGTTGCTAAGGTGTTTCTCATTGGTAATTTTGATGGATTGCACATACAAAACAAATATGTATCGAATGCCTTTGTTGGAGATAGTTGGCATCACTTCAACGCATTTGACGTTCTCCGTTGGGTTCGCTTTCATATCCTCAGAGAGTCATGCAAATTATGTTTGGGCACTTGAGAACTTGAGATCCATACTGGATGGGTGGCCTAAACCTGATGTGTTTGTGACAGATCGGGACTTAGGCCTTATTAGTGCCATCAATGTAGTATGCTCATCATCGTCTCACATTTTTTGCTCTTGGCACATCAACAAAGTAGTATTGGCCAAGACTAAGAAGATGTTTGGAGATAACGAAGACTTCGCTCGTTTCATGGATAGGTGGACGAGTGTGATGTATGCCGAACCACCGATTCTCCATAGTAGATTTGAATTCTCCATAGTTTGACATTCATGTTTGCCGAACCACCATTTTTTTTGTAAATATTATGAACTCTGACTACGGAAAGTGATGTACAGTGGTGTTGTCTATAATATAAAGTGAGTTTATATGTACTTTTTGTTGTTAATATCTTATGATGTCTAAATTGATGTTGGTACTATGTTATGGTTTGTAGAGTGAGGTGGGTACAATGTTATGGCATGTCCCAACCGAAATAAAATGACTAATCTCGGCGTTCTCAGATCGAAAACCATGAAAACTCCTCCTGGTTAAAAGCCGAAATAAGTGGAGGTTTCGGGGACTACATCAGTCCTCTGTATGTCGGAGGGACATGGCCGAGACGTATCAAGATATATCGCGGCTGTGCAGTTCCGGGACCTATATCTTGGTTTCTGTCCTGAACGACCGAGACCAATTTCATGGAATATTTTCCACAATTCAAATGCACAAACATAACAAATATAGTTTAATAACTCAACATTTCATTGTTCGTAAGTAAATTGACTGTACTTTACTAACACCAGATCATGAAAATCGAAAAAGGGACATGGAACATGATTAACTATTCAATCCAAAAAATCAGGCAACACTACAATCAGAACTGTTCTACAGTTTTATAACACCAATGAAAATAGTGAAACAATGCCAAATAATCCATCATTTTCTCAAGTTTCATGCCACATATAAAACCGATCAAGAACCATTCAACAAAACAATGAATTAATTGTTCATCAATACAAGAAAAATTGATGCAACTATAGGAATGTCGATGTTCCATGTGCCTTCATTCCTTTGGCTTCTTGACATTCCTTCGTTGGTATACCTTGCCATGCATCCTATTTGGGGGGCGAGCAGCGACCAACCCGGGTGGTACATTAGCCGGGGTGAAGTATGTAGAAGTGCTATCGTGCCGGGACTATCTACGGCCTGCTTCGGTAGGAGCTGATATGTCGGTTGCGCCGGGAGCAGTGGTGGGTGTCGTAGTGGAGGTCGTGGGACCGAAACTCCTCCCGGAAAGGAAATTGACGACGTCACTCGCCATTTTCCTTGGAGACTCCAACGTACACAACTCCGGCGACAATAATTTCCACTTTAACGCCGCGTCCAACGCCCGCCTATTACGCTGATCAAAAGAAAGTTAAATCCGTTAATGTAATACATATCAGCATTTAAAAGAATGGTTGGCTAACACTTCTACCTAATACTTATACCACAATCAATACCTCAAGTAGCTCATTGTCCGCGATAGTCGTCGCAACCGCGTCGTCATCGAAGTACCTCGGGTTCGAGAGCAATGGGTGAGAGAATTTCAGGAACCAAGATAGATAGTCCGGTGTAGCCATAAACTATAACTCTGGCTTCTCACTGCGCACTTCGGGGGCCAACAAATGGTTGCGCCAAAGTTCCTAATTGTCTACTTGGAAACCATACTTGACCGAGTATTTTAGTGCAGAAGGGCTCGATGTGCTTCCAATGGCCGGTACGACGGATCTGGTATAGATTGCACGTGCCCAAACTGCCTCAGAATACTCTTCGGATGGTAGGGCTCCACCACATCCATGTACTTCAGTGTGCCACTGTAGAAGGCCATCGCGTGCATAACGCCATTATCCCGGTGACTAACATATGGGTCCCAAGTAACCTAATGAAACATATACAAACAAAATTAATAACCATAAACTAAATGCAAGATTTAGTTTCAACAAGGGCGTAGAATCTCACCTCACTTGGGCGCAACCCGTCCAACGTTGCCTAATGGACCCAACCTTGTCTTGATTCATCACGGTCTCGTGCCTTTGAACCCATCTACAGACATGAGGTTGCATGTAGTCCATGTATTTTGCATTAGGTGTGGTGAGCCCAAGCTTGAAATGCTCGTACACCCATCCCTGCGAATAGATACAACGCTAGTTAGAGAGAAAATGAATAGTAATCATAAAGGCAATAATTCAAGTCAATTTAGTATAAAACCTCAAGTAATGTGAGGTATCCGACAATTTGAGAAACATGTACTCTGGTGGCCGACCCCAAGTGTCGGTACAAGTATGCTAATGCAGCTACACCCCATGCGTACTTTCCCACGTCGTCCAAGTTTTCGAGAAGCTTTAACAATGCAATATATACCCGAGATCCACTCTTATCCGCAAACGGGGTGCAAGATAGTGGGTACAATAAGTACGCTCGGGCTGTGCATTCTACAGGAGGATAAGTTGTGTTCCTCGCACCTGCTTTGGGGCACCATCGACTCTTCAACCAACATTTTCGGATGGTGAGCCCCTTGCTGATGTTCGAATCCTCCTCTAGCATCTTCAATGCTAACACCAAGTAGCTTCCACACCAGCTTAATTACATCCGAGCGAGATTCGTCGGTGTACCTTGCAAAGTTCTCAACTGCCACCACCTTGGCCGTGACAGGAATCTTCAGCAGCATGCTCACATCCTCCAAGAAGATCGACATTTCACCGAATGGTGAGTGAAATGTGTTCGTCTCCGGCTGCCACCGCTCCACAAAGGCAGTGATAACCTCCTTGTTGGCCTTGCGGTATGAGCAGTCTATCAGCGTATTTCAACCCAGAGCGCTGAATAATCCTCTGAAGACCTGCGGTGTCGGGGTGGCAGGACTGTAATTCCCATTCTTGGATCTGAGCACCGCGATTGATACACTTGAGTGTCGGCCGATCATGCAACGACGAAAAACATTCCGTCAACTAATTGAACACCCAAAATTTTAAACTACACTAATGACCATACACGGAGAAATGTATGTACCTCATTGCTCCATATCGCTAAGGCGACATGATCTTTAAAGCTCTTCAACAACGATCCATTTTCGGGACCACCGGGGAAAGGAGCACACATTTCCCCCTGCCCATGTGACTCTCCCTCATTATGGGCGCCTCCACCACTAGTACTCCCACCCACATTACGATCACTACTATGGGTGTCCACCGATGCTGATTAGTCACTACTACTAGACTTAGATGACTCAGATACATGCGCCTCGTCTTCGCCTCGGGCAACGACAAGATCTGAGTGTCGCTACGTGTCAATGTTTGAACCCTCATCGTGCAATTCTAATTTCTTTGCACGTCCTTCACCAATCTTACCCTTTCCCTTCAAATCCACCTTCTGTTGTTATTTCTCTTTCCGAAAAGATTGCGTAGGGGGTCTCCGTCCGCCTCGCCCACGGTTACCCCTCGACACCTGAACACCAACCTCCTCCCTAGTCACAGGGGCTTTCGAAAGAGCCATACCTGACAAGACTACAACACGTAAGCGTCTGCCGCACAAACAGAAAAGAAATATAAAAAAAATTAAATTCAAATCATCCATTCCCATAGTCTCAGTCAAGCAGGACCGAGAACCAAATAATATTCGCGGTTTCATGTGACCGAGACCTCAATCTCAGTCTCGTTCATGCACAATCGAGACATTAGAAATTGTCTCGGTTGTGCATGACCGAGACAATTTCTAATGTCTCGGTTGTAAATCACCGACATGACATCCCGTACACACTTCGAATTACTCTCGTTCGATGGTACCCGAGAGCACTAACATCGTTACGCTATCTAACATAATAACACAATAATTATTTCGGTGACACCTGACAGATATACCAGACTCAGTCTCGGCCACTCATTGTCGAGACTATAGCGTCTCCTCTCTTTCCAAGAACCATGATTCCACAATAACTTCCGTTAGGTCTCGGCCATGCTTGGCCGAGACTAAGCTATAGTTTTCTAGCCTGTATGGCCGACAACCACAAATTCCCGTTGCACCTATCATTGAATGCAACGCTACATAAACTAAACAAATAATCGACCAAATGCAACTTAATTAGACTGCAATGTACCTCCAGTCGTTCTATTCCACGCCTTGAGCCCGAGAAGGACGACGATTCCGACCCCTAATGTGGACACCAACTCTATCAATTCGGTGAGCCTCCAAACTCGAACGACGCAGCCAAAACTCGCCTACAATAAAGGAGAGAAGAGACAAACGAATACAATCCGGGGAGAGACGAACGAAGACAATCCGGGGAGAGACGAACGAAGACAATCGGTTTCTAGGGTTCATATGCACGATGGTGGGCTGGAGGTGTGGTGGGGTGCTTCCACTTTGGTGGCAGGGGTATTTTCAGGATTTCGCCCCTGGAATTTGGGTGCCCTTCGAAATTTTGTTTGTGCCCTTAATACATGGGTGCCTTCATGAATCAGCGGGGTGCCCATAGCGGACCTCATGTTTTATTGGTATTGTACTTAAAATGCATTTCCACTTCATTATGAGCACTTTTTTTGTTTTGTTTTGTTTTTTTTCTCTTTGTTTAATATCATTGTGGGTACTTCAGTGTTTGATATTTCGCCAAAGCATTGGTTGGGAGAGGTATGTTTTGACTCCAGCTGAAGTAAAAAAACTAATTTAGGGTATACAATGACCTTGATCTTTTTTTTTTTTTTGAACAAATTTACACGCATCACCTTCTCTACAATTTGGTTCATGATTGACATTTACAATCTTAGTTAAATATAGGGGCTTGCTAAGTGTACACTCTAATGCCATTACGCATATCAATTTTGATATGTACGTTTAGATTTTGTTGACTGTGTAAAATGTCTTAACTACCCCTATTTTTACACACACAACTACCTCTTTTTTCATATACACACACACACACACACTACTACACATGAACACCACTTTCAACAATACACACCATCTTCAACAAAAAAATACCATCTTCATCAAACACTCAATCTCGATGTTAGTTTGATAACATCAAAGACAAAGTTTTGAGCAAAAAGAACAAGTACATTGCGTTCACGGTATGTTAGTCGTTGTTTTGATTATCCTTTTCAATGGTGTACATCACAACCATTTTGTTTTGGATTCACTAATGATGTCTTGAATATTTTGTTTAGGGCATCTTGAAATTCATGCTTTTTATGATACATGGAGTCAGAATCGAGTGTTAGGAGCGAATGTCGACCAAATGATGTAAGTTTTAATGTAAAAAACCTATAAATCGTACTCTACTTTCTTATTTTTCGGAGTTGTGTTCGGCTCTGTGCAACCGAGCACGAGTAATATGTTCAGTTCAATAGTGTCAAATATGAGACCTTTTCACTGTCCATACCCGAACATCAGCTAGATGTTTGACAACAACGCCCGAACACGATTATGATGATTGTTTGTATGCCTAATATGTTCGGTCACCCATACCGAACATATGAATTATGTTCGACCACTCAAACTGGATTATGTTCGATTTGCATGATCTAACATTATGGTTATGTGCAGCCAGCTCCACCGAACAGTAATAAATCTATTGAAATTTTATGGAACAAATTTATGTTGTTTCTTTTTAGGGTACAAATGCATGCATTCCCATCAGAGTAGACTACATTTGCGTGTTCACTCATGAAGATCCATTCAAGACGAGGGGTGAGCTAGTACATTGGGCTCAAAAAGTTGAAAAGGAAAATGAATTTGTTTTTGTTATCAAACATTCTAATAAAAGTGTTAATGGGCTCCGGGAAAGGGTTTTCCTTGCACGTGAGAGATCTGAGAAGTACAGAGGATCTAAGCTCCAAAAAAGGACAGGTTGTTGAGGTGTCTGCTTTATTGGTGCGAAATGGAATAGATGACAAGAAGAGGAAGGATAGATCACATACAAGCACAAAGAAATGTGAATGCCCATTTTTATTAATCGAGAAAATCCCAAAGATGATAAGTGGATTCTTACTGTTTCATGTGGCGTACATAATCATGACGCCAAAAATACATGGAAGGTCATTCAATTGTAGGGAGACTACAATAGGATGAGATTGAATTCATTAATATGATGTCAAAAGGACATTCAAAGCCTCGAAAGATCTTGGCGGCGCTTAAATTTCGTAATAAAGAAAATTGTTCAACTTGGAAGCATATCTATAACGAACACCAGAGACAGAAAAGGAAATAACATGTTGGGATGTCACGGATGCAACACTTATTAAATTTGCTAAATGATGCACAATATGTTGATGGACATATAGTATTTTCTAGTTCACATGTGCTTCAGGATATTTTTTGAGCTCATCCCGTGTTTGTTGATTTGCTCGAGTCTTTTCCCCATACACTTTTCATGGACTGTACTTATAAGACGAATGGGTACAAATACCATATCCTTCAAATTATTGGTATGACCAATACAAATATTTGTTTTTCTGTTGCATTGGGCTACATGTCAGTTGAGAAGGAAGATAACTTCCCGAAAGATTTTTTTCCTATTGGCCCCCATCTTGGCCCTAAAGGATGTAGTTAGACAAGTTATAGATAATTGTGTCTCGGCTCGATCCCCGATCGACATCTTTGACCTTTTAGATGTCATTACTAGCTCAAATGGATCCCTTACATCAACAAAAAAATAGTCAGAAAGAAACCAACTTTATCTATAAGATATGTAGCTCAACTCCCAACATTAATATTTCCATTCACCAAACAAAAGTCAAGCTTGAGTCGAGCTAGTTTATTTTTTACTAGAATTAGAACTTCTTCGCATGCTTTGCAAATTACAAAGATTGATAGAAACTCCTATTAACAACACTAGAAAATGATAACGACTTAACAGTTATATAAATATCTCCTAAATAATGAGCATGGAAAATATATAACACCAATCGAATATCTTCTGTGTTTGTGAAAGGAGTAAAAGCAAATTTAGCGTAAAAGAAGAACAAAAATAGGCAACCATTATCCAAAAAGCATAAAGGGCGAACATATCGATCATGTTCAGGCATAATAGTCAAACATATCGATCATGTCTAAGCCCAAATACCGAACATATCGACTATATTTGGTGACAAAGGCTGAACATATCAATCATGTTCGACCTTAAATAGCTGAACATAAAAAACATGTTCGGGTGAAAAAACCGAACATAGTAATCATGTTCGAGTGAGCAAACTGAACATGTTCATCGTGTTCTTCCCTTTAGGACTGAACATGGTGACGAAAACCTATTAATCTTAGCTCAATGAAATCAAAGAAAAACGATCATAAACACCAACCATGTACTAAAACCACATTACATTGAATAATCTAACCAAAAACACAAGATTTCATGAAAAATAGAAATCTGTATAAAATGTTTTTAATAAATCTTTGACATACCCGAAGTGAACGGACATAAAGACAAAGAAGACAACGAAGAAGCCTTGCGAGTGTCGATCAAATGGTTCTTGGTTGTGTGCAAGAACAAGCGGTGTGCGTTAGGATTTTGGTTGATCAATGGTTTGTTGGGATTTCGTTTGGTTTGCTGGAAGGGGAATGTCATTTGGTTATGTTTTGGTTGATCAACATTGTGTGTGTGTGTGTGTGTGTGTATTTAGGCTTGCAACTAATGTATGTGTGTAAGTGTTTTTGGGTTTGTTAATGTGTGTATGAAGGACAATTTTGTTTTAAAAATATAAATTTAGTGTGTGTAAAGTAAAAATAACTTTAACCGGTGTGAATGTCAAAATTTACGTGCGTAACGGTATTAGAGGTGCGCGTTTAGCAAGCCCCTAAATATACAGAGTAATACAACTTTATGTGATGTCCAACTCCAAGTACATATTTTCAAAGATTTCAGAATAAAAGATGGCTCTTCTAACCAATTGTATCGTCTCAAGTTTGAGCCCTATAGATGAGTCACCTGCATTTGGAGCACTTTACCTTTTATTGGCTGACCAGTCTCGAACCAAAATTTAGTTAGGCCTAGCGGGCTTCCAAATTTTAGGTGCGAGTTTAAATCGAAAAACCAAGATGATTAGTAATTTTTTTTCTTTGGTAGAAGTCGGTAATTCTTTTGGTTGATTAACTTGCCGTACACACACTTTGGAGAGGCCGTGAGTTCCAATAAAAAAACCTTGAGTTTTTGGTAGACAAAAAAAAGAATGAAAAAAAACTTGATTGTAACTATACAAATGTTATGCAAAACTTTGGTTCCATCAAAGACTTTGGTTTTGATTTCTTTTTTTCTTTTTTGAAATATTGCTTTGTATTTTAACCAAGCTAATAAGAACCATTAGTTTAAGCTTGTGTTTAGGATCTAATTTAATATTTTTTCACTCTCTAATGATCAACATTGAGACGTAACGTCGATCATACCAAAAGTGAATGAAAATAAGGTTGAATGTGAGGGATTTGTTCATCCCTAAAGACACGCTTAAAGAAGATAGCCAAAGGGACAGACGTAAAGTCCCAGTAAAAGACTCAAATACCACAACATACAATGCAAATACTACTTCTAATAAAATCATATAGCATAAAAAAGTGAACAAAGAACATGGATCATGATAGCGGCTTGGTAGTTCCTACAAAGAGGAATTACAAGTTAAAAAACTCAGTTAAATCAGAGTCAGTTATGTGCATTTCCATAGCAAAACACAACAACGTTATTAAATACAGATAACCATTAGTCCATAGACTCAATACGTAGAAAAGTCAATAACATCATGCTCCAAGTCTGAGCGAGTGAAGCATTTGTAAGCACGATGGGTTATTTAGGGAGGTAATTTAAATGGGATAGAAATAGGGCTTGCTCCTTCCGCTAGGACAAATTATAGAGTGTGCCAGTGTAAAATTAGGTTGGCCAACTTCAGCCCAAAAGAACGCTTTTGATAAGCCTACGAGGAGCGGAATGGACTTGATATGCATACGTAATACGTTTAGGAAAGAGTCGCACTATAGTAACCCCATCTTGATTTAAGGGGAAATCATTATTGAAGGCACTGCAAATATTTAGTTGAATTCCTCAAACTACCTCTGATGTGAACAATGCACCCCATTACTAATTACACAAAACCTTCGATTCCCTTTCGTTCCCTACTCCTCTCTCCCATAGCAAGCCCAAGATCCTTTCATTCCCCATGTTTTTCCTCGGTTTAGCAAGATTTGTGTTGTTTTGGTTGGGTTTGTTAGTTTTTTCAGTTTGGTGGAAGCTTTTTGGGATTTAGGGTTCGTGGACAACTTGGTTTTTGCGTGGTTGTGGCTTCGACATTTGAACAAGGGCGAGTTCGTGTTTTTTAGTTTGAATATCATTTCAATTTGTTGTTCATTTGTTCAGTTCTTATTTGTTGTTCCATCACGATGTAACGAACCAATATTTATTGAATCCGTTAATGAGTTTTTCTTTCAGACTCGTATGCCAGTTCAGAACCACGTGTATGTCTTGGATAGGCTAGGACATGGCTGAATGGGCATAAATGGTTATTTTTTTGTCTGTTGGTTGAATATACTGAGGTGTTTAACTTGAATAATTTTCATATTACTTCACAAGTGTGAGTTACTTTGAAATATCGTGTAAGATTGTGTGACTAATAAATGCCTCGTAAAGCGTATGGATGCGCGTATCGAGTAGGTGTAGTACGGGTACATAAAGTCTTATAATGTTAACTTAAATAAAATGACTAGAACAAATGTCAATATGACATAAAATAGATAATCAAACATTTTTGGCTAATTCATAATAATCGGGTACATCAAGGATTAGCAAGACCATAAATAGCTTACATATATATAAAAGCGCATAAGTTAAATTAATTGAATCAATTGATTACAAATGCCTATAGTTGGATAGAAAAGTTGATGTCATAGATTTGCCTCGAGATTCGCACTACAATAAAATCTTAAGAGATTTGAGTTGGGAATTGGTGTCAACAAGATGAAAATTAGTGGAGTAGGAGTTAACAAGGACCATTAGTCTGGCCTCGAGATACGCGAACACAATTGATTCTAATATAACCTATATATAGCTAAGTTAGTGGGAAATCTCTTCATGCAACAATAAAAAAAATTTGTTCTTGGGATGGAGTGTTGGAAAATTCATCAAGAACAAGGAGGAATGGAGGCCATCTACTAGAGGAATCAAGATTGGAAGATCAAATCCAAGAGTTCATCTTCTAGGTACAAAAACTCACTCTTTACTTGCTTAAATTTATCAAATGGAAACTCAAGTTTAGGGGTTTTGTGTAAAAATGAATTTCAAAGATTAAGCTACTATTTTTCTTGCATAAATTAGTGTTTTAAACTGATTTTGATGATCAATAATGGTTTCAAACAAGTTTTGGCAAGAAATTGGGGTTTCTTGAGTTCTTGATATATGTATGTTAGTTCTTAACAAATTTCTTAACCTAACATCTGTAAATTGAGCATAACTCTCTCGTACGAACTCCAAATGGGGTGAGTCATATGCCGTGGAAAGATTACTCAAAGATCTACAACTTTATCTTAGAAATATCAAAATTCAATCTCGTTCTAGCTCAAAAATCCTCTGTAAGTAGGTTGTTAAAATGCTAATATAAGATTTTTAAAATGAATTTTGACAAGGTATAACTCTCTCAATTCTGATCGGAATGAGCTCATCTTTTAGTATGTTTTTGTTGGATATATTAGCTAGCTTACGACAAAAAATTATTAGTTATGGAAATATAAACTTGGAGAAATAAGTTTTACAATATTGCTGGTCGGATTTGATTCTAGTTTGAGTTGTTTTGTAGATGTTCGATATCTCTTTCATTTTAAATCATAATTTTACAAAACGAAACTTTTCAGAAAGCTTAGATATAGAGCAAAAAAATTTCTATTAAGTGCTTTGATGAATTGGAATTTATAATGGTCTAATTTGTGCTGCAACATATGATCCCAAATTGAAAGTTGAAACTTTCTTTAGTCTTTAAGGGGTTGTTTTGGGAAATAGAACTCTAAAATTAACTTAAACACCTTAAGTCACTCTAAAATACTGGAAATGAATCCTAGGAGACTTGGGGCTATGGTACGCTAGTCGGGAGCGAAGCGTGGTCGGACCGGAGTGTTTTCGGGATTTCGGAGTGCGATTTGAGGTATGTGCACTACAAAAAAACAGCAAATCAGAAACGGAATTAGAAACGGAAATAAGTTCCGTTTCTAAATCAGAAACGGAATTAGAAACGGAACTTCCGTTTCTAAATTTAACAGTTAGCGACGGAATTGACAGGGAAAAATTCAGAGACGGATTTGAGACGGATCAGAGACGAAATTAGAGACGGAATTAGAGACGGAATTAAATTCCATCTCTGAAATTTGGCGCCACCATTCCCGCCAAATTCTTCATTTCTTATGACCGTTCATCATTCCTCGAGATTTGTATTTTCTTGGATCATGGCACCCTCTCCTCTTTCCCGCACCCCACCCCACCCCCCCTTCCCAACAAAACAACAGAAATCCCTAAATCATTCTCACGAAAAAACCCCAAAAACCTAAATCTGTCTCTCCGTCTCGTCCAAATTCATTCGATCGTCTCGTCCCCAAACGTCCATCCCGTTCGATCGTCTCGTCTCTCCGTCTGGTCGTGCTAGCTGGTCTCTCTGTTGTCTCTGGTCTGTCTGTCTCGTCGCGGTGGTCTCCGTTTCTCCGTCTGGTCGTGCTACCTGGTCTCTCTGCTGTCTCTGGTCTCGCCGTCTCTCTGGTCTCTCTGTCTCGTCGCGCCGGTCTCCGTCATCGCCGATATCTCTCGCTCTCTCTGGTCTTTGATTCCGGTTAGCAAGGCATTTGTAGTTTTGGAGTCTTACTACATTCTGATATAATCTATTTGTTTTTTATTGTTCTTTATAATGCGGGCAACACTCATGATCAAGAGCTCTTCAGCTTTCATAGAGATCATTCACCTTGTGACGGTTTTGAGGAAATCTTGAAGCTGCTACAATGTTTTCGCTCAACTTTTGCGTACTGTCGGGTTGGCATTCTAGTCCCCTTGTTTATCTAATTTAAAAAATTTATGGAAAACCAAGGGTGACATGAGAATTATTTAAGTTTCCGCTATGGTTCATTTGATAGTTCGATCTTCTAGTAAAGATCGGAGTTGAAGGCAAGAAGCTTTTTTATCTTGAAAGATTTTCCAATTTAAATTAAGCATGCGAGACTTCATAAATTTCCATCTATCAATAAATATTCGGGGTGTCCGGTGTTCCTACGTACCTTATCTGCGGCATCCGGGAATATTAAAGTCGTAATACTTGTTAGCATTGCAAATATTATGCTCATGAATGAAATATGTTATAGATTTTCACTTGAGCTGAAGCTATATCGCTAGGCAAGGCGATCATATATATGCCTTGATGTTCAAACATAGGAAATGAACATAATGTGGTGACCATTGTGTATACTAGGTTTTCTTAGCGGCTCCGCTATACTAGTCTAATAAATGGATTAAAAAAAAAATTATTTTCTTGAAAGGTCTTAGCTATTATGGTCATGGAATCCTTTTTATTTTTGTAAATTCGTCTTGGCAATTGGCCGTGTTATAGTACTACCTTATTGTTTATGAACTGTGAAGGAACAAACTCTTGATCAGGTGACATATTTAAAGAGTTCAGTTCTTTTAATTGTTATTACTTTATGAGGTTTTATTTTAACTATTCTTGAGTGATTTGATTTGTTACGTGGTTGATTGTGCAGTGAATGAGTGCACATCGCTCTGATTCTTTTTGATTTTCGATCTTGAATCTCCGTCTCTTTCATTGCTCTCTGCTCTCTGGTCGCTCTGTGCTTACCGCTCCGCTCTCCGCTCGTCAAGGTAACACAAAAAAAAAAATTTTTTTAACTCCCGAATTCTCTTCACATTGTATCTGCTCACATTTTCCCCCGGATTGGCTTTCATGTGCATTAGTTGGTGTTCTTCACTTGATCTATTAAGTTAATGTTGTGTCTTTTGTTTGGTTTAGAAGTTTTTGTTCTGCTCTTCTCTTACATGCATAGTTTTTGTGGTTATGCTTGTTCTATTTTTAGGTTTATTAATATGTACTATTTCATTTCAACCTTTTAATTGAGCAATTCAAGATTTATATTGATTAGTATTTGGTTGTTATTCCATGTTTATTTTATCGGTAAAGCATGTCATCCGTATTTGGTTGTTATTCCATGTTTATTTTATCGGTAAAGCATGTCATGATCAACATTATAATACATTAGAATCATGTCTTGAGGTAATTACTTTGTCGTTTGATGTTATAGTTGTTAGTAATTTCATATTCATGCACTTGCTATGGATGATTGATTAGTTAGGTGTTGTTGGTTACGATTGAATAGTACCTATAATTACTTAATTTCTACTACTAGTTAGGATTAGAAACACTAGGATTACTCTTTTAGTTAATGTTGCTATTTCACATTACATTTCTAGAGAATGGAATAAGCCTATAACCTTAAGGAGGTATGAGTGAACAAGTAGTAGACGCGTTGATACTATGTGGTATTTGTATGCCTCTTATATCGATATAGGTTAGGCGCACGGCCTCAACTTCGATTCCCCACACAACTAAATGTCAGACTCTTTGGTGGTCTCTTTTTGCAATCCTAAGGCATGTGGGATGAGTAAGACAAAGTGTTTGGATACCACAGATTACTCAAAAAGTTCTTTGAGAGAAAATGCTTAGTGTCAAATAAATGACCAAAATCATTTATGGCAAGCATAATATCATCAACATATAATATCAAAAATATGAACTTACTCCCACTAACATTAAGATATATACATTGATCAATGATGTTTTCCTTAAAAACAAAACATGTTATTGTATCATTAAACTTAAGATACCCCTTTGTCGAGAAGTTTGCTTAAGTCCATATATTGATTTCTTAAGTTTACATACAATATGTTCAGTACCAACAATCTTAAATTCTTAAGGCAAACCGATGTAAACTTCTTCATCGAAACTCTCATTTAGGAAAGTTGTCTTTACATCAATTTGGTACAACTCTAAGTCAATATGAGCTACTAATGCCATAATTATTCGAAAAAGTATTTCTTAGAAAGCTGGAGATAAAGTTTTTGTATAATCAATACCATATTTTTGAGTAAAATATTTGGCTATAAGTCTAGCTTTATATCTCTCAATATTACCACTAGAGTCACGTTTATTCCGCAATTCAACGAGATCCAGTAACTTCATTTTGAGCCATCGAGTTCAACCCATCTTTCATAGCATCGATCCATTTGTCGGAATCAACGTGATTTAGGATTTTTTAGTAAGATATTGGATCATTAGTAATTATTATATCATAATCATTTTCTTGCATATATACCTCAAAATCATTTAGAATAGCTGATTTTTTCGATCTTTCACACCTTCTTAATGCTATTTCTTTTAGTTTGCCTACAAGCTTGTCTTATTGGTGTGAATTATATCGGAGGAATTGCCATTGTTCTTATAAGTAATGGGCATAAGGATGTGATCCCTTACTTCTCAAATATTTACATTTTATGGCGTAATACTCTCATTGACTTCACCATTCTCGATAAAATCTGTATTTCTAGTTTCTACAATTTTTGTACTATGATTAGGACGATATATTCTATAGCCTTTGGATTTTGTAAGGTAACCAATAAAGAACTCGTTGATCGTTCAAAAACCCAATTTACTTTATTGTGGATTATACATTCTAGCCTCTACTGGACATCCCCACACATGAAGATGTCTTAAGTTAGGTTTCCTACGAGTTCATAACTCAAATGGAGTTTTAGGACTGACTTACTAGGAACCCTATTCAATAAGTATGCAGTAATTTTTAAGGCTTCCATCCATAATGACTTGGGTAATGTAGAATTACTTACATACTCATAACCATTTCCATCAGAGTACAATTACGCTATTCATCTACACGATTTTGTTGAGGAATTCCTAGCATTATGTATTGAGTTCAAATACCATGCTTTTTTAAGAGTTTAGCAATCGGTTTAGGACATTGTCGTAAACCATCATATCTTTCATAATACTCACCAACTCTATTATATCTTACAATTTTCACTTGTCTAATTACCTTTCAACCTCAGTGATGTATACTTAAAAGCATTTACCGTTTGAGATTTTTCATGCAATAAGTAGACATACCCATAACGTGAAAAATCATCGACAAAGGTGATAAAATACTTATCACCAGTAAATGATGGAATATCAAAAGGTCCATAAACATTCGTGTAAATAATTTGAAAGAGCTCATTACTTCGCGTAGCACCTTTTTTAAAATGTTTAGTTTGTTTTTTCCTTAATACAATCTAACGACCAATATTGTCGTTACTTTTATTAGCATGGATCCTGTGTTATTAAGTCCAATAATTTAGACTATATTTCTACTTTTTGTATGCCCTCCTTCTCTGATGTTTTATTCGTGAATATTGTTAGGTATCATGGCCGGGCGTGGGCATAGGGGATGTCGAGGTTTGCCATTAGGAGGCCATCGTCCAGGCGGCATAGGTGCGGCACCGACATTTGGTGGCGACATACCAACTGGCCCTCGTGGTCAGGCCACACGAGGGGTCCATAGAGGTCGTGGCGGTCGAGGTCGTGGTTCGATACCTGCATTATCGATTCCGACTTCTCGGTCTCTCGAGCACGATACAGCCGCAGCGTCACCTTCCCCTTCCATACCGTCGGGGTCGTCTATACCATCATCGTCGTCATCAAGGACTATGCCTAATATACACATCCCCACACCTTCTCGACATCAATGACTCCTTTACCCACGAGGCTGCACCCCCGACCACGGCATCACGCGGCAAAGCATCCCGACAAGAAGACGTAAGAGCGGGGTTGGAGGTGACGGGCCCTCCGCGGCCACCTCGAGAGGACGGGGATGGAGCCCCCTCGCGTGCGGGGATCCCTATCACGCGATTGCCAATGATACGTAAGTTTGTGTTTGACTTTTATATGTCATTTTCAATATGGATGTCAAATATTGAAGAAGTAGTTAAGGTGATATGCATGTTCATGACACACGGGGAGTTGCATCCTTCGCATTTTTGTGCACGGAGGATGACAAAAGTTTTCAAACGATGGATGATTCCTGAAGGGTATTGTTGGAAGTCGGTACCGCCTCATCATAAAGACCAATACTGGCGCCAATGGAAGGTAAATAGCAATACCATATGCCTTATGATTTATACTATTTTCTCAATGCGAGGTAACAATAGCAATCGCCAATTTGTAGGTATTTTTTAGATGGGATGATGCGATTCCCGAGGATCTCGTGCGAGCGGCGTACGACAGGCTTGCAGGCACAAGGTACACCGCGTTGATGCACAAGTTGAAGAAGAATCGTGTGTAGCCAGTTTATGTTACAAATGAGGCATGGAGGAGATACTTGCAGTACTGGGAGAGCGAGGACTTCCAGGCTAGGTCTAGGCAAGCGACGGAGAATAGGAACACTGAGGTCGAAGGCCCTGGGACTGGACCCTCGAAGCACGGTGGTGGGTCCGTGTCTTTTGTGACTACCCAAGAAAGATTGGTAAGTTTTTTGTAACATCTAGGATATTTTGTACATTTATACACTTGTTCACTATGCTTGGTCATGCACGCAGTGATTCATCGAGACGCCACCATTGTGAATGACTTGTATTTGCATCTCCACACCGTTAATCACGACAGGATGACATTCATCGATACTAGATCAGAGCGGTTCTATGTAAGTATAGAAATGATATGTAAAATATTATTAAATATACTTTACCCCATATCATGTATTTTGTTTGTTGTGCATATATGCAGGATAGTCTCCAGAGCAGACGTCAGGAGCTGACCCAGGCTACACCGGACCAATCGGTGGATGATGAGGCGGTGTACCTCGATGTGGCGGGTGAGTCTTCCAAAGGACGTGTCTACGGACTCGGGTCCGTAGGGAGAAAGAAGACGAGATACGAAGCTCCTGGTGCTAGCACGTCGGAGACGCCGGATGTGGTGCCGCGGGCAGAGTTCAATGTCGTTGCGGAGCAACTACGAAAGGTCATGGAGTTCATGCATCAGCATCTTGGGATGAACATGGACGAAATAGGCCTAGCTCAGCAACAACCACCACCACCGCCACCACCACCGCCACCTCATGACCAGCAACAGCCGCCGCAAATAGATCCGGTCGATCCACCCCAACAAGGGGACAATGTTGGGCGTGAGACGTAAGCGTGGCTCTCGAGAGATGAGCAGGTTGGTGATACATAGGTACTTCACTTGTTGTTTATGTAAATTCTTAGATTAAACGTTTTATAGTGTAGACAACTTTATAAATTCTTCTAATTACTTCATGATTCACACTTCTTTTTGTGCATTTTTAGGTCGATGTTCCATATTTTTTCGTGGATTTTAATATTTTTCCCTTTTGCTCCCCCAAATTTTTTTTTGTTTTTAAGTAAAATATATTATAAGTACCGAATGTTTGCATAATTAATCCATGGGAGAAGATAACATGCTGGCTGTTGTGTGCAAATCTTATGCCGTTGCAGAGTTCTCTCGAGCGCTATGATGAAGAAAGTGGTAGAATCGACGAGGGAGCGACATCTTCATGCAATAGCAAATGAATTTGGGAAGTCGATAAAGGCTCGTTTTTCGTTCATCTGTGTTGAGCACATGTAGGCTCTTCTTCTTCTATTATGGCATGTCCCTAGAAGAAGAATAGCCTACATGTTCTCAACACAGATGACCGGAAAACGACCCTTTATCGATTTCCCAAATTCATTTGCTATGGCATGAAGATGTTGCTCCCTGTCGATTCTACCACTTTCTTCATCATAGCACTCGAGAGAACCTGCAACGGCATAAGATTTGCACACAATAGCCAGCATGTTTTCTTCTCCCATGGATTAATTCTGCAAACAATCGGTACTTATAGTATATTTTACTTAAACTTAGGTTAAAAAATTTATTTTGGGGAGGATAATGTATTAAAAATAAAATCCATGATAACTTATGCATGATTTGGGCGTCCAAGGCAACTAAGATATACGAGAGGATAAATGGACAATGAATGTACTGCGGTGGATGGTGGTTTGTTGAAGCTCGATGTAGTGGAGGGTACTGATGATGAAGTTCCTTATTTCATTTTTTGCAGTTTTCGGATAGGCGGGTTTTACTTTTTCCTATCGTTCTCGAGGGTTTGGGTTCATTTTTTTTGACGATGAGCATGTTGTAGACGATTTGTTTCATTTGCATGTTAAACTCATTCTTTTTTTGGTGGTGGTGATTTTGGTCCTTATAGGACTCCAGGTCTCGGAGGTAGGCTTGGTGGGTACGGAGGGTATAGTGGAGGCAGTGAGCTTGGTGGGGGTAATGGAGGCTTTGGCGGCAGTGGCTTAGGTGCTTATCGAGGTGAATCTTCTCTTGGCTATTCTATTTTAGCGACTGAATCACTTGCTTTCCCCTATTTTTTCGTGTAGACTTTTTAAGTTACTTGATTTACATATTCTTTGGTGGTTTAGTTTGTTATAGACATATTAGTTTATTATAGTCAGATACCGTAGATGATTTGAGGGAAAAGATGGCAGATATAGATAATCATGTGGGTGAAGAGACTGGAGCAAAAGAAGGTGATGATTGATGGCACTGATTGTTCTCTTTATCTAATCAATACATGGTTTCTTAGAGTTCCAAGTGCATTACTTAGAGAAGGCAGTGTCTTTTCATGGTCAAACCTCCAGAAGATAAGTTTAAACTAGTTGCATTATTTGAAGAAATTTGATGGTATACGATTAGTCCTAAGATAGCTTGGATGCATTGAGTAGAAAAAGATTTTGAAGGATTTTGAAAGAACACTATCATGCACAATGAATCAAGCTATTTCGTTGTTGTCGAGTTTGATCCATGCAGCCAACCCAACTTTGATGTTGTAATTATGCTAATTTGCCGTGTCAAATTAGCTAAATTGTATATCCCTCGAGTATGTCTCTACTTTTCCAACTTGAGAAGCTTTTATATAAGTAAAACTAATAAGAAAGGGTTTCTTGAATAGACTATAAATGACCTAACATGTTAAAAGGTGTCAATAGATTCACTACTGACTAGGTGTGAACATTATTAAATAGAAGATTGCTCTTATGTCTTGGTTCTTTACTCCTCTTATCATGTACATATCTATATTTTCTTTCCCGCCCCTTTTTCCTCTCTCGGGAGTTGCAAGGGATTTGCATTTATCCGGTATGCTACTCTTCGAGCAAGCAAGGAAGGTCCTTGCTTTGATTTGAAGGATGGAGCAGAGGTTATACGAGAAAATATACCTCGATGTGTTATCTTTTCAAGATATGCCATATTGAAATGTTTATTGTGCTGTATGGTGCTACTACCTTAATAATCTTTATGTTTTGTGGTTGGGTAAAGGGAAAACGTGTTGGTATATCCCTCGTCAGGGAACCGATACTCTATACATGGGCAACATTTGAAAGACATGGACAAGAGAGCAAGTAAACAACCAAAGCATGTTTTACGGTTTCGATTTAATTTCCCTACATGGGCTTTTAAGTAGGACAAAAGGTTACAGTTCGGTAGTTCATATTGTTTCCTATGTTGTTCTGCAGCAATGCACCTATCACTTGATTGTCTTCTGATCGATGTTGTTTTGTTTTTAGCTTTCCTGGTTATAAGGTACTTGAGAGATTGAAGAACCTTGGGGTTGAGCAGATTGAGGAGATTTATTTACCTCGAGGAAATCAAGCACCCATTCCGATGCAATGTCTCGCATTTCACGGCTTCAAAAACCAGATGCTCTTTTTGGCCGTGATAGGAGTGCGCAAGTTGCATTTTCCGGTCGATTCATCCTAGTGGAGCAGCGGTGTTTACGGGTTTGTAGTTGTAAGAGTTACTCCTCTATTTTGGTTTTGTCCATTCTTGCATTAGAATTTTTCATTGGTCGATGTGTAGATTTTTTTAGGCCTATGACATCCAGGAGATTCTTGCTCTTTGGTGAAATTGCATTCTTAGCTAGATTTATGTTTGATCAAGCTTTGAATATCTTGTTAAATTAGAGCATCGGTGTGACCTTCAATATGTGTGTCTAGTATTCCATGCGGTTTTGGTTGCTACACTTGCTTTGAAATCACTTAAAGATCGGTTAAAAGGCACTTCAAAGAAACAGATTCGAGAAGAAGGCACCTCGAGCAAGAGAATCGGGACTTTCTTTGAAATCACTTAAAGAATTCCGGGGAATCTCACATCCGGGAATTCTTATCTCGCTTCTTCTTTGAAAAAGGCTGCGTAACAAGCTCCGAAGTCCGGAGCAAATACACAAAGAATGTTCTGCAAATCCGAGAGCTCGAGAAGTTGAATGGGATTTGCAAATGGAAGAACTTACCGGAGACTTGAACCAGTGCAGATTAGAGCTTAATTACAAAGACCAGCGAATAGAAAAATTGCAGATGGAATTGGAAGGTTACCGTTCTACAATTATGCAGTTAAAGCTTGAGAATGAAGAAGTGTCTACAATGCTTCTGATGATTTGGATAGAGCAAACACAGACTTACCTGAGAAAACCCTTGAAGTAGAAGAAATTGAATTGGGATTTGCTGAACGTCTTAAGTCTTGTCTTGATGAAAACCAGGAGATGCGCAGAGAAATGGAGATGTCCCTTCTCTCTCAAGTCGAGGCTGAGCAAAATCTCAAGAAGGAAATGGAAGGCCTTCTTCACATTGTAGAAGAGAAAGATAAAATAGTGATGATCTCAAGCAACGAGATAGTTGTTTTGGATGAGGAACTCATGAGGACGTAAACCGAAGTGTTCGAGCTAGGAAGGAGTTGGAAAGTAAATTTGAGGAAGAAAAGAAGAACTTGCGCAAACGATGGAAGGGAAAGGGAAGAGGATAGACCATCTTTTGCAAGAGAATGATTTGTTGGAGGAAGAATTTCGACGAGGGAGGTAGAATCATTAATTTTGATGCAAATTGTCGCGAGAGAAGAACTTTGATCACGAAAAGGTGAGACTTCTTCAAGCTATAGAGGAGAAGAGTCGTACCATAGAAGACTTCAAGTGAAGCATGCATCTCTGGAGCAATGTATCGCAAGCACGACCAAGCTATCACGTATCGGCACTTGATGAAAAGCATGTTGGGTTCTGCGTGTGGTCTTGTAATCTGGTTGTTTCGTTCGCATGTTAAAGGCGAGTAGACGAGTTCAAGAACTTCTTCTCCAAGCACGGGAAAGTGAGCTTGGTGGGGATTAAGGTAACCTTAAGGCGAGTGGCTTAGGTGCTTATCGAGGTGAATCTTCTCTTGGCTATTCTATTTTAGCGATCGAATCACTTCCTTTCAATAGTTTGTCGTGTAGACTTTTTAAGTTACTTGATTTAGATATTCTTTGGTGGGTTAGTTTGTTCTAGACATATTAGTTTATTATAGTTAGAACATGTGAAGGATTTGGATATAATTAGCTTATTGGATTTTGCTTTCATATCGTAGGTAATGCGATTCGTTTTGAATCTATTCTGTGCAAAACCAGTGATTGAGGTGAGGAATCTATCCATCATCCATTAGATTTTGTTTAGTCTCTTCATGTAGTACAAGAGCAAAAGAAGTACTCACAATTTGTTGGTTACTTTTTTCAACTTTTGTTTGAATTTTGATCAAATTGGTTTCTCTAAGTTGGGAGTACAACTGATGTATATTTTTCATTTAGCTTCCACGGCAGAATCTGTGAGCTTTCATTCAATCATCTAATGGAAGCCCAATTCCTAGATGATTTAGATACTGAATTTATGAATTTGGGCCTCATATTCAATCATAGTGAATGCCTTATCTATTTATCATGTGTATTGGGATTTGCAACTGGAATGCCAGTTGAACATTAAATTTTGTTTTAACATTTACCTATTTCCATGGCAGGTGTTTATTCCACAGCTTACATAGCATCTTTAATAACCATCCTCACAGGTATAGCTGATTTTGAGTTCTAGGAAACATTGTCATCTTCCTTGTTTTGTATAGAACTGAGGTGAAGGTTTCTTAATTATCTTCAACAGGGTTTTCATTTTTTGATGCAAGAGCTAAGTGAGGCATTGATGTGAAGCCCTGATGAAAACGGAGATTTTGTTAAGCTTGAGGTGCGTAGCTTATATTTATCGTAATGTGCCCCATGAGGTGGTTTTTTTTTTTTTTCCCATTTTGTCTGAATCTTTTCATTCCAAAAACACTCTTATGCTTATTGTGTTTATTTCAATTTGCAATTTTAGTCAAGTCTATCTTTGAAGGGAAAGAATGCTGCAATGGTGCTATGTTGGCGCCATTAGGAAATGGTTGTCTTTTTGCATGGAACGGTATGCTAACATCTCAAGATTATTACGTCACGTTATTCCCGGTATGTTCTTACTACTTTTTTTCATTATGTTTATAAGATAAATAGCAATATTCTCACAGTTTAACAAAAATGGAGGGGCTAATAACACTAGCATTAACCACAAGACCGATACAAGTGCTAATATGTTAATTCTCTACGTAGAACCATGATATCCAAAATCAAGTGTCGTTACACAATAGGAGGTCATTGTTATTAGCTCCTTTATGTATGGAAGCTTTTTATAAATGCAAAATTATATGTTTCCAAATTATATGTTTCCAAATGGATTGGGACAAGTAGATTGTTTTTAAGTTATAGATCTATATGGTTGATTTGGAAAGAGATGAATAACATGGTATTTGAACACAAAAAGGAGAGAGATTTGCTCATTGTGGAAATGGTCTATGTTTGAGGATTTGTATGAGTTAACCATTGCTTGTTCTATTCACACTACGTTTTAAATTCTTAGCATTCTTGCACTTCACCATTACTTATCATATGCATGTTGACTTCCAAGCCTTTCAAAGCTTGATAAATAATCCAACTCAACTTACATGATAGGTCCATCTTATAGAAACATTGTTCGCCATCTCCTATGCGTAGGAAAATAGCAACATTGACACCAAACTTCAGTCCTTTGCATTTGCTTGATGTTCATGTTTTTTTTGAAGCATTCTTATTCAACATTGTACGGTTTTCTCTTTTCTTCTTGCTTTTCTTGAATCCCAGCTGGTTTTTTTTTTTTTTTTTTTTTTGAGTAGGAACACATGGTGGTCACCTTTGGAGCACACAACGAGTTTTAGATGGGGTGAGAGGATGAGTTCTACAATCATACTTACATGATAGGTTTGTGCCATCCTTTTAGTTTTTCCCTTTTACCATTCTTGCACTTCACCATTACTTATCATATGCATGTTGAAATGCAAGCCTTTCAAAGCTTGATAAATAATCCAACTCAACTTACATGATAGGTGCATCTTATAGATACATTGTTCGCCATCTCCTATGCGTAGGAAAATAGCAACATTGACCCCCAAACTCACAACAACAACAAAACTTCAGTCCTTGACCGCATTTGCTTAATGTTCATGTATTTTTTGGAAGCTTTCTTATTCCTCATTGTATGGTTTATTTCTTTTCTTCTTGCATTTCTTGAATGTCAGCTGGAATTTTTTTTTTTTTTAAGTAGGAACACATGGCTGGTTTGTTTTGGAGCACATAGCATTTTTAGATGGGATGAAATTTGAGTTCGGGATCAAATTTGATGCATGTGAATGTTGCATTGATGGAAGTTTGTCTTTGAACTTTTAGTTTTTTCCTTTTAGCATTCTTGCACTTCACCATTATCCTCTTTCATGTTCCTTATTACCTCTAGTACTCCTCTCTACCTACATATGTGCATAATTGACAAAAAGACCAAAGCAAACTCAATCGTAAAGAAATTATAAATTAGGTTCGGAGCCGACTTGTTATGTATGATTATTAGTAATTTCTATGTTTCTTCAAATCCACCATTTTTCTCATTCGCTTCCAATGTACATTTTTAGTTCAATAATCTCTCCTTTGCCTACTTCTTTCAGGTGCATACTCACTGGTTGTTGCCCTCAGATGGAGATTCAGAAATGCTTCAAAGCTGCGTTTTAGTTATTAGATGAAGTCCTTTTTGTGTATACTTCCAAATTTTGGACCTTTTGTGAGTGTTCTTTTTTTTTTTTGCTTGTTGAACGATAGGATTGGTGGTTTTTGTGTATACTTCCAAATTTTGGAGCTTTTGTAATACATGACAATTTTCCGTGGATATATAAATTTTTTGGCTAATTTTGAGTTTCACATTTTTTCTTTCTCTTTTGAGTTTTTGTTGATATATATTGTCGATGTATGGATGCGCAATTTGGCTTCTTTGTGGGATGTTAGCACCCCCAAGGAGTTGTTGGAGGGGGTGCAGGCGATGGAGTATGTCATATCGGGTAGTATTTTGATTTTTTAGGTTGGAGAATCAATTGGATTATGTATCTGTGCCATATTTAAACAAAACAGAAAATTAGAGACGGATTAGCAACGAATTCAAATTTTCCGTTGCTATTCCGTCTCTAATTTTCCAGAAATATTTCTATCAATCACAAACGGATCAGAGACGGAAATAAGAATTCCGTCTCTGATTCCGTTTCTAATTAGAGACGGAATCAGAGACGGACTATTTGCATTCCGTCTCGATCCGTTGAAACGATTAGAAACGGAATCAGAGACGGAATTCATAAATTTATTATTTCCGTCTCTGATTCCGTTGCTAATCAGCAACGGAATCGAGACGGAATGCAATTACAAATGTACCATTTCGAAATAAATTCCATTTCGTTCGTCTCTGTTCGTTTTTAATTTCGTTTCTAAATCCGTCTCTAATCGAAACGGATATTTTCTCGTCTCTATTCGTCTCTAATCGAAACGGAATCCGTTTTCCGTTTCGATCGTATCGCGACGACGTTTTCAGAGACGGAACGCGTTCCGTCTCTGTTCCGTTTCTGATTCCAATCAGAGACGGAATTTTCGCAAATCGAAACGGAAAATTCCGTTTCTGATTTGCTATTTTTTTGTAGTGGTGAGTCCATTAAGAAACACATCTTGAGTATTTAATTGTTTCAATTATGCTACCTTATATTCTTTGATGTTCATTACCTATGTTCTATTAGTACTTTGATTTGGTACAATGGTCGGTAGTTTTGTTCGCCACCGGGGTTTATTTAGATGTTGTGTTGTAAAGGCTCTAGTATGCTAGACCATAACACGTGTCACTTGCAACCTCTGTGAATGGCGACTCGAGCTGCTGACCTCATCGATGCACTTGTTCGACGGGTTGTGATACAAACCGATCCTCTGCTAGTAGTCCGGATGTGAGCCAGTGTGGTACGGGTCGCTAAGATCACCTGGATTGACAAAGTATGGTCTAGTTTGCTACACATGACACAATTATTTGGTTTCTATTGGTGTTAGTTATGCATGCGATTTTCTTATAGTTGCCTATTTGTTTCCTCATGTTTATTTACCATTATTCTTGGCCTCTCTATTATGAATGCTCAGTGGTTTTCTTTTAGGATCTTACTCACTGGACTCGTCATTTATTTCGTTGTGATAACCGAGAGTAGATCCTAGTACCAGTAAGGGTAGAGAGGTCTTAGGCGATTATCTCTAATTGCCTACAGTCCAGGACTTACTAGTACGTGTTCATTTTGATATTTTCGTTTTACTTTGGGAGTTATGGGAGACTTAATAGACACGGTACACCTATATATTTACTTTTCATACTATGTTGTCGCCCGATATATATTGTACTTGATTTCTAGTTTTTCACAATTAGACTGGTGCTCTATATGACTTGAAAGTTATTAAAAATCTATGTTTATACTATGTTAAGACTTCCATTGTAAATTATTGACTAGTTACTTAAAACTATGTAAATAACAAATGAAATGTTAACTAATATTTGAATAATTGATTGATATAATCACTGATTAACAAGTTAGCACGACCATCGAGAAGCGCTGACATGATGATGATGTCAGTAGGGTTATAGGACCCGTGTAGCAGCTCACTCGGTGGCCATGAGGCACGGGGCCGCCACAGTTGGTATCAGAGAGAGGTAGATGGAGACTAGGGGATGAAGCGTGATTTATTCTTTAACCGGATACGAACACCACAGTTAGTATCAGAGCATGGTTTAAGGAACCTCGGGAGTTAATGAATAACCATAAGATTTAATGAACAAAACCTTAAACGTGGAAATCCGATGTACTTGCCTTAGAACTCTAGTTAGAAAGTGATAGTGAGGTGGGTAGAGTTAGAGTTATATACGTGTTATGTTTTTACTGTATGTTATACACTATAGGCGTATATATACCGATGCTGATTCGACGTACATTTTTCGATGCTAATCAAGATGGAAGGACAACATATTACTTCGCCAGAGATTGGACGGACTAGCGACCCTACTACGAACACTACCACTGGTACTACATCTAGTGTTGAGGACTAACTGTAGCTCATAATGCTCAGTTGGCCGAGACACTATAGTTACTCAGGGCTTAGGCCGCGACAGCTGCCATAATAGCAGTAACTCCTACAGTACTTGCGGTACGGCTACTACTATATCGACAGTCATCGCCCCGACTATTCCTCAGACGCTTCTTCAGGGTACTACTGCTACAGTAGTACTTGAGGCAGCTATGGCAATTACTACACAAGTTGAGACGCTAACTCCCACTCCTACACCGATGGCTACAGAGTAGTAGGCTACCACTTCTGAGTTCACTTTGTTATCTAAGAACAAGTTGATTAAGGAGTTTATCGGATTTCAGCCTGGATTCTTTTATAGAGGCGGTGACCCGGAGGCTGTTGGGAGATGACAACTTTCACACACTAGCGACTACGCAAGCTGTCGAGAGTCAAGGAGAGCACATATGCACAAGTTTTTACGTCTTGCTTTTGAGGAAATGTAACAGTTTGGTAGATGATGTATTGTGACACTCATCCAAATCTGACGACTTGGGTGGAGTTTTGTCAGTTGTTCAACAATGAGTACATACCCATGGAGGTACGGATGAGGCTGAGAAAGGAGTTTCTGGCCCAAAGACAAGGTAATCAATCAATTTTTTAGTAGATATCGGTATTTACTGCGGTTCTCCACAAACATTGCGGGGACATAGATACTTTAGATTTATTAATTCATCAAAAAATCGGAGAAGATAATTGCCAGTACTATAGTATTGAGTGGGGCTCGCACTGTACATGAGATGTATGATCGAGCACTCACAAACGAGACTTTTCTTTTGTAGAGAGATGGCAGACTCATATCTATTGAGTCGAAGAGGCATCCAGGGCAAAGTTCGAGGTCAGACATGAGGTAAAAGAGGCAAAACTATCAGTATGATAGGGATCGTACTAATGACCAACAACATGATATGAGCTCCTGATATGATCACGACCAGAGGTATGGCTATCCGTCTCATTAGTACAGATATAATGACAAACAGGTAGTACATGCCATTGCGCTCGCACTGACAGAGCAACCAAGACATCAGTATAGACATGACCAGGATTGGGGAGGCAGTGACAGGGGTAAAAAAGATTGTGGTTAGGGTTAGAGATTTAGGGATAGATAGGTAGGGAGGCCAGATAGATGCATATGCTTCAGGTGTAGACAAAGAGGTCACATCAGCGTCGATTGCTTGAGAGCTTCATCAACACCAGAGTTAACTCAGACCGGAGAGATAACCCATATGATTGCTTAGCCGACCAGAGAGATGACTAGACAAAATGTCGAGGGTAAGTTATCTTATGCCTTAACGAGCTATTTGGTTAGTGCTTTATCGTGCATTTTTGAATACATAGTAGGAGAATTACAATCAAACAACTATCATATTGATAACATTGGTCATGACCAAGAATGTGTGGCGCCGTAAGTAGTCCCGCCCTTATTAACCTTCTACATAATGAGAAGAATGGAGGAACGAAAGAGAGAATGGCGTTGTCTGTGGTTCCGTCATATCTTTTTCCTTTTCGTGAAATGACAAGCGGTGGTGTTGTATGTTATTCCACTGTAGCTTATTTTCCCTAAAAGAAAATAGCAGTAGTTTCGTCAGTGGTTCCACAACTGTTGAGTTTCAAAACAAATGAGATAAGTCATATTTAAGATTTCGAAAGAAGAAGAATCTACCGCCAAGTTCACTTAGGTCGTTAGAGTTCTTAAATAGTCCCGCGATACGATATATCGTTTACCTTAAATTTTGAGATGAAATTCTTCCTAGTTGGGAAGAATTGTAATGACATAATATTTATCGACACTGTTAATGAGTTTATTTTTAGACTCGGATACTAGTTCACCTATGTGGATGTCTTGGATAGGCTAAGACATGGCCGACTGGACATAAATGGTTATTGTTTTATCTGTTGGTTGAATATACTACGGTGTTTAACTTGAATAATTCTCATATTACATCGTATGTGTGAGTTAATTTGAAATATCGTGTAAGATTGTGTGACGGGTAAAAGCCTTATAAAGAGCGTTAATTAGGGTACCAAGTAGGCATAGTCCCGGTACACTAATTCTTATAATGTTAACTTAAATAAAACGACTAGAACAAAGGTGAATATGATATAAAATGGATAATCCAACGTTTTTGGCTAAGTCATAATAGTCGGGTAAATCAAAGATTGGCTTGCCTCGGGATGCATACCGAGACGGAGGGCACTGGGTGCCTGGTAATTGGGTACTAGGGGAAGTAGTAGTACACCAATTTAAGACCCTAAATAGCCTACATATGTATAAAAGTGCATAAGTTAAATTAGTTGAATCAATTGATTACAAATGCCTATAGTTGGATGAAAAAATTGATGTAATAGGAGATTTGAGTTGGGAATTGGTGTCAACAAGATGAGAGTTAGTGGAGTAGGAGTTAACAAGGACCATTAGATTGACCTCGAGATACATGAACACAATTGATTTTAACATAACCATATATAGCAAGTTAGTGGAAAATCTCTTCATGTAACAATAACAAAGTTTGTTCTTGGGTTGAAGTGCTGGAAAATTCAACAAGAACGGGAAATAGAGGCCATCTACTAGAGGAATCAAGATAGGAAGATCAAATATAAAATTTCATCATCTAGGTACAAAAACCTACTCTTTACTTGCTTAAATTTATTAAAAATGTGTACATAGAAACTCAAATGTTAGGGGGTTTTGTGCAAAAATGAATTTCACGATTAAGCTACTATTTTTCTTGTATAAATTGGTGTTTTAAACTGATTTTGATGATTAATAATGGCTTCAAACTAGTTTTGGGAAGAAATTGGGGCTTCTTGAGTTCTTGATGTATGTATGTTAGTTCTTAGCAAATTTCTTGACCTAACCTCTATAAATTGAGCATAACTCTCTTATACGAACTCTAAATGGGGCGGGTCATATACCATTAGAAAAGCTTACTCATAGATCTACAACTTTCTTTTCTAGAGAAATATCAAAATTCAAATTTGTTCTAGCTCAAAAATGCTCCGCAAGTATGATGTTGAAATGCTAATATGAAATTTTTAAAATGTATTTTGACAAGGCATAAATCTCTTAATTCTTATCAAAATGAGCTCTTCTTTTACTATGTTGTTTTTGGGTATGTTAGTTACGTTGTCAAGAGCTATAAATTTGGAGAAACGATTTTTACAATATTGCTGGTCGAATTTGATTCTAATTTGAGTTGTTTTAGTAGAAGTTCGATATCTCTTTCGTCTTAAATAAAAATCTTGCAAACCAGACTTTTTTGGAAAACTAAGACATAAAGCAAAATCTTTTCTACTAAGTGTCTTTGATGATATGGAATTATAATGGTCTAATTTGCGCTGCAACATATGATCCAAAATTAAAAGTTAAAACTTTATTTAGTCTTTAAGGGGCTATTTTGGGAAATAGAGCTTTAAACTTGATTTAAACACCTTAAGTACTCTAAAACACTAGAAATGGATTTCAGGGGACTCGGGGGCTATGGTACGATAGTTGGGAGCATAAGTGTTTTTGGGGCTTCGATTTAAGATTCGAGGTGCGTAAATCCCTTAAGAAACACATTTTCAGTATTTAATTGTTTTAATTGTGCTATCTTGTATTCTTTGATGTTCATTATCCATGTTCTATCATTGCTTTAATTTGGTATAACGGTCAGTATTTATTCAGATTTTGTGTTGTACGGGCTCTATTATGCTTGACTATAGCATGTGCCACTTACACCATTGGTAAATGGCAACCCAAGCTGCTGACCTCATCGGTGCATGTGTTCAGTGGCTTGTGATATGGACCGATTCTCCGCTAGTAGTCCGAATGTGAGCCAGTATGGTATGGGCCGCCGAGATCATCCATATTGATGAAGTATGGTCTAGTTTGTTACGTGTAGCACAATTATTTGGTTTCTATTGGTGTTAGTTATGCATGCATTTTTCTTATAGTTGCCCGTTTATTTTCGCATGTTTATTTCATATTATTCTTGGCATTTCTATTATTGAATGCTCAGTGGTTTTTTTTTTTTTTTTTTGGATCTACTCACTGGACTCGTCATCCATTTTGTTGTGATGACTGAGTACGGATCCTAGTACCAATAAGGGTAAGGAGGTCTTATGCGATTATCTCTGATTGCCTACTGTCCAGGACTCACTAGTAAGTGTTCATTTTGGTTTTTTCTTTTAGTTTTGGGGTTATGGGATACTTAATAGACACGGTACATGTATATATTTACTTTTCACATTATTGTGTTGCCTGATATAAAGGGTACTCGATTATGAGTTTTTCATAGTAAGACTGATGCTCTATATGACTAAAGATTTATTAAAAATTTATGGTTATGTTATGTTAAGACTTCAGCTGTAAATTATTGACTGCTAACTTTAAACTATGTAAATGACAAATGAAATGCTAACTAATAATTGAATAATTGATTGATATAATCACTGATTAATGAATTAAGAAGGCTATCAAGAAGCGCCGATGTGGCGATGAAGTCGGTAGGGCCGTAGGACTCGCATAGCTGCTCACCCGGCGGCTTTAGGTCGCGATTCTGCCACACTCGAGTTTATTTTTTAGATTCATGTGATATTCAGCCACACAAGGCTGAGATTTATGAAGTGGTCTTGGTTGACCATAATCGAGATCAATGTTTAAGTGTCGGTTGGAAGCATCCGATAGTATTCTACATTCTCGAGTACCACCGAGAAAATGCATTAGGTATCAGTGACCTCTGATTGAGACAATGTCCTTTGTCTTGGTTGAAAGCAAGCTAGTTGAATAATGAGATTTGTGTATGGTTTTAGCTTAGTAGGTATTTATAAAGACTTGCTTTATATATCTTGGTTATAGAATATTGAAATAAGGCTTTAGTCTCAGCCCTATACCACCGAGATTAGTTAAATTATGGTTTTTTTTATGTTTGTTTACTCGCATTTTACTACACCATGCTTACCATGTCTTTTCTTTTCAGATATGACTTGGGGGCAAGACTACTATGTTAAGAGAAAAGGTTGGTGGTGAGCCTATGAGAGCACAAAGAGTGGTGGCGTCTTGTCAGAGTAACCGTGGTGGCTGGAGACCCCAAACAAAATTAAAGCAAAAACAAAACACTAGGCCAGTAAGGATAAAGGTAAACGTGCATGGAGAGCCGCGGGGGATGCTTTGTAGGAGAAGGCATCTCACATTGCCAAGCTTGGGGAAAGGGACCTAGTCATTGCTAGTGCTGAAAGTGGGGGACGAGGCATCTGAGTCTGGTGATGAGTCACACGAAAAGGAAGAAAAAGAAAAAAACTATCGCTGTGTGGCTGGGAGTAGTAGTGGTGGAGTAATAAGTCAAAAATTAAACAATGCTTAATAGTATATTTTAGTGTTATTTTGAATGTAAGAGACTATATTACACTAGGTTTATTTTCGTAATTTCAGGTTAAAATAAAGAAGAATGAAGAAATGAAAGAAAAAGAAGAAAATAGAAGAATTCGATCATCAAAAAAAAGTCCTGACGATTTATTAGCGATGTGGATTTGAACATAAATTGTTGGACAAATCGGTGACAAAAAGACTTAACGAAGTGCCAACGAATTGAAGGCTACACTCAAAATCACTATCAAAATCGTTGATCAACAAAGAGCTATTTTACAGAGGACTCGACAATTTTCCTAATGATTTGCATAAAAAGCCCAAATCGCTGAGGAATCATTAAGGTTTGCCGCGAGAATTTTGGGGTTAAATTAGGAACTTGAGTTTAATTAGGATATGAATTAGAAAATAACTATATATTGGAGGCTATGGTTTGAAATTAAGATAACCTAGCATTCTCTATCACTTATTTTCATATTTTATTGTCATTGTTCTAGAGAATAAATGTATTTTCATTAATCACTTTCTTTTTTATCTTATAATGTTTAAGTTTAATATGAGTGAATAGTTTATTAATCTAGACCAAGATATGAACTAAACCAATTTCAAAAGTTATAGTTTACGAGGTTATGAACTTAATGCTTTAAATTAATCTTATATTCTGTAATTCACGATTTTAATTGATTGTTTTCATGCATTAAAATCTATGAAATTAGATTTTGCGTACATAGTGCACAATATATGTTGTGAATGATATACTCTAAATCTAGATTTAATATAAGTGATAAGTCAATAATTAGACAGTGTTTATAGTATATTTTAGGGTAATTTTAGATGTAAAAGTCAATATTACACGGGGTTTTCTCTTATTTTTGTTATTTCAAGTAATAATTGGTTATTTGAAGAAATTGATGAAAAAGGGAAAAAATGAATGATTTGATCGAATGGAAGTGGTACACAAAGAATTATCGAAGAATCAAGGATCAATTGGGATTACTGTTGGCGAATCCTGAGCAATTTGAGGTTTGTACTAGGAATCGCAGGTAAAACAGGTGGAGTACAAAGTGAAATTTTAAAGGATTTTCTCAGTGATTCGAGCAATCAATGGAACCGCTAGGTTTGATTTCAAGAACTTTAGATAACCAAAAAATGTTTGAGTTAGTTTGAGACATGTACTATCTAGAATATTATATATGACCCTAAGGCTACGAAATCAATTGCTCTTGAGTACTTAAATCAATATTTCATTGCTCTTGGAGCCATAGTTTATTGTTTTAGTTTATTACTTTATTATTCATTGCTTTTGGAGATGATTTAGAGACTCAAAATACTTATTTAGCTGTATTTATCTATGTCTATTATTTACTTTATTGTGATGTTTATTATGATGATGATTGAGTAATTTATTAATATAAATAAAGGCCGAACATGACGTTGATCATTTTTGTGATGTAGTCATGATGAGATAATTTTGTGCTTAATGCTTTAAACCAATCATATTCTTTAATTCACTAGTATAAAAGATTATTATTTGTGGATTTTAATCATGGAACTTTGTATTGCATGCGTAGTCTAGAATGTGTATTGTGATATTTGGATTCAATATCTAGTTTAAAGTAGTAACTAAAATTGTTTAAAAGGTTTATTACCATTTAGATGTCGTAGGTGAATTGAGATCTAAGTTTAATATTGAAGTGGCTTTTCGAAGTTTTTGGATTTAGTAGTTCGAAGTTTTCACAAAGTGTAATGCAATTTTATTACTTCAACTTAATTTCTTTGAGTATTCAAATGGTTAATTCAATAAAATTTGAACATGGTTTTTTCACCAATATAAGGAGAACTAATGGCTTGATAAGGGCTATTTAGTTACATATGATTAGAGTTTAATGATCTAAAATACTTTGTTAAGATATTAAAGTATGCTCATGACTATATTATTTAAGTAATATGTTTGGATGCAAAATGGATTTTTCCGTTGTTTCATCGTTCATGATGTTTGTTTATATATTTATTTATTATTGAATTGAATTTATTTGAATATTATTAAATTTGGATTTTGATTATTAAACTAGTTTATTTAGTTTAGTTATTTATTATAGTATCATAATTTGAATTAATGATTTTTAATTCCCGTTTTAATTAAAGTAATTACATTAAAGTAAAAAATAATAAAAAAATATTGAAAGAATTTTTCCCAAAGAAGTTTGATAAACCCATGTGGAGAAGATCTCACTTATCACTACTACAAATAATAAGGATATATGGGAAACTTATTGTACATGCTCGACACTTGTCAATTTTTGGTGTTGTTGTCGGGATTTTTGCAAAAATGTTATATTGTCTACCCACTTGATTGTTCTAATTCCACAAGATCTTTACGTTTTGTTTGATCCCAAGGTAGATAAGACTTTCAATCATTTTTTAAAGACAACAACAACGTAGGAAACGCCGAGCTACCACAGTGGAAGCCAATAATAACGTTGATAATAATAATAATAATAATAATAATAATAATAATAATAATAATAATAATAATAATAATAATAATAATAATAATAATAATAATAATAATAATAATAATAATAATAATAATAATAATAATAATAATAATAATAATAATAATAATGATAATCGAGAACTTACTTTTAGGCAAGCTTATCAAAATATTAATGCTTTTGAACCAATGTGCATTGCATATCTTGAAGGGTTTCCTGAATTTGAACAAAGAACTAGATGCGTGTATTTTTTTTTTTTAAATATTTTTTTCAGAATAAGAATAAGGGAAGAGAGAACATTAGTGCTATAACCTAACTTCTATGGTAAAGACATTAAAGACCCTAAAAAATTTATAAGGGAATACCAACACAATGTCAATGGGAGTAAATCTAAAGACAGTAAGTTAGAACAAGTCAAACTTAAAGCTTTTCCTTTTGTATTAAAAGCTCATGATTAATTGTTTTATCTTCCTCAAAATTCAATAACCACATGGGCTCATATGTTAGAAGCTTTCCTAGATCAATATATGTCTGCAAGAAAAATTAGTATTTATAAAAGACAAATCACAATCGCGAAAATGAAAGATAATGAAAATCTTAATGAATCTTGGGATATATTTTAATGATTAATTTCATCTTGTTCACAACATGAATATACCCAAAGAGCTTTATTAAAATACTTTTACGAAGGATTTAATCATTTTGAACAAAGACTATCAGATATTGTATGTGGTGGATCATTATTCGATGTTCAAAAGAAGCTATTAACAAAATGGCTAAACTATCTAAGCAATATGGTGAAAAGACCGACACATCAAGAAAGAAACTTTATGAAGTAAATAATAAAACAAGTAATAAATTTGATGAAAAAGTTAATAAATTATCTAGCATGTCTAAATTACTATTAAATGATAGATCAAATCAAGTGAAACCATATGAATTTTGTAATGAAGTTGATGTGTGTCCTACTTTACATGAAAAAAATACTGAAGAAGTCAACGCGATTATGAACCGATATTCTGGTCCCCTAGAAATCAATATAATAAAAATAATTACTACACTAAAAAACCAAATTCAAATCTTAGGTACGGTCAACAAAATCAAAATTATACTACTTATATACCAAGAGCACAAATGCAACCTACACCGATTAAACAACCTTAACAAACTATTCAACCTACGCAACAAAATTTAGAACAAATGCCTCATAATTTCATGACTAAAAGTCATCAAGGATTTACGAAAATTTCTCAAAATCAAATTAAAACTAATACATCTAGTAGCAAGTTGAGAAATTAATTAAATCATATGAATCTACAAATTAGTAAGTTAAGTAATCAAACTAAAAGATCTATTCAAACTACAAATCCTACTAATTGAGCACAAGTTAACGCTTTATTTTGTGACAATGAAAAAGGAACACGTACATAAGAAAAGATACCAAAAAGAGGTAGAAAGAAAAACAAACTACATAAGACATAGAACAACAAGAAGAAGAGATGATGACAAATGTCATTCCTGTTGGGTTTTGGGGTTCATACGCAGCGGAGATTACAAAACAATTTTGACAAAAACCCCAACAGGATCCGAATCTAATTCCATTAAAAACGTTTAAACCATGAAAAACGTAATCATACCTCAATCGCAATATACCTTTCTGAAGGTTGATCGATCTCTAAGGCACTGCCAACGACGAACGCCCTCTACTAGTAGTCCACACACGAACGGCGACCGAGATTCAAAGTGCTAGCTTCGAGAGAATACCAAATCTTTTTGTTTCTCTCCAAAACGATCCAGAGCATACCAAAAACCCTAAGTCGTTTCTTAAACGAAAAAGGAGTTTTGGCCTTTTTATCTTTTGTTAGTGTATTCTAACTTAAAGCGTCTATTTATACAACTCTTGTATATAGACGTTTAAGTAAATTACACATATACCCCTACTTAAAGAAGTATAAGTGTAATACACCACAAGGACGTTTCCGTCATGAATTTTATCATATAAAATTCATTTTTCTGAATTATCTTAAAATCTCGCAAAACCATTCTTAGTGTGCGACCCAATAGGCTCATACAACGTTGGCAGTGTACCAAAACACATTTTGGTATACAAGTCATAAGCGGCCTCTAGCAAGACATTATGACTACCCAAGTTGTACGAATATCAAATCGATACAACCTAATCAATAGTGTATATAACATCCTTTTGTCACACGATATCCTTTTGATCAAACATAAGGCATGGAATTGTCATCCAACATGTTCAATCGTACTAGTCTCGATCTCTAGGTAGACTGAAAACATCCAAGTGACATTGATCAATATGAATTCACTTAGACTAGGCTTTTTAACAGTCTAACACATCGAGGGATCCACTAGATATCTCTCTTTATATGAGAGGGACAAATTCTATCTCGATTACACAACTTCATCACATTGCTCACACTTTGAGTAACCAATCACAACCTTTATAATCGTCTAGGTTAAAGACAATGTTTGATTGTGTCAAATCATTGTGTTCCTAATGTTGAAGTCTCTGGTAATCTCAAGTCAGAGGATTGGAATATATACCTATCATGAGAAACAACTATGACTTAATCCATGTGATGTTCTCATAGCGGGTCGGTCCAATACTTTGTTCCCTAACAAGTACTCATGATCTTGATTCGTATCCCTATACGTATAATCATCATATGATCATCAATCAAGACTCACACTAGTCTTAATTCATTATAGTTCCCAGTATAATGATCGACTAGGGACATTTAGGATATTTATGTAAATATCCATGGATCTTATTATAATGTAAACATGCAAATTAATTATAATAAACAGCAAATGAAATCCTCTATTTTTATTAACTAAAAGTATTCATAAAGACAGTTAATGGATTGACCTAGGGCACATGCCCCATCATCTCCCACTTGCACTAGGGCCAATCATACATGCATCTAATGCCTAATGATCTAACATGACCATCATGTTTTGCTTGTGGAAGAGCTTTTGTCAATGAATCCGCAACGTTGTCTTGATGTAGGTACTCTGCAAATCTTTACGTCTCCCTCTCAATAATTTCTCGATGAGATGAAAACGCTTTGAGTATATGTTTGGATCTGTGGTGTGATCTAGGTTCCTTGGCTGTGCTATTGCCCCGTTATTGTCACAATACAAACAAACGGGGTTAGCAATACTCGGAACCACACCTAGTTCGAAATGAACTTTTTGATCCAAAGCGCCCTCCTTTGCATCGGACGCGCAATATACTCGGAACTGTTGTAGAATGCGCCACGATCTCTTGCTTCGAACTTTTCCACTCTTCGCACCCCATTCAAAATAAACACATATCCAGATTGCGATCTAAAATCATCTATATCAGTTTGAAAACTTGCATCGTGTAACCATTTACAACTAGATCATTTTCAAAACCTCCATAAACCAAGAACACTTCCTTAGTTCTTCTTAAGTACTTAAGAATGTTCTTTCTCGCTATCCAATGACTCTTTGGATCGGATCGATATCTCGCTTGTAGTGCTCAAAGCATATGATACATCGAGTTGAGTGCATAACATGGCATACATGATAGATCCAATAGCGATGCATATGGAATCTTATTCATACGGTCTCGCTCATCATTTGTCTTAGGACATTGAGTCTTCTTGAGACTTATCCCATGAGACATTGGCAACAATCCTCTTTTAGAGTCTTGCAACCGAACCTATTCAACACCTTATCTATGTAAGCACTCGACTTAGACCGATTAGCCTTTTAGATCTATCCCTATAGATCTTTATCCCTAGGATATAAGTGCATCTCCTAAGTCTTTCATTGAGAAACACTTCCCTAACCAAGACTTGACATTCTCGCAATGTTGGGATGTCATTTCCAATGAGTAATATATCATCAACATACGAGTGCAGAAAAACAACTACACTCCCACCGACCTTCTTGTATACACAAGGCTCATCTTCGTTCTTAATAAAACCAAAATCCTTGATTGCTTCATCAAAACGAAGATTCCAACTCCGAGAAGCTTGCTTTAATCCATAAATGGATCTTTAAAGCTTGCATACCTTCCTAGAATTCTCAGGATGTATAAAACCTTCAGGTTGTGTCATATACACGTCCTCAAGCAACTTTCCATTAAGAAATGTTGTTTTTACATCCATTTGCCATATTTCATAGTCATAATATGCAGCAATGACAATTAAAATTCTTATGGATTTAAGCATGGCGTGGCGAAAAAGTTTCATCATAATCAACACCTTGAGTCCGCTGAAACCTTTTGCTACTAGTCTTGCTTTAAAAGTATGCACTTTGCCATCCATGTCGGTTTTCTTCTTGAAAACCCATTTACATCCAATGGTCTTACCACCTTCAGTAAATCAACCAAGTTCCAAACTTCGTTATCATACATGGATTGCATCTCGAGTTCATGGCACTTAGCCATTTATCTCGAGTCCTGGTCCAGACATAGCCTCCGATAAGTAGTGGGCTCATTTTGGTCTATAAGCAACACATCACGACTATCATTAATGAGAAATTCGAATCTCTCGGCTCATGTCTTACCCTACTAGATTTACGTGGGCCTTGTGTCACTTGTGGAGGTTCAACTCGGTTGGAACGTTGTTGAACTTCGAGAGTGATTCAGTGTTTACTGTGATTCTTGAACTTCTTCAAGATTTATTTCTCTCCCACTAGTGTCTTTTGAAATAAACTGTTTTTCCATAAAGGCGCCATACCGAGCAACAAACACTTTGTTCTCAAAGCGGGATTATAAAAGTAATATCCTTTTGTTTCCTTAGGATACCCCACAAATAAACACTTGTCGATTTAAGTGCTAGTTTTTACGAGACTTGTCGCTTTACGTAAACCTCACAACCCCAAATCTTAAGGAAAGACAAACTAGGTCTCTTCCCGTACCATATCTCATATGGTGTTTTATCAACCGCTTTAGAAGGAACTCGATTTTAGAGTGAAATTCTGCATTTGTAATGCATAACCCCAAAAGGATAATGGAAGATCTGCATGACTCATCATAGATCGAACCATATCTAATAAGGTTCGATTTCTCCTTTCGAAACTCCATTCCATTGTGGAGTTGCTTTGGTGGAGTCAATTGGGAGACAATCCCACAATTTCTAAGATGATCATCAAATTTTTGGCTTAAATATTCACCACCTCGATCGATCGAAGTGTTTTGATAGTTTTACCAAGTTGATTACGCACTTCATTTTGAAACGTTCGAAACATCTCAAATGATTGACTTTATGTTTCATAAGATATACATAACCATATCTCTTGAAATCATCAAGTAAATGTAATGAAGCACCGATAACCTCCTCTAGCCATTGTGTTTATAGGACCGCATACATCGGTATGTATTAGACCCAATAAATCACTTGCCCTTTCACTGTATCCAGTAAAGGAACTTTCAGTCATCTTGCCTAGTAAACAAGATACGCACGTTTCATATGTTTCTAAATCAAATGAATCAAGAAGCCCATCTTTATGGAGCTTCGTTATGCGTTTCTCGTTTATGTGCCCGAGACGACAATGCCAAAGATCGGTTTGATTACAGAAATGACAATCTTCTTCCTTTTCTTTTGGGTGTTTTGAAGCAGGAACAGGCTGGGGCTTGACTTATTCCATAGGCTTTGCGCATGTGCAGCAACGGCCTTGGTAACTCTAGCCTTGTCTTTGCTTTTCTTCTTCATTCCCTTTCCCTTTTAGACCATCAACATATTGCTAGAGGGTTTCTTGATATTTTCGTTCAGCAGTCTTGAGCATCAAATGCAACTCTGAAATTGATTTATCCATATTATTCATATTGTAGTTCGTCACAAATTGTGAGTAACTCTCCAGTAATGAATTCGGGATCAAATCCGTAGCCAACTCTTGGCTTATGGGAAATCCGAGTCTATCAAGTGGTCAACATAGCCCTTCATCTTCGAACATGAGGACTAACCGACACACCTCGGTCATCTTGCAAGAATGTAGGTTCTTGACTATCTCGAACCTTTCTTGCTTAGCTTGTCATTGGAACATTTCCTTCAAGCGTTACTGCCATGTCGTAGGCTTCCATTAGTTCCATGTCCTTCGAAGTTCGGGAACCATAGTTGCCAAGCATAATACATGCAACATCGGTAGAATCGTTGACATGCTTACTATGCGCATCCTTCACAGACTTTCGTAGCATTGGTGGTGGGTCCTCGGGGATTGGAGCATCCAGGACATACAACTTGCGTTCATGCTTAAGAACAATTCTTAAGTTTGAACCGATCAAGAAAGTTAGTCCCCAGATAGCTTATCCTTCTCAAGGATGGATCGCAGATGTGAGGGGATTATTGTTACTTGAAGAGGCCATTGATCTACAATAAAGATTATGCAAAGTTTATTTTAGTATAGAGGAATAGACTCCCACTAAATTAACAACCCTCCTAAAACGCATCTTGTTTATTTAGGGGACTAAAATCCATATTTCACCTAATTCTATGACAAACTATGGCATGAAACACGAGAACTAGATTATTTAGGTAGGTAACGGTTACCAATTACATCTTATGTAATTTTTAGATCCTTTTATGAGATACGGGACATCTTATGTCTTAGCATGTTTTTATCTCATCATTTGCCTAAAGCTCAAAACTATTTTTTTGGCTTTATTAAGTCGGACCATTTTAAACATTTAGGTAACTCTTACCCAACTTGTCTCACCAAGATAACACAATACACCCAACTATGGCTGAAACTATATTAGTGTGATCGAGGCCTTGACAAGTGTTTAAAAATGGATGGCACGAGACTTAAAATTTAATAGAGGGATTTTACTCGATTTTAGTGATTTTTATGTAAACAATGAAATATCATATATTTTATTGATTTGTTCAATCACTAAACAATTTGGAAATTTTTATACTATTCACTAATAAAAGAATTTCCGTGCGCTAGGATTAGTTAGACGGCGGTCCGATGGTCCGTCAATGACCCAGCAAGGGTATTGTAAGCAAATACCCTGCTTTTTTTTTTTATTATTATTTTAGAAGACGAATCTCAATTAGAAAATTGAAATTCGCTATAGAAAATCATATTTTTCGCTGATTTTACTATTCTAAATTTACCCTTTAATTTATCCAAATTAAGTCAATTAAAACATTTTTAATTAACCCGGGCCCACATCTAACTAATCATCTTATCCTAATCCAATTAGGACTAATCTTATCCTAATCCAATTAGGACTTATCTTATCCTAATCCAATTAGGACTAATCTTATCCAAATCCAATTAGGACTTATCTTATCCTAATCCAATTAGGACTTATCTTATCCTAATCCAATTAGGACTAATCTTATCCTAATCCTATTATATCACCAATAACAAGATTCTTGATATTTATCTCATATTCTAATTTGTTATCTATCTTTATAAAATAGAAACTTCATAACAAAATAGATATAACAAGATAAATAAATAATTTCGAAAATTAATTAATTATAAATAAATAATTTCGAAAATTAATTATTTATTTTGGATTTAAGATATTTGAATCCTAGTATATCACCAATAACAAGATTCTTGATATTTATCTCCTATTCTAATTTGTTATCTATCTTTATAAAATAGAAACTTCATAACAAAATAGATATAACAAGATAAATAAATAATTTCGAAAATTAATTATTTTCAAATAAATAATTTGGAAAATTAATTATTTATAAATAAATAATTTCGAAAATTAATTATTTGCAATTTCGGTCTTCATCCAAATAATCACAAACATGTAATTGAATCATGAACTACTATCCCAATCGAACCTAATGGTATCATGGATCATAGAACACGAAACTAATTTCAATTAAATCACGAATATATGTATCATATACACAAAACATGATAATAAATCTCACAGAAAACTTATGTATATCACATATACATCAACTATTAACATGCTTTCAATCATATATCATGTATATATCAGAAGAAAAACATGCAATGAGTTTAATGGAATCGAACTCGATGGCTCGATACCATTGTTGGGTTTTGGGGTTCATACGCAATGGAGATTACAAAACAATTTTGACAAAAACCCCAACAGGATCCGAATCTAATTCCATTAAAAACGTTTAAACCATGAAAAACTTAATCATACCTCAATCGCAATATACCTTTCGAAGGTTGATCGATCTCTAAGGCGCGCAACGACGAACGCCCTCTACTAGTAGTCCACACACGAACGGTACCGAGATTCAAAGTGCTAGCTTCGAGAGAATACCAAATCTTTTTGTTTCTCTCCAAAACGATCGAGAGCATACCAAAAACCCTAAGTCGTTTCTTAAACGAAAAAGGAGTTTTGGCCTTTTTATCTTTTGTTAGTGTATTCTAACTTAAAGCGTCTATTTATACAACTCTTGTATATAGACGTTTAAGTAAATTACACATATACCCCTACTTAAAGAAGTATAAGTGTAATACACCACAAGGACGTTTCCGTCATGAATTTTATCATATAAAATTCATTTTTCTGAATCATCTTAAAATCTCGCCAAACCATTCTTAGTGTGCGACCCAATAGGCTCATACAACGTTGGCAGTGTACCAAAACACATTTTGGTATACAAGTCATAAGCGCCTCTAGCAAGACATTATGACTACCCAAGTTGTACGAATATCAAATCGATACAACCTAATCAATAGTGTATATAACATCCTTTTGTCACACGATATCCTTTTGATCAAACATAAGGCATGGAATTATCATCCAACATGTTCAATCGTACTAGTCTCGATCTCTAGGTAGATCGAAAACATCCAAGTGACATTGATCAATATCAATTCACTTAGACTAGGCCTTTTAACAGTCTAACACATCGAGGGATCCACTAGATATCTCTCTTTATATGAGAGGGACAAATTCTATCTCGATTACACAACTTCATCACATTGCTCACACAGTAACCAATCACAACCTTTATAATCGTCCTAAGGGTTACTGAATGTTTGATTGTGTCAAATCTTGTGTTCCTAATGTTGAAGTCTCTGGTAATCTCAAGTCAGAGGACTGGAATATATACCTATCATGAGAAACAACTATGACTTAATCCATGTGATGTTCTCATAGCGGGTCGGTCCAATACTTTGTTCTCTAACAAGTACTCGTGATCTTGATTCGTATCCCTATACGTATAATCATCATATGATCATCAATCAAGACTCACACTAGTCTTAATTCATTATAGTTCCCAGTATAATGATCGACTAGGGACATTTAGGATATTTATGTAAATATCCATGGATCTTATTATAATGTAAACATGCAAATTAATTATAATAAACAGCAAATGAAATCCTCTATTTTTATTAACTAAAAGTATTCATAAAGACAGTTAATGGATTGACCTAGGGCACATGCCCCATCAATTCCCACTAGGGAATGGATGACTGAGCAATTGAAATATATACTTTTTTCTTAAAGGCTATACCTATGGTATTTAGCAAGAACTGAAGCTTATGAAAGATGTTTACAAAATGTTGAATTAGTTAAGAAAAAGAAGATAAAGATATTTATGAATGGAATGAAGGTACGCATTCTTTTTCTCCAATTCCATAATAATTAGAAGATGCTAGGAAGGAAGAAACTAAAGAAAACATTTCTGAATCATTTAAGAAAATAAAAATTAATGAATTTATAATGGAATTAAATCATGATGAACTTACTAAAGAATTCTCTGAGTCTAATGTCAAATTTTCAAAAGAACTTTATGAAAACTTAAGACAAAAGTATAGTCTTTGATAAAGATCAAAATGTCTGAGAAATGTTTCAACCTCAGAATGTTTGTCATACCCATGAAAATAGAAAATTCTTCTATTGAATTTGCTATGTGTGATCTCGGAGCATTAATCAATGTGATGTCACTCAAACTATATGAATTGTTGAAAATAACATCGTTAACTAATACATCTATTAACCTTACGTTGGCAAACAATACAATTATTAAACCGTATGGATTATTAGAAGACATTTTAGTACAAGAACACAACATAGTATTTTTAGTTGACTTGTATGTCATGGAAATGAGAGATTCAATATCACCTAATTCTTTACCTATACTAATAGGAAGACCTTTTCTTAAAACAACTAAAACTAAGCTAGATATTTCTAAAGGAACAATGTCTATGAAATTTGAAGATAAGATTGTTAAATTTAAAATTAATAACAAACATAACTTTGATAACAAATATGAATATGATGAATTATTTGATAACGAAATTGATGATATTAATTTTCTAGACTTAAACTATTATGATAATTTATAAGTTGAAATTTATGCAATTTATGCATTAACAATGGAAACTGCAAAAAAAGTTTCCAAGAAAGAACAAGTTGGAGACACTTCAAAAGAAAAGAAAGTAACTAAAAAATGGAGAGTTAAGCAACCAGAGAATGGAAATAATATTGACAAGTCGGGAGATTTTAAATCCAAGAAGAATAAGAAAAAAGCCAGATTTAAGCCTTGTGAAGCTCAATGATCTTGGAGACATACATTTGCACATTAAAATCAAATGGGCTTGGTACTTCAGAGCTGAGTGAGATACGAGTTGAATGCAAATCTCATGCCCATAAATTTCTTTTCTACACACTCAATTGGAGTTGGATTCTCTTGCTTCTGAACGAGTTTCTTTATCGGATGATACTTCAATTGAGCCAATATGAATAGTCATGAATGTACTAGTTCAAGTGGACAAATACATCGTACACAAAGACTTTTTGTTCATGCCATACTTTATTAATGAAGATCCTCTTTTAATTTTAGGACAACCTTTCTTAGCCACTACTCAAACTATTATGGATATTCTGAACAAAACAATCACTCTAACAATTGATGGCCGAGCAATCACATTCTGGAATGACACTAAAGTGGATAATCTTAAATTCAAGTTTAGAGATCTAACCTAATTCTAGAAGGTTTCAGTTGAGCCAACTACAGTAAACAAAAATGCTATATGGGAGGTAGCCCATATTCTATGTTTGTTTAACTTTATTAGGATTTTAGTTTAGTTTAGCATAGTATATTTTCACTATCTCACTTCTTGACTCCTGTGTTGGAAATATTTTTGGGATTTAAACTCCAAGGTAATTTCAATTAAGGGGGAGTGATCGAGTTGTTTTTGTTTATATGGCCTTTATGTAAGTTTGCATTATTCATTTGTTTTTTGTTTATTTGTTTATTTAATTAGTAAAATTATTAGTTAGTTAAATATCCTAATCAAACTTCCAAAATTTTAGTTAATTATACCTTTATGTAAATTTTCATGAATGGTATATATGTTAATTATGAAATAAAATTGGAAAACAGTTAATTTAGCCTAGCGAATCCCCGACGATATGCAATAACACTAGGAATCACTGGCTAACTCGGTGACAGAAACCATAAAATTAAGTGAGGATTTGAGTCTGGCGAGTCCACATCGCCTCGAACTTTCAACATGAATTGTTACTCAGATTGTTGGGGCACTGCACTTCATTTTCACCAATTTGTATAACGACTTCTCAGCGATTCCATTTAACAGATGAATCCTTGGGCACAATTTTGAGTTTTTAAAACAAAACCCTAAATCATCAACACACAAACTCACTATAATACCCAAACCATTGCACCTCTTCACCACATGATCAAATTTTTACCTAAATTCAACCCTCATAAACTCATCCTTAGTGTATTTAAATGATTCTCACCTCAACCTAGATTCATTCAACCTAGAAAGTTTTGAATTTGATAGTGTTGAGCTGAACTAAGGTTTTAGGGTTTCAACTTAGAGCTTTAAAAATTGATCTAGAGGAGTTCAAGAGCTTATATCTTGATAGATTCACTCTAAAAAAAGTGATTACGATAACATTAGCTTTTTACTTTAACGAGTTTTTTGTTTGAAGAATTTTTATAAAATTCTCAATTATTTTTGAAATTATTTTATTGAAATTCATTCTATTACCTTGAACAAATGATTTCATTGATTCCAATAGATTAAGGATTGCGATTACAACGATCATTGGTTTAGAAATTCAACAATTTTAAAGTTTTAGTATTTTTATATATATTTGCTGGTTTGGAAATTGAGTTTAAAATGATTTTGGGGGTTTAGTTTGGTTTGTTTTGTTTTGTTTTTAAAAAGACTAGAACTTATCACACAATTATTTTATATTATTTACAAAACCGATTTTAAAGTTTATAATTGAGTTAAAACTTTGATGCCATTTTTATCTAAGTTTTCGATGAGTTTTAATCTAGCTTTCCAAATGAATTTCTCATTTGAAATAAAGTTTTGAATTATACTAAATTATTTCCAACAAACTTTATTTTTATGATCTACAGGTTTAATTGTTATTCAGACTTATGACATTTTGATTTAGAAAATGGTCGGAAGTGGTAAAGGTAGAAGTTCAAGAGAGGAGAAGGAAAATGCAGCTTTATCGGAAAAATCTAAAAAAATCCAAAGTTCCACCCACACCTATTAAGCCGAAGAGGATTTCAATAAATAACTTCAGAGTTAGAACACCAATAGAACCTTCTCCGCCAATAGATTTTAGTGCCGAGTCGGAGAGAGACGAAGAAGCTGAGGAGACAATAAGGATTCTTTTTTTTTTTGCCCATATAAATGCCAAGACTCTTACCAGGATGAAAAGAGATATTAGTAAATATAAGAAAATTATTCTAGATAGAGGTTTCAATGTCAAGAACGAAATAAAGTACAAGCCTTAAATTTTGAATATAATAAGGGAGAGGAATTGGGTATTGTTGACTAGGGATTACAATGTTGACAATGATGCATGATCCTCTATAGGGACTGGTTATGAAATATTAGTGCTAAAATTTTATGCGAATGTGAATGGAGATGATGATAAGACGGTAGCCATGGTCTAAGGAAGACCAATGGACTGTTCACCTGCGAGAATTAATTGATACTACAGTTTACCAAAATTTTATAGAAGAGATAATAACACATAGCCAAAACCTGAATATGGATTTAGACATGGGTTTCCCCATAAAATCATAAGAAATGGATTGTAAGCAATTCCAGGGGATTGATTTATTTTTGATAAGGATGTGTTCCAAAACATATTCAAACTAAAAACTTAAGGAAAACCACCAAAGCATGAAACTACTTTATCAATGTGAGCCTACAGTTGAGTTTGCAGCACCACGAGGTTGTGAACCACAAGGCAACACTATTATACCACATAGTTTAAGGGATATGATATATTAATGTTGGAAAAATTATTTATGATTCAGTCAGGATTGCCATGACCACAAAGAAAAATGAAGGATTCTCTTTTCCCTTGATGATAACTAAATTTTGCAAATAAGACCAAGTTCCTATGATAGGTCTAGGGTTTTATATTTATCTTGACAGGACCATCATCTACGAAGTCATATAAAGCACAAAATAGGTGTCGGGCTATGTGGATTCGGAGGAGCGATAGAGGAATGAAATACTTAGAAGAGTGATCATAGAGAGAAAAAAACACGAGCAAATAATAGGAGAGTTCTATATGAGATGTAATCTGCCGCATATAATGATAGGACGAACCAGAGCTCAAAGCCACCTGCGAAGGACTTCATCACCGAAAAGACGGAGATGGCCATGATGGGATCAATCTTGCAAAACCAGATGCGAGCTCTGAAAAATCAAAAGTTCATGTTTTAGAACCAATGTGAAATTGCGAGGAACATACATGGGTTCGAGAGACGTATAACCAGGACAATGCAAGGTAGGGAAGCTGAAATTACCATCTACCCAATTGAGAATGCCCAATAACAAGATCAAAGGGATGATGGTGACGATGTGACTTTTAGATGGTGGTTCTAATCTATGCATTTTCTATGTTTAGTCTATCTTTGAGTGACTATGTTAAGGTATTGATTTATAATACGATGATATATGTGATGTGGTGTACTACTGTGATACTATTGCTATGGTATGATTTAAACTATATATTGGTTTGATGTCTTATCTTCTATAACTATGATGCTTGAAAAATTTATCGATTTATCATATTTTCTCTAATCTTGAAATTCATTCTTATGATTATTTATTTATTTTATTATTTTTATTTAGTTCATTTATGCTTCACGAGGTATTTTTATTTTGTTGGAAACCTGACTTAATTTTTAAACCTTCAGGTACATTTTGGAATGAGTTTGGAGGAATTTAGGTGAAGTGAAGTATAATAAAGCGAAATATGAAACACACGAGAGGTAGAAACGATTTATTTATTTAGGTGAAGTGAAGTATAATGAAATGAAGTATGGAAGACATGAGATGTAGAGTTGATTTATTTATTTGTTCAAAGTTGATTGAAATTTTTCAAATTTTTGAAGATACAGGTAATATTTCTTCATTTGACTTTATATAGTTAGGAATATGAATTGAATATAATTTGAATTTAAATAGAAGTGATATATTTTTACTATCCATAAAAATAGAAAGTGTATGATAGAAAGAAATTGTTATACCCTATTTGGCTTAACCTAGATTGTGTATACACTTGATGAGTTTAGAGGGGATTGATTGCTTTGTATTAAAAATTTTAATGGGTAGAAGATCAAAACAAAAGTGCAAAATAAACAACAATGATTTCTAAGAATCTTGTTATACAAAGATTATTAATCAAGTATATATATATATAAAAGAGTTTATGCTAAAATTGAAGGGAAACATAAAAAAATTAGTCGATAAATTTTACTTAGTTGGAAAGAATGCTTCATTAACTACAACGAAAGTGAGAAGAGCTAACAAGAGTCTTTTTTATGAGAAAATAGAGAGATCCACATATTCCAATGGAAATGAAACAAGGAATCTAATGGTGGAAAAAATGAGAGGAATAATTCTTATAAAAAGAATAATAGATTCCAAAGGAAATGGAAAAGAGAACCGTAAGAATATAATATAAAGAAAAATAATCATGGAAGAAAAAAAAAGAGATATAAAATGGAAGGAAGTTTATAAAAAACCTTCAAATAAAAGATTTAGCTCGAGTACATAGCTAAGTTAAGTGTAGTATACCTTTTTATTCCAACAAATAGATATTAAATGATGATTATTGGTGACTAAAATTTCTTATCGACTTTGATTGTGGTGATATTGCAAAGATTGTTTAAATATGAGATTGATTTAGTGACTCTTATATCTTGAGATTCTATATTAGTCATCGTAAGCTTGATATTTTTCAGTGGAGATTGAAAAAATCTATATAGTGGCTTAACTCTGATAATTGATTTAACTTTGAATTCTGAGATGTATTACATAACTAGAGGTTGAGTTGTCAAATAAGGGATTCTTCTTTAAATCTTTCTATTCTATTATGATTTTTATTTTTATGAGGGTAATATATTTATATTTAATAATCACTTATATTTAAGAATAAGAGTATATAATTATAAAATCAGAACGATGGAAGAAAAAGAATATAATTGAGAATATTCTTTTGCTCGGGAAAATCAATTGCTGAGTTTGGGGTATTTGATAAGTCATTAATATCTTATAGTATATTTTAAGGTAATTTTAGATATAAAAGACTATATTACATGGGGTGTTCTTTTTTATTTTAGGTAATAATTAAAATATTTAAGAAATAGATGAAAAATGGAAGAAAGTGAAGAATTTGATTGAATAGAAGTGGTACAAAAAGAATCATCAAAGAATCAAGGGTCAACCGGGATTTACAGCTTGCGAATCCTGAGTGATTTGGGATTTGTACTAGGAATCGTCAGTCAAATCGGTGGAGCACAGAGACAATTTTTCAAGAATTTTTCCAACAATTTGAGCAATAAATAGAATCACTGAGTTCAATTTCAAGAATTTTAGATAACCACGAGACGTTTGAGTTAGTTTCATATATGTACTACCTAGAATACTATATATATGACCCTAGGGCTATGAAATCAATTATCGTTGAGTACTTAGATCATTATCTCATTGCTATTGGAGCCATGGTTTATTGTTTTAATTTATTAATTCATTATTTATTGCTTTTGAAGACGATTTGAAGACTTAAAGTATTTATTCATAGATTTTTATCTGTCTTTTATTTACTTTATTATGATGATAAATAAGTAGTTTTTTAATCTAAACAAATTCCAAACTTGAACTAGATCCGTTTTGCGATGTAGTCATGATGAGAAAATGTAGTGCTTAATGCTTTGAACCAATCATATTATTTAATTGACTGATTTAATAGATTATTATTTATATATTTTAATAATGGGTCTTTGTATTACATGCACAGTCTAGAATATATATTGTGATATTTGGATTCAATATCTAGTTAAAAGTAATAGCTAAGATTGTTTAAAAGGTATATTACCGTTTAGATGTCTTACGTGGATTGAAATCTAAGTTTAATATTGAAGTGACTTTCTGAATGTATTATATTTAGTAGTTCGAAGTTTTCACAATTTGTAATGTGGTTTTATTGCAGAAAGTTAATTTCTTTGAGTATTCAAAAGGTTAATTCAATAAAATTAGAACGTGGCTTTTCCACCAGTATACAGAGAACTAACGGTTTAATAAGGGCTATTTACTTATAATTAGAATTTGATGATCTAGAATACTTTATTAAGAGATTATAATATGCTAATGACTACATGATTTAAGTAAAATGTTTGGATGCAAAACGGATTATTGTTTCATTGTTATGGACGTTTGTTTAGATATTTATTTATTATTGAATTGAATTTATTTAAGTATTAGTGAATTTGAATTGTGATTATTAAGTAAGTTTAAGTAGTTTGGTTAGTTATTATAGTTTGAATTAGCGATTTTTAATTCTCATTTTAATTAAAATAAAATAAAAATAATAAAAATTATTGAAAGACTTTTTCCTGAAAAAGTTTGATAAATCCCTATGGAGATGATCCCACTTATAATTACATCAAATAATAAAGATATAAGGGAACTTATTCTACATGCTCGACACATGTCAATAAGTATAGTAACTAAGATTTATTCAAAATGTGAATTATGTTCTAAGATCAGTATCTTATGACATATTACCATTAATTCTTACTTAGCAATAATACCCTTCATAGAACTTAATGATATTTTATTATTATTAAACACTTTAAGCGTTTAAATTACTAATAGTGATAAGATTAAGATAAGAATATGAGTCGCTCGATTCGATCATTGATAAAAGTAAAACTAGGTGATTTAAAAGAATTACTATAGCTTACTTATGATAAAGGTAAACTGATCTCGTAAAACATGTGACAAGACTATGCCAATGGTCACAATAGTTATGTCTCAGGTTTGAATGCAATTTGGTTTATGTTTCATTATTTTTAGTTTAGACTTGTTTAAGATTGATTGTTTGACTTTAATTTGTAATTAGATTATTTGATTTCGTTAGTTTAACTCAATTTAGTTAGTTAATTGCTTTAGTATAATTATATATTTAAATTCAATTAGTAGATAATTAATTAGTGACAAATAAAATAAAAACACACAAAAGTAAAACTTAAGAAGTTTGCAAAATCAATGTGGAGACGATCTTACTGTCACGGCCCAAATCTTTTACCCCGTTTTAATTCCTTAATCAGGATCATCGACCCTTGACGTAGGACCTACACCGTGATACGTGCACCGACCGAGGCACGTGGCCGAGGTATATCGTATTTTAATTTGTATTGATGTGTGCCTAGTGTTATGTATTGTGTAGACTAAGTCGGTTTGTACAGTTGTAGACTTGAGGACGAGAGCGAGGACATGCCTCGAGTAGCGTGCGAGTTGGGGGACTAGGTAGTTAGCATCTTGGTAAGTATTAATTAATACTAATATGAAATAAAGAATTACTTATAAGCCTATGGTTGTGTTTGTTAATGTAAATCAAATTAAAGGCCTATAGTTGAGTAAATTAAATGGAAAGCATAAGATTGGTCTAGAGATGCACATTGGGACATCTAGGAACTAGGTGAGTAATAAAATGGTGTCACTTAAGGTTGAGTTAGTGGGAGTTAGTGGGATAAATGAAAAAGTGGTCCATTAGATATTCCTAGGGATACATAAATCCATGAAGATTAAGGGCTATGAAGGAACATCACCTTAATATATATTATTAGTGATCAAACAACATGCAAACCAAATCACTCATTCATTTTTACGGGAGAAGAAGAAGGAATTTCTGGAGAGGAGTGAATCATCAAGGTGTTAAAGGAATCCATTAGAGTTGGTGAGAAATTCTCAAGCTAGGGTACTACATCAACTAGGTAAACATCTTTTTAGTTGAAATTAGAATAAATTCTGGTTTTAGGCTAATTTAAAATAGTAGATGATTGAATATTTGCAATTAACTTATATATTTGGCTCCCTCATTTCAAGCTGATAATCCAGCTATATTAAAGTTCTTAATTTTGTTTTGAAATCATAAAGATATGAATTTTTGAAGTTGCAACACCAAAACTAGAATTCTGCATGTTGTATTAGAAATCAACCTGGGTAATTTGGTCATACTCTACCCATTTTAGATCCAAATTGATCCAAACCAGTGGCATTTGAAAGCTTATTTAAAGAGGAATAGCTTTTCTTAAAAAAAGGTATTTAGATTCAAATGTTTATATGTCCAAACATGCTCTACAAATAGGTGCTGGAATTAAAAAGGAAAGTTTTAAAACTAAATCTGTTAAGGGTATAACTCCATAGCTGCTTATCCAAATGAGCTGATCTTTTAGCATGTTGTATTTGGATATATTTTCTGCCTTGTGACCAAATATCACATTTTTAGGAACTATAGATTGGGAGAAATAGGTTTTCTAATTCCGCTGGTCGGATTAAATTCCAATTAGACCTATGTCTAGTAAAAGCATGATATCTCCTTCATTCTAATTCATAATTTGGAAAACTAAACCTTTCTGGAAAGCTAAAAGAGAGATCAACAATAATTTTACTGATGGAGGATTTCGATATTTTGACCATTGCATGCCTAAAAAGGGCATTAAAATGTAGGACTGAAATTGAGACTTAATTTAGTCTTTAGGGACTGATTTAGGAAGATTGATTTAAAGTCAATTGAACCAATTTAAATACACAATAAACACCACTAAATTGAGATTAAACCCACTATATTTGAGCTAATGAGATACCAAACTCAGGAACCTAAGAAAAAGGTACGGGAGAGTGAATACAAGATTTGGAATATCGGGAGGCCGGTAAAGCTAGGACTTTACTTTGTTGTTGTGAGTATACCCAATGGAAACTTTACTTGGCATTTCATTTCTATTAATTGATGTCCTTGCATTGTCTTTTTGACTATTTTGCCTTTGTATTCTTATATCATGTGCTGTTTGTGTCTATGCTCACTTGATGAGTCTAGTTTGCATGATATCCATTCATTTCATTTGATTCATTGATTCTATCCCATGCTATGTCTATTCTTATTGTTTTAAATGTGAATCGAATGATAAATCGCATGCTATTAGGCTAGTGAATATCTTATAAGTGTTTAAGGGGACTTGTATTCCTTATTTGTTTAGGTGTGTAGATGTGCTTATGCCTTGACAATCCATACTTGGTATTTCTTGAAATTTTAAAAGTAATTTTAGTATTTAGGTCCCGTACTCAATCGAGGTGTGCGCGACTCACGGGGTTAGAGTTCATGGGGATGTCGGCACATGTTACTTGATATTGTATGACACTTGGGGTTAGAGTCCCTGAGGTGGTCTACACACCGGGGTTAGAGTCCCTAGTAACACTTGGGTTAGAGTCCCTTGTACTATATGATTATTGAGTCGGAGTGACGCATTTCACTGCCGACCGGACCTAAATCACCACACTTAGCCTAGTATTAGTATCACTTGTTTAACTCTGGTATTTACTCGCATATGGTTTATTTTCCAATTTTTCCATTTATATGCTTTTAAATACCATTTGAATATTTGTAAAGGCTGACTAATACGTAGTTGAGTCCCGCGTTGATAGGATTAGGGCTTAATTACTGGATTAGGTCGGGTGGTGCCCTAGATTAGGAGAGGGGCCGTCACACTTACTTACCGCCACTACAAATTTATAAGTATACTAAAAAAAGGTTGGAAATTTTTATACACGCTCGACATTTGTAAATTTATGGTATCATTGTTGGGGATTATTACTTAATTTCTTAGGAGTTTTCAACGTTGTATGGCTTACATACTTCATCGTTCTAATTCCACATGACTATTACAACCATATGATTTTGAGATATATAGAACTATTAATCGCAATATGTGAAAACAAGAACTTAGGGAAAAAATCAACAAGCTCCCACAATGACAACTAATTAAAATAGAGAACTTATTTTTAGGCAAGCCAACCAAAATATCATGGCTTACGAGCCAATGCACATTGCTTTTCTTGAAGGATTCCTTGTTTTGAACTGAAATCTGGATTCATCAATGCTTTGTCTAGCTATTGTAAGGATAACGAAGATGCCAAAAAATTCAAAAGAGAATAACAACACAAAGTCAATGGAATGAAACCCGAAAACGTTATTTTAAAACAAGTAGCTAAAAGCTTTTCCTTTCGTACTAAAAGATCAGACACAAGATTAGTTGTTCTATCTTCCTCAAACTTTAATTACTACTTAAAGTCAAATGTTAGAAGCTTTCTTAGATCAATATATGCCTACAAGAAAGATTAGTTACTATAGGAAATAAATCACAGTTGAAAAGATGAAAGATGAAGAAAATTTTAATGAATTTTGGGATAGATTTCAAAGACTTATTTTTTCTTGTCTATAACATAGATATACTGAATAATATTATAAGAATATTTCAATGAAGGATGCAATCATTTCGAATAAAGACAATTATACACTATTTGTGGTAGATCTTTTTTTGAAATAACACCAATAGTAGCAAAAAAGGCTATTAACAAAAGGACAAAACAATCTAAGCAATATGATGAAAAGATTGAAACCTTAAATTTTTTTTTTGAAATCAATAACAGATGAATAAACTAGTTTGAGGATAAATTTAATGAGTTAACAATTATAGGTACGTTATTATTGAAAGACAAAATAGTTCAATTAAACCATGTGGATTCTATAATAAAGTTACACGTCCTAGAGATGCATGCTCTACTTTACGTGAAGAAAATATTGAAGAGGTTAATGCAATATAAATTAATTTTTGGGACCCCCAATGAACCAACGTAATATAGTAATATTAATTGTTATTATATTGGTAAACTAAATCTGAATCTTATCTATGGCCTACAAAACCATAACTATATAACTTATAGGCCACGAGTATGTGAATACCCCAACTTTATAAATTAGGCACTGCCTTATACTAGACCTCCATTGATGTTGAGTTAATAAAGGCCTTGTCAGCCTTATCAACCAGAGTCCAAAACTTGATAGTCCACACAACAGAGCATATATATATATATATGAAGTCATATGTAGAGTTTAAATGCAGTGAAAACTCGATAACAAATAAATTAAACACATAACGAGTTTTAGATGTGAAAACTAGAGTGTGTAAACCCCGTACAATAGATACAATGTACAAATTATAGCGACGAATGGAAATACATGTATCTCTCAACCCAAATACCTATTTATAAAAATATAATTGTGCAAACTCTGAGACAAATCAGGTATCGCCATGTCGTCGGACACGTTACCAAGCATGCCATGTCACCACACACTTGTCCTTGACGGCACACAACCTAAACCTTCATTTGTATGTTATTCGCATTAACTTAATATTTATCATGTATTTACGAATATTTACAATCCACTGAGTTAAGTTGTCTACGACTTATGAAATCAATATGAGTTGAATATCTAAGTGTAAGTCTTTAAAGCATGCAAATATTTTAAGAATAAAAAGTTTTTATTAATAAACAATCCTTTAGTGCGGAAACCTGAATGAGATATCATGTTTATCTGAAAGCGACAAAAATACAAAAGATGGTCATAAATATATATGTGGTACACACGTTTTCCTAAAATCTTGTAAAATTAATAAATAAACATATACAAACACCTACAAAAAAAGTTAATGGGGCTCTCCTAGCTCAGAGGTAGTCGCCTAAGACCCTATTTCCCCGGCTCATCGTAGGATCTGCAATTTATCACCAAAATAATGACAAATTTCAGTGAGTAAATCCTAAAGAAAGTTAGCTAGTATTCAAGAAATTCAATAAAAATTACTACAATTCATGCAAATTTAATTAAGAATAAAAAATAAGGTGATCACATGGAAATAAGTCACAGAGAAATTGAAACTGGACCCAAGCGCGGTATGATAGAAACCCTGGTCGACATCTGGGAATTGACTTAACTGAACCGAAAGGGAACCTATGGCGTTCATCTCGCTAAACCTATCACAGTCAAATGAGAGGAAACTCATGAACGGAAGAAACCCCGTTCAAATATCTCTTGAGAGAAAATCCATGATGGAGGCTTAGGTCTTTGTCAAACATCTCTCAACCTAGTGGGTTTTGCGAGAAATAGTCACTGCATAGCCTCGACATGGGAAACTACTCGAATAACGCGAGTAGCTAGCCCTTGGGAATGAGTCTGTGTCATGCTCGACCTCGTCGACAAACACACATACACACTTGAGAGTGGATGAGCAATAATTAGGCAACAATAAATAACATGATATAATAATTGAAATTTAAAATAAATCAAGTGCTACAAATGAATTCTTAATAATTTTTTTGTGGGTTTACTTATCTCAAGCAATCGCAAATAGCCCTTCAAAATGTCATGCTCACGCCTCAGATGCACAAATGACACTCGACTATAGTCTCTTAAGTCCTCAACGTCTGAATATATCATTTTAAGAGATTTAAATTCACATTAGGTTGATTAATAATGGGAGACCAAAAATTAAAATTTTATTCCAAAATTCTAGTGGTGGCGAGCTTTACGGTTTACACTAGGGTACTAAATGCCCGAGAAGTTTTGAAACCCATTTTCCTACCTTTTTCTATTTTCTCATATTTTCTTTGACTTTTTTGGGTTTTTCATAATTTCTATCTATTTTTGTATTTTATTTAAAATCATATGTAGTTAATTTTTAATTATTTAATGGGTTGGGCCTGATTTGGTTGGGCTCGGTTTGGCCCAACCATCCGGCCTGGTCGGCTCGACCCAACCTGCAACCTGCCTAGGGTAGCTAGGCCTAACCTGCTTGGTTACCTCTCCCATTTCATATTTAGGGAGACAATCACTCCAGAAATGATTTGGAGATTTTTTTTTTCAAACAACAACAACAACAACAACAACGCCATTAATTTCATTTTCTTCACTAAAAATTAACAACAACTACTACAACTACAACATCATCATTAAAGCCTTCAATTCACCACATTCATTTAACCAAAGTTTTGCAAGGGAAAAGGAAAGGATTGTTACCTCGAACTCCCAACGCTCTACTCCAACCACCTTCAGTTCACCAAATCCAAACATTTCTTTCTCTTGAGAAAGTCACTTGCCCCACCTTTTTTGTTCTACGCACAAGCTTCGTGTGTGTGTTTGTGAAGGGAGGATGAGATCATATGAAATGAATGGTGGACCGTAAATTAAGGGGGTTGGGTGATTATGTGTCACTTCACTATGAAGCGAGAGAGTGACGGGGTGTGGTGTGTGTCCTCTAAACCTTTGATTACCCCATACACCAGCGCTACTCGCACTACACTCTCGTCACTACACGAGCACAACACGATCAATGAAAATCTTAATAATAGTGTGACGCGAATATTAAATAATAATACGATAAATTAATAAGCATCACACGTAAATAACTATTTATACCTTGGTTGGCATGCCCTAGACTTGTCGGTGATGTCCACGTGGGTTTGAGCTATAAGTTCTAATCTGTAATTAATAAATTAATTGAGATTAATTAGAATAGGCCTTTACTATAATAAATTTAATACAAATATATCAAATGACCTACGTATATCGTACATCAATGTTCTCGAGCTCGAAATTAGACATGCAATTGTCACTTCATAGGAGATAATTCCAATAAGTAAATCCAGTAGAAGTTCAATAGTAATTTAGATTAAACAATAAAAAATCTATAAATCATGTTGAAAAGTAACAAAGCTAAAAAGAACAATAAAACGCATGATAGATAGACTACAATGGTCAATGAAAGAGACGAAGTGACCTGCATGCAAAGGATAGGAGCATAAGTGGTCTTGACACTCTATACGTGGGCTCAAAGTTACTTGACTACGCGTAAGTGTCAAATACTTGTACAGCGGGACCAAATATGCTTCGATCGTACCTAAATCCTTGGCACTATCAGCCCACCTGAGCTACATCCTAAGTAAATCCCAAAGAGCCACAATTGCAATCGGATGCTTAGCCGCAGTGGAGTCCTTAAAGTCCTGTGAGGAGCCTGACGACTGCAGATGCTCACTCAGAGGATTCAGCTTCATCAGGGAGCCACAAGCGCGACTCGGATGCTCAACCCATGAGTAAGCAACGACTTAATTCGCCCACTAAGCTAGGTCACTCGGTAGGGAAGCAGAGTCCAATAATATGTGTCATTCCCATCAAAATATGCAAGGGGAAAGGAAATGAATCAATATTGAATTTCTTACTGGTTTACTTAAATTTAACCATGTTAATCGCCAAGTCAAATCGATCCTTTGAATAGCCTAGTTGAGTCCTTGCGTATCTACATTCATGATAGGTACAACAAAGTTGTTTAGATTATTTTTAATTGTTTAAGGACCACGTGCTAAATCAAATTATCGTTCATAGTTTATGCTTTCCTTAGTTCATGAATCTACTAATTATAATTTTTAGGTAGCATAACTTACTTTTCATGTGCTAGTAAAACAAATTTATAGTTATTCGCGTAAGTATTTGCATTACAAACTCGTCTAAGTTCATTTGACTCGAATAAATGGTTTTTAAAGGGTTCGACAGTAACATACAACTACTCATTATTTCCAACTTAGACCGCTTATGACTCCAAAATCAATAACTAATACTTCAAATCAAAACCAATTTTTTCGACTTAAAATAAGAATGCGTTGAAGCAAACAAAGGAAAACTTTGAAAATCATAATTTTCAAACTTAATTTTCCAACTTAGAAAATTTAAGTCGACTTATCACAATGAAAAAGGGACCAAACCCTTAAATAAAAGTTAAGTTCAACTTAAAACCCTTAATTCACTAATTTTTTCTAGAAATTTACAACTTGAATAAATTAAGTTCATTTTTGAGAAAATAGATTAAAAACCTCTTTTATTTCTAGACTTAGCTCAAGACTATTCCAAATTTATTAGTTTCATCCATATTCAACAAATAAAGACTAAGTCTATTTCAAATGAGTTCAACCGTATTTAAATAACCTTTTATATTTTCAAAGGCAATTTGAAGTTTATAAACTAAGTATTGTCCATATGAACCAAAGCAACTTACCACAAATAAATTGAACTCAAAAGTCACGATGAATTGAAAACCATGAAATTCCACTTTATTTAGATATTAGAATAAAAGTATAACCAAATGACTTAAAAGCTCGTTAAAAAATACAAGTCATGTTCCCTTTTGGAGATTTCAACAAATGTTTAGAATGCACCCCTTTTCAAAATCATTTACAATACTTTGAGTTCTTTGAAAATAAGTTCAAATCATCAATAAGGGCTAAAACCTTTTTGTGAATAGAAACAAAGTCATAGCGAATAAACCAATGTATTTACCATATTTATTCTACAATAAGCTTTACCAACGCAAGAATTCTCAAAGCTAAATTGAGCCAACCATACGTTTAAAGCAAAATTTAAGTTTCATAGAACTCTATTTGAGTTCTACAACTCATTTTTTTGCCAAAACTTCTATAAAAATCAATTAGAATTCAAGATTTACCACTACCAATCACAAGTCCTTGCATTAAAGTTCGAAGGAAATAAGTAGGGCTCATTGGAGGCATTTCATCATACACCTTTAATGCGATTCAAAATGGGTTTTACTAAAATTTAATGCAAATTAGCTTAAACCATTTCAAAACTTGAAAGAAAGCAATTGTTGGGGCATGTGCCCTAGGTCAATCCATTAACTATCTTTATGAATACTTTTAGTTAATAAAATAAAGGATTTCATTTGCTATTTATTATAATTAATTTGCATGTTTACATTATAATAAGATCCATGGGTATTTACAGAAATATCCTAAATGTCCCTAGTCGATCATTATACTGGGAACTATAATGAATTAAGACTAGTGTGAGTCTTGATTGATGATCATATGATGATTATATGTATAAGGATACGAATCAAGATCACGAGTACTTGTTAGGGAACAAAGTACTGGACCGACTCGCTATGAGAACATCACATGGATTAAGTCATAGTTGTTTCTCGTGATAGGTATATTTTTCAGTCCTTTGACTTGAGATTACCAGAGACTTCAACATTAGGAACATAGTGATTTGACACTATCAAACGTTGTCTTTAACGGACGATTATAAAGGTTGTGATTGGTTACTGTTTGAGCAATGTGATGAAGTTGTGTAATCGAGATAGAGTTTGTCCCTCTCATATAAAGAGAGATATCTAGCGAATCCCTCGATGTGTTAGACTGTTAAAAGGCCTAGTCTAAGTGAATTGATATTGATCAATGTCACTTGGATGTTTTCAGTCTACCTAGAGATCGAGACTAGTACGATTGAACATGTTGTATGACAATTCCATGCCTTATGTTTGATCAAAAGGATATCGTGTGACAAAAGGATGTTATATACACTATTGATTAGGTTGTATCGATTTGATATTCGTACAACTTGGGTAGTCATAATGTCTTGCTAGAGGCCACTTATGACTTGTATACCAAAATATGTTTTGGTACACTACCAACGTTGTATGAGCCTATTGGGTCGCACACTAAGAATGATTTTGCGAGATTTTAAGATGGTTCAAAAAATGAATTTTATATGATAAAATTCATGACAGAAATGTCCTTGTGGTGTATTACACTATATACTTCTTTAAGTAGGGGTATATGTGTAATTTACTTAACCGTCTATATACAAGGGTTGCATAAGTAGACGCTTTAAGTTAGAATACACGTACGAAAGATTAAAAGTCTGAAACTCTATTTTCATTTTAGAAACCACTTAGGGTTTTTTGGTATGCTCTGGATCGTTTTGGAGAGAAACAAAAGGTTTGGTATTCTCTCAAAGCTAGCACTTCGAATCTCGTCCGCCGTTCGTGTGTGGACTACTGGTAGAGGGTGATTGTCGTTGGTAGCGCCTTATAGATCGATCGACCTTCAGAAAGGTATATTGCGACTGAGGTATGATTAAGTTTTTCATAGTTTAAACGTTTTTAATGGGATTAGATTCGGATCATGTTTTGTCAAAATTGTTTTGTAATCTCCGCTGTGCATGAACCCCAAAACCCAACAGCAATTAGACTCTCTTTGAGACATTTTGTCAAATACTTTGTAGGTATGTCAAAAATGATTTTATCAAATTAACAAAAATTAACCTCAATTTGATTAAACCAACTTGAATCATTCATAAGGACAAAGAAGCTATAAAAACCAAGTTCGATCACGATAAAAAACTAAAAAAATGATTGTTTTAACATAACTCAATAATGACACAACCATTTTAAACCAAATTAAACTTAGAAAATGATTTGATAAGACTTGAAATTTTACCTAGTCTTTAATGTTCTTTCATTCATTTTCTCCTTTGTTCTTCTTTGTGAGTTGGCACACCGGAGTTGTGCCGCCATCGGAGCTGTGCCGCCACCGGAGCATCGTTAGAGATGTTTCATCGCCTGAGTTTTTGCGCCTCCACTTGCCTCCCCTTGCGGTCTCGGCCTCGATCTCTTTTTGGTAATGAAAGAAATAGGAAGCCATATTTCGTTTAATCCCTTATTTATTTATTTTTAATGCAAATTGGATAAGCCTTTAACTAAGCTTATAAATGATCACATTGTCAAGCATGACTCTCACATTGAATTGTAACATCAAGCATGACTTCCACATTGAATGTAACTTGTACACTCTACATAACTTGTATTCAACTCCAATGAATAATCACTTATCCAAGTATCCTCTCCAATGTACACCAACTCTTCCCTGTATTGTCTATGTTGCTTGTGATGTGTTCTATAACTTGTGGTGTATGTATAACTTGTACACATTGTATAAGTACAATTATCATCATCACCAATTGATCTATATAAAGGGTGCTAACCCCATTGTAATTCACACACCAAGTTGAATGAAAACTTCTCATTCCAACTATCTCATTTCTTCTCCTTTGTACTGGTAGTTTGTAGTAGTAGAAGTTCTTAGTCTTCTATTTTCCTTATCTAGTTCTTAGCAAGTTCCAACTCAATTTTACAATACGTTATCAGCATGAGCTTGCTCTAGCATTAAGGAGATCTTGAAGTTCAAGAAGGCTTGTTAATGAGACAAAGCTATGAAGGTATAACTTTTGTTATTTAAATAAGTTCAATTTACCTCTATATTATCATGGTTGCTTCCTTTTATCTATGCATACTTTATTCATATACTATGCATTATAACGTCACCGATTGTGAAAGTATGCTCTGTAGTTGCATCTCGTACGATCTTCTACATCAGAAATCAAAAGTCAATGTGTGACATATAGTTTTTCTCTTAAAACTACAAACTATTAGTTATTGTTCTATTCTTGATTTTATAATACAAATAATGCTATAAGTTTGAGTTGATAGTAGGTAAGCCTTGTCCCTGGTAAAGCTAAACATTGAAAGGGAGACGGGTTATCTCGTTCGAGGAGGCATGGTATTAAGTAGACTATGTCTCGCCACCCAACCTGGAGGTTGTCCCACCAACTCATACGAATAGTACATTTTGTTTATTAATGAATCAAGTTGTGAACATATATTTAATCATATGTTATGTTTTTACATAAAAAAGGGAAAAACTATTTTATATTAAGTTTATTTTCAAAATATTATTCAACCATAGTTGAACTTGTTGCCTTATTATATTACCGACAAGAATTACTTGTCATTACAATTAGATACTACAATTTGTGAATAAAACATATATGCAAAACTGTGTGTTATACATAATCATTCGCCAATTTCCCTTTAGAGATTTGAAAAGTGAATATTTCACTTTATATATCTTTTCACCTTATGGAGTTATATATATACATATCAAAAGGGTAATGCTCCAAAAGCTCAAAATGAGCAGCTGCGTCTCATGCTACAAAATTTAATCAGTCAAATATTAATTATAATTTCACAATTTTAATTATCTCTATGTTGAGGCTATGTGAAAATATGACTGATGAGACAATAAAAATAAGGTCATGTGGCCTGCCTCGATTTATTACTGCAACAAATATCGAGTGTGCACGTCAATCCAATAAATATTAAGGATTGATTTCTTGTCTCATGGTAGTTGAGTAAAATAATAAGATATTATAAATATAATATCGCTCCCGTCCAATTAGTTCAGCTTCAAATTAAGAAGCATATGTTGCATATAATGATCATGATCGCAATAACAAATTTATGGACGTGAAAAAGGTGAAAATATCAGGTAAAGGTCGTATTGAAAATATCAGGTAAAGGTCGTATTGACAATTCCACCAAAAGAAAAGCAAAATGGTCAACTAGAAAAATGAACCAGCGATTAGCCAACGATTTGGAATAACACTAGGAATCTCCATGTGAATCAGCAACAGTAGAAGGTCAACGAATCCACAGCAAATGAACTATAAATTGCTAGCTGAATCGATGGACCACCGAAAGGTAAACTCAGTGATTTGCTCAGCGATTTGCGTATAAGTTAAGAATCCCTAAAGTCAGTTACGAGTTTTTTTAGATTAGTATGAAGTATTTAAGTTTATTTATTATATATATACATAGACATACTATAAAAAAGCCAGAGAGCTTCGAAATAATTCTCTCATTTTGCTTTTAACCTTTTTTCTTTTGCCTATTAGTTTTATTGTCTATGTTTGAAGATACTTTGGAGCTTTGATTTGTATTAAGATATTTATTCATTTATTATGTCTTTTAATTATATTTATGCGTTGTTTATTTCCAGCATGAGTGAGTAGTCTATTATTCTAAACAAACCCTAAATAATATAATATATTTTGGATTACTAGATAGTTACAATTAAGGAATCATGTACTTAATGCTTTAGATCTATTCATACATGTCAATCACAAAATTAACTAGTTGTTTTTGCGTATTACAACGAAAAGAGATTAGTATTGCATGCATAGTTGCAAATGTGTTATGTAGTATTAAGATTATGAATCTATGTCTATAGCTATTGATAATAATTATAGAAGTAACTAAGATTAATCTATATGACATTTTCCTAGTGGATGTTTTAGGTGATTGTGTTCTAAGTTGTTTATTATGTGGCTTTGGTAATACTGAATTAGGTTATGCATGATTTTCATTGAACTTAATATTATCATATTTATATGGTGTTGCATTTTATCCATTTGGTAGATTTACAATGATAAGAATGTTACATTCCCATTAAATTAAGGAAAATTGGTGGCTGGCTAAAGACTATCGATCTATTGAGAAAAGAGTTTTAATGATTTCAAGATTGAAGTATTATTATGTTCTAGTATTTGAAAGTAATTCAAATATATCATATTATTTAGAGGGGGTTTGTTTAGATGTTTGTTTATTTATATTGAATTGCATTCGAATATTGTTTAAGTTAGAATTTGATTTATTTAGATTAATTGAGTTAGTTTAGTTATTTAAGTTAGTAATCATAATTGTTAAGTTATTTAGTATTTTAATTCCCTTTTAATTAAATTAACTAAGTTAATAAAAAATTAAAAAGTTACTTTTCTTTGAGATTTCAAAAATCTCTATAGAGACGATATATCATTTACCACTACTACAAGTTAATAGAAAATACGAGAAATTATTGTGCATGTTTGACATGTGTCAACTTGACTGTATTTGTTTTTAAAAGTGAAAATCCTCGGAAGTGTCGATAAGGCGGACCGGGACTGAGGAATGTGAAGGTTAGTTTGAAAATGGATTTTGCCCTTACATCCTAAGTAGGCAGGAGTTTTAATTTAGTCGTTCACTGGTTATTTAGAGTTGGTAGCTCAATTACACTTGAATACACCGACATAATCACATGATGACCAACATGAGGGTTCTGTGGATCATATTCTTGGGGTAAAGTGAGAGTACAACTCTTCAATTATTAAGAGTTGATAGCTTGATTACATTTAAATCCATTGGTAGAACCCCATGTCAGTCAACATGTGTATTCTATAGACGTATTCTTGTGTAAAGCGAGAGTATGACTCTAAAATGAAAATAAAAATACAAGTCATGACTAAAGTTGCAATTGACCTATAAACTTGCATTCGGTTACCTATTATTATATCATTTTTTCAATACTTGAATAAATATGTTTTGGATTCATATTGTTACTCATTAATTCATTGATATTAGTTGAAAATTGATATTTTTACGAGCATCACTTACTAAGCAAGTTGGAGCGCTTATTCCCCAATTAACATCTTAGGTTGTCGACGCGTGATTCGACTTAGGAACGAAGAATATTAGGATTTTATAGTCTTCTCTACAGTGAAATGATTTCCCTACTATTTATATATTGTATTGAGTTACTATTTTGTAATAAACAAGGTTGAGATATGGTTTTACAACCAAGGTTTATGTCAATTTTTTTATATCTTATGTTTTATCAAAAAAGTCTTAATGCCGCTGTGTTTTTAATTATTTATTTGATATAAGATATATTATATTGTGATTATCTGGTATGAAAGACACCTGTATCGTTACTCAAATTGAATTTGACTGGTGTACATGGGCTTAATTTTGGTTTCAGGCTGAGTATCACCCTAATTGGGATATGAGATGCTAAAACTAAGGAGTTGTAAGTGATTTAGGTATTAAGAATAATTTGTGGTAAGTTTGCAAAAGGGACTACAAGTGAGATCAATGTGAGAATGGCTAAGATAGATAAAAATCGAAAGTAATAGACTCTGTGTATAAAAAATATGAGATGTTGAGATGACTTGTGACTACTGGAAGTGACACGAACGAACTCTTTTAGTCAAGGTAAGGCATTGGAGTAGTTGTGCATGACCAAAAGTTTAAGTATCTCTATTTTAATATAACAATTCGTTCACAGCATGGAAGACTGGTGTGATGCATCTACTTGTCTTTGAATAATGGAATGAATAGGTGCAGTTCGGTATAAAAGAGTTTATGAAGTTTCATTTAATTCAATTGAAAGCTAAGTATAGGCAAATAAATGGTAAAGAAATCTCATATACGCATGAAAAACTGAAATTTAGGTCAAAGAGTTCCGATCCAATGAGGATGTCAAACTATAAGTTTGATAAAACCTATTATATTTTCACAAGGATCTTACGAGAAGTTTAACTCCAAATGTTGAAAGTTTGAACGAAATTAGTATACCACTAATATTAGTGAATATGTTGTACATTAGTTCAATTGCAGTGCTACACCACCTGATTAGTTAATGGTGAAATTTAAAGAACTAGTTATTATAAGTTGGAGTTGATGTAAGATACCTGAATGACGATGAAGATACATATGAAATGAAAAGCTACGTACATCTTACAACTCATTTAGTAAGTATTATCTATATTGGTTGAAAATACTGAATATAATACGTTGTATCTAACTTGATATATTTGAAGAATTGAATATTCTTCCACTGTAATTAAGTAGAAATAGAAAATAGATAACATATTTATAAACTTGTATGCCGTGAGAGTATAATTATGAAATATGTCAATATATATATTTAAAAGTTTATATCTACTCAAGAGAAGGATAACTATCTCTATTCAGATAATGAGAGAAGTCTAGTGAACAATAATGCTTTCGATGATGTGAAATTTCATAAATTGAAGAAATGAGGTTCATGGTGAACTCATGGATAGAAAACGATTTGATGAAGTTAAAAAGACGTTAATTTTTAACCAATCAAAGGAAAAGTTAAGTGAATTAACCGACGAGTAGGAATTAATAATTGCTTTATAGTTCATAAATCTAAATAGTATTATGAGTGGGCATTTAGAGAATGAGTAAGAGTTGCACGATGTGTTTGGTTTCATTTTTTGATCGAATTGAAATTTGAGATCTCTTGTCATGGGATGACAGATGCAATTTGAAATCTATTTTCATTGGATGACTCATGAAATATCAGGTTTCTGTTAAGAAATGCTGGAATGGTAATGAATCGGATAAACACACAACTCTACTTAATATCTAATATTATGCTCAAATTGCATCACTATACATATTTAGACTTATAATAGTATAAGAATTGATCAGTTGATAATTCAGATGAAAAAAATGGTCGGTGATGAGAAAATAAATTGGAATGGGTATACTAGAGTTTGGTGGATTGGTTAAGAATTATCAACGGTTTTGGGATTACTATTAGTTAAGAATGAAAATGGTTTTGTTGGAAAGCGAAATAGGTTACATCTTGCGGTGTATTGATGCTTGAAATACAAAGTAAAATAACGTAATTGTATATTCCAAAAAGTTGATTGTTTAACTTGTCAATAATTCACAAAATGCAAAGATTGACAAGAGAGAAATTGTTATAACTTTTCATTAAATTAAGAATTTGGAAATGAAAAGTTGAAATGTTATGATCTCTACCACCTAGTTGTTGTATACGACGAAAGTGAGTGAGTCCACTTGATGATTTCAACTTGGAAATGGCTTTAAGATATATATATATATATTAAAATAGTTGTATATGAAGGAACATTTTCTCATAACTCTTTTGGTTTATTAACCTGTAAGTATAAATTTTGAGGACAATTTTTAATTAGTTGGGAAGAATTGTGACATCTGAAGATTTCATAAATGAATTAGATGACTAATTAAGTGTTTTCAAATTTAAAATGAAATTTAAAAATCTGAGGTGGGACCCCGAGTTACAGATTGGAGATCATAAATTAATTGTTATTTTTGCATGGCCCATGCTTATTTGATGTACTATACTCTATTTGTCACGAAATAAAGTCAAGTTAAGCTGCAGACGCAGTGTCTGCATGTTTCAGAGTGCGTTCGGTATTTTCCCAATTTTTGTCTAAATTAGGGTATTTTTCGGGGTTAAACTGGATTTAAAAGTTAAGGAGATAAACATGAAATAAAAAGAAAAAAAAGCAAATGATCATTAGGGGCAAATGAAAATGTTAAGGAATGGATAATAGGGAAATGGCTATTTGGTCATTTGGCAAGAACCCTTTCATCTTCAAAATCAAAATAGAGTGTTGCCACTCCATTATGATTCTCTTCTCCCCTTCATCGTGCTCTCTTTGACTTGAACCCTTCCTTTCAGCCAATCTTCTCGATCATCATCTCCTTCTTCTTCCCCTCGATTAGAGCTCATCCCTTACACTATCTCAACCATTTCTCTCATAGTTGTGCTTTAAAACAAGATAGTGGGCATGAAAGGGGGTGACCTTGATTGAGGTGAGTTCAATTTAGTTGTGTCAAATTTGGATGAATTAATGAAGATCTTAATTGACAATTGATGAATCTCACCTCTCTCAAATTTGCTCAGCTCGGTCTCTCTCTTTCTCTCTCTCAATTATGTGACCTCTTTATTTCTCTCTTACCTATATGGACAACCTCTTGGCTGTCTCTCCTCTCTATTTTTCTATTTTCTCGCGGACAACAAGGTACAATGAACATGGTGTAAAAGAAAAAAAAGTAGACACTAGATTAAAGCGAGTTTCTTGTGTTTTTGGTTTCGTGAAGAAGAGAAAAAATGGGTTGTTGGTGTGTTGAAAATGATGAGCTTTTGTTATACCGATGTTGTTGAAATCATTCATGGTGTTATTTGTATATGGTGAGTTTATATTATTTAATTTTGAGAAACGATAGCTACAATTGGTGGCTTGAGAAGAAATTGATTATGTTAATCAAATTGACGAGTTAAAGACTCTTTTTAATTGAATTTAAATTGAATTGGGCTGTGGTGTTAATGTTTTGATGTATCAAGAGAAGAAAGAAAAACAATTTTCCTAAGTTCTGTTGTTACAGATTTGGTAATTGATTTTAATGCATCTTAACTAGATTTGAGTTAATAGTCTCGATAAATTGAGTTGTTGGGATGCTATATTATATCATATGATTGAGTTTTAGGGGTTTAGTGAGGTTTAAATGGTGGTTTGGGATCCAAAGTAAGTGTGTAAGTCAATTTTGAAAACAATCAAGTGGTTTATGATCCAAATTGGAAACCTGTTATAAAATGGAAATGAATGGCCTAAATTGTTAATGTAGTGATTTTATTGATATTGAGTGATAAAATGAGTCAAATTAAGACTCGTTGAAGGTTTTTAATTAAGTTTTGAGATAGACAAAGCATATAATTGTTAACTGAGTTCAAGTATCGATTTAGGAATGTATCATCTCGTTTTAGACTATTATAAAGCTAAATAGGGTTTAAAACCTATTTTAGAGTTCAATTTGTGATTAAATACCTAATGTGAAGTATTGGGAGTTCACAAAAATGGAAAAGCGTTATCTAGAGTATTTAGAGGACTTTAAAAAGAAGTTGTCGGTGTTTATAGTGGTTTGAACTCTGTTGTGAGATCAAAAGTGGTTTATAACCTAATTTGAAGTACTTTAATGAGTTCGGAAGTGGTTTCACTTCATTATGACTTAAAATATGAATTCAAATATTCAAATAGATTTATGACTCTTAAATATGAATTCTTTATGTTTAATAGGAGACGTGGAAGTACGTGAAAGCTAGGTAACGTTGTGTGAGGCTTCACAACCAACTTTGAGTTGGTTTGATGCAAATCTTACAGTGACTATCACATTGATATGGTTTATCTATTTGCATTAATTGCGTTCATTATTATTGGTCATGCATGCACGAGAGAGAGTGAGGGAGATAAGCTTGTTTCTGAGTCTGATTTGCTTGAAATGAGATTTCAATCATGTCTCAATGCAGGTTAGAGAGACTAGTTTCTGAGTCTAACACCGAGAAGTTATCTCTGCATTTCATAAACTCTTAATACTATTTCTGTACTATTTTTGAAAGTCGACATCTGATTATAGTTTGGAAACAGAAACGAAGTGGATTGCATAGTTGTATATTTATTTTTTCAATTCCTTTGCTTTATGATTATTCAATACTATCTCGTTGCTATTACTAGGTGTGTTGGACAATGTAAAGTTTACTTATCTAACATCATTATTTACTGTAATTGTTACAAGTTCATCTCACGTTAATAAGTTAAAGTAGAAACTCGAAGATTTTTTTGTGATTTCCTTTAAAACTTTCTTTCTCTATGTGTAACTTGATTTTGTGTATATAATCTATATTTTGGGTTTGGGTGAGAGTAGAACATTCTTTAAATTAGTTTAAAATTAGTTACAAGGTTTATATTTCAGTTTTGATTTATTTGGGATTGTAAAGTTGTAATTAAGGTATCAGACTCTTATGTTAATTTATAAACTTGAATTTGATATATATCATGAACTATGAGGAGTTGTGAGTCCTTCTAAGCATCTCCATATTTTGGTGCCTATTATGTGAATTTTTCGACATGCCACTTTTAGGGGAAGTGTTGCCAAAACCTTTACAAAATATGAATTTGATTTTCTAATTTGCTCTAATAAAATAAGTTAATATCTGAATCAGTTGATGATTTAAATTACAATTTGGAGCTTTATTATGGATTGAAATAGTTCTTATTTGGAGGTCAAAGTTAAAAGAATGGATTAGGCTAAGTAGATCAACAATGGATTAAGGTAATATAGGCCAATCGGTCGTGTTAATGACGAGATGGCTGACAAAGTTGGTATCAGAGCCTAGGTTTGGTTAAATTGAGGATAATGTTTGGTTGAAACCCAAAAGTGATTGAATGCGATTAGTTGGAAAGTGACTGTGAACTGGGGATTTGAGTTATTGTATTATATTTGTTATATATTTATATATTATCGCCAGATATGCGATAGGAAGTTTATTCTCCTTGTACGTTCGATACTTAACTTGTAAGATACAACGAGTAAGATTGGAAATGTATAATTAAAAGAGAGAATAGACTTATGAAACGAAACTGAGCATTGGTTGGATGTGAAATGGACTTATGAAGTTTGAATTCACAAATGTGTTGTAAATAGTTCGATACCAATATAATTGATGAAAGTATCAGTTATGAAATCAATAAGGAATTAGTTGAAAGGAAAGTCCAAATGATTCATTTACAAAGTTCATGCCTTTAATTGAAGATTAGTAAGAATGCAAGTGTCTAGTTGATATGAAACTCAAGAGAGTGTTATCAAAATTTTGAAGAAATAAGAAATGTAGCAAACAACACTATGATTTCATGATTAGAAACTTAGAGTGTTAATCATGAGCTGCTCGACCAAGCAGTATTTTCAAGGTTTCATTTTTGAAGTGTGTGCCGAAATTACTAAGCAAGTGTCGCAAGCAATAACGGTGGTACCCTTGAGGGGGACAAAAATCGTTGCTTGGGGTGTTCACCGCCTCCAAAATGCCAGGGTGACGATCAGATATAACACAAATCCCTTCTCTATCAGTCACATGTTTGCGCAACATCCGCAAAAACCACCCCCACGAATCAGTTGATTCGGTTTCTGCAACGGCGAATGCAACTGGTAATATGTGTCCGTTTGCATCAACAGATAGCGCAATCATGAGCTTCCCACTATATTTGCCATATAGGAATGTCGCGTCAATCTGAAGCAGAGGCCTGCAAAACTTGAAAGCATTTATTGAAGCTTCAAATGCAAAAAACACACGATGAAATTGAGGAGACGCGGTTCTAATTTCATCAGCATGCCATTGTCTGTGTGACCACTCAATTCTTGTCCCCGGACTCTTAATCCTCACTGCCGCCAACCATCTTGGTAATAGATCGTACGATGCATCCCAATCTCCAAAAGCCCATGCAATTGCGTTCCTCTTGGCATCCCAAATTCGCTTGTAGCTGACTTTGTGACCGAATTTGTCTTAATGATATCAACTAACGCTTTCATCGTGATACCTTGATCGACCTTAACGACGCTTTGGATCTCTCACGCAATCATGTTGGCGTCAAGTTGGGCATGACCGCGTTGTATGTTGGGATTAATACATGTGTGCGGTACGTCTAACTGTGTTATCTCCCATAATTGTGTTTTCTTTTGGAAACATGACGCCACATGCACCCGTGTTGTGGATACTTGCACTTAATCGCCCACGTAGTTGTAGTCGATTCCATCACATGGTATTGACAATGTCTATCAACATGCCACACTTTAACGGCATGTTGTAAGTCCTTTTTATTGTCAAAACTCATCCCTATCTCCAATTCGAAGTTAGACGTACCCCCACGTTTGCTTATGGGAATGTTGGGTCGCAGTTGAATTAGCCACCTCCCAATCGATTTCGTTATATCCCGATATTGGTTGGTGAAGTTCATCGTCACTAGCTTCCTCCAACAAAATCTCTTCATCGATAGCAAATTGCTCGTCATCTTCGACATTGACCGCACCCGGAGGTTCATATCTTTGATCATACGTGCAAACGTTAACGGCGTCCCAAACGACAACCGATGTAGGTTCTTCGACGTTACGGATTTCCTCAGCATTTTCATTATTTTCGTCGTCGTTATCGTCATCGTCATCGACATCGTCATTATATGCATCATTCTCTTCATGTAATGGACCTATGAACCCCTCTTGCACCACCTCAGCCTGTGGGGATTGCATACGTAGCCTTTCCATCATCAAGGCTGCGTCTGGCGTGTCGCTCCCTTCGCGTTGACATGGAAAATGAACCGTGCGGTTTCGAATTGAGTCGACTGACTCAAATGTTAAATATATATCAACCATTTCTGTTTTTGGTAAAGTGTCCACCGTCTCCAACATCAAGCCAAAGTGTGTCGCATCATTCGACAAAACAGGAACGAAATAATGTGAGCCTCCGGGGAGGACTATCATGTGCCGATACGTCATATGAACTATAGTATCCGTTGATGAGATATGGAACGCGTTACAAATGTCATCAACCATTTCACGCCGACTCGACCCAAACTTAACCCACAACACTACTGACGGCGGTGAGCTGTACGCGATGCCATTGCCCCCATTAACAATGGAGCCGTGCGCATAGAATAGAAAAGGGATGTTTCTTTGTGACATGACCTACAGAGGTTTGGAAACTTGGATGTAAAAATGTTACAGACAAATGGCGCGTCAATTTTGTAAGGGAAATAGTTGACAATCATGTCGTTATATAGCGCAATCAAACTTTCTGATGTAGAAGATCGCAATAATAGCGCAACAACAGAGCATACTCATTCTTTCACACTGACATTTTCTGTGTAATAATGTTCAATAAATAAACATATGAACCGTTGTGCATAAACAAAATACGAATGTCCCTATATATCATGCAAACCCAAACCATAACCCAAATATATTAATATGAAAATACTAAATTAATGAACTTACTTGTTTCCTTTGGTTTTCCGCCGCAACGTAATATTCCTACAATAACCTTGTATTTTCGTTATTTTAGACCACAAAGAGTGTAATAAATCGGCTATCAAAAATTGTAGATGTGTTCATGAAACTTACTTGGATCGGAACGAGTTCAAAGTCTAAATGAGCTTAGTATACTATATATATGGTTTAATAAATTTTGGGGCTTTAACTAACCTTACCTAAAATATAACATATATGGTTGGCCGTTGTTAAAACTGGCGTGTCTCTATTACTTTCAGATCATATAGTAATTATAGTTTCTTATTAGCATGCATGTGTTTGGTGTAATTGCGATTCAATATTGATTTGCGAATTATGAGTGTAATGTCACTATCTATTAACAACCTAAACAAACTATGTGAACCATCTAATGACCTAAAAGTACCAAATATTTCGTAAACATATCCAACATAATAAAATCGTAGAATTGTAGATATGTTCAAGTGTTCTAAAGTGCATCACGGTATGTTTGTGCAGTTTTGTGTATTGGCGGTAGGGCCATCATGGGGGGAATCATGCGTTGAAACATATATGCATATGGTTGGCTTGTTCAAACTGGCGCCTCTCTATTACTTTCAAGTCATATACTAATTCTAGCTTCTTATTAGCTTGCATGCAGGTAGGTGTTAATTCGCAATTCAATATTGATTTGCGAATTAACAACACCTAAGTGATAACGAAACTACACTAACCTAAACAACATAAACTACACTAATATAAACAAAATTGGCAAACATATCTTCCAACATTGTTATGGTTTACTAAATTTATGAAATAAATTAAAGGAACTTAATTAACTAAAATACGCCAAACGAACTTAATTAACTAAAATACGCCAAACGAACTTAATTAACTAAAATACGCCAAACGAACTTAATTAACTAAACGTAATTAACTAAACCAACTTAACTAAACTAAATTAAGTAAACTAACTTAAACAAACATAATTACCTAAACTAACTTAAACGAACTTCATAAATGACTAACCTAACTTAAACATAGGAAATTAAGTTAAACATACGTAATTAACTTATTAACAAACTTAAACGAACTTATAACAAGTAAATTACCTTTACTCACTTAAACAAACTTATAACAACCTTAACAAACTAACTTATACAAACTTAATTAAGTAAGTACACAAAAACAAACTACCTAAACTAACTTAAACAAACTTCATAAATGACTAACCTAACTTAAACATAGGAAATTAAGTTAAACATACTTAATTAAACAAACTTAAACCAAACTACATATACCTAAACTAAACAAACTAAAAACACATACTTTAACAACAAAAATTTATGGTTTCCTCCAGTACATACCTCCTCCTCCTCCTTCACTGGACCTCCTCCTTCTCTTCTGCTAAGATGACTGGTGCACCGCCGCCGCCGCCGCTCCGCGCTCCCCGCGCTCCCCTGCCGCAGCTCCGTGCCACAGTGATGGATCAGCTGCCTCTTCTTCTCGCCTCACCTCTGCCGCGGACCTCCCTGCTCCCCTTACACTCGTGTCCGCTCTCCGGCCTGCTCAGCTCGTGTCGACCTTCCTCCGCCGCTGCTACGTCCTCTCCTATGTCCCTCTGTCCTCCTTCACACTCCTCCGTTCGCGGTTTCTCTCCACCGAGCTCCCCGTCCCTCCTTATGTAGGGGGCTCCAATGATCATGCGGGGTCACGGGATTACTAGTAATCCCGTGACCCCTACGTCCCCTACCCCTGTCCCCTCCCCCTGCATCCCTAGCGAAACCGACGCAGAGATTCTCTGCGTCGGTTTCGTCTCGGGAAGACGAAGACTGGTGCGCTGATAGCGCCTTTTGAGAGGGCGCTATCAGCGCACCCCAAGAAATGTGGCCAACTAAGTCCACGTGGCACCACGTGGATCCGCGTGGACATACCAATACCCGATAGCGCCTTCTCCGAAGGCGCTATCTTTGTGTCGCACGCCACGTGGATCCACGTGGCGCTCTGAATCACGTGGACACCGATAGCGCCTTCTCCGAAGGCGCTATCTGTCCACGTGGCATTTCTCCGAAAAAAAAAAAAAAAAAAAAAAAAAAAAAAAAAAAAAAACCACTTCAGCAATAACGCCTTTTGAGAAGGCGTTATTGCTTAGTGTGGGGAAAAAAAGAAGAAAACCCGCCTATTTACCTCTTTTAAGGCACAAAGTATTGTACTTTTGGAATCAAGCTCTCCACAGCCACATATCGTCCTCGTTGCTCGAGTCACTTCATAACCCCCCAAGATCGAATTCTCTCTCTTCAAAGAGCAAAAATTGGGGGTTTAAGGTTTTATTTGGAGAACTCACGACGACTACACATTTTATTTTATTTTTAAAATTTGTTATCTCTTTTTCTCTTTTATTTTTAATGGAGTCTTCCATCAACATGTTCAACTAACTTGGTCGATCTAGGCCAAAGGTGGAGCAAAGTACTATTTTGGCATAAACATATGTGAGATCTACTTTAATTTATTTTAATTGCTTTGCATATGTATTTTATTCTATTTGTTATTGATTGAATAATTAGGATTAAATTTATATTTAAATCCTAATTCTTTTGCTAGTGAGTGATAAACATCCGTCCTTATGCAATAAGACCACTCTAGTGGTAATTGACCAGATCAATTGATTCACCCCTTTTGGAACTAGTTGAATACCTTAAGGATCTAGACTTAATTAGACACACTAGTGATCTGGTTGTCTAGGTATAGTGCCATCACAAAGGCCCATTACGGTCAACGCATTAAACCTAATTCGCTTGAGTCCAGGGTTGTGTGTTTGGTTAGAGAAGTAGTCATTGTTGTAGCTTGACTATTGAGATTGGGAAATGCGAGGACCCGCGAACGTTACCAGGTCTATAGCTACTCTAAATTAACTTTGAATTGCATGCTTTTATTTAGATTATTGATCATATGTTTAATTATGCCAAAATGAGGGAGTTTGTGATATCGAAGGTTTAGTTACTTTTCTTGATTGATTTCCCTACATAGTCTTTTCGTTCCTTGTTTTTTGTGAATTCTTGAGAACATTTTTGCAAATCCCTTGATTTACTTTTTTGTTTATTTGCCTATGTTAGAAACTTGGTCTTCGTGGATCGGCCCCATGCTTGCCACTACTGCAATTTTTGTGGTCATTGGTCTAATCGGGATTATATATTTTGATGCATTCGACACGCGTCAAATTTTGGCGCCGTTGCTAGGGACCAAGTCATTTTCAACTTAGGTTTTTCTTTTTTCTTTTAGTGTGCCCACTTTTATGTCCCACAGTCTTCGAAGTCCACCAAATCTCTACTCCCTTTTGATCTGAAGATTGAAAAGACTTGATGTTGGAACTCGAAAGAAACAAACCAGAGGAAACAATCCTCAAGAGTTCAACTGAGCAACGAGCAACCCCCTCAAATGGCCGACCACATTGGAAATCCCCCAATTAAGGGGTGGGAGGAACACCTAGTTATTCCTTCCCAACAGTTTAAAGCACCTGCTTTTCCACATGTACCAATGGCGCCGCAAATGCCTATAGTAGCTCAGTATCAACCACTTAATCAAAGTGATTGATCCCGCTCCATAAAGGCTACAAGCTAACCCTTGGGCACAACCTCAAGCTAAACATCGTATTACCATTGGGGTGACGAATGATGAGATACAAGATCTCCTAGCTCGTCTACCCCAATGCATCGCATTCCCAGCTCATGTAGACGATTTTGAGCTCAGATCCAATTTTATAAACCTTCTCCCTGTCTTCCATGGACTGGATTGTGAGGATCCAGTGACCTTTATCAAGTACTTCCACTCTAAGTGTAGGACCATAATTCTCGTAAAAGTGAATGAAGACGAACTCAAACTCTGGCTTTTTCCTTTTGCCTTACGGACAAAGCCCAAAATTGGCTCTTCTATCTCCCATCAGGTTCCGTCACAAATTGGAACGATATGATTTCTGCATTTCTTAAAGAGTTTTTCCTTAAATCTAGATATTCCCAACTCACTATAGAGATATACAGTATCAAAATGAAACAGGGCGAATCCTTTGGCAACTATTGGGGTCGTTATAAGCACTTGCTTGCGCAATGTCCCAAATAAGGCCAAATCAACCTCTCTATTGTTCGTTTATTCTGTATGGGACTTACGCCCCTTGAGAAACATATGATCGACAATGCTTATGGAGGCGACTATAGATCTAAGACAACTTAAGAGATGTTTGATTTATATGATTTTATAGCAAGTCGATCACATCATTACATTGATGACGAGGAAGAGTGACCCTCACGAAATCTTTTTGATGGAGTAGGGTCAAATCCTACTAATAGCAAGCTTGACAAACTCACTGATCTCATATCGCGATTCCTTACCTCCAGAAAAGCTCAAGTTAAAGCTTGCGGTTCTTGCTCAGCTACGAACCATCCCATTGATTCATGCCCCACCTTGTTCGAGAACGAACAAACAAATGCTACGGGTGACGAACTCCAAGGACCACTGAGGATTCAATATAGCAGCAATTTCAATAAAACTTACAATCATGTCGTTGAAAGCCCCTATCATAGTTATGGACCTCAGAACTAGAATTACCTCTTTTATGTTCAAAGGGACAACCTCATCCTCAACAGTCTCAACTCGCTCAAAATTCGAGGTCTTTAGAAGAGACGATAAGGACAATCATTTCCAATAAAGAAAAACTTTTTAAAGACTTGCCCAATTGAAAACTGAAACAACCGTGAGTCATGCTGCAAGCAATAAAAATCGAGAGTTTCAAATAGGGCAAGTGAAATTATGAATTAGGACGTATGGATGAGAAAGGCAAACTGCCTTCTCAAACACATTCGAATCCTAATGTGAATGTCAACGCCGTTACACTTCATAGCGAAAAAGAGTTGGAGGAGACTCCCAAAGAACCCAAGCCTAAAGAGGCCGCCCTTAAATCCAAGGAAGTCGAGCAAGAGCTCGAAGTTTAACCATCTCCTACCGAAATGGTAATCTCGGATAAGGAAACACATCCTTCTCTCAAAATCCTACCTCGGTTCCCTCAATTCCTAATTAAGAATAAAAAAGTGGAAGAATAGAAGGAAATTATGAAAATTTTAAGGAAAGTGGCGATAAACATCCCACTTCTTGATGCCTTAGCACGTATGCCCCGCTATGCTAAGTTGCTCAAAGACCTATGTACCAACAAAGGTGACTCAAAGGCAACAAGAAAATCTTAAGGTGAAAATATTTCAGCTATCTTACGTAAGAAATTGCTCACCAGTGTAAGGACCTAAACATGTTCACTGTCTCTTGAACAATTAGTGAAGTCGAGATCTAGAAAGCTGTGTGACTTCGGTGCCTCTAATAATGTCTTGCCATTATCCATATAAAAGACATTGAAGGCTGGCCCTTAAAAGGATATTGGAGTTGCCATATATTTGGCAGACCAGTCCATTATCTTTTTGTAGGTGTCTTGGAAAACATTCTCTTAAAAGTTAGTGAGCTCGTATTCCCCATTGACATCTGTATCATTGATATGAAGAATTAGCCTTACCCCCATTTCTCCTCAATCTTACTTGGTAGGCCTTTCCTTAAGATTGCTAAGACTAAGATTGATGTTTAGTGTGATTCTCTTACCACAGATTTTGATGGTGAACTTAATAAGTTCAATATCGATGATGCGATATGCCATCCGCGTGACTCTTCTTCGTGGTGCTTGCCTTGGACATTGTTGTGAAAGGCGATAATATGAAATTGGTGGTAGAGAATCATCTCGACACTAACTTTTTACGAAAGAAATCCTTCATCCTCGATATTGAGATCGATGATCTAATCTCTAAGTTAGACTCTGCTCCACTCCATTTTTCCACCCTAGCATATCTTGACTTACCTATTTCAAACTCTACACTTCTCCCCTCTATGGAGCGAGCCGTAGCTCAAACCAATACCGAGTCATTTCAAAATTGTGTTTTTAGGTGAGAATGAGACAATTACAAAAAATGGATATTTAGAAACGGAATTAGCAACAGAATTTAGTTCCGTTGCTAAGAAAAAATGGTTTGAGACAGAATTGAGACGAAATAATTCAGAGACGAAATGGAGAGAGATCAGAGACGGAAATAGAGACGGAATTGAGACGAAATTAAATTCCGTCTAAAAAAAATGGTGCCAACATTCCCACCAAAACTTTAATTTTTCACAACTGTCCATTACGTCTTGAGATTCGTGCGTGTTTCGATCTAGACGCCCGAAAAATGGGGACTAACCACAATAGAACTCTCTTTCTATTGATTCTCACAACAACTCTCTTTCTCTCTCATCGAAATCTCTCTCTCTCTCTCACCGCTCTCTCTCACTCTCACCGTTCTTTGCTCTCTCTCTCCCATCGCTCACCATCACCGCTCTCTCTCTCTCTCTCTCACCGCTCTCTGCTCTCTCTCTCTCTCTCACGGGAATCTCACTCACCGTCAACTCTCTCTCTCACCGAAATCTCTATCCCAAATCTTAAATCTTTGCCGTCGTTGCGATCGGGGCTGCGACGAGGCCGTCGGTCTGCCGTCGCCCTCTGTCGGAGATTGGAGCCTCCGAAGCCGTAAGCCGTCGCCGCACCCTAAGCCGTTGCCGCACCCTAACTTGTCATCGCACCCTAAGCCGTCGCCGCTGTTCGCCGTTGTACCTCGCCATCTCCGAAGCGAGAACCATTTAATTTAGGTATTACTCATCTGTCATATTTTTGTTTAGGTTTTGATAGGCCATTTGGATAAATTATTGTTCTCTTATTTCTGGTATGTAGTTTTTATGAATACCTATTGAAAGTGTGGATTCAAGGAAACAAAACTGCAGTGGTGAAACATTATAGGTATGATTTTTTCTGTGTGAATAATTTTTGTTTCTTTTTTTTTACATTGTAGCAACATCATCAATATTTTCATTGGGATTCTTTTTTGAGATTATCGCATCCATTTCTTGTTTAAAATTATTTGTTAGGTCTGTCTTCATGTTTTATTTTTTGAGGAACACTTTTCTTTTCTTCAAAGGCATATTCTTTACTTTCATCAAGCTTTATGTACATACAATTGCTCTCTCTTTTACAAGTTACTAATAATAAAAAAATGTAAGTGTAAGTAGTCACAGGTGGATAGTGACGATTGATAGCCAAGAAATGCTAGAAAGTGAAATATTTGACTTGTTAACTTGTTAGGATGGAATTCTCAGAGATGATATTTACCATAGTTAAAATTGGGTTGGTTAAGTGGGGGAGCATTTTTAGAATGTTATATGATTGATCATCCCCATTAAGAGAGGCAAAACTATACGAAAATGGTTTTAAATGTATAGTTATTTTGTAATGAAGATTGGTTCATTTTAAGCAAACACTTGCATAAGTTTTTGTAATTAGATCCCTTAAGAATTCTAAATACACTTATATCTTGAAATATAAAAGGATAACATGTTTAAGTTCATCAAAATCTCAAGTACACACTAAGGCCTCGTTGTCATTTTATATAAATTAAGGTTCAATTAGCCTACAGAGACAACTGCTCATGTTTGTACTCATTCACACATCACTTTGTAAATTCAACAAAAAAGAGATTTGAGGAGAAAGTCAACAACTTGCTGAAGGAAATATTTTTAGGCTTTGGTTAGAAAATCATGAGTTTTAAAGCTAATCCGTCGTATTGAAAACCACTTGACCAACATAAAGAAAAAGTTAAAATTAAATTTGTTAGGACACTGTTGGAGCTTGAAGAGGACTTACAAGGTGTGGAACGCGAGTTTGGAGTGGCCGAGAGCCGGTATAGGCTGCGAATTGCGTGCATTTAAGGTAACTAAACCCTTTGAGGGAATTCTCTATATTTCATTTCCATTTCTGAGTTGACATTAAATCATTTGGATTGTTTTACTAACGATCTTATATTGGTAATGTCATGCATTGTGTATTACTATCTATGATTTCTTTGGCTAAAATAATCGTGTAAAAAATTGTTGCATAGCATTCTTTGTCTTGACTTCGTTCTATGATTGAATTCATTTAATGTCGTTGATCTATGAGATATTGAATTTCTTTCTAAATAACATACTATGATTTGTGTAACTGTATTTATTGGTGAATGTACACACATATGTCAACATGTTTATAGTGTGACACTTGTTTGTAAATTCTAAAACATGAAGTCTTCGATAGGAATGATTTAAGGAGCCAACCTTTGTACTTGCCCTTACTTAATGAGTTGCAGTGTCTTATCTATTATTAGTTGTCTCTTGATTATGTTGGTTGTCTTATCTATTGGTTATGTTTTAGTATGATTTAGTTTGATGTTTCATAACTAGTTAAATACCCATATTTTGTTGTTTAGGTGGCCGTGTAGATTGGGCTTTGGCCAAGGGTTGTTTATGGTAGAAAACTAGAATGGAATTGTTTAACTGAGTGATGCCATTGATCATTTGTAAGCTTCACATGTCAACAACCACTCGAGTTGCTATCTAGTAACTTAATTATTTTGGACTGTTTGTACTGCAATGCCTCTCTGAGGGTCGCGCGGGCATTCCTTAAATCTTTATTTGTTTTTCCTTGTGCATTTATGATTTGTTTTGTAAGTGATTACTTATACCTTTGGTCTTTCTATGTAGAAAGACGTATATCAAAAGTAGAGTTATTGAAATCACGAAAATGAGCAGTAAAGCTTAAGGTACCCCTACTTAAGAAAACAAATTTAATGCAACTATTATATTGTTAAAAAAATATTGTTGATCCATGCAGGCTAAGCTATAAAAGAGACGTCGGGAGCTGACCCAGACTACACCGGACCAGCCGGTGGATGATGAGGCGGTGTACTACAAGGTGGCGGGTGAGTGTCCCAAAGGACGTGTCTACAGTTTCAGGTCGTTAAGGAGAAAGAAGAGAAAATACGTAGATCCTGATGCTAGCACATCCCAGGTGCTAGCAACGAGGGATATACAACTTTATGATACTTAAGGTGTTTTTTATGGTTGTTGTAGAACAATGAGAATTGTAGTTTTTTTGTGGATACTTAGGTATCTTAGACATTTATTATACTTGACTACGTTTCGTGAATATATTAATCTTTTTTAATATCGAATTGTATGTTTTTTCTCATTTGAATCTTTGTTGTTGATATATATTGTTGATTTGTGTATGTATGTAAAATTTTGATTTTTTGGGGATGTTAGCTCCCCCAAGGAGTTGTTGGAGGGGGTGCATGCGATGGAGCAGGTCCTGTTGTTTTTTTTAGTTTTAGAAGTTTTGGAGAACCAATTTGATTCTTGTGAATATTTTAAAAAAGGTTGGGCATAGAAACGGAATAGAGACGGATTAGCAACGGAATTTATAAATTCCGTTGCTAATCCGTCTCTAATTTGTGAAGAAATAGAATGAAAAAATAGGGTAAACATAGTTTAGAAACGAAAAAAAGACGGAATAGCAACGAAATTTATAAGTTCCGTTGCTAATCCGTTGCTAATTAGAGACATATTAAAAATGAAACTTATAAATTCTGTTGCTAATCCGTTGCTAATTAGAGACAGATTAGCAACGAAATGCAAATAAAACCATTCACTTTGGAAGAATGTGCATTTATATTCCGTTTCTGTTATGTTTCTAAATTTCGTCTCTAATCTGTCTGTAATCAGAAACGAAAATACATTTTCGTTGCTGACTAAATCAGCGACAACAATTTTTGAGATGGAATAGAATCTCTTCAGTTGCGTTGCAGAATTGAATTATAGACGGAATTTATGTTAATCAGCAACAGAAATTTCCGTTTCTGATTGGCTGTTTTTTGTAGTGGACTTTATTTGTGATCATCTCAACTAAACTCACATTACTAGAGGAAGATATGCTCATAAATGTGCTTCGAGAGTTCAAAGAAGCTTTAGGGTGGACCATTGCTGATATTAAAGGTATTAGCCCTTCTACATGCATGTATCAGATACATATGGAATAAGGGTCTAAACCTTCACGAGAAGCACAACGGTGACTGGACCCTTTAATGATAGAAATGGTTAAAAAGGAGATTCTAAAGGTCATTGATGCTGGGATGATCTACCTGATCTCTGACAGCAAGTAGGTCAGTCCCGTTTAGGTGGATCCCAAGAAAACGGGGATCACAGTGGTCATGAACTCATTAGGTAACTTAGTCCCAACTCGCATCCAAAACGAATGACAAGTTTGCATCGATTACCGAAGCTTAAACTCGGAAAGACCACTACCCATTGCATTTCATTGATAAGATGTTTGAGCGTTTATCCTGTAGGTCACATTACTGATGCTTGGATGGATACTCTAGTTTTCACCAGATTCTTGTAGCATTTATGGATAAGGAGAAAAACACCTTCACATGTTCTTTCGGTACATTTGCTTACTAGAGCATGCCTTTTGGGCTGTGTAATACACCTACTACTTTTTAAGATGTGTATGATGAGCGTCTTCTTTGACTTTGTTGAGCACTTCATCGAAGTATTCATGGATGATTTCATCGTTTATGGTGACTTATTCGATCTTTGCCTTAGCCACCTAACTAAGGTTCTTTCACAACTGTATCGAGAAGAACCTGGTCATCAATTATGAGAAATGTTACTTCATGGTGGACTAACGTCTTATCTTGGGTCACATCTTTTTTGCTATGGGTGTAGAGGTAGACCCGACAAAATTAAAGTAATTCAAAAATTACCTTACCCCATAACTGTGCGAGAAATTCGATTCTTCCTTAGACATGTCAGTTTCTATCGACGTTTCATTAAAGATTTCTCCAAAATCACACAGCCCCTATGTCATATTCTTCAGAAAGATGTGCCTTTCGATCTTGATAAAGCAAGTAAGAGTGCATTTGATGCACTTAAAAACTATCTCATCTTTACTCTTGTGATCTGAGCTCCCAACTGGGAGCTGTGCTTACCACTACTGTAGTTCTTATAGTCATTGGTAATCTCATCAGGATTAAATATTTTGACGCATTCGACACGTGTTAACATGACACATGGATGGCTTAAGTAGGGTGTCAAGCCTAGTGAGAAGGGAAATGCATACAAAGAGGCCGAAGCTGTGGCGACACCGTGGCTTTACAAAAATAGTGTCGAATAACTTATGGACAGCACCGAGACGTAGAAAATAGAAAGTTTAGAGTTCTATTTTGTTTTGAATTGTCTATTTTGGTTTCTAATTGTATTATAAACTGTCTTAAGCTTATAAATATGTTTTAAAGATGGTGAACTCACCCATTATCATACATTATAATTAAGAGCAATCAATTTGCATAGTTTTACTATGTTCTTGAGTATTAAGAAGAGTTTTAGAGGAGAAGACTTACGTGTGGCTATTAGGTATTATTATTTTTTATTTAATTGAAGTTATTTCGTTTAATATTTGACTACAATGAATACTATAATGTTTATGTTTATTTCAATGATGTATGAGTAGTTCATTAATCTTAGGGATCAATGGATCCTAAGGTATGAATTGTATGCTAAAGTAGTTATGAGTAGATTATAAAGTTAAAAATTACAATATTTAGAATTTTTATTGATTCTACACGTAATGTTATGAACATCTTGATCACGTGCTTGTTGATTAGAGGTTTTGAGAGTTATAATGGCCATGGAGCTTTTAAGTCGGATATGGATGATACAACCGTAAAATATATAACATTGATAGATAATTATTGATTAGGGTGGTACAAATAGTAAAATTAATTAGTTATGAATCTAAAGATTGGGAACTTAAAGTAACGTGGAACTTATATTATTCACATCGATAGGTAGAAGTTCTAGTTTGAACATTAGAATCTTTTCAGTCACGATAGTAGGTTAAAGTCGATTTGAAGGAAATCTGTCTATTCTAATTAAACATTGCATACACATAATGAAGAAGAAGGAAGTGAGTTGAAAAATATAGTTATTCATTGCCTAGGTGAAGTTGTGAACTAAGATCTTCTTAATATAAGAGTACAAGTATTTACATTGTTTGTTAAAATAGAATACTTTGGTTAAAACAAATTAAAAAGGATTTTCTAAGTAATAGAGTAAATTTAAATATGTGAGTAGATTGCAATACACCTTTCCTTAAGGATAATATAAATGCTCAACATTAGTTGATCATATTATTACTATAATTGAGCTGTCATACTTGCGGCCACGATTACTATTCTATATCTTTGATGATTCTGATGTTTACACCATTACCTATATTTGGTCTTGGGTCATTTGCATTGTTGCCAGAAATGTAAGTAGGTTGATTAGGATTATTATAATGATTCATTATAGTGGTAGCCTCTTTAATTTTATTTTGTTGCACCAACATACACTCATCATATAGATGATTAGCCTTATTGCAAAAAACACAAATTTTGTTTTAAATTGATTTATCTTTTAATAATAATTCAGCTATACTTTTTAGTTAATCAAATTTATCATCCGATGTCTTGATTATATGTTTATTAATTTTACAAAAATGGTTTTTCATAAATTCTTTTTTCTCACAACACTATTTTGATTGTTTTGCCATTCTATTAAATTAATCTTAAAACAAACTTTCGTGGCCACTTCGCAAGATGTCGACAAGACAATCAATTTCTAAAATGGCACTAAAGTGGATAATCCTACATTTAAGTTTATAGAACCAGTTTAAAACTATATGGTTCAGTAAAGCCATTGACCACAAACTAAAGTGCACTATAGGAGGCAACCCATACACTTTCTTTACTTTCAATTTTAATGTTAGAATTAGTTAGTTTTTTTTTTATATTCTCTCAACTTTTAACTCTTATAATGGGGATATTTTAGGATTTAAATTTTGGAATAATTTCATATAAGGGGGTTGATCGAGCCGATGTCTTTCTGTATTATATTGTCTTTATGCTTTAGTTGTTAAGTTAATCAGTTGTTTATAGTAATGAAATTAATGTTTAGTACAAATCATAGTCAATTCCTGATATTTTTTAATAATTCTAACATATATGTGATAAATATATGGAAAATTCAATTAAATTGAAAAAATTGTTAAATTAGGCCAACAATTTCCTAGAGATTCCAATTTGTACTTGAATTAGCTGAGAAAATCAGTATAAAATCGTATAATATTTAGTATATTTTTAGGTCCACGATTTGTCAGCAATTTACCCTTATAACTAGGATTTGCTGAACTAATCGGTGAGCCACTGGGCTCATTTTCATCAATTTGGGCAATGATTTCTCAGAGAATCCATCTAAGCCTTGATTCACTGAGAATGAATACTCGCTTTTAAACAAAAACCCAAAATCGCCACATTTATTCACTTCACACTCATAAAATCATTGCTAACGTTTTACCCAAAGACCAAATTTTTGACAAGATTCAACCTTTCAAAGCTAGATTTTAGTGTATTTTAGTGATTCTTACTTCAATCTTCACACACTTAACCCAAAATTTAGTGACTTTTGAGATTGTAGAGCCAACTGAGCAAGGGGAATTCGAAGTTGGAGCATGGAGGAATGTTCTGGAGGAGTTTTAGAGTTCCATTCTTGAAAGATTGACTTTCAAGAAGGTAATCAATGAGAACCATATCCTTTTATTGTTTATATTATTTATTTTTCATGGTTTTTTTTTATTTTAGGTTAGACCCTAAATTTCAAAATTTTTGCTCTAAATTGGTTTTGATGTCGAATGTTTTCAATTATATTACTAGTATCGGAGTGGTGTGATAATTTGTTTATTGATATCTAGTTTTTGAGTTTTTTTTAGTATATGGCGAATATATTGAATTTTGTATGCAAACTAATTTGAAATTAAGTTTCAAATTAGTTTGGGGGTTTTGTATTTGTCTATCACATGACTTGAGTTACTTTCGAATGGTTGTTTTTATCGATGAATTTCATATGAGTTTCAAACTCTCGATTTATAAATGGTTTTTTTCCTTTGAGTTTCTTCTTATTAGATAGATAAGTTGGGATTTACTAAACACTTTTCTGAAAATTTGGCTTAAATGATTTTATAGGCTTATTCCTTTACTTGTATCTATTATATGGCCGGAAGTAGAAGCGGTAAAAGTTCAAGGGATGAGAAAGAAAAGTGGAAGTTAGCAAAGAAACCTAGGGATAAATTCAAGTTTTTTTCGATTAAACCCATGGGGTTTCTTTCAATACACCTAGGATTAGACCACAAAGAGAGCCTACTCCGCCTTTATCAAAGAGCAATGATTATGAGGAATAATATGAAGATGAGGATGAGGAAGCATAAGAAGAGATTTAGAAGGGAGAGAAGATGAGTGTTCTAAGGGAGGAAAGTTTTATCAATGATAAGCTTTTGCCAAGATTAAGAAAGATATAGTGAGAGAAAGGAAGTTGATTCCGGAGAGAGGATTCAATATAAATAATGAGTTGAAATATAAGCCTAGGATCTTAGATATCATTAATGCGAGAAACTGGAGATTATTGACTAGGGATTATCACCATTTAGACCTTGAGAATGTTCCGAGTGAGAAGGGATGTGACATTTTAGTGAGAGAGTTTTATGCATATGCTTTTGGAAGTGACAACAAGACATAGCCACGAGTTAGAAGAAGAATAGTGGATTATTATGTTGCGAGAATAATTTGGTATTTTGGTTTATCGAAAATTCACCAAAAAATTGAATACCTAAAGCCTGATATTCGATTAAGTACAACTACCCTACCGAGAAAGTTGCGGGAGGATTAGAGGTAATCCGTGGTAATAGATTCATTTTAGACACGAAAAGGTACTCGAAGCACATCACTGCTAAGTTTTTTAGGAAGATCAATAAAGCGCGTTGTTATTTCATCAATCCCAGCTTACAACTAAGTCTACAATATCACGAGATTATGAACTATAGAACGTGTACCATCCCCTATCCCAATTATAGCAATACTCGAATTATGCTCCGATAACCCAGCCTAACTTAGTAAGTAAGGATTCATAAAGCCATCAGCATTCCATTTAATAATCAAGAACATTATGCAATAACAATATGCACCAATGTTAACTAACATGAATATATAAAATATACAATTCAATAAATAACAGATGCAAACCAAACTGTAAATGACTATTACACTGTGATTCCCATTTTATTTATAAAACTAGGGTCGATTACCCACTGAAGCCATTAATACGATTGCTAGACCAACACATTGGATGATGTACTATCTAGTCAATCCATTAATGCCCAAAGGTTTTATCTGAAACCTTTTAGTGAATTTGTAACCTACGCAACCTATCTAACTAAGTAGGAGTTACTTATATACCAAAAGATCATCCTTACATCCTATAAGACCTGGTCTCAGTCTAGATGAGTTACTCTCGTGGATCACATTACACACCTCTTTTCATTTAATTAAAACATCACAATGATAGTCCCCCATTTTAGTCCATAAACTACATGAACTACATATACTAAGATAGCCATGTGATATTGATAAATAAGCGAATCCATACTTACCTCGGCTTAGGTTTTTATTCCAAATTCCCTAACTTTCCAGGTCACTTGCATTTTCCCAGGGATCCAACACCTATCAAAAACCATTTGTAATCAATATAGGTCTAATACATTATATTTAGAACACCTACTTCAGTCCCTAAGTCCTCAAGAAACTCTAATAAAAACTCTGCAAAATTATTGTTTTCTGGGGTGGAAGCGCGCTCCTTTTATAGGTGGAGTGCACTCCAATAGTTAAGTTCATCCTCACTGATCAATGGAGCACACTCCTCTTCTAAGTAAAGTATGCTCCACCCTGTACTGTCTTGATAGCACACAGGGCAACAACCACTATTCCATCCACAAATTTATACGACAATAGTAAAAAATCCCAAAATTCATTAGGGATGACCTCTAGTGAGGTAACAAATCATTTTTAGTGAACAAACAACATAACTCACAGAGATATCATTACGTACTATTAATTGAACTTCAGAAACATCAAAATTGAACTTACCAAAGTCATGATCTTTTGATTTCTAGTTGATTAAGCTCCTCGATTAAAGTTGATAAATAACTCTCTGATTGATTCCCTATAATCAGAAATCAAACCATCAGTTCTCTTTCTCTCTCTCGATTGAATTATGAAGATAAGTATGAAGGGTTTTAGTTTAAATATATGAATTTTTCTCGAGGTACACATCATGCTATCTCGAGACTAATCGAATGATTGACGTGCTAACATGACACCCTTAAAATGACACATATGTTAACACCATCAACAATCATACTCAACTCAAGGCGATTCGACGGCCCATATAATTCAAACTAACTTATAATTTTAAAATATATATATATACAATATGTATATACTTTGTGTATTTTCTAGCCAATAAATTCACCAAACATGCCTAAGAGTATTCTCGGGTGTGTATAATCATTTTACGACCCCCTCGTCGCTCTTGGTGTATTGGCTATCTATTGTTCGTTTACATATTTACCATTTATAGGCTTGTATCTTAATTCTATGTTATACTACAACCTATAAAATTCATAAACAATCCAAACAAACACAAACCATCATGTAAACACACGTGTACAGTAATCGAGGTATGCCGAACTTAATCGTGAGCCTAATTCGGGATAATTAAGATTTGGATTAACACTATTCACGAGCTTAAGGTAACAAGTTGTTACAGAGTGCTTTGCTTTACAATGTTATGATGGGATTGGGATATTTAGATGTTGCCAAAATTATCTATGAATCAATAAAGAGTGTCATCACAATGAAGAAGAATGACGGATTACTATTTCTTTTAATGATCATAATTTTTTGTGAGAAGATCGAGTAAACATGGCAGGACTTAAGATAGATGTTCTACCAGAGAAGGCCATTACGGATGCAATATTAAAAGTATAAAAAAATTAATGGATATGAAGACTCTAAAGATTAGAAGGAGAATGTTGAGATAGCCATAAGATAGACGGAGCAAAGAAGAGAATTTAGAGATGAAATGATGAAAGGTTTAGAAGAAATGTAGAGAGCAAGAAATGATCCAAATGTGGAGCAACCTGCCATAGACTTCGATGGGCTTTACATGGAGGAGATAGAGTTGGCCTTTATGGGTTCAACTTTATGCAAACAAATGAGAACTTTGAGGAATCAAGAACTGGTGTTTGAGAACCAGAGGGTCTTAATAAGGAACATTAACAGGATGGAGATGAAGATGTCAAGGAGACATAGAAGATGATGAGGCGTAGAGGTTCCAGTGCCATTTACATAAATGAGGCTACCGATTAATGGAGTTATTTATGATCAACTACCACCAGGTTAGGACTACAACCTCTATAATCACAAAGTGAGTAACCAGTCTTAAAGGATTGATTGAGTGGAAAATGATGATGATGCAACTTCAGGACAACGACATTGATTTTTTACTCTACTTTATCTCTTTTGTCATTGAGTGATGATGTGTGAGGTCTTGCATGCAACTCTGGTGATGATACTATTTGATATGTATTGATGGTATACGGCCTTTGATACTATGTCTGGTGATGTGATTTCATGTGATACATTCGATATGGAGTTGTGATGATATTTTGATGGTGTTGCTACATTTGATATAAATTAGTGATCATTATTCATATTTTTAGTGCACTCCGTTTGATGAAATTTATGTATTAAGTTTATTTATATATTAATTATTCAATTTATGATTATATTAATTTGTTTATACTTCATGAGGTATATTTGTTGACAACTCGATTTAATTTTTTAAACTTTGAGGACAAGGTTTGGAATGGGTTTAGGGGTATTTTAGGCAAAATATGACAATGATAGCAAAGAAAATAAGGAAAGAAAAGAAAGGTAGAAGATTAGTTCAGAATTGATGCAAAATTCAAACTTTTGATCCAATATTCAAGTGAGTTGATGAAATTTTTCGAATTTCTTTCAAATTCAAGAAAATATGAATTCAATTTTACTTTATTTTTAGTTAGGAATATAATATAATGAATATACAATAGATTTTGAATGGAAGTGATATTTTTATTATCCGAGTGAATTCTATGATAGAACGAATCAATTTTTATACCTTTTTTATTAACTTTAGTAGTTTATGTATGCACTGGATGAGTTTAGAGGGATTAGCTATTTTGTGTTAGTCATGAGAATTGGTAGAAGATCGAAATAATAGTGCAAGATAACCAAGATAGATTTCTAAGAATCTTGTGATATAAAGGTTATTGATTAAGTATTTTATTGTATATAAAGTTATTATGCCACAATTTAAAGAAGAAATGAGTTAGAAACCGATGGATTTTATAATTTAGAAAGAATACTTTCTTCAACTTTAATGGATAGTGAGAAGTATTAACAAGAGTTTACAAATATAGAGAGAGTTCTATAGATTCCATAGGAATTGGAGTAGGGAATCTATATTGGGAAAAATGTGAGAATGTCCATAGAAAATGGAGCACGGACTCAAAAGTCAAAAGCAAAAAAATAGAAAAATAGAAAAAAGTAATAAAGAAAGAAAAAATAATTAGGATGACGTAAAAAAAAGGAGAGATGAAAAATGTGGATGTTCTTAAACTCTTCAAAACAAATTTAGCTCGAGTCCTTGAAGCTAGAGTTAAATGAAGTATTTTTTTATCTAACACGTTTTAAATGATACATTCATTAGTATCTTAGTAAAATCCCTATTGATTTTGATTGCGGTGCTATTTATAAAGTATTTTTAAAATTAAGATTAATCTAATAGTTTTTGTATTTTGTGATTCTATACTAGTCATTGTAAGTTTGATGACTGTCAGTAGAGATTGAGAAAACTTATATTATGTGTTGGCCTTAGTATTGATTGAACTTTAAGTTCCAATGAGTATTGCATTGGTTGGTTGAGTTATGATTAAGAAATGGTTCATTTTTCCAAATCATTATATTATTACTTGAAGGGTAATATGTTTCTATTTGAAGATCCCTTCTATTTAAAACTTCTATTATTTAAATTTTAGATGAATTAGATTAAAATCAGTAAATAAAGAATGAAAAGAGAATATGATTGTAAGTATTCATTTCCTCGAGACAACAAAATGTTGAGTTATGGGGTATTTGACAAGTCAATAATTAGACATGTTTTATAATGTAATTTAGGTTAATTTTAGATGAAAATGAAGATATTGCACTAGGTGTTCTCTTATTTTTGCGATTCTAGGATTTAATTTGGAAAAATAAAAAATAGAAGAAAAAAGGAAGAAAGTCAAAATAGAGAACCGAAGAAAGGATCAAGCGATTTTCTTGCAAATTGGGATTTACAAAAGAATCACCAGCTGAATCGGTGGAGCACAAAGAGATATTTTAGTGATTAACTCACCAATTTGTGAACAAAATAGGATATGCTGACAAAACACTAAGATCGGTAACGAGTTTTATAGATTACTACAAAGGATTTGAGTTTTTTAATGATTTGCATAGCTTAGCAAACTATACATATATATTTATTTAATTATTTCTTTCAATTATATTATTGCATTTATATTTGAAGCAACATTTGAGATTAGTTTATTTCATTAAGAGTTATTTATTTAATTATGTCTTTCAATTTTATTATTGCATTGTTTATTTTTAGCATGAGTGAGTAGTTTATTAATCTAAAGAAATCCTAGACATGTATATACTTTGAATTGTTATCTAGTTATAATTAAGGAGTCATGTTCTTAATGCTTTAAATATATTCATATATAACAATTACAATTTTAATAAGCTATTTTTGTGTATTAAAACTAATTAGGATTGATATTGTATGCATAGTCGCAAATATGTATTATGATATTTTGATTGATTCTATGTCTATGATTATTGACAACTATTATAGAAGTAGTGACTAAAATTAATCTATTGGGCCAAATAACCTGAGAGGATATTTTAGGTGATTGTGTTCTAAGTTATTTATTGATTGACATATTTCGATTAATATTTGGTTTAGATTAGATATGATTTTCATTGAGTGTTAATGTTATCGTATTTTTAGTTTTTATCCAATTGACAAATTTAAAATGATAAGGATATGGCTATTTTCCAATAAATATAAGAAAATCGATGGTTTGCTAGAGGCTATCAACCTATTATGAATTAGGATTTAATAATTTCAAGATTTCATGTTATATAATTATAACTAGGTTACAAAGTAATGTTATATTCTAGTGTTTGAATGCAATCCAAGTATATTACATTTTTCTGTGGGGGTTTGTTTCGATGTATGTATTATATTGAATTTGAGTTTCGTTTGATTAAGTTCGCATTGAATTGTTTGAATTAATTTAGTTAGTTTGGTAAATATAGTTAGTAATCGTAGTTTTTAGTTATTAAGTGTTTTAACTCCCATTTAATTAGATTAACTAAATTAAGAAAAACAAAATAAAAACAATTTTCTTAAAAGTTTGCAAAATCCCTGTGGAGACGATATCCCAATTGCCACTACAACAAATAATACAAAGACACGGAAAACTATTGTGCAAGCTCGACATGTGTCAGGTCTGACACTATAAGATTCATCAAATCATAATCCAAGGGTCTAAGAGTTGTCACTATGTATATAGCGATTTTCACAAATCACTCTAGTTAAATCACTTTAACTATTATACTTTTTAATTAGGTTGTGACCTCTTGAGAACTTATTAGACATCTTTATCTTATTGAATTCTTTTGCGCTTATCCTTGTTCAGGATGAGTAAAAGAAAGGCTTCTATATTCCTTATTTCTCTCTATAGTCACTATATTTGAATATGGTACTATTTTTTTAAATTTGTAAATAATGAAAATAAGTAAAAAAAATAGATTAGTACATGTAGTTTTTTTTATAACGTGGTAAATTATCCAATAAATACAATTTTGAGAATTTGAAATGGAATTGTCACAAATGTAGTAAGAGTTTAAATGATATAAATTTTGAATATTGAAAGTGCATGCATGTTATACCTAGTTTTAAGAGAATTCAACTATATATGGTAAAAGATCTTTTGCGTAAATGAGCTCGAGAAATTCAAAATATCCCATTTTCTTTCCTTATGTTCTTTTTTAATTACTCCTTATTTATTCGTAGTAAATAGAATTAAAAGCTTCATTTTGAGAAAACCAAGGAAAAAATGACTTTCCTTGAACTATATCATTCGATTTTATATTGTAAATAAATACAAATTTTGATAAAGTGACTTTCAAGATTTATAACATATCTAAAAAGAGTGAAACCGAGTTTGATTCAATTTACTATTGTGCTACAACAAAAAATAATAATTGCCTTTTTTCTGATGTGAAGATGTGCGAATAATAAACAAAATTGTTAAACTAGATTTTTCTCTACGTTTTCGTTGTGTTTGAACTTATCATACTTTGCCCTTTAAAATGATGTTTTATCATAAATGTCATATTTCAGTATAATAACACAACCATTTTGAAGTATGTTTGGTATAAATAGAAGGCCGGAATTAAAGTTTTATGACAACCCTTTGTAATCCTACCAATAATCTACATATTTATTAAGATTCGATATCTCATATTTCAGTTAAGGATAAATATGGTGTTGCCTTCATTAAAATAACTTTAATATATGTGTAGAGTTAACGATCCGTATATATATATATATATATATATTTGTCATTGATACCCCTTCTTTGCATTCATCTAAGTATTGGTGTCGCTACTCATTTTCTATTGTCTATTCATGATGAATAAAAAGGATGGTGGTACTGATGCATTTGAAGGGGATTGGTTTGGTGAAGGCTTGTCAAAAGAATTCACACTTCCAGAACTTTCAAGCCCCTATTGTGTCTCATATTCTTTCGATGATATAGCCTTATTTTTTAATGAGAGTAATTTCCACCCACCAAACCATGATATTAATCAATTGACCTTGGTTCAATGAACTTCAACATTTCATCTCCTTTTCAATTGCCTTCTCATGTCAATGTCACAAGCACTCAAACGCTATCGCTTGCTCGTAAGATAAAAGGGACGGAGAATTCGTGTGATAAGAGAAACGATGGTAATCTTTATGTTTGTACGATTTGCAAAAAGTCTTTCAGTAAGACTCAAGCTTTAGGAGGCCATAAGAGTTCTCACTCAAAGAAAATGAGAAAGGATATGGTGTTCACATACTTATTGAAAAAGCCATACAATTATGTATCATCACAAATGCCCAACTCGAGCTATTCAAGCGATGGTTTAGCTTCTATAGATTGCGACAATCTAGTTTCAATAGGAACTATCGACAAGAAAAGAAAGGTGCTCAAGATGACATCTTAGAATTCATCATTCAAATGTTGTTTATTAAAATGTTATCAACATACATTGATGTTATGACAATTTCTTGCATATATTGAAGCAAGAGTGAAACGAAATAGAAATAGTATTTTGAGATGGCATGTGCATTTTAAGTTATAGAAAGATTAATATTAAGAATTCTTGATAATCGTATTTTGTGATAAAAAGTAATAAATTTCTTTGTCTTCGCCAATTAAACTTTTGAGTGAAATTTGTAATTTTTATTTATTTTTTTTATCTATTTTGTTTTCTTATCATAAATATAATAGGGACTTGAAAAAACATTAATAACAGTAGTTAGATTAGATTTTCTCGACTCTAATTTACTTTAAAAATAAATAATATTATTCATACGTTACATGAAAATACTTATCATTGATATATGATTATCGTTTTCAGTATTTCATAATAACTTTTAGGTCGTATAATATGAATTTTATCAAACAAAGAGTTGAGATTATGAATCGTTGCAAATTAGTTTTCCTTAATAATCTTTAAATTATTTGAACAAAACATGATTAATTTAACATCAAAATAACATTTCCTAATTTTGATTGATGATGCACTGGCGAAGTTTTATGATTTTCAAAATTAATTGATTTTTATAAAGGATTTTTAGAACTTATTAGGGTGTTACGTAAACCAGCTGTTGGGACCACCCACGCCTTTATTCGTGGGTCTATAGATCTCACTAGCACTGATATTGTCCCCACCTTACCACCTTGAGCTCACAGGCGTGGAGTCTTACTTCAAAAGGCATTGGTACTGTTACGGAGAGAACCTAACGTAAATACTTCTTGAAGAAGTCAAGCTTAACCGATGTGGAACAATATTTCTGTCCAGGCATCTCCAACAATCTCCACCTTAAACCAATACCCCACTAAGGTGCCTTGGCTTTAGACCGACTTTCCTCCAAAATGCCTCACCACATGACATGTCATCACTAGCATATCTAGAAGCACCGACTCAAGGAATACGTGCTACCACTAACATACATGTCTTGTCCCAATCGAACTATTAGCTTTGATACTAGTTTTGGGCCCACCTATGACTTTATCTGTGGGTCAGTGAATTTCACTAGTATCAATGCTATCCCTACCTTAACTACCTTAAGCTAACATGTGTAAGGTTTTACTTTAAAAGACCTCAATATTGATAAGTCAATAATTAGACAGTATTTTTAGTATATTTTTGGGTGATTTTATATGTAAAAGGCTATATTACAATGTTTTTTCTATTGTTTTTATAATTTCATGTTATATTAAGGCTATATGAAGATATGGATGAAAAAAGGAAGAAAAGTAAAGAATTAGGTCAATTGAATAAGTCACAACAATTCCATAGAAATTTGAGGTTTACATTAGGAACCACTACATATATCGACAGCAGAAAAATCCAGCACTCATCAATAAATCAAGAATGAACTAGGATTCACTACCCAAATTGGTGAACCACATAGGCATATTTCCACTGATTTTATCAGCAATTTAGTTGGGATAGAGGATTCAGTTAGGATTCGCTAAACTCAGCTACGAGAATTTTGGATTACAACAAGTAATTTTAGTTCGATTGGGATATGTATTACTTAGAATACTATATATATTAACTTAGGGCTTCGAAATTAAGAGCCTTTTAATTAGACTCAATCTTTTTTATTAGTTTTAGATTATTTTCACTGTTCTTTCTTTTGAAGACTTATTAGACACTCAATTGTTCAATATGAGGTATTTTTCATTTATGTCTTTTATTTATTTTATTGCAATGTTTATTTTGAATATGTGTGAAACGTTTATTAATCCAAATAAAGTCTGAACATGAACTTAAACCATTTTGCAATGTAGCTATAATAAAGAAGAATTTGTGCTTAATGCTTTAAACTTGATTGTATACACCAATTCACGGTTTTAATAGATTTGTTTTTTAGTATTACAATCAAGAAACTTTGTATTGCATGCATAGTGGCCAATTTGAATGGTGATATTTAGTTTCTGAATCTAATATAAAGTAGTAACTTGGATTAATTTAAAAGGGTTTTTATCATTTAGATGTTTTACGTGAATTGTGTTATAAATTTGATATTGATACAGCTAATTTCGATAATATTGGCTTAATAGTAAGATTCTTTCATAGAGTATAATGATGTTTTATTTATATTAGTTATCTTTGAGCTTTCAAAGAACTAATGATAATAAAATTAGAATTTGGCATTTCGATCGATATAAGGAACACTGATGGTTTAATAAAGGTTATCAATCTTGCTTATAATTTAGGTTTAACGATTCAAGAATACTTAATTAGACGATGATATTATGATTATGACTATAAGTTAATTAATATTTTTGGATTAAAAATGGTTTATGTTTCATTGTTCTGGATATTTGTTTAGATGTTTATTTTATGTTAATTTGATTTGAATTTAGAATATTTATTATTAGTAAATTTAAATTGTGTTAGTTAAGTTAGTTTATTAGGTTTAATTGATTGCCATAGCTTGATTATATAATTTTAATTCCCATTTTAATTAAATTAACTAAATTAATTAAATTAATTAAAGTAAGATAAATAATGACACATGTCAAGCATGTACAATACGTTTCTCGTATATTCTTATTATTCATAGTAGTTGTAAGTGGAATCGTCTCTACAAGGATTTAGAAAACTTCTTCAAGAAAAAGGATTCTAAAGTTTTATTATTATTACTTTACTTTAAATTAATTAATTTAATTAAAATGAGAATTAAGAATCACTTATTCAAACTATAATAATCAACAAAACTAATTAAACTAATTTAATTAATACAATTCAAATTCACTAATATTCAAATTTATTCAAGTCAATAGAATATAAACATCTAAACAAACATATAGAATAATGAAACAATAATCCATTTTACATCCAAACACATTACTTAAATAATATTAATATGCATACTTTAATATCTTTATAAAGTATTTTAGATCATTAAACTCAATTCATAAGAAGATAGCCTTTATCAAGCCATCAAATCTCCTTATATCAATGGAAAAGTCATATTCTAATTTTATTTAACTAATCTTCGAAAACTTAAAGAAATTAACTTTAGTCAATAAAACTGCATTACGTTCCATGAAAAGTTTGAACTGCTAAGCGCAATATCTTCGAAAAGCTATTTCAATATTAAACTTAGATCTCAATCCAGCTTAGATATCTAAACGGTAAAAGACATTTTAAACAATTCTAGTTAATACTTGAAATTAGGTATTGAATCCAAATATCACAATACACAGTCTAGAAAATGCATGCAATATAAAGCTTCATGATTATAATCAACAAATGATAATCTCTTAAATTAGTGAATTAAAGAATATGATTGATTTAAATCATTAAATACAAAATCATCTCATTATTATAACTACACAAAAAGGATCAAGTTCATGTTCGAAATTTGATTAGATTAATAAACTACTCACTCATATTCATAATAAACATCGCAATAAAATAAATAAATGACATAGATAAATACCTCTAATTAAATACTTCGAGTCTTCAAATCGTCACCAAAAGCAATGCACATTAAATCTAAAAAACTAATAAATATTAAAGCAATAAATTATGGCTCCAAGAGCAATGAAATATTAATCTAGGTACTCAAGGGAAATTGATTTCGTAGTCGCAAGGTTCATATATATAGTATTCTAGGTATTACATATCTCAAACTAACTCAAAATCTTCGTAGCTATCTAATATTTTTGAAATCGTACCCAGCAATTCCTGATTGATTTCACTTATAACTCAAATCATTGGCCAAATCCTTAAAATGAAGTTTTGTGCTTCACCAATTTATCAGGTGATTTATTCACAAACTGTGAATCCTTGCCAAATTGCTAGCAGTGATTTATGGTTGATTCTTGATTAGCTGGTGATTTATTGTGTATTTCTTTCACTTGGTTAGATCATTCAATTTCTTTCATTTTTCATCCATTTCTTTACATATTCTAATTATAACGTGAAATCACAAAAGTAAGAAAAGAATCCAGTATAATATAGCCATATAAATCCAAAATTACTCTAAAATATATTATAAAACACTGTCTAATTGTTGACTTATCAAATACCCCCAAATTCAAAACTTTGTTGTCCTGAGCAAATGAATACTCTCAATTGTATTCTCTTTTCATCATTCATTCTAATTTTATAATTACTTACTTTTATTCTTAAACATAAGTGATCATTAAATAGTAAAATATTACCCTCATAAGAATAAGAATTATGATCGAATAGAAAGAATTAAGGAACAACTCCTTATTTGACAACTCAACCTTCTAGTTACGCAATACACCTCAAAATTTAAAGTTTAACTAATTACCAAGGCCAAACCACTATATAGATTTTCTCAATCTCCACTGACAAACACCAAGCTTACAATAACTAATATAGAATCTCAAGATACAACAATCACTAAATCAATCTCATTTTCAAATAATATTAAAAATGTCAACACAATAAAAGTCGATAGAAATTTTTAGTCATCCATAATTATCATTTCATTTTCATTTGTTGGGATGTTTGAATAAAAATATACTTCATTGAACTTTGATATAAGCACTCGAGCTAAATCTTTTATTTAAAGAGTTTTATATAAACATTCTTCCATTTTTTCTCTCTCTTTTTTCTTATTTCTTTTATATATATTTTTTTCTTTACATTATATTCCTACAGTTCCCTACTCCATTTCCTTTGGAATTCATTATTCTTTTTATAGGAATTCTTCATCACATTGTCCCACCACTAGATTAATTCCTTCTTTTTCTTTGGAAGTTTTGGGTCTCTATAAAGACCCAAAATTTATTAATAGTAAATTAGTCTCTAATCTGGGTTATCGACCCATGACGTGGCTAAAGAGTAGGTATGTGATCCCAATACTCGACATAGAGACTGAGAAATATATTATTATTTTTTAATGATGGATGCCTAGTATGATGTATGTGTGTACATTATATCCGAATTTTTGTTCAATTTGATTATTCATAAGTTAAAAGCGTAAATAAAGTAATATCACGATATGCATGCAAGCGTGGGACCGAGGTAGAGAGTAGTATGGTAAGTCATAAGTTAATTAATTATGATTTAAATAACTAATCAAATGTTCCTATAGTTAAATTTATATTAATGTGGCATAAGTTAAAAAATAAAACAACAAGCATTTATATGCCTCGGGATGCACTGTCACCATCACCATGTGACTTAGGTCAATAAGTTTGTTAATATGAATGATTTAATGGATTGTAGGACCATGTTATAAGCCATTAGATGTTCCTTGAGATGGGTTTTTACACGAGATCAAGGGCCACAAATGAAGATCATCACAATATAAGTAAGATTTTGTGGAAAACTTCAAAACACTCTTCATTACATGCAAAGGGGAAAGAGAAGTCTGGGGTGATGATGCAACATTGAAATGGGAAAATTCAGTGATTTGGAATGTGTTGGATTAAGTTAGAGAAGTCTCACGATGAGTTAATCCAACCTTCATCTCCATTTTTGTTAAAATTCAACAAAATTGCAAATTTTAGTTTCAAATCATAGAGGCTTTAAAATCATGGGTATTTATGAGTGTTTTAAAGTTTATTTGATCAAATTGAAGTGTACTTGGGGTGGTAAGCACCAAAATTCGAAAATATACACCATAAAGTGTAGGCTAAGCTTGAGGTTGTGGCGGCTTCGTGCCTTTTATACACACAGCGCCAAGCCATAGCATCAAGTTGAAGGAGGAAAAAGAGGGATAGATGACACATCCATCATGATACCGTGCATTTGAACATACGACGCCACCACTGTGCTATGCCCATTGGCCCAGTACAATGGTTATGCTGTGACGACACTTTGATCTTGTATACATGGCGCCACTATAGCTCCTGACCCTAAAAATATATTAATTTTTATATAAAGTCCTAGGTTTTTTTAATCAACTTCAACCCACCCTTAATAATTTATATAACTTCTAAGATACCTTAATTAACATTAAGAATCGGGGAGTCATTGGCGAGTTGCAAGGTGTTGAAAGGCAGGATTAGTTTAGGACTTTGCGTGAATTGTCAGTAAACATATTGAGGTAATTCCCTCCATTTCATTCCATTTGAGTATTGATACACAGTCACTTAAACTATTTCTATATCTTTTTCTTATTCCAAATGTCATGACTTATATGCGTTCTCTATCTAATGTTTATTGGATTCATTTAGTCATGTTATAGCTTGTTGAATGGCATTCCTTGCTTTGATCTCATTATTCGTTGGATTCACATATTTTTGTTGACTCTCAACTGTTGCATTTTCTTTACAAAATAGCATGCTATGATATCTTCATTTCTAAGTCGTGTTTGTACACCTAGATGTCAAGAGATACAAGTGTAAATGTAATATACAACTTCAACTTGTTGTTAATTAGGTTTAACCCATCAGTCTCGGATTCCCTATTATATGAGTAGCGCAACATACGAGGTTAGATTCTATGGGGATATCGACTCTCCACACATCTGATGTTACTAGCGCGACACACGGGTAATGGGACCTGGGGATATCGGCTAACCTAGATTTGTGTGACTTCTTAATTTGTTATCCTTTGTAGTAACTTGGCAACTGTTTGCTTACCTTTCTTTGAGCTTATCTTTCTTCGTACCTTTTGTATGCTTTCAGTTACCATTCTTTATATATGTTGACATACATCGAGTGTGCACAATAATTTCTTGCATTCTACTATTAACTTGTAGTAGTGTAAATGGGCTATTGTCTCTATAGGGATTTTTGAAATTTTAAAGGAAAATAACTTTTTCTTATTTTTATTAATTTAATTAATCAAGTTAAATGGGAATTAAAATATTAAATAACTTAAAATTATGATTACTAACTTAAATAACCAAACCAACTAAATTAATCTAAGCAAATCAAATTTAAACTAAATTAAAAAATATTCAAATACAATTCAATATAAATAAACAAATCCCTACTAAACAATATACTATATTTGGATTACTTTCAAACACTATAACACGATATTACTTCACTCTATAGTTATAATCATAAAAAATGAAATCTTGAAATCATTAAATCTCACTTCGTAATAGGTCGATAGCCTTTAGCCGACTATCTATTTTCCTTAACTCAATAGACATGTCAGATTCGTATAATTGTAAATCAACCCATTGGATAAAACACAACACCATAGAAATATGATAGCATTAAAAATCATGCCTAATCTAAAGCCAATAATACCGAAGTCGGATAATAAACAATTAGAACACAATCACCTAGAACATCTACTCAGGAAATACCCTATAGATTAATCATAGTTACTACTTCTATAATTGTTGACAATAACTATAGACATAGATTCAGAATCATCATACCACATAACACATTTGCAACTATGCTTGCAATACTAATCTCCTTTAGTTGTAATATAAAAAAACTTGTTAATTTTGCGATTGACGTGTATGAATAGATTTCAAACATTAAGTACATGATTTCTTAATGATAACTATTTAGCAATCTAAATTGTCTAGGGTTTGTTTAGATTGATAGACTATTTAGTCATGCTAGAAATAAACAACGCATAAATATAATTAAAAGACATAATGAATGAATAAATACCTTAGCATAGATCAAAGCTCTAAAGTATCTTCAAACATAACAATAAAACTAACCTAAAACAAAAGCTAAAATCAAAATGAGATAAACTCAAATTCTTCATACTAATCTAAAAAAATGGGTATCTAACCTCAGCGATTTCTCAACGATTTCTCAACGATTCATAACTTATACTCAAATCCTTGAGCGAATCACCGAGTTTAGCTCTCAGTGCTCCACGATTTGGCTGGCGATTTATAGTTATTTGGCTAGCGATATATAAATCATTCTCCAATTCGCTGTGGATTCGCTAGTCTTCTTCTATTGCTAATTTATATGCCGATTCCGAGTGTTATTTCAAATCATTGTGGATTCATTAATCTAGTTTTCCAGTTGATTGTTTTGCTATTTTTTTTCTTTTATCTTCTAGTTCTTCATTTTCCTAATTAAAACCTGAAATCATAAAAAAGAGAATACCTAGTGTAATATCATCATTTAAGCCTAAAATCAACCTAAATTACACTATAAAATGTGTATAATTTTTGACTTGTCATATGTTGGAAATGTGGATGAATAGCCTTCAAGATTTACTTTCTACTTACTATATTCCCATTCTTTTATTAATGGTAGGTGCATATCTATCAAGTAGCAGACCAAGGAAGAAGAAGATCGATAACTACCACTGAGCCCTCGGCGAGTGGTTTTCATAACTTTTGTAGGTGATCACTTTATGTATTTACTAATTAAGTCTTTTATATAATTTTGGGTTGCATAATGGATTGAGAGACTAGACATGTATTATTTTATTTAGTTTTATGTGACCATTTATTTACCTAGTTTTCACAGTATGTGTTTTTATAATGCTTCAGAAAATTTTATTAAGTCTTTCCCTAATAATGATAAAATGATAAAAAGTTTTAATTAACTACGAAAATCACAACTAAAGAGTAATGAATAATATTTATCCAGAACAAGTTTAACGAGGTGAATGATACAAAAAAGCTAATTAATACGTTGTTAAGTCCTATGTGTCGTGGATTATGGCTTAATGACGAGATTAGGCCAAACGGTAACTCGTTTGGGGAAACAGGCCGTCACAGTCTCTTTTTTTCATTTGAAAACTGTTGTTAGCACTTCTCACTTTCACTATAGTTAACGAAGTATTATTTCCAACTAAGCAAATTTAATGGTCAATTTCCTATTTCTTCCTTTAATTGTAGGATAAGTTCTTTTCAGTATATATATAACATTAGATCAATAATCTTTGTAAAACAAGATTCTTAAAAATCTATCTTGTTTATCTTGCACTTTTGTTTCAATTTTCTACCCATTATAATGTCTAACACAAAGAAATCAACCCCCTATACACTCCTTTAGTGCAAACACAATCTAGGTTAAGTCAAATAGGGTATGACAATTCCTTTCTATCATAAACTTTTTATTTTCATGGGTATTAAAAATATATCTCTTCTATTTAAATGCGAATCTTATTCAATTAATATTTTTCTAACTAAATAAACTAAAACGAAGAAGTATTACATGTATCTTCAAAAATTTGAAAAATCTTCAATCAACTTAGAACATTGAATAAATAGATTCCACCTCTCAAATCTTTCATACTTCGCTTTTTTATACTCCACTTCACCTAAATACCCTCAAACTTATTCTAAACTTTGTCCTCAAGGTTTGAAATTTAAGTCGGGTTTCCAATAAAACAAATATATCTCATGAAGCATAAACTAATTACATAAAATAAGTAATGAAATAAATTAATAATCACATAAATGAATTTCATAATCAAATAAAACATGACAAATAAACATTTTCAGACATCATTAATAATGTAGCACAATCACATCAAACATAGTCAACATTAAACCACAGAATAGTACCACAATATCACATCACATTGCATAGATTATCATATTATATTACAAATAAAAACCTTACACAGAATCACTCAGAAATAGACAAAAGAAAGAAGAAAGTATATCAGAATTGCCATCCAGAAGTCACAATATCACCATAATCCCTTTGCTCATGCTATTAAGATTGGTAACTTGTTGAAAGGTCATAGAGCATGTAGACTAGAGTACTTTCTAGAATGACCATCATTAGGCAATCTCGATTGGGTATATGGTGTTGGAGTTTCAACTCCTTTGCATTGCATTCTCATAGCCATACGTTTCTCGAACCGTGCAAACTCCTCACAATTTCATGCTTGTTGTGAAACATGAACTCTTGATTTCTCAGAGTTCGCATTTGGTTCCACAAGATTGACCTCATCATTGCCATCTTCGTCTCTTCAGCATGCATGTGAGTGAAATCTTCAACTAGTGGCTCTAAGCTTTGGTTCATCCTCTCATTATACATAGCAGATTGCATTTCTTCCAAGACTTGCATGTTTTCTGCCTGTATACTTCTTCTCTATGTAGTCTCTCTTCTAAGTTCTCATTTCTTTTTCACTCCCCTTTGAATCTATATAGCCAAACACATGTTTGGTATTTTCTATGTATTCATCAGTGATGGTCCTATCAAGGTGAACATCCAACCCAAAACCAATCATGGGAACTTCCTCTTGTTTGCAGAATTTTGTGATCATTAAAAGTAAAGGTAAACCTACATTCTTGATTGTGGTCATGGAACTCCTAATTGAATCTTAAATGATCTTACCAACATCAATGCAACATGTCACTTGAACGATGTGGTACAACAACGTATCCTTGTAGTTCACAACCTAAAAGTACTACAAACTTGGTTGTATGCTCACATTGATAAAATAATTCCATGCTTTGGTGGGTTTCCTAAAGTGTTTAGTTTGAATGTGTTTTGGATACTCATCCTTATCCAAAATGAATCTATCCCCTAGAATTGTTTCTAAACCATTTCTTATAGTTTCATGGGGAAATATGTATGTAAGTCCATATTCAAGTTTTGGGTATTTGACACGTGTCGTGTGTGTATGATAAATTTCTCGTATATCCTTATTATTTGTAGTAGTTATAATTGGGATTGTCTCCACAATGATTTGTCAAACTACTCTAGAAAAAGGTCTTTTAATGGTTTTTATTATTTTTACTTTAATTTAATTAATTTAATTAAAAGGGGAATTAAAAATCACTAATCCAATCTATGATGTTTTAAAATTTAACTACACTAAATAAACTAACTTAACTAACACAATTCAAATTCACAAATTGTCAAATCAATTCAATTCAATAATAAATAAATATCTAAAAAAACATCCAGAACAATAAAACATAAATATTTTTTGCATCCAAACATGTTACTTCAATCATATAGTTATGAGCATCATTTGTAAAGTACCATAGATCATTAAACTTTAATCATAAGAAAACATCATTAGCCTACCATTAGTTCTCCTTATACCAGTGGGAAAACCATGTTATAATTTTATTAAACTAACCCTTTTGAATACACATTTTAGACTATGCATGAAATACAAAGTTCATGATTAAAATCCCTAAATAATAATCTATTAAATCAGTGAATTGATAAGTGATTATATAGACTTATATATAGCATTAGTTTAGTAGTATATTTGGTTTAAATATCTCAAAATGAGCTCTAATTGATGGTATTTATGTATTTTCAGGTATACAATGTATAAATGAGACAAAGGAGTGATTTAATGATAGTATAAAATTCACAAAAGCACAATTGACGTCATGGCAAATATGACGGCCCCAAATTTCGGGCCGCCTTGGAACCCGCCATGTCGCATTCCACGTCACCAATCCCTGCCACATAATGGCCCTCTTATCCGTGACACCTCGCGACCTAACTGGTTGCTTACACTTTTTCAGCAAACCTTAACCTAGCTAATTAATCTTTATATAAGTATTACTAATTTGCTTAGCTTGTTAATCAATTTATGAAGTTATAATACCATTTTACAGTGGAAGTCCTTAAATGATTAAGTTACGCAATATTTAAGAATCTTAAGTAATGGAAAACCTAGCAAAAAGATACCATGTATATATCAAAGGCGGAATAAGTATAGCAAAAAAATACGTATACATGTATTCAGGGTTCTATGGTCCCTAAAACCTAACAAAATATAAATACATACATATTGTAGTCATACACGAGCCAACATCACTATCTCAGAGGTAGTACTATAATACCTCCTTGCCAATGCCCTTGCTCGTCGAAGAAACTCCACTCGGTCACCTAACAAATACAATGATGAGTCCAGTGAGTAAAAATCCTAAGAGAAGTCCACACAATATTCATGAAATAAAAATGATAGTCAATAAGACATGCGAATATAGCACCTGGCAACAGTACGTCATATTCCCATGAATGTAGGCAATACATGACAAGTAAAATCGGTAGCATGAAATAAATAAACAGCACAAACCAACCAAACATGCCCGAAAATAAAAAATTATTAAGTACACAGTTGTATAATCATGAAAAAACCTTAACCTAAACTAGCCAGTAATCGATAAAATCGAATAAGAACCACGTATATACTTAAAGGCTTACAGTGACTAAATCCCAACTTTAGTTACTGGATGAACCCCTCAAGACGCTATTTCAATTCAAGGGAACACCCTAAATCCCTCCCAATGATTGTAAATTTATCCTACTACCGTCGACACGAGCACTAAACACAAGTAACATGTGCAAGCAATTTAACCACAACTATTATATACGCAAACCGAAATAGGAGTGAAAACCCCCCATGTGTGCCCACCAGTAGTCACACATGTAATCCGATATCAATAAAACAATCCATGAGTTTTATTATCCATTCCAATGGGTTTACTCACCTCAATCCGCGCTTCGACTTCCTCGGACTCTCGAAATCCAACCCAACTAACCACTCGATACCTGAGCTACGGTCCCCTAAGTCCTTGAAATCCAATTTTATATATTTAGTATGTTTATAGGTGTTTGGGATATGTATTAAGTTGAAAATCCCAAAATAATCCCTTAAATTCAGTTTTTATTTGGCATTAGCGCACTAATGGGTCTACCTAGTGCGCTAGGTAAAGTTAGTATGCTGGGGGATCTGTCTAGCATGCTACTTTTCTTCATTTTGAAAAATAGGTAAGTGCCCAGACTGATTAGCGCTAATCAGTCTAGTTACCGCGCTAATTACCCTTTGTGACAAAATCCTTAACTCGAGAATTATGTCCTAAACTCGACAATTAGCTAACTAGACCCATTTAACACCCTTTCCATATCTAATTGACCCAAAACAACAAATAAAACAACCTCAGAATAGCAATTTGACCAATTTCCTCAAATCCCATAAATTCACTAGTTTTCCCAATTTCATCCATAACACCAATTTATTCAAAACCAGTTGTAAATCTTTAATAAAAATGATCACAAAACATATATTTTATCAAGTTTATTCAAAATGAGGTACGACATAGCCTGTTGTTTTAATTTCATCAACTTAGCCTATGGTTATATTACCCATTTTAATTGTTTAACTACTCAACTTAATGTAAATTAGTCGATTTCCTAGTGTACCTATAGTTCTCCTACCCGATACCCGCGTTGGCATGCCTTTCGAGGCAAAACTCGTTACATAAACTTGACCAATAGCAACATACACACATGCGGTGCAATATAATAAAAATAATTTTAAACACCAAATATACTCAACCACCAATAAACATATTTCCTCGATTCTCGTGTCTGAGTCAACGAGTTGTCCATGCAATGCCCAAGTTATAACCTTTAATCCATGAGATTAATTCTAATCCTAGTTAATTAAATTTGGGTCATTACTATTCTTCCCAACTAGGAGAATTTCTTCCTCGAAATTTAAATCTCGAGTAAACTCTGGTGTATCTATTTTATCCACGTATGACCATGCCTTACACCTTGATAGTCCTATTCCATGGTCCCTTGAACACCTCACCACTCCTATCGCAGGGAACGTAGTGTTACCCTGAGACATAAGCACATGTTACGGAGGTGGTCAAAATCAGTCACTCTCTTCAACATCTTCGTAACCTACTCTCAGTTCGATTTTCTTAATCAAGTTTCCCTAACTTAGTTACCTAACACCAGTAACTGTAAACCTCTCTTATTATGTATGACAATATAATAATCATAACCAACCACAACCCACCATGATAATCCCATGCCATGCCACTACCTACCCTATTCCACCATGACAATTTCATGCCATGGCACGACCTACTCTTGCTCACCATGAAAATCTCATGCCATGCAATGACCTATGACAATCCCATATCATAACACGATAATCTACCATCATATCACCATGCATGCATAAACCTTAACTGTAATTATTATGAAAATTAAAATTACATACCCTGAACCCGTTGTAGGAATGTCTCTCGGCCTGGCTCAGCCACTACGTGCACCGGCTCTTGAGTCTAAACCAATGTCACCATTGCTGAAGTTGCCGATCTCTTTGAATAGAATACGCTCTGGCTGCCCGATCATCATCACTACGCCTCAATTGTACCATATAACCTCTTTCTCATCCCGATCACTAGGTCTTTTCTACCGAAAATTATGTCCAATCTATCTCTGACTTGGTGGACGAACGCCCATCGGCCCTCTACATCAGATATGTCTCAAGGGTACGTGTTCTATTATACATATCCTGTAGTATCTGAGCTCTGAAAGAACAATGGCATTGGATGTGTACTCAATCAACCCTCGAATGAAGTAATATATTTGTAGTCTTTTAGTGCATGCAACGTCTGTGTCAAACTGTATCAAGTACCAGTATCTATCCATATATTGTGACATTAACCGGCTACCCTGTCGCAAAGTTAGAAACTCATCTCTTAACCTCAATTTTACCTCCGTGGGTATATATTGATGATAAAACAACTTTCTAAACTCTGCCAATGTCATCAGCTCTAAGTGAGTATCCGTATACGTTGTCCACAACATAATAGCATCAACTCTCAGCATATGCCCTGATATCCTGGCCTGTATGCTCTCCTGAATCCACAATAGCTTATGTAACCTTTAATGCGCGATCAGCCATTTCCCACCAGCCTTCGGGTCTCTGCTTTCATGAAAATATCTTGGATCGAATTCGATAAACTCTCTCGCAACTTGACCTTTGTTGTCATTGAAATCTCAAACATGTCTATTTGTGCCGGTGTAGCAGTTGGAATCTCGGTCTGTGGTATGATCAGTGAAGCAACCACTGTCGGAGTCTCCTATACCATTGCATACGTCGGTATAGTCTAAATAATCAATAGAACTGTCATCGAAGCAACTATCATCTCAGTCGGGCTCCATACCCGGGCAACGGTGAGTGATGCAATCACTGCTGTATGTGCGCGCATCATATCTTTCAATAGCTCAAACTGCCTATCGTGTGCTGCGAATCATACTACTACTGCCGAATCCAAACCCTTATATCTAGTCTGGTCGCTCGTTTGACACACATCTGTAATAGGTGGAGTCGGCTGACCATCCATCATAATCTGCATCGAAAAATGTGCATCGGATCACCTTTCGTATACGTGTATATCATATATACCATTAAAAACATAATACGTATATAAACCTTATCACTACCCATCTTAAGTTTGCTTCCCAACTAGGATCCTAAGTCAAGATCTTTGGGTTTCCAAATATAAGGTTTTTTTGTTTAAGTTTTATTCTCTTTTATTTAAACTATTCCCGAGGCTTCCTCGAGCCTCTTTTTGATACCAAACTGTGACGTTGGTATTAGGTTAACAACACCTACACTTCCTCTTATAGGCTCGACCTTGCTCTGATACTAAATTATGACGACCCCAAATTTCTAGCCGCCTTGGGACCCGCCATGTCACATTCCACGTCACCAAGCCCTGCCATGTCATGGCCCTCTTATCATTCATGCCTTGCGACCTAACTGGTTGCTTATACTTTTCAGCTAACCTTAACCTAGCTAATTAATCTTTATGTAAGTATTACTAATTTAGTTAGCTAGTTAATCAATTTATGAAGTTATAATACCATTTACAGTATAAGTCTTTAAATGAGTAAGTTATGCAATATTTAACAATCCTAAGTGGTGGAAAACCTGACAAAAAGAAACCATGTATAAATTAAAGGAAGAATAAGTATAGCAAAAGATCCAGATACATGTACTCAACGTTCTATAGTCCCCAAAACCTAACAAAATATAAATACGTACATATTATAGACGCACATGAGCCAGCGTCACAATCTTAGAGGTAGTCACCCTATACCTCCTTGCCCTTACCCTTGCTCATGGAAGGATCAACACTCGGTCACCCAAAAAAATACAGTGACGAGTCCAGTGAGTAAGATCCCAAGAGAAGTCCGCACACTATTCATGAAATAAAAATGATAGTCTACAAGACATGTGAATATAACACCTATCAACAGTACGTCATATTCCCATGAATGTAGGCAGGACACGTATGGTGTTCCCGATTTCTAGACAGCTTTGCTACCCATTGGCCCGCTTTTCCTTTACGCCTGGCGACCCAACAAGTTGCTTACACTTTTCCAACTAACCCTAGTTACGCTAACTAACCTTTACATAAGTATTAATAATTCAGTTAGCCAATTACTCAATTCATTAGTTATATTATAATTTTACAGCAGAATTCTTTAAACGAGTAACTTATGCAATATTAAACAAACTTAAGTAGTGCAAAACCCGGCAAAAGGTACCATGTATATATCAAGGTGAGAAAAGTATGACAAAAGTTTCATATACATGTAATCGGTGTTATACGGTCCCCAAAACCCACTAAAAGTAAAATAAATACTTATTGATATCACAAACAAGCTGGCACCTTAATCTCACAGGTAGTGGCCAGTACCTCCTTGCCCTTGCCCTTGTTCATCAAATGATCTTAACTTATTCACCCAACAAATGGAGTGACGAGTCCAGTGAGTAAAATCCCAAGAAAAGTCCACACAATATTCATGAATTAAAATTGATAAACTATAAGACATGCGAATATAACACCTGGTAACAATACTTCATATTCCCATGAATGTAGGCAACGTACGACAAGCGAAAGTAGTATCGTGAAATAAATAAACAACATGTACAACTAAACCAGCTCAGAAATAAAGCATTAATCATTAAGCATATGTATAATTACGAAAACACCCTGACCTACACCAGCCAATAATCAATACATCGAGTAGAAACAAGGTATATACTTACAAGCTTACGGTGACTAAACCTCAACTACGGTTACTCGATGAACCCCTCCATACACTATTTCAAGTCAAGGGAACATTCTAAACTCCTCCTAACGGTCGTAAGTATATCCTACTACCATCGACACGAGCACTATACACAAGTAACCCATGCAAGTGATTTAGCCACCACCAATATATACGCAAACTAAAATAGGAGAGAAACATTACGTGTGCCCACCAGCAATCTCACATGAAATGTGATATCAATAAATAAAAACCATGAATTATGTTAAACATTCTCGATGGGTTTACACACCTGAATCAACGCTCTGACTTCCCTGGACTCCCGTATCCGATCCGACTAGCTCCCCGATACCCGAGCTACGGTCCCCTAAGTTCCTGAAGTCTAATTTTACATGTTTAGTATGTTTGTAGGTATTTGGGATATGTATTAAGTCAAAAACCCTAAAACAACCCTTTATGTTTAGTTTTATTTGTTGTTAGTGCGCTACGCAAATAGCGTAGTGCACTATATGCTGGAAGCGCTATGGATAGGATCTAGCGTGCTATTGTTCTACATCCTGAAGAACAATTTGAAACCCAGAACAATTAGCGCGCTAACCGTTCCAGGTAGAGCGCTACCTAGCCTCTGGGAATGAATTCTCAAGTCGAGAACTCTATTTTGCCCTTCAAATCTGATTACTTAAACCTATCTAACACACTCTCCATATCAAATTAACATAAAACAATATCGTAAACAACCACAAAACAACCATTTTGCATCAAATTGATCAAAATCTCATAAAATTAGGTTCAAAAGAAAGTGTAGATAATGGAGATGATGATTACCTTAGTTTAAATCCTCCAATTGAGCTCTAAAATAATTGAATTCCAGCTCCAAATCTATTTCTCTCATTTCCAGCAAGTTAGAATGAAAAATGGTTTCAATTGCATGCTTTTGATCAACTTATGTTATATATTAAGGTGGGATTTATTTATCGCCTTGATTTCAATGAGTTTACGTATCTCGAGGTTTATCTAATAGTTCACCTCTAGCCACTTAGCCCAGTCACTCCTACTCATTCAGTCCATGTGACACCAATAGATACTCTCATAGCTCCTAGATGTGCCAATGTGCATCTCTAGAAAAATCTTATAGTTCTCAATTAATTAACTGAACTATTCGCCTTGATTTATTTTAATTTAATTACTCCAACTAAAGCCCATTTTAATACATATGGTTAGTGGTTTATTTATCAAACTTAACCAACATACGGTTCCAGTAACCTTCGACTACTCGGTACCCGATGCCCCGCGTCTCAACACGCATTTCGAGGCATGCCATAGCCTAGTGTTTTAATTTGAGTTTACTTAGCCTATGGTCACATTACCCATTTTAAGTAATTAACTAGTCATCTTAATGTGAATTAGTCGAGTTTCCTAGTGTACTCGTAGTTCGCCTATCTGACACCCACGTTGACATGCCTTTCGAGACTAACACCCATCACACTAACTCACACGATTGCAAGATACACACATGTGAGGCAATATAATAATAATACTTTTAAACACCGCATATACACAACCACTATCCATAAAAAAACATTTTCCTCGGTTCTCGTGTCCAAGCCAACAAGTGGTCCATGTAATGTCTGAATTACAATCGTTAATCCCCGAGATTAATTATAATCCTAGTTTAATTAATTTGGGTCATTGCAACACGACAAGAAAAATCAGTAGGATGAAATAAATAAATAGCACATACCAACTAAACATGATAAAAATAAAGCATTAATAAGTACACAGCCGTATAATCATGAGAAAACCCTGACCTAAACCAGCCTGTAATCAAGAAAATCGAATAAGGACCGCGTATATACTTACAGGCTTATAGTGACTAAATCCCAACTTCTGTTACCGGATGAACCCCTCCAAACACTATTTCAAGTCTTGGAAACACACTAAATCCCTCCCGACGGTCGTAAGTATATCCTACTACCATCGACACGAGCACTAAACAAAAGTAACCCATGCAAACGATTTAACCATAACCAATATTTACGCAAACCGAAATAGGAGTGAAAAATATGCCTAGCAGAAACTACACATGTAATTTGACATCGATAAAATAAACCATGAATTAGGCGAGGCATTTCAATGGGTTTACTCACTTCGATCAGCGCTTCGACTTCCCTGAACTCTCGAAATCCGACCCGAGTAGCTACCCAATACCTGAGCTACGGTCCCCTTAGTCTTTGAAATCCAATTTTACATATTTAGTATGTTTATAGGTGTTTAGGATATGTATTAAGTTGAAAATCTCAAAAAAGTCCCTTAAATTTAGTTTTTATCTTGCATTAGCGCATTAATGGGTCTACCTAGCACGCTAGGGAAAGTTAGCATGCTAGAGGATCTGTCTAACGCGTTAAACAATCTAGTTACCAATCTAGTTAAGTGCCCATACTGATTAGTGCGCTAACCAATCTAGGTACCGCACTAATTACCTTTTGTGACAAAATTAGGATTCTTAACTCGAGAATTATGTCCCTAACTCCCCAATTAGCTAACTGGACCCATTTAACACCCTTTCTATATCAAATTGACCCAAAATAATAATTAGAACAACCTCATAACAACAATTTGATCAATTTCCTCAAATCCCATAAATTCACTAGTTTTCCCAATTTCATCCAAAATAACAATTTATTTAAAATTAGTTGTAAACCTTTAATAAAAATGATCGCAAAACATATTCATCAAGTTTTTTATCAAAACTAGGGATCTAACCCTCTAATTCAAGTTTTTATTAAGAACACACTAAATTTGGGTTCAAATGAAAATGTAGGAGATGAAGAATATAATTACCTAAGTTTAATCCTTTGATTTGTCCTCCAAAATGGGTGAATTCTTTATCTCTAGCAATATCCTTATTCTTCTCTAGCAATATGTGTAAATGGGTTGGTTTGCTTGTTATTTGATAAACTAATCATATATATTAAGGTTCTATAATTTCTAGCCATTAATCTCCATGCATTTACTTATCTCGAAGCTCATCTAATGATCCACGCCTTGACATGTATCCCAATAAGTCCCACTAACTCAATCCAAATGACACCAATTTGTTACTCCCATAGTTCCTAGATGTTCCAACACGTATCTCTAGGTAAATCACATGGATTCCAATTAATTAACCAAACTATAGGCCTTGATTTATTTGATTTAATTAAATTGCCTTAGGCTCATTATGATACATTTGGTTAGTGTTCTTATTTACCAAATTGACAAATTTGGTGATCCCACTAACCCTCAACTACCCGGCACCCAATGCCCCGCGTCTCAGCACGCCCTTCGAGGTACGCAATAGCTTATTTTTTAATTTAATCAACTTAGCCTATGGTTACATTACCCATTTTAATTGTTTACCTAGTCAACTTAATGTAAATTAGTCAGTTTCCTAGTGTAGCCATAGTTTATCTACCCGATACTCGCATTGGTACGTCTTTCGAGGTGAAACCCGTCACACAAACTCGCCCGATAGCAACATACACACATGTAGTGCAATATAATAGCAATAATTTAAAACACCACATATACATAGCCACTATCCATAAATAATATATTTCTTCAGTTCTCGTGTCTGATTGAACCGAATTGTCCATGTAACGCTCGAATTATGACCATTAATCCCCAAGGTTAACGCTAATCCTCGTTTAATTAAATGTGGATCATTACGCAAGGATGCTTGATGTCGTGGGAAATGACTACACAGGAAGGGCAAGACGTGTAGAAGGAAGAGGAGAATAAAAGTGAGACAGTAGTGTCGGTGCAGTGGTGTAGCCAGGGTGGTCTATAAATGGCGTTGAATCTAGTGAGAAGGGAAAATGCATACAAAATGGCCAAAGCTATGGCAGCTCTGTGACTTTACACACACAGCGTTAGATCACTTATACTCAAAGCCGAGACGTAAAAAATTAAAGTTCTATTTCGTGTGGAATTCTCTATTAGGGTTTCAATTGTTTTCTAAAGTGTCTTAAGAGTATAAATAATTATTAGAACGCGGTAAACGTATATACCACCATATATTGCAACCAATTATTGTAGTTTAACCGAGTTTACTTTGTTCTAGAGTATTAAGTAGAGTTGTGGAGGAGAAGACATTGACGACTCATGTCTATTTATTCAGTATTATTCTTTTTAATTTAATAAAGGTATTTAATTCAATTTCTAATTTCAATGAATACTATTATGTGCATTTTTATTTCAATGATGTGTGAGTAGTTCATAATCTTGAGGATCAATAGATCTTATGGTATGAATGTTATGCTAAAGTAGTTTGAATGGATTATAAAGATAAAAAGTGCAATGGTTAGAATTTATATTGATTCTACGCGTAATGCTACAAACATCTTGATCACATGTTTGTTGATTATAGGTTTTAGGAGTTACCATGGCCATTAGAGCTTTTAAATGGGATATGGACGATACAACTATAAAATATATAATATCGATAGATAGTTGTTGATTAGGAAGGAATGAATAGTAAACTTAAATGGTTATGAATCTAAAGATTTGGAACTTAAAGCAATATGGATCTTACATTAGTCACATCAATAGGCGGAGTTCTAGGTTGCACATTAAAATATTTTCCATCTCGATAGTGGGTTGAAGTGGATTTAAAAAAAAATTGTCTATTCAAATTGAGCATTACACACACATAATGAAGATGAAAAAAGTGAGCTGAAAAGCATAGTTATTTATTACCTAGGTGAAGTTGTGAACTAAGATCTTTTTAATATAAGAGTTTAAAAGTTATTTACATTATTTTGTTAGAAAAGAATAGTTAGTTAAAATCAATGAAAAGGAAATTTCCTTAGCAATAGAGTAAACCGGACCATGTATACTAAGTGCAATACACCTTTCCCTAAGGACGATATCTGTAATAAACGTAAATTGATCACATTATTACTATAATTGAGCCGTCATACTTGCGACCATGGCCAAGTTTTTGGCACCGTTGTCGGGGATAGGTAGCCACTTTAATATAGTTAGTTTACAAAATTGTTAAGTTTTATTTTAAGTAATTTACTTTCAAGCTTAAAAATATTATTTAAAGTTTCAAGTTTGACAATCTGCACTTGATCTTTTGTGTTTTCTTTTTAGGGAGAATTAGTGCATGCGTAGTAAAGAAGGGAAGGCCTTAGTGCCTTATGATCCTAAGATTGACATAACCAATAAAGAAAAAAATAAAGGAATCAAGATAGTGAAGGATCAAGCATGAAATCAACAACATGGTCAAGTTAATAACCATTCTGAAGGTAATATGGTAGTGCTAGATAGAGTACAGGGACAGAGATGTCTTCATGACTACTTCAAGCCAAAAGTTCTAGAGACCTACAATGGAGTGATGAGGCTTCCAGCCAACACAACAGAGTTTGAACTGAGGCAGTCTCTAATCAACAAGGTGCAAAATAGCTTATTCAACGAGCTAGCCTATGAAGATCAAATTGCACATGTAGATAATTTCTTGGAGAAATGCGACACCGTGCACATTACCAAAGTTACAAATGAGGTGATTCTAATTAAAATTTTAACCCATGCCATGTGGTAACCCTCAGAAGTCGACACCAAGTTGTTTTATTTTTCTGTGATTTTTGTATTACCTATCTAAAATAAAAAGTGTACATAATTTTATTATTTTACTTTGATTGACGGTTTACAATTGAGTCAACTTCTCAATATATGTGCACTCATGGGTATGGGACTATAGTTTGATTAATAAATATAAAAGTTACTTAAAGTTTAAAATTGGGTCTAATGATTTGAGTAAATGAGTTTAAATAAATTGTCGAGGGCAAAATAGACAATTCTTAAACTAGACACATGTGTAACTTGTTGGTGGAGTGAGTGTGGTAAGTGAGTGTGGAAAATAAGAGTAGATAAGGGAGAAAGAGAAATTAATGGGTGTGTGTGTATGTGGGTTATTTGGAGTTGCATTAATGCTTTGGAGAAGAGAAGAAGAACAAGAGAAAGAAAACTCACAAATTAAGTTAATCTCATCTTCAATCTTTACATTTCTTCAATTCTAAGTAGCTAATGTATTTGGATTTGAGTCTCTAATGTCTAATAGAGGAGGTTAACTTATTATGGTTGTTAGTTCTTTAATGGAGAAAGAAAACAAACAAGAAATAAATACATAAATAAATAAGGAAGGAAGGAATGAATGAATGAATAAAAAAAGGGCGAAGAAAATGGAGAGGGTGCTACACAAGCATGCACGACGTGAGTGTCGCACAGTACTTGCCTTATCTGGGTCGGGCCATCCCTAGGCTAAGCCGAGTTAGGCTGGCCACCCCTCCCTAGCTGGACCAAACCGGGTTCAGACCTGGTCCAAGGTTTAATTATAAAATAAAGAAATGATATAAATAATAGAGAATTATAAAAAAATAAAAAAAAATTCAGAAAAATAGGGACAATTGAAAAACAAATAGAAAAGGTTGAGAAAATTATAGGAAAGTGTCTTTGAGGATTTTGATGGGTTTTTACATTAAAATTCTCCTTAAAAAGCGTGCCACCGCTACGATTTTCCTATTTTGCACAAATTTGGGATTTAAAAATTTAAACACTATCAAATGGACTCTAACATGATATACATTAATCCAAATGACTACCAAAGACATAGGCTACTAGTGTCAGTTGTCAGGTGCCAGGTTAGGGAGCGTATCAGAGCCTAGGGAATGATAGTGTGGATCCGAGGTAAGTAAATCGGCTAGGAAATGCGCAGTAGTTCATTTGACCATATATTTTATTGGTATTGCACTATGTCTCGTTCGTGGAGTTCCTACCCTTGTATAAGTGTTCGAGGGCCAAGTAAGTCAAGAAAGTGTCTCTAATGGAGTTGTCCCCAGCTTGCAACCGAGGATATGACCTCAAGTTACCGGATTGTTTAGTCATAATAAGAAGTGTTTTATTCGGGGCATTGTTGATATCCCTCATTCGCGACAGTCTAGGTATATCAGGTGTTGCCGCGTCCTAGGACTCGATTTTGCTTGGTATTATCGCCACTATATAACCCCGACCCTTTGGCACCATCACTCTATGGTCTTTGACTAATTAGGCATCTTTCTATTATCTCTTTTAGCACTTATTTCTAATTCTACTTTCATTTCTATCTACATGAATTTTGGATTGTTTTATTTTTTTTGAGTTACTATTTAGATCCTGCTAGTTTTTACTTACTAAACTCGGCATTCTTATGTTTGACCGAGTGCAGATCCACAGTCAAGCAAGGGCAAGGCACCGATACTTGGCGATCTACTCTAAGGATATTGGAGCGACCCTCGCTTACTCAATTTTGTAGGTTTTTAACTTTTGTATTACTTATATATGTTGTTTTATTACATTTGGAATACTTGCTTAAGTTGAAAGATACACATAAGTTCTATATCATTCTGTATACACTCTATAATGTCACTTGATATACATGTTTTTTTTACGTATAGGGTTTCATACATTGGTTGTTTGACTCTTTATTTTCTTACATATTGAGTTATTTAAATTATTAATTTCTTTCGCTAATTTGTAAAACTTGAAAAATATTAATTACTCGACTTAAAATTATGAATTCACTTATATTAATGGATATGAGGGTTGAGTAGGCCTGCGTTGACCTTGCGAGACCGATTCAGGGGTCTATGTAGGCTTTGGTCAGACGAGGCCCAGTTCGTGGGACATTGGGGCCGTCGCAATTGGTATCAGCTTAAGGTTTTACACATAGCTCTTGACTAACCCACAACTAATATAAGACAAAAATTAAGAATACAGTTAGAACGCAGTTAGAACTTAGAGTGGAGCCCTATGTTCCTGACTTAGAGTTTTAATTGAGAAGTGAAGAGAGTTGGGGAAATAAAAACTTGGATCATTTATATGAAAATTGTTGTAATGTATTATACTATAGCGGTAATTATAAATTGATTAGAGACTCACTTGTTATTGCAAATCACGATGGCAGATCGGCCTTGGTCGAGTGATGATAGTAGGGTCGTAGGTCCCCGATTCGCGAGTATATAGGAGGTACAGTCCTTGACCACAAGCGCACATCCTAGGATTAACGATTGGATGAGATCTTGAGGATATTCAAGGCACATATCACAACTACACCATCACCGTCTTTGTTGACAGTGCCTACTATTCAAGAGGGGAGTGCGCCTATCGTACAGACCACTCCAACAGCTCTCATCATACTAACACCACTTATCATAGCTGAGATAGTATTGATTCAGACCGAGATAGTATCACCCGCACCACCTGCAGCGGCAGATACTACGCCGACTACACCTATAAAGACAAGTACTAAGGCAACAGTGGAGACGAGATAGACTCGTGAGTTTTAAAAACACCACTCGATCGAGTTTTATAATGGTACGAGTCTCAAGGTAATAGAGAATTTTATGAAGAGCTATGAGAAGATACATGACATATTGGCCAAATCAGAACACATAAGACTGAGTATATCATTAAGGTTAATGTTTGGAGAGGTCGATGTATGGTGGCGTAGTATGGTGGCTACCCTGGGTAAGCTCAAGGATTGGGCAAATTTCAAGAGGTGGTTTAATTAGAAGTATTTTCCGCCTTCGGTCCTAAAGTTGAAGAGGGTTGAGTTTTTGAGCATAAATAGTACACTAGGGAGTTGGTGATGCAGTATATACAAATATATATATACAGTTATTGGAGTATGCTGGAGGTATAGCTGACACGGGCACTAACTAGGCATACTATTTCATGGAGGGTCTATTGAGGGACATCGGAGGCACTGTGGTGACCATTGAGCCAGGGAGTTTACAAGTAGCATATGAGAGGAGCCTAGCTAGATAGACATACCATAGCACACACCTTGATGAGATCATCCCAACATCGGCACCAGCACAGTCAAATTATAGGTCAGGTGGTGATAAGAAAATGAAGAGATAATGATTGTTTAGGTTAAAAGATGTCAAAGCATAAAGTTGAGGATTTGTAGCGCCACCATTCATTCAAGTGTGCACCGTGCAAGAACCGCCCACTCTAGTATAAAGTTATACAAGTACACTACAGCACCCAGCACAATCAAGTTCGTCGCAGCAGTATAAGCAGACTAAGGGTAGAGGTAGAGGTTGTGGTTAGGCTCAGAGGTATAGATAAGGCCAGGGATAGATATATGACCAAAGACAGGGAAATAGGTCTAGTCAAACACATGGATAGGGATAGAAGATTCCATCGGGAGTGAGACCATACCGAGCATGTTTTGAGTGCGGAGAGAGTAGGCTCATGACATCGCTGCATCGGATCCGGCTATTACCCATAACCTTATTGAGGGGATGATTTAAGTTTACAATCGATTTATGAATATTATGATTGATTCGAGGTCTACGATATCTTTTTTTCAGGTCGTATAATTGATGAGTTAGGATTGAGACCTATTAAACTAGAGCGAACCTTGATCCTCAACATGGCTACTAGAGACAAGATATACTCGAACATATTATGTGTTGATTACCAAGTTGAGCTAGAGGACTAGGAGATGCCCACAAACTTGAGGGTATTGGAATTCCTAGAGTTTAAAGCCTTATTAGGCATGGATTGGTTAGCCACGTACCATGCACACCTTGAGTGTATCAATAAGGTGGTTATGTTTTGGCTTCAAGACTTAGCAGAGTTTAGTTTTAAAGGGACTTCAACCACGTTACCAATCACTAGAGCTAGAGTGGCCACGAGTTCAGATCTCGAGGCTTTTGCTAATATTTTGAGTACGTCAGAGAGAAATGAGACAAAGATAGAGGAGATGCATGTTGTATGTAATTTTCTAGATGTTTTTCTTACAGAGCTAGTAGGATTACCACCGCCCAGATAGATCGACTTTATCATAAACTTGGTCTAGAGGACCAAACCCATATTGATTATGTTGAATAGTATGGCTCCTATGGATCTAGAAGATATGAGGACCCAACTAGATGAGTTTTTAGAGTTGGGATTTATACATCCGAACATTTCACCTTGGGGCGCACCAGTTCTGTTTGTCAAGAAGAAAGACGATAGTTTAAGGATTTGCATTGCCTACCGGTAGCTCAACAGTCGTAGTGAAGAACAAGTATCCACTCCCACACATTAATGACTTGTTTGATCAGCTAACAGGGGCACAATGGTTCTCAAAAATTGATTTATGATTGGGATACCACCAATTAAGAATTCGAGATGAGGATAGGGAGAAGATTGTTTTCTGCACGAGATATGGGCACTACCAGTTTACCGTCATGCCTTTTGGGCTAATTAATTCTCCGATAATGTTCATGGATCTTATGCACTGAGTATTGATAGGGTATTTAGTTAGATTCGTGATAGTGTTCATCGATGACATTCTCATATATTCCAGGACTCATGAGGATCATGATAGACATCTCTAGATAGTCCTACAAACTTTAGTGAATTAGAGAATGTACGCTAAGTTCAGTAAGTGTAAGCTACGGTGTGCGTGTCGTGCAACACAGGCCCCCATCTGGGTCGGGCCATCACTAGGCCCAGCCTAGTTGGGCTTGCCACCCCTCCCCGACTGGATCGAACCGAGTTCAACCTAACTGGGCTGAACTAGACTCGGTTTAAGGGTTTAAATATATGATAATAAAAAATGATATAAACAACATAAAATTAGAAAAAAAATCAAGAAAATTTAAGAAAGATAGGGAAATTTTGAAAAAAAAAAAAAAAAAAAAAAAAAAAAAAAAAGGTTGAGAAAATTATTGGAAAGTGGCTTTGAGGATTTTTTTACATCGAGAATTCTCCTCAAAAAGCATGTCACCGCTACAATTACTCAATTTTGCACAAATTTGAGATTTAAAAATTTAAACATTATCAAATCGACTCTAACACGATATAAATTGATCCAAATGGCTACTAGCGACATAAGGCTACTAGTGTCATGTATCAGGTGTAAGTTTGGGGAGCATGTCAAAGCCATGAGGGCATGATAGCGTGGATCTAAGAGAAGTAAGACCAACTAGGAAATGCATAGTAGTTCATTTAAGCTTATAATTTATCGATATTGAATTGTGCCCCTTTCTTGAAACTTCTGCCCTTGTATGAGTGTTTGATGGTCAAGTGAGTCATGAGAGTGTCTCTAATGGAGTGGTCGTTGGCTTGTGATAGGACCATAACCTCGAGTCATTGGGTTGTTTGATTAGAATGAGATGTGTTTTATCCAGGGCACCATTAATATCCCTCATTCGTGATGGTCTTGGTACCGTAGGCGTTGCCGCGTCCTAGGACCCGAGTCTGCTTGGCGTTGCCACGACTATATGACCGTGACCCCGTGGCACCTACACTCAATAGTCTTAGACTACTTGGGCACCTTTCTATTGTTTCTTTTGACACTCATTTCTCGTTATACTTTCATTTTAATAATCTTATTCTTATGCGTTACTTGTAGCTTTATTTCTATCTGCATGAGTTTTAGATTGCTTTATTTATTTTGAGTTATTGTTTAGATCCCACTGGCTTTCACTTAATAGACTCGGCATTTTTGTGTTTGACCAAGTGAAGATCCACAATCGAGCAAGGGCAAGGCGTTGATACTTCGCGATCTACTCTGAAGACATTAGAGCGGCCCTCATTTACTCACATTTGTAGGTTTTTAACTTTTTGTATTACTTATATATGATTTTTTATCATACTTTGGATATTTTTTTGGATTTAGAGATACACATGATTTGTATATCATTTTGTATACGCTCTACATTGTCACTTAATTTTCATGCTTGTTTACATACAGGGTTCCATTCATAGGTTTTCCGACTCTTTATTTTCTTACATATTGAGTTATTTAAGTCATCAATTGCTTCCACTAATTTTTATAACTTGAAAAATACTAATTACTAAACTTTAAATTATGATTTCACTTATATCGATGGATAGGAGGGCTGACTAGGCTAGCGTTGACCTTGTGAGGCCGGTTCGAGGGTCTATGTAAACTTAGGCCAGGCAGGGCCCAATTTGTGGGAAATTGGGACCATCACAATGATCATGATGAGACTTTTCCTATTCCCGTTAGGTGGAAAGTTCAAATCCTGGTTCCAAGGACTAAACACAGGGAGTATGACCTCATGGGCGAAAATCAATGAAATATTTCTTGACATGTTCTTTCCTCTAGTGAATGTCAGCGAAATGAAACTAGAAATCAACCAATTCAAGAAGGAAAATGTCGAGTCTCTTGGTGAGGCTTGGGAAATACTTAAGGGGATGTTGAGGAGATGTCAAGGACATGAATATGTGAAATGGGCATAACTGCATATTTTCTACTATAGGATGAGTTATAGCACCAAAACACTAGTACATACCGCGACAGGTATGATTATAAGGAGCATTTGATTTCCTAGATCTTATATCTCAAAAATCTACAATCGCTACTCATTTCAAGTTGAGGAAACCAGTATTCGTATATGAGATTGATTTGTAAGGCATGATTATGGCACAACTATCAAACATGAGCAATCAAATGATGAAGCTTCAAATGAGACAAAAAAGTCGACAAGTGCAAGTAATGCAACATCTCATTAATCACCAAGCCATTGTGGTTAATCCAATGGACATGGAGCAAGGAATTGAGCTTAAAGAAATAAACTTCATGAACAAGCAGAGCTGTAGAAACAACTTCAGGCTGAGAGGAATGGCTCATCAAAGGTTTTATCAAGAATACAACAATTAACCCGACATCTCATATGGAAATCCTAATTATGCATTAAAGTCACCTCTAAGCTTCGATTAACAAGTGCGACAAGGAAAGTTATGGTAGAGCAAAGAAATGACTTCATTGAAGTCAATTGAAAAAATCTTGTACGTCGTCGACATGATTAATAGGGAACGCCGTGAGAAGCATGAAAAATAGATGGAAAATGTGAAGCAAGCTCTTAAAAGAATGGACAATGAGATATCACAATCCATTGAGAACCTAGAGAGACAAATTGGTCAGTTGGCCATTACTTTGAATTCAACGAAAGAAGAGTAGTTTCTGAGTAATACAATCATAAATCCCAAGGAGAATGTAAGTGTTATTGATATGATGAGCACTACGGCAATGATTGAGCCAAGGCAAGAGCTCTGATGTACAAGCCAGAAAGAGTTAACACTTTAGCTAGGAAGAATTATGAAGTGATGCATGAAAACGGAACAGAAGTGAGGCAAGATGAACTTGAAGGATTCAAGCAACAAAGGATCAATGCCTTGAAAAATCACAAAAATAGGAAGAAGCAATGGAGAGCTAAGTGACAAGATGAAGGACCTTTTGAAGAAGCACCAAAAGGAAATAATATCAAGGTTATTACAAATAAGCCAGAACCAAAATTCAAGATTATACAGGGACGCCAACCAATCAATGCCATGCCTATAAAGGAAATTTCATAAGCTGATTAGATGGGCAGAGGTTTAGAAACATCTTGTGTAGTACAGGAGCCTCAATCAATGGTAACTTAGTACCAACAATAGGAAGAGTCTCAAATGTACATGTGAACGTAGGTAAATTCACATTCATTGATGATTTTAAGAGTATGGATCATGATATAGATGATGATGTGTCTATGATACTCGAGCAACTATTCTTGAACACAGTCAATGCAATCTTGCATACGAATAAGAAAATGATCATAATAAGTATCGAGGAGGAGGATGATGTAGAGAAGATTGTTTTTGTTGAAGGGCAAGAAGTACATCCAAAATGGAGAGATATCATTATCTCCAACCTACAAATGGAATATCCCAATTTAGACACGGACTAAACGAGGAAAAAGGCGTTGGGCTAAGGACATTAAACTAAGGGCAACTAGGAGGAAGCCCAACTATTTTTTAATTTTATTTTTTATATTCCAATTATTTATTTATTTAGCTTAGTTACAACAATCTAAACGTTTTAGTATTTTCCAACTTTTCAAAGTTTTGTGTTAATTGTGTAGGAGAGACAATTTGTTGAGCGGTATTGCATCGAAATGGAAAAGTCTCGGCTAACTCAGCAAAGAGCGTCAAAGAATCGAGGAGTTAAAGCAATAAAGGTCAGGTAAATGGACAAATCATTAGAAAGTTTTATGAATTTTTATATATACAGGGTATTTCGTCCTGTCATGATGCCTTGTGTAGTAAAACATAGAGCTAGGAGAGCGACAATAGGGAGTCAATGAAAAATTTGTAAAATTATGGAAACATACTGCTTGACGTCGTGTGTATACACACAAGGTGTTGCGATCTAACAAGGTAGCGCCAGGACGACACCAAACTGTGAGCAAAAAGTGCTCATAGAGTCTTAATGTTGTGGCCACGTTGTGGCGATGCCATGCCCTATAAGGGATGGGATCAGCATCAAGGAAAGGGTTTTAAACCCTTTCAACCCATATTTTTCACACTTGCAACATATTCCATACACCACCAACCAAGCATATTGACACGTGTCGAGCGTGTACAATAGTTTCCCGTATTTTCCTATTATTTATAGTAGTGGTAAATAAGATATTATCTCCATAGGGTTTTTTCAAATCTCAAAAGAAAATGATTTTTTAATTTTTACTAATTTAGTTAATCTAATTAAATGGGAATTAAAATACAAAATAACTAAAATCTATAACGACTAACTTAACTAACCAAACTAACTAACTTAATTCAAATACTTTAACGCAAACTAAATTAAACAATACTCAAACTGAATATGTAATATAAATATTGTAAACAAACATCTAAACAAACCCCCACTAAACAATGTAATATACTTAGATTGCTTTCAAACACTAGAACATAACATCACTTCATATTATAGTTATAATCATAACAACTGAAATCTTGGAATCAGTCCTAATTCAAAATAGGTTGATAGCCTTTAGCCAGCCACCGATTTTTCTAAATTCAATAGAAAAACCAAATTTTTATCATTGTAAATCTACCCATTAGATAAAACGTAACACCATAGAATACAATAGCATTAACACTTAATGAAAAATCATGCCTAATCTAAGCCAATATTAGCTGAAGCCACATAATAAACAACTTAAAATACAATCACCTGGAACATCCACTCGCAAGAATGCCCTATAGATTAGTATTAGTTACTACATCTATAATTGTCTTCAATAATTATAGACATAGATTCAAAATTATAGTACCACAATACACATTTGCAACTATGCATGCAATATTAATTTTTATTAGTTGTAATAAAAAAACTACTTGTTAAAACTGTGATTGACGTGTATGAATAGATTTAAAGCATTAACTTCATGATTCCTTAATTATAATTTTCTAGCAATGCAAAGTATATAAATGTCTAGTGTTTTCTAGATTGATAGACTACTCACTAATGATGGTAATAAACAGTGTAAATATATAATTAAAAGACAACAACAATAACAACAATAACAATAACAACATAGCCTCAGTCCCAAATTAACTGGGGTCGGCTACATGGATCAAACTTTTCCATTGTGCTCGATTAAGTGCAATTGATAGTGAGCTTTGCAAACCATTCAAATCCCTCTTAATTAATGCATCCCATGTTAACTTTGGTTTGCCCCTACCTCGTCGAATTTCTACAGTTTCTATTGAGTCAAGTTTTCTAGTTGTGGCATTTGTAGGTCGTCTTTGCAGGTGACCAAACCATCGCAACCGCCCTTCCCTAATCTTTGTATCAATTGGTGATACTCCTACTTGTCTTTGAATTTCTATATTTCTTATTCTATCTTTACGAGTTTTACCATACATCCACCTAAGCATCCTCATTTCTGCTACGTTCACTTCATGTAATTGTTGTTGCTTTACCGCCCAACATTCACTTCCGTAGAGCATAGTTGGCCTAATTGCGGTCCTATAAAATTTTCCTTTTAACTTAGTAGGAACATGTCGATCATAAATCACCCCCGTTGCACTCCGCCATTTTTTCCATCCAGCTTGAATTCTATGTGTGACATCATTTTCAATGTTACCATCATTTTGTATGATTGATCCTAGGTATCTAAAGTTGTTTACCTTAGGAACTTCTACTTCCCCTAATTTTACAACTCTGTTATCTCAATGTCTAGTGTTTCCAAACTCACAATGCATGTATTCAGTTTTCGTCCTACTCAACTTAAAGCCTTTAGATTCTAATATATACCTCCAGAGTTCTAATTTCCTATTCACTCCATCTTTAGTTTCATCCACTAAGACAATATCATCTACAAATAGCATACACCATGGTATATCATCTTGAATATGTCTAGTTAGTTCATCCATAACTAAAGTAAATAGATATGGGCTTAAAGCCGATCCTTGATGTAGTCCTATCGTAATGGGAAATTCTTTTGTAGCTCCTCCGAATGTCTTTATACTCGTTACTACTCCATCATACATATCCTTAATAGTGTCTATGTATCTAGCATGCACTCTTTTTCTTTCTAGAACCCACCAAAGAACATCTCTAGGGACCTTATCATATGCTTTTTCTAAATCTACGAATACCATATGAAGATCTTTTTTCTTTTCTCTATATTTTTCTAACAATCGTCTTACAAGGAAAATCGCCTCCATAGTTGACCTCCCGAGCATGAAACCAAATTGGTTCTCTGATATTGTTGTTTCTCTCCTTAGCCTATTGTCAATTAACCTCTCCCATAGTTTCATAGTGTGACTCATAAGTTTAATTCCCCGGTAATTTGAGCAACTTTGAATGTCTCCTTTATTTTTGAAGATTGGCACAAGCGTGCTTCTTCTCCAATCCATTGGAATCCGTTTTGATTTTAAAATTTTATTGAAAATTTTTTGTTAACCAAGTCAATCCGATTTCTCCTAAACATCTCCAAACCTCTATGGATATTTCATCTGGGACACATGCTTTCCTTATTTTCATTCTTCTCAATGCCTCTTTAACTTCTACAATTCTAATTTTGCGTGTATAGTTTACATTTCTTTCTTGGTGTGGGTTTTCATCTATTATAGTATCAACTTGGCCATCATTAAATAAACTATCGAAGTAACTTCTCTATCTCTCCTTAATATCCTCCTCGCGCATTAAAACATTTTGATTTTCTTCCTTAATACATCTTACATGACTTAAGTCTTGTTTCTTTTTATCTCTTAATTTGGCTAGCCTATATATATATTTTTCGTCATCTCTATTACCTAACCTTGTATATAGATCTTCCATGAAATTTGTTTTAGCTTGACTAACTACTTTTTTAGCTTATTTTCTAGCTTCTCTATATTGATTGTACGCATCTTCATCTTGACACTTAGGTGTTTTCCTATACATCTCTCTTTTAGTCTTAATTGCTCTTTGGACATCCTCGTTCCACCATCATGTTTCCTTCTTTGGGGGTCCCAAGCCCTTAGATATACCTAATATGTTTGATTCCGCCCTCTTTATGCAACTACTCATTTTTAGCCGCATTGTATTAGCATCTAAGTCAAGATTCCAAACATTTTCCTTTAGTAATTTTTCTCTAAACTCTACTTGTTTACTATGTTTTAGGTTCCACCACTTTATTCTAGGGTCGCTAACTCTTTTATTTATATTATTCTGTTGTGTTAGCTTAATATCAAGTACTACTAACTTATGTTGGGTAGTAAGTGCTTCACCAGGTATTACTTTGCAGTCTCTACATAGTTTTCTATCTATTTTTCTTGTCAAAAGAAAATCTATTTGACTCTTATTATGACCACTACTAAAAGTAATTATATGCGACTCCCTCTTCCTAAAACTAGTATTTGTTAAGACAAGATCATATACTAAAGCAAATTCTAAAATTGATTCTCCATCTTCATTTCTATTACCGTAACCGAAACCTCCATGAACTCTCTCAAACCCATCGTTACTTACCCCGACATGCCCATTTAAGTCTCCTCCAATAAAAACCATTTCATCTAATGGTATACTCTGCATAAATCCATCCATATCATCCTAAAACTTGCGTTTGATGCTCTCGCTTAATCCTACTTGTGGTGCATATGCGCTAAGTATGTTAATTTTTTCATCTCCAATAATTAATTTAACTAGAATCAATCTATCCCCCATTCTTTTAACCTCTACGACCTTATCCTTATAATCATTATCCACCACAATTCCTACTCCATTGCATTTTCTATCTATACCAGTGTACCATAACTTAAACCCTGTGCTTCATATTTCTCTACCCTTTTCTCCTATCCATTTTGTCTCTCGGAGGCAAGCAATATTGACTCTCCTTCTAATCATGGTATCTACTAGTTCTATTGACTTCCCCGTAAGTTTTTCTATGTTCCATGTTCCTAAACGAATTTTTTCTCCCCTTTGTATTTGTTTTTCTTTTCTATTTCTATTTTGTCTAGAAGATATAGTGTTCGTATCTATGATTTTCTTTTTGTTTTCATTTTTGTTTTTGTTTTGAACTAGCTTCTTTACCCACACCCGTCCTTTGTGTGGGAACCCTTGATCATTTTTCTTCACATCCGGGCGACAATGTGAAGGGTCTAACTTCTTTACCCACACACGTCCTATGTGTGGGAACCCTTGCTCATTTTCTTCACACCCAGGTGGCGATATGAAACAAACCCTTGCTCATTTCTCACTACACCCAAGCTCCGATGCAGCGCATCGCTAGGTGGGAACGTCCCAACGTTTATAAATGTTTGATCCATTTCATGAAAAGTGACAAAAGTTTTACGCTGGCTATCAACCTATCGCAACCCTCCTCCATTTTCCAAGAATGGAAAATGAGCTTGGGGCCTCCCTCCCTCACTTTTCGGGTATGAAAAGTGAGTTTGGGACCTCCCTTACCCATTTTTCTGTATGAAAAAATGGGCGTCAGAGTCCTCCTCCTTTGTCCGGACTTGGGACCGGCTATGTAGCGCACATAGTGTACAACATAGGTGGAGTTTATATAATTAAAAGACATAATGAATAAATAAATAAATACCTCTTAAAATAAATCAAAGCTCCAATGTAGCTTTAAACATCAACTAAAACTAATAAAAACTTAAGAAATAGGTTTTGAGAGAGAATTAAATAGAAATAGAGTTATTTCGAAGCTTTCTAGCCTTATTTATAGTCTCCCTAAGTATAAATATTCTAGATAAACTCAAATTCTTCATATTAATCTAAAATCTCATAATCGACCTTAGGGATTTCTCAGCGACTTCTAAGTTGCACACAAATCGCTGAGTCGATCACTGGATCTAGTTCTCTGTGCTTCACTAATTCAGCTTGCAATTTTTAGTGTATTCTTCAATTCGCGGTGGATTCACTCACGCTTTCTTGCTGCCAATTTAGATGGAGATTCCTAGTGTAAATGCAAATCACTATCTAATCACTGGGTTTTTTCTCCGATTGATTGTTTTGCTCTTCTTCCTCTTTTTCTTCCATTTCTTCATTTTCTTATTTAAATCCTTAAATCACAAAAACAAGAGAATACCTAGAGTAATATCATCATTTATATATAAAATCAACCTAAATTATAGTATAAAATATGTTTAATTATTGACTTGTCAAATACCCCCAAACTCGGCACTTTAATGTCCCGAGCAAAGAAATACTCTCAATCATATTCTCTATTCATTCTTTATAAATCGATTTCAATCTAATTCATCGTAACTATATATAATATAAATTTTAAAATAGATGTTGTTTTTAAATGAAACATATTACCGCTAATTAAATGAAAGTTATAATAGAATAAAACAATTTAGACAAACTAAAATATCATTTAATGACAACTCAACCATCCAAATCAACACTTTTAAGAATTTAAAGTTCATTACCAATGTCAATATATAATATAGGTTTTCTCAATCGCTACTGACAAGTATCAAGCTTACTATAACGAGTATAGAATCTCAAAACACAAAAACCACTATATTAACTTTAATTTTAGAAAATATTTTATAATAGTACAACAATTAAAATCAGTAGAAGTTTTACCAAGATATCAATGAATATATCATTTAAAATATGTTAAATTATTAAATACTTCATTCAACTCTAGCTTCAATTACTTGAGTTAAATCTTTTCTTCGAAGAGTTTAAGAATATCAATCTTTTTCATCTCTCATTTTCTTTTTACCCAATTCAAATTATTTCCTCTTATTATTATATATATATATATATATATATATATATATTTCTTTTTATTTTGATTTGAAGTCTAGCTCCATTTCTTAATGGAATTTCTCACATTTTCCCATTATAGATTCCCTACTCTATTTCCTTCAAAATAACATTTCTCACTATCCACTAAAGTTAAAAAGAGCATTATTTCTAACTTATAGAAATCCATCAGTTTCTAATTCATTTCTTCTTTCAATTGTGTCATATTAACTTTCTATATACTATTAAAATACTTAATTAATAGCTTTTGTATTATAAGATTCTTAGAAATATTTCTTGTTCATCCTACACTATTATTTTAATCTTCTACCCATTATCAAGACTAACACAAGGTACTCAATATATTGTATACATCAGCTAGTAAAGTTAATCAAAAATGGTATAAAAATTGATTCCTTCTATCATAAAATTCACTTTGGTAATAAAAATATCACTTCCATTCAAAAATCTATGCTATGTTCATTATCATTATCTTTCTAACTAAAAATAAAGTAAAATGAAATTCATACTTATTTTCGGAAGAAATTTTAAAAATTTTGTCAACTTACTTGAATATCGGATCTTTTTGAACTTTGCATATATTCTTAACTTATTTTCTACCTTTCTTTCTTTCCTTGCTTTCTTTGCTATAATTGCCATACATCTTCTAAAATACCCCCAAATTAGTTCCAAGCCTTGTCCTTAAGGTTTAAAAATGAAGTTGGGTTTTCAACAAAATAAATATACTACGTGAAGTATAAAGGAATTGATATAAACATAAATTTGATAATCAATATATAAATGAAATTAATTTAGAATTATCATAGGACAAAGTGCATAAAAAGTTTATGAATAAACATCATCATTATATATCAAATGCATCAAATCTCGCACCACAACAATTAATAATTTGCATCATACAGTATACCACCACCATAAACACAAAGTATCACCATAAATCACAAGGTATATCATTAATACTGGAATTACATAGAAGACCTCACACAATATCACTCGGAGACAAAGAAGATAAATAGAATAAGGAATTCAATGTCGTCGTTCGGAAGTCACGTCATCATCATCCTTTACTAGATCAATCCTCTCGGATTAGTAGCTCGTAGCAGGGTCATAAATGTAGTAGTCCTAACCTAACAGTGTTGGAACATTAAGATTATTGCTAAATGGTATAATCATCTATGTAGACGGTACATAAGTCTCGATGCCTCCTTGACGTTTGTGTCTCCTATGCCATCTGGTTCTCGAACACTAGTTCTTGGTTTCTCAAAGTTGTCATTTGATTGCACAGAATCTCACCCACGAAGGTTAACTCTAACTCTTCCACGTATAATTTGTTATAATCCCTAGCAAGATGCTCTACATTCAAGTCACGTCTAGCTTCCAACATCTCTTCCAAAATTCTCCTCATGTCATCTCTGATTTTCCTTCTCTTCTCTGTCTCTCTTCTAGTTATCTCAGCCTTCTCTCTTTCATTTTCAGTCTTTTCATAACCATTTACTTTTCCATATCTCTCTATAACTTTGTGCGTAATGGTCTTCTGCAGTAGGACATCCATCTCAAGCTTTGTCGTGTTCACCTGATCCGTTCAACAAAAAGTCTTGATCATCAAAGGGAAAGGTAGTTCATTTTTTTCATGGTGATTGCACTCCTAATCGACTCAGATAATTTGGCAAACATCCAAGTATCATAATATCATGACAATGTGGTAAAGTTGGACGGCCTTGTAGTTCACTATATCGTAATAGTGCAGTCTCGGTTGTAAGCTATCGTTGATGAAATAACAGCATGCTTTAAAGATTTTCCTAAACAAAATTTGGTGGTTATATGCTTCGGGTAACCCTCCGTATCGAAAATGAACCCATTTCCATGGATTGCCTCTAACCCTCATCTAATTGTCTCGGTAGGGTAGGGTACTTAATGGCATATTCGGGATTCGGGTACTCATCATTTTAATTTTAGTAAAATCTTAGTAAACCAAAATACCAATTTATTCTTGCAACGAAATAATCCACTGTCCTTCCTTCAACTCGTGATTCAATCTTACTCTCACTTCCATAGGCATTTGCGTAAAACTCTCGCACTAAGAAACCACATCCCCTCTCAATAGGAACATCCTATAAGTCTAAATGGTTATAGTCCCTAGCCAACAATCCCCAGTTCCTTGCCTCAATGATATCTAAGATCCTAGACATGTATTTCAATTCATTCTTCACATTAAATCCCCTCTTTGAGATCAATTTCATATCCTTCACTAAATCATTCTTAAATTTTTATAAGGCCTTCTCATTGACAAAGCTCGCCTTTCTGAGTACATATTTTTTCTCCCCCATTAATATCTCTAGTTCAAATTCATCCATTTCCTCCTCTTCTACATAATCATCATCAGTATTGAAACTAAATGATGAAGTGGTCTAATCCTAGGTGTGTTAAAAAGGTTGATGTTGGTAGGATTTGAGAAACTTTGGGTTTGGTCTTTGTTTTCTTTACTAACTTTCCCAATCCTTTCTCCTTTCTTAAACCTTAGCCCTTTCCACCTCAGGCCATTTGGATAAGTAAAAGTAAAAGAATGAACCTGCAAAACCATTTAAAACCAAATTTGTCGAAAAAGTATTCGGTAAAATTCAACTTATCTATTTAAAAGGACAAATTCATCGGGAAAGTCATTTACAAATTGAGAGTTTGAAATTTATGTGAAATTTGTCGATAAATTATGATTAAGAAGAACAATCATTCATATATAACTCTAGTCAGTTGATAAACATGCACGAAAACTTCCAAACTCATTTGAAACTTAATCTAAAATTAGCTTACGTATAAAATTCGATCCATTCGCCATCTATGAAAAATAGTTTAAAAATTAGATAGTAATAAACAAATCATCACATCACTCCCATACTAGTACTATAATAGAAAATATTCAACATCAAACCATTTTAAAGTAAAATTTTAGAAATTTATCTTCTAACCCAGTAACAATCCATAATCGGTGAAAAACTAAAAGTTTTAATCAATAAAAGGTTAGGGATTTTGTAGATAACCTTCTTGAAAGTGATTCTTTCAAGATTGAAATTCAAAACACTTCTTTAGAATACTCCTCCAAGCTCTGATTCGACCTCCCTTGCTCAAGCCCTAGGTGGCTCTACACTCTTAAAACTCACCAAGTTTTTGGGTTGAATGTGTGAAAATTGATATGGAAATCACTTAAAGACATTAAAATCATGCTTTGGAAGGTTGGATCTAGTCGAGAATTGGCCTCTTGATTAAAAGGTTGTGATGGTTTGTGAGTGTGAAATGGTTAAATATGGTAAATTCGGGTTTTTGCTTTTTAACAAGTCGAATTCATACAAATTTGGGTTTAACTGGATTCGCTGCGAAATTGCTAACAAAATAATTAACTACAATCCTCAGTAGCTCAACAATTTGTCCAGTATGTTCTAGTTATAAGTTCAAATCAGTGAGAAATCACTATCTCAAGATTAGATTGAAAACTCTACACACTACTGCCAATTTTCTCAGTGAATTCTAGTACAAATGGGAATCCCTAGGAAATTGCCAACCTATTTTTACTATTTTTCAAATTAAATTGATTTTCTAAATATTTATTACATATATTTCCAATAAAAAGTTAGAATTATTCAAAATTATCAAAATTTAACTATGGCATGTATTAAATAATAATCTTATTACTATAAATAACTAACAAACTTACAATTAATTTATGAAAACAATATAATAAGAAAATAAATTGGCTCGATTAACCCCCTTACTTGAAATTATTCCGAAATTAAATTCCTAAATTGTCCTTATTATAAGAGTCAAAAGTTGAAAAAATATAAAAAACAACTAACTAATCCTAATACTAAAACATAAAGTAAAGATAGAATATGGGTTTCTCCCATAAAGCGTTTTTTTAACTATCGTTGGCTCGATTGAACCATGCAATTCTGAATTGCTTCTATAAACTTAATTGTAGAATTATCCACTCTAGTGCCATTCTAGAAAGCGATTGCTCAGCCATGCACCCTAAAAGTGATTCTCTTGTTCAAAGTATCCGTAATAGCTTGCAAAGTGGCTAAGAAAGGTCTTCCTAAGATTAATGGAGGATCTCCGTCGATGAAGTGTGGCATAATCAAAAAGTCTATAGGAATAATGTACTTGTAAATTTGAACTAGAACATTAGTAACCACAATTATTGGTTTTACTAAATAACATTTCATAGAATGACTTTTTCATAAGCAAGTACATCCAATTCCACTTGAGTATGAAGAAAAAAATGAATTGGCTTGTACTTTGCTCTAGAACCCATATCGCAGATAGCTTTAAAATGCCAAGCCAATTTGACCTTTATGTTTATGTATATATCTCATGGATCATCGAGCTTGACAATTGCTAAATTCTTCTTTTTCTTCTTATTATTCTTTGTAGCTTTAAATTCCTCCATTTTATGATCGTTCTTAACATTTTTCGGTTGTTTAACCCTCCATTCTCAGGTTATTGTCTTTTGATTTGAAGTGTCTTCAATTTGATTATTCTAGATCATAGCATTTACATCTTACATTATTAATAACATATATTTCAGCTTTATGATGATTTAATTCTAAAGACTCATTATCATTAGTTTGTTCATTATAAAATTCATCAAAATTTTCATAGATATCTTCATCATTGAAACAGAAAGTGACAATCTTGTTTTCAAATTTCATAGACATTGCTCCTTCAAAGATGTCTAACTTTGTTTTAGCTATTTTAAGAAATGGTCTCGCTAAAAGTATGGGCGGGGGTTTAGATGATACTTAGTCTCTCATTTCCATGACATAGAAGTTAGCTGAAAATACTAAGTCATTTACTTTTACTAAGACATCTTATAGTAAATCATAAGATTTAATAAATGTATTGTTAGTTAAGGTAAGATTAATAGGTGTATTAGTCAACGAACCTATTTTCATTGACTCATATAGTTTAAGTGACATAACATTTATTGATGCTCCAAGATCACACATAACAAAATCTATTAAATAAGTCCCTATTGTAATGGGAATTCCAAACATTCCTAGATCAAAACATTTCTCAGGAATTTTCTTTTTAATTAAAACATACACTTTTTGTCCTAAGTTTTCTTTAAGTTTTTCTAAAGATTTATCTTTTGGTTTAGAGAATTCTTTCAAAATTCTATCATAATTAGAAGATTACATAATTGATTCCATCAATGGTTTATTGATTTCTATTTTCCTAAATGCTTCAAGAATGTCTTCATTATTTTCTTCCTCCGTAGCATCAGCTAATTGTTGTGGAATGGTAGAATATGAACACATATTTTCATTTAAATTATTATAAATCTTATCAGTTTGATCCCAAACAATTAATTCAAACTTTTGTAAAGACTTTTCATATGCTTCAACTCTGGCTAAATACCATAGCTACAGCCTTTTAGGAAAAGGTGTATATTTCAATTGTTCAGCCATCCATTCTCTAGTAGGAATGACATAAGCCATCATTTCTTCTTCTTCTTCTTCTTCATTAGTCTTATGAGTTTTCTTTTTATTATTTTGGTTAGGTGTCTTCCCTATTAAGGTGTGTCTTTCTTATCACTGAATAAAGGATTAACTTGTGCTTGATAAGTAAGAGCAACATTAGCTTAAGCAGGTGCTTTAGCTTGAACACTTTGTTAAGTACTTAACCTATTTATTTGTAATTTCATTTGACTTAACCAATTTTTCAATTCATTAATAGTAGTATCAGTTTTAATCTGATTTTGAGAAATATGTGTAAGGTTTTAATTACTTTAGTTCATGAAAATTATGCAAGATTTGCTCTAAATTGGGTTTCATAGGTTAAGCATTGTGTCGAGGTTGTTGATTAGGTGTAGATTGCATCTAAGCTCTTAGTCCATAAGTATTGTAATTTTGATTTTTAAGGACCATAACTAAGATTTAGATATGGTCTTTTAGGATGATAAGTATTGCTATTATATTTATTTCTTGGGGACCAAAAAATTGATTCATTATTGCATTAACCTCTTCAGTATTTGCTTCATTTAAAGTAAGACACTCTTCCGTAGGATGTGTGTCACGACTCGAATTTCTAATCTCGTTTATTATCTATAATCGATATTACCAACATGTGACACGGGACCCACACTATGATACATACATTGACCAGGGCGAGATGGTCGACGTATATGTTAGATTTTTTGTCTTGTATGCCTAGTGTATTGCATATGTGTAGACTACTAGTCACTCTTACTTACATATAGGTGTCGAGACGTGAGTGGAGACATGCTTTGTGATGTGTGACAATGTGGGACTAGGAAAGAGATGTGGTAAGTTTATTTTAAGCTTACTGTAGCTTATATAGTTGAAATAATGTTGCTATAGTTGATTATATATTAAACGTACATAAGTTATTAATTTAAAACAATAATCATTTGATATTCCTCGAGATACTTGTCGACGTATCTAAAAATCAATTGAGTTTGACATTGGTGTCAGTTGGATGAAGTTAGTGGAGAGTAAGTAGGAAATGTGTCAAGGTGTAGGCTTTGAGATTAGTCTCGAGATACGTATATATATTAGGATCAATGGCTAATAATCAATCTTATCTAAATATGTAAGATTGATTTATCAACACAATGCAAACAAAACCATTTTCATTTACAAAACTTAGAAAACTTGATGGAGATGAGAAATCTTACTAGAGAAAAAGAAATCAATAAGTTTAAGTGTGGTTTATCAACTAGGTAATTTTACTACTCTAGCAACTTAATTTAATTTGATGAATTCATGAATTTAATGATGTGTGGCTGTTATAGTAAGGTTAATTGGTGTTTTGTGGTCTCTAGAGGTGTGGAATGGAGAACCCGAGGTGTTAAGGTGGCCTATGTGTAGAGAAAACTCAAAGTTTTAAGTGCAGAATTCTGGATTTTCCTGCACCTAGTGAATTAGAGATACTCGGTAGCACGCTAGCACGCTAGGTAGGCTATCTAGCGCGCTAATTGCTCTAACTAAACAAAAATCATAACTTTCATAATTTCAAACTAAATACTTTAAACATGTCCAGCCACCCTAGTTAAACGTCCAAACACATTTAAAAACATGTTAAATAATAATAGGAACCTAGGGAAGTGTCTCAAGGGTTCAGATACGAGATTTGAGGTCTCGAGAGACTAGTAAAACTAGGACTTTACATTGCTTGATGTACGTATACCTTTTGATTGTTTTATTTACATTTCATATCCACTTTATGCTTGTTTATTGTAGTCTGTATTGACTATGTCTAGCATTGTACTCTCGCTTGTTGAGCTTGATTTTCATGATATTTTGATGAATTGATTTGATTTCAGATCCATCCATGTGTTTTATGTTATTTTTGTATGTTTCATAGTGAATATAGTGTAAATAGCATGATATTGGAATTAAGAGTTGTAAATGACTTTGTAGACCTATAACTATTTGGGAATTGTGCTTTGTAGCATAGCAAAGCTTTGAGATCTTTAATGAGCCAATTTCTTGGAATTATAAAGTAGTTATAGAATCTAGAGTCCATTGCACAATGTTGGAGTTGATCAGCACATGGGATTAGAGTCTATGGGGATTTCAGCACTTGCTACTATGATGTGGCACACGGGGTTAGAGTCCCTGAGGTTGCTAATACACCAAGGTTAAAGTCCCTAGTGACACTAGGGTTAGAGTCCCTAGTTATATTAGACTATGCGATGGTACTCATATCCTTTAGTGGTTTTAAAGGCTTTAATGACGCATGTCACGGCCGACTAAATCTAAATCATAACTATTTAGCCTCGTGTTAATTTTACTTCCTTAACCGTGGTATTTCTTAGCGTATTTCTGATATTGATTTTTCTTTATTTAACTTATGTTTTTAAATACCATTTAGTCTTTTGGCAATGTGAATGAATATGTCATTGGGGATTACTATTATTTTTTGTACTCACCATCCTTTTATGACAGTGAGTGCAGAGTTGTCGACGAGCAGGCCTAGCAAGGAGAAGATTGGCGACTACCTTTGAGCCAGTAGGTTTTGATATTTTGTGTAATATACAGTTATGTCTTTTTATAAATTTTGGGGTTGTATATTGGGTCGAGTGTTTAGTTCCCCGACTTATGATGACCACTACACTATTTATATCCACCACTTTACTGTATATGCATATGATCGTTGTTTCCTAGTTCTCATACTTATGATTTATTATAATGCTTCCATATAATCTGTTAAGTCTTTTGTTAAATTGTATAACTCTTAATTAGTTTTCAATTACTCTGAAATCTATTAATGTTTTAACATGTGTATTAATTATCCTAAACATGTTTAATGAGGAGAATAAGACAAAAAGGCTGACTAATATATAGTTAAGTCCTATGTGGATGAGGTTATGACTTAATTACGAGATTAGGTCGAGCGATGCCCTAGATTAAGGAACGGGCCATCACAATTAGTATCAAAGCTAATGCTTTCAATACGTAAAACACAAACTTGAATAAAACCTAAATTTTAGATGTGGAAATCAAATGATCTTTGCCTAGAAACTATTAGTTGGGAAATGAGTGAAAATGAGCTAGAGGTTCTTTTATTTACATGTTAGTTTTTATATGTATATATGCATTATCTACGTGGATGCCGGTGTCACAAACGTCATCAAATTGTAGAGTACGATGGCAAATTGATGTAAGATCAGATATTGCGGCAGCTCCATTGGTGACAGTACCGGGAAATACAACTGAAATTGTACCACGCATTACTACTTTAAAGTCCTCGAGTTTTTAGAGTTCAAGATGATTTTGGGGATGGACTGGTAATCAACATACAACGCTCATATTGGCTGTTTCAATAAGACAGTGATATTTCAGGTCCTAAGGCATCCGCTATTCACTTACAGAGGTAGTTTAGCGAGGATAGTAGGCACAATAGGTCAACCTATGACTAGAGAGGAGAAGGAGGCATTGATTGCATTATACATAGTGGCAGATAGTTGGGGACTCAGGCTTGAGGATATATCGATTATTGGAGAGTTTTTAGATGTGTTTCTAAAGGATTTACCTAGTCTACCACCACTGCAAGAGGCTAATTTTACTATTGAGCTAGTACCACGCAGCAGACCGATTTCCATACCGTCATACTACATGGCCTCACAAGAATTAGAGGAGTTGAAGATTGAGCTTCAGGACTTGGGACATACGGGACTCATCACACTCTCTATGTCGCCAAGGGGAGCACTCGTAGTGTTTATAGATTTGATGCATCGGGTGTTTAGGTCGTTTCTTGATCATTTCATGATAGTCTTCATTAATGATATACCGATATATTCAAGGACCAGGGAGGATCGCGAGCGGCACCTCAGGGAGATGTTACAGACCTTGAGGGAGCACAAACTCTATACCGAATTTAATAAATGTGAATTTTGACTTTCACAAGTCAAGTCTCTGGAGCATGTTGTTGGAGCAGAAGGGATAGCAGTGGATCTATCCAAGATTCAGGCAATTAAAGATTGGATGGCATCGACGTCAATGACAGAGATCAGGAGGTTTCTCGGTTTGGTAGGGTATTATTGTCGGTTTGTAAATGATTTCTTGAAGATCGCTTCACTGATTACTAGGTTGAACCAGAAGAACTTCAGATTTGATTGGCATGAGGAATGCGATGAGCCATTTGCTCAGTTGAAAAGGTTATTGACTACTGCACTAATATTGATATTGCCAAAGGTTAGACATGGATTCTTGGTGTACATAGATGTTTTTCATAGGGTTTTAGGTTGCATGTTGATATAGGAAAATGTTACGGTATCTTATGCCTCCAGATAGTTGAAAGTACATGTGAAGATTTACCCCACACATGATTTAGAGTTGGCTACGGTGGTATTTTCTCTGAAGATATAAAGACATTATCTATATGGAGAGAAATGCACTATTTATGGATCACAAGAGTCTGAAGTATCTCTTCACATAGAAGGAAATGAATATTAGACAGCACTGATGGTTAGAGTTTCTGAAGGATTACAAATTTTATGTGGAGTATCGCCTAGGAGAATCCAATATAATCTCAAAGGCGATTAGTAGGATACAGGTTAGAGATCCTGAAGTTATCATATGCCACAGGATGCAATAGTATGGCTTAATTAAGGTAGAGGCAAAGGCATGTTTTCCAGAGGTTCCTACAGGTACTCGGATTGAGATTTGCGGACAGATGAAAGTACAGACCATGTCTACATAAATAGTATCAGATAGAGGATCGACAAGTTATACCTGAGGTTTAGTAAGTTGGCGCAAAGTACAGATTATGTTTACTGGATGGAGACGTCTAATTAGTGTCTGAGATATAAATATAGATTGTGGATACTATCAATGCCAGAATTGAGAGATAAGATTCTTCAAGAGTTACACTGTTCTTGATTCACTATTCATCTAGGCAGAACCAAAATGTACCATGACATGAAGAGACATTTTTGGTGGCTTAGGATGAAGGCAGATGTGTCTAAGTTCATCTGGAACTGTAGGATATAGCAAGTGAAAACTGAGCATCACAGACCTGTAGGGTTACTACTACCTCTTCACATCCCACGATGGAAGTGGGAAGACATCTTTATGGATTTTATAATGGGATTACCAAGGTCCGCTAGGAGATATGATTCTATTTGAGTGATCATTGACAGACTGGCAAAGTCTGTTCATTTTCTACCAATTACTGTGCATTACATATTTGATCAGCTGAGTATACTATTTAAGAGAGAGATTATCAGGCTGCACCGAGTATCATTCACTATCAAGTCTGATAGAGATGTTATGTATACATCTCAGATATGGCAGAGTATGTAGGAACAGTATGGTACGTGCCTATAGTTCAGCGCAGCTTTTCATCTTGAGACTGACGAATAGATAGAGAGATTAATTTAGGTCCTTGATGATATGTTGCGGGCTTCTATATTGGATTTTTGTAGATCTTGGGAGGAGTACATGCCACAGTGTGAGTTTACTTACAACAACAATTATCATGCCAGTATTGATATAGAACCTTTTGAGGTTTTATACGTAATGGCCCAAATTAGTTAAACTAGGATTAGCGTTAATCTTGAAGATTAACGGTCGTAATTAGATCGTTACATGGACAACTCAGATGACTTAGACACGAGAACCGAGAAAATATGTTATTTACGGATGGTGGTTGTGTATATGTGGTGTTTCAAAATTATTATTATATTGCACCGCAGGTATGTATGTTGCTATCGGGCGAGTTTGTGTGACGGGTGTTCACCTCGAAGTGCTAACACGAGTATCGAGAGGCGAAGTACAAGTACACTAGGAAAACTCAACAAACTACATAAATATGACAAAGTCATTAAATTGAAATTGGTAATGTAACCATAGGCTAACTATATTTAAATTCAAATAACAGACTATGGTGCACCTTGAAATATGTGCTGAGACACGGGGCACCAAATATCGGGTAGTTGACGATTAGTTAATTTATTTTGATAAATAAAACACTAATCATATGGTTTGAGAAGGCTAACTATAATGTGACTTAATTAAATTAAGAAAGCCTATAGTTTGTAACCAATAAAGTGGACCACAAGATGGACATCTAGATGATTATAACGGGAGAAACAAGGAAGGGAGTGTGCTATTGGAGTTAACAATGGAGTCATCTAGTGATAAGGGACAGCTTGTCTATGAACCACAAGATATCCTTGAGATACGTACGCACACTTGATTTTAATCAAACATATATATATATATACGTGTGTCATTAGTGGATTGTTGATTCCAACCACTCGCACAATCCATGCAAATCCAGAGAAAACCTAAAGAAGAGAGGGATTACAAGCTGGAAACTCAACACATTAAGGACCAAATCAAGAGCTGAAACTAAGGTAATCGTCATCTTCATCTCCTCCACTTTCCAATGAACCCATTTTTTATTAAATTTAGTGAATACGGATTTAATGGTTAAACCTCTGATTTTTTATGAAAACTTGATGAATTACATTTTATTAGCTCATTTTCATATAGAATTTACAAATGGTTTAACTAGAATTGATGTTTTTGATGAATTGGAAAGTTTGGTGAAAGCATGAGATTTGGAGAAATTTTGGTTAATTTGATGTTCTGGAGTGTTCTAGTTGTTGTTTTGAAGTTAAATATGTATGGAGAGCATGATTAAATAGGTGAGGTAGCCAATTGAGAGGGAAAGAAATAATTCTCGACTTGAGAATTTTATCACAGGGGCCATATAGCTCGCTACCTGGAATTGTTAGTGCACTAATCGTTCTGGGTTTCCAACTATTCTTCGTCCTTAAGAATAGTAGCGCCCTACATCAATTAACAAGCGCGCTATCAACACATAGCGCGTTACAAGATTTCCTTAGCGCGCTAACGACAGACAAAAAATAGAATTTAAGGGCTGATTCTAGATTTTTTACTTAATACATAACTCAAACACCTATAAACATACTAAACATGTAAAATTGGACTTCAAGGAGTTAGGGGACCATAGCTCGGGTATCAAAGGAGCTAGTTGGGTCGGATACGGGAATTCGGGGAAGTTAGAGCGAAGATTAAGGTGCGTAAACCCATTGGAAAGTCTCACAAAACTCATGATTTGGTTTATCGATTTTATTTTCATGTGTGACTGTTGGTTGGCACACATGGGTCTTTACTCTTATTTCAGTGTTCGTATATATCTGTTGTGGCTAAATTGCTTGCATGGGTTACTAGTGATAGCGCTCGTGTCGATGGCAGTAAAATATATCTATGACTATTAGGAGGGATTAGGGTGGTCCTGATGTGTAACAGCGTCGGGAAGGGACCATGTCATTTACTAAAGCTAGGGTTTAGCCACTATAAGCCTGTAAGTACATATGTGGTTCCTATTTGAATTATTGATTACTGGCTGGTCAACATTTTCTCATAATTATACAAATGTTTATTGATTAATGTTTTACTTCTGAACTGGTTTAATTGATATATGTTGTTTATTTATTTCACGCTACTGATTTTACTTGTTGTGTGTTGCCTACACTTATGGGAATATGACATACTGTTGTTAAGTGTTATATTCGCATGTCTCATACATTACCAATTTATTTCATGAATATTGTGTGGACTTCTCTTGGGATTTTACTCACTGGATTCGTCAGTGTATTTGTTGGGTGATTGAGTGCAGATCTTTCGACGAGCAAGGGCAAGGAGGTACTAGGTAACTACCTCTAAGATTTTTGAGCCAGCTCGTGTGTCATATCAGTATGTATTTATTTTACTTTTGTTGGGTTTTAGTGACCATAGAACACTGATTACATATATATGGAACATTTGTTATATTTAACTCGCCTTAATATATACATGGTATCTTTTGCTAGGTTTTCCATTACTTAGGATTGTTGAATACTATATAACTTACTTAAATTAAGACTCTAGCTATAAAATTTCATTATAACTTGATAAATTGATTAACATGGTAATGAAATCATTAATAATCATATGAAAATTAATTAGCTAAGTTAGGATTAAATGGAAAAGTGTAAGTAGCCAAGTAAGGTCGCACAACGTCGAGGATAAGCGGGCCCTGACATGGCAAGACTTGGTGACTTGGGATGCGATGTGGTGCTAGCAAGGTGGCCTGGAATTTGGAGCCACCACATTATATGGCAAACCGTGTCGATCGCATCGTGTTAGGCTAAGAAAGAGGACCGAGAAATTGTAGGGTCTGAGACTTTTGTTAACCACACGAAGAAGGTCAAACTAATCCATCAGATACTCGTAGGGGCCCATGATAGACAAAAGAAGAATGTAGGCAAATATTGCAGTGATTTCATGTACCGAGGAAGCCTTTGTATATTTGAAGGTTTCTCCTTGGAAAGGTCTTCAGAGGTTTTGGGTGAAAGGTAAGCTTGCACCTAAAATTTATCAAGCGTTTCATGATTAAGAGACAAGTTGAGAAAGTCGCGTATGAGCTTGAGCTGCCTCCAAAGATGTCATGGATTCATCCAGTCTTTCATATTTTGATGCTTCGATTAGCTGAGTCGAGAGCAGGTGTTTGATAGATTGTCGATTTGAGTTAGATAGACCCGAGTGATGATATTACTTATGAGGAACAACCTATTCAGATCCTGAATCGAATGGTACATCAGTTGAGGAACAATTATGTCCCCAAGGCTCTCATCAACTGGCAATTCCATAATGACAGGGAACTCACTTAGGAGTGGAAAGAATATATGATGAAGAGGTTTCCGTACCTCTTCGAGTTAACTATTAATCCTAACCACTTCGAGTCAACTATAAATCTTAACCTCTTCGAGTCAATTATTAATCCTAACTTAAATCTTATCAAGATTACCAATGCGTGACATGGGATCCACACCGTGATACGTGCATTAAGCGATGCGAGATGGTCAAGGTATATGTTAGATTTATTGTAGTGTATGCCTAGTGTATTGTATATGTGTAGATTACTAAGTCACTCCTACTTGTGTATAGGTGTCGAGACGTGAATAGGGACATGCCTCGAGATGTGAGTCGACATGGAACTGAAGTAGAGAGTGATGTGGTAATTTCATTTTAAGCTTAATGTAGCTTATATTGTTGAAATAATGTTTTTATAGTTGATTATATATTCAATGTACCTACATTAGTAAATTAAAATAATAGCCATTTGATATTCCTCGAGATATATTTTGGCACATCTAGAAACCAATCGAATTTGACATTGGTGTTAGTTGGATGAAGTTAGTGGAGCGTAAGTGCGAAATGTGTCGAGGTGTAGGCTATGAGATCAGTCTCGAGATAGTATGTACATTACGATTAATTGCTAATAATCAATCTTATAAAAATATATAAGATTGATTGATCAACACAAGCAAACCAAATCATTTTTATTTACAAAACTTAGAAAACTTGCTGGAGAGGAGAAATCTTACTAGAGAAGAAGATATCAGCAAGAATTTGTAAAGAAATCAGTGGGTTTAGATATGGTTAATCAACTAGGCAATTTTACTACACTAGTAACTTAGTTTAATTTGATGAATTTATGAATTTAATGATGTGTTGTTGTTATGGTGAGGTTAATGGATGTCTTGGGTCTCTAGAGTTGTAGAATGGAGAACCCAAGGTGTTAGGGTGGTCTATGTGTGGAGAAAACCCAAATTTCTCAGTGCGGGAATTTGGATTTTCTTATACATAGTGCACTAGGTGTGATCAGCAAGTGCACTAACTTTGTATAACGCGCTAGAGATACTTGGTAGCGCTTTAATGAGGTCATTAGCGCACTAGATAGGCTATCCAGCACTCTAATTGCTCTAATAGAACAATAATCAACGATTTCATAATTTCAAACTAAATACTTTAAAAAAGTCCAACACCCTAATTAAAGGTCCAAGTACATTTAAAAACATATTAAATGATATCAGGAACCTAGGGAAAAGTCTCAAGGGTTCGAATATGATATTTGGGGTATCGGGAGGCTAGTAAAGCTAGGACTTTACATTGCTTGATGTGAGTACACCCGTTGATTATTTTATTTACATTTGATATCCACTTTATGCTTGTTTATTATAGTATGTATTGACTATGTCTAGCATTGTACTCTCGTATCACGAACTTATTTGTTACTCCTCACTTGTTAAGCTTGATTTTCATAATATTATGATGAATTGAATTTTTTTGAAATCCATCCATGTGCTTTATGTCATTTCTTGTCGTTTCACTGTGAATATAATGTAAATAGCATGATATCAGGAATTAAGAGTTGTCAATGACTTTGTGGACTTGTACTCTTTGCGAATTGTACTTTATAGCATAGCTAAGCCTCGGAATCGATAATGAGTTAATTTCTTGGAATTATCAAGTAGTTATGGAATTTAGATTCCATTACACTATGTTGGAGTTTATCAGCACTCGAGGTTAGAGTCCTTGGGGATTTCGACACTCGCCACTATGATGTGATGCACGAGGTTAGAGTCTCTGGGTTGCCAATACACCAAGTTAGAGTCCCATGTGACATTGGGGTTAAATTCCTTAATGATATTATACTATGTGATGGTACGCACGTCCTTTACTAGTTTTAAGAGCCTCGATGCGCATGTCATGGCCGACTGGATCTAGTTTTTAACTATTTAGCCTCTTGTCGATTACATTTGCTTAATCATGGTATTTCTTAGCATATTTCTAGTATTAGTCTTTCTTTATTTAACTTAAGTTTTTAAATACCATTTAGAGTTTTAAAAATGTGAATGACTATGTAAAAGGAGATTACTGTACCTTTTTGTGCTCACCGTTCTTTTTATGATGGTGGGTGCAGAGCTGTCAACGAGTTGGCCCAGCAATGAGAAGATTTGCGACTTCCTCTAAGTCAGCACGTACTTTTGTATTGATATTTAGTAGGTTTTGGTATTTTGTGTAATATACGGTTATGTCTTTTAATACATTTTGCAGTTGTATATTAGGTCGAGCATTTAGTTCCTCGATTTATGATGACCATCACATTGTTTATATTTACAACTTTACTTTATATGCATGTGATCGTTATTTCCTGGTTTCCATACTTATGATTTAATATAATGCTTCCGCTAAATTTTATAACTTTTAATTAGTTTTTAATTACTCTAAAATCTAGTTATGTGTTGACATGTGTATTACATGTCCTGAACATATTTAACGAGAAGAATAAGATAAAAAAAGGCTTACTAATACGTAGTTAAGTCCTACGTGGCTGAGGTTAGGGATTAATTACGGGATTAGGTCAGGCGGTGCCCAAGATTAGAGAATGGGCTGTCACGATGTGTAACCTCATTATAGAATCCACAAGCCTTAACTTGATAAGATCTATTATTAATTGATAGCGTAACCATCTTAAATTATTTCTTCTATTATCAACTTCCTACAGTTTCTTTCTTGAAGATTCAACATTTTCACCATATTGCTTGATTATTTTTCCATTTTATTAATTGCTTCTTTCGCTAAAGTAGGTGTTATTTCAAATAGAGACCCACCATATACTATATTTAATAACCTTTGTTCAAAGTGATTGATTCCTTCATACAAACATTATAATAAATCTCTTTGATTGTATCTATGTTGTGGATAAGAAAAAATTAATTTTTAAAATCTATCCCAAAATTCATTAAAGTTTTCGTCGCCTTTCATCTTTGCAACTGTGATTTTCTAGAGGAACTAGTTTTCCTAGAATGCATATATTCATCTAGGAAAACTTCTAACATTTGAGTCCATGTACTTATTGAATCTTATGGGAGATAGAACAATCAATCTTGTATTTGGTCTTTCAATTCAAAAGGGAAAGCCTTGAGTTTTACCTGTTCTAAAGTACCTTCTTTCGGTTTCATCCCATTAACTTTATGTTTATACTCTCTTATGAGTTTATGTAGGTCTTTATTGTCTTTATCATAGAAGATAGGTAAGACACTAATAAATCTAGATCTAAGTTCAAATTTAGGAAAGCCATCGGGGTATGCTATGCACATAGGCTCATATGCTATAACATTTTGATTTGCTTGTCTAAAAGTGAGTTTTCTATTATTGTTATCATTATTAATAACTCTGTTATCATTATTATTATTATTAATGACATTGGCATTAATATCATTATTGTTGTCCTCCATTCTATTTGCTAAGTTTTCCTTAAGTTCTTGTTGTCGTAAACTCAATTAAAAGTTATATTTATTTTAGGATCGAAAGAATGTAAAGATCATGTTGAATTAATATGACGAAGTGTGTAGACCATACAATGTCTAAAATCCTTAAAATTATTTAAAAATCTCCGGCAACGGTGCCAGAAATTGACACATGTCGAGCGTGCACAATAGTTTCCCGTATTTTCTTATTATTTGTAGTAATAGTAAATGGGATATCATCTTCACAAGGATTTTTCAAATCTCAAAGGAAAGTATTTTTTTCTTCTTTTTATTAATTTAATTAATTTAGCTTTACGGGAATTAAAATACTAAATAACTAAAATCTATAACTATTAACTTAATTAACCAAATTAACTAACTTAATTCTAACAATTTAACTCAAACAAAATTAAACAATACTCAAATTCAATACAATATACATATCATACAAAAACATCTAAACAAACCCCACCGAACAATGTAATATATTTGTATTGTTTTCAAACATTAGAACTTAACATCACTTCATACTATAGTTATAATCATAACACATTGAATCTTGGAATCATTAAATCATAATTCATAATAGGTTGATAGCCTTTAGCTAGCCACCAATTTTCCTAAATTCATTGAAAAAACCAAATTCTTATCATTGTAAATCTATGCATTGAATAAAACTCAACACCACAGAAATATGATAGCATTAACACTCAATGAGAATTATGTCTAATTTAAGCTAATATTAATTGAAGCTGCATAATAAACAACTTAAAACACAATCACCTAGTACGTTCACTCAGAAAAAAATCATATAGATTAATCTTACTTACTACTTCTATAATTGTTGTCAATAACTATAGACATAGCTTCAGAATCAAAATACCATAATACATATTTGAAACTATGCATGCAATATTAATCTTCTTAGTTGTAATATGCAAAAACAACTTGTTAAATCTATGATTGACGTGTATGAATAGATTTAAAGCATTAAGTTCTTGATTCCTTAATTATAACTATATAGCAATCCAAAGTATATACATCTATAGGGATTGTTTAGATTGATAAATTACTCACTCATGCTGAAAATAAACAATGCAAATATATAATTAAAAGACATAATAAATAAATAAATACCTCTTAAAATAAATCGAAGCTCTAATGTAGATTCAAACATCAACTAAAACTTAAAAAAAACTTAAGAAATAGGTTTTGAGAGAGAGAAAATGAGAAAATGAAATAGTTATTTAAAAGCTCTTTGCCTTATTTATAGTCTCTATAAGTATACATATGCTAGATAAACTCAAATTCTTTATATTAATCTAAAAAACCCATAACCGACCTCAGATATTTGTTAGAGATTCCTAAGTTGCACACAAATTGCTGAGTCAATCACTGGATTAGCTTTTTGTGCCCCACTGATTCAACTTGCGATTTTTAGTGCATTCTCCAATTCATTGTAGATTCACTGGCATTTTTCTGTTAGTGATTTAGATGGTGATTCCTAGTATAAATGTAAATTGTTGGACTTCTTCTCCAGTTTACTATTTTGCTCTTCTTCCTCTTTTCTTCCATTTATTCATTTTCTTATTTAAATCCTGAAATCACAAAATCAAAAGAATACATAGTGTAATATCATTATTTATATATAAAATCAACCTAATTTACAATATAAAACATGTCTAATTATTGACTTGTCACATACACCCTTGTAGAACCCAAGATTGAGCAATTTTAAGAAAGAAAATAATGTTCCTAGTGATTAAGAGTGAAAAGAGATAGTGGATTATAGATTTGCACAAGGAGGAGAGCTAGGGCATTGATTTGAAGAAAAGATTCAAGTGCGTACTAGGATTTTAGTTTGTGACAAAGTGAGGGCTTTGATTAGTAAAATCTTGGAGGAGTAATCTATATCGAAAAGTAGTCCGACATTGAGGTAAATTTACAATTTTATTAGTTATGCTTTGAGGTTTTTGGAAGTTATTGATGAAATTGTATGAATAGAGGATATGAAGTTGTTGGATGGGAATTTTAAGTTGCATAGATTATGAGCATCAATGTGGCTTATGGTGATCTAGTCTATCTTTTACATTATTTGGCATGTGAATAACCCTCGTGATTGAAGATTTTGATTTTAGGAAATTTGAAGACCTGTGTTATGAGTTGTTGTGTTATGTGGAATTTTGAGAAAATGTCAAGAACAATGAGGCTAGTAAGTCAAGTTAGTGAAGTAAGATCAAATGATTTTGAGGCATCATCCTCAAGAGGTCCGAATGAGGATGAACCGAGACTTTTTAAGTCTAAGTATTTCATTAGTAGAGAGGCTGAGGAAAGATATGAGGTCACTGAGCATAGAGAATTTATTTGCAATAGAGGGATTAATTTAACGACTAAGTATGATAAGAGAGTAAACAATTTCATTAGGAAACAAGGTTGGAAGCAATTCACTCAAGACTATGGAAAGAACAACCTTAGAGGAAGTGCATAAAATTGTTTATGAATTTTATGTCAATGCAAAGTTTACCAAAAAAGGTGACCCAGTGAAGGCGAAAGGGGTATTGGCCCCATTTATTGAGCGTTACATAAGTATCATCGATGGATTAGAGCATATGAGTATGGTTGAAGCACAACGGAGTTTACTAGATGATTTATATGAGATTCTCTATAACCTATACCCTTCTAGAGCCATAGAGATATAGTATTGTCTATCCAAAGTCAACATGGCTGGGTAATGGGAGCTGAGAATATGTTGAAGCACATTAAGAAGGGGAACATGAGGAAAGTTTATAGGATGTGGCAACACTTTCTAGTTGCTTCATTATACCCAACCACTCCTTAAGGCGAGATCAACAAGCTAAAGACGGGTTGTTTGTATGAGAATATAAAGAATAGGGTGATCAACGTGAGGGAGATCATCTCCAAAAACTTGAGGGAATCCATTATATCAAAGAGAGACAAAAAATTATTCTTTCCAATTTTAATAACCCAGATGTGCTTAAAAGCCAGAGTGTAATTGATTAAATAGGAGGAGTTTGATATTGACGCATAAACAACAGTAGATGAGTAGTTTACACTCATATTGAAATCACCGACTAGTTATCAAGACTCTGAGGATGAGAGAGAGAGAGAGAGATCAGAGAGGGATAAACCCGAGGCTGAGTTGTTGGCCAAAGACCAAGAGGATCACAGAACGACACCAGCAGTAGTAGCAATGGTGGAGTCACCCAAGAGTTAGAGAACAAAGGATATGGAGAGGATAAGGGCCTCTAGTAGGGATTTGCTGAGAGCTACGAGTTTGTAGACCCATTTATTGGAAAGTAAGAATTGGATGGTCCTGAAGTTTTTCCACCACCTCCACCACCACAAGTATCAGTACCACCACATGAGAAGTTGACTCCACGATAGAAAAGGCTATAGATTATTGAGATGAAGAGACAGTAGAGAGAGGATAGGGCTTAGTATCAGGAAGCCACTTTTATGCATTATTATATCTTGCGTTATTATTATTATGTTTATGTATTCATTATTTTTATGTTTCAAGCTTATGTTTAATCTTTTGGATAAGGTTTGGTTTAAGTTTGGGGGCATTAACAGTACACTATGAGAAGTGGTAAAAATGTTGAAATAAGGATAAACACTGCACGTATGATCGTGAGATTTTATTTTTGAAGCTAGTTAAAGAGGAAAGCATGTTAGTGTATTCTTTTTTCACTTAGTTATTATTTGAATATGTTTAGGTAGTATAGATTAGGTTATATGTAGTAATACATAATGCACAAGTAATTCATTTGCAAATTTCAGGCCTTTAATTAAGGATGAGTAAGAATACAAGTGTCTTGTTGATATGAAACTCAAGATAGTGTTATAAGTTTGTAAAGAAAATAAGAAATGTAGCAAACAACGGTATGATTTCATGATTAGAAACTTGTAGTTAGGGAAGACCATGAACTTGAAACAGAAGCAAGAGAGAATATCAGAACACTACTTGTGGAGAAATTTGGATCTTTGAGGAATTCTATAATAAGTATGAATCTTACTTGAGTAAAAGTCAAATAAAGTCTTCGTGCTCAGATGGGAGAGATAGGCACCATGTTTAATGAAAAAGTCGGAGTTAAAACTTTCTTAATAGAGTGAAAGGGAGAAGTGCTAATAAGAGTTTTAGATAAAAAAATAGAGAATCCCATAAGTTCTAAGGAAAAGGAACATAGAACATGATGGATGGTAGATTAAAATTCTTCAAGTAAAAGATTTAGCTCGAGTACAAGTAGTTTAATTGAGTTAAGTTTTCATTCCAACTATATTAAGTCCTAAGGACTCTTGAGATGTTAAAGTCTACAAGACTAGTATGATATATATTTATTTGTGAATACTTGAGCTTAATGAGAAATCATGAGATTGTACACTTGCAACTTGAGTGTCGATGAGAAATAAACTTGTGAGTAGTGATTGTTTTAGTTGTGAACTACTTTTAAGTTTTGAAAGCGAATTGTATGTGTTGTTAATGCTACATGTTTTAAAAATATAAGTTTTTGCAAAGGAAAAGCTCTTGAGTGGATTATTAACTTGAACTTATATGAATTAAAGGATACTCCATGAACGATGGGAAATGAATATGAACTTAAGTAGTAGTCAGAATACTTAGTAGAATACATTTTTGCTCGGGATGTGCAAAATCTTAAGTTTGGAGGTATTTGACAAGTGATTATATAGACTTATATATAGCACTAGTTTAGTAGTATATTTGCTATAAATACCCCGAAATGAGCTCTAATTGACGTTATTTATGTATTTTCAGGCATATAAGGTATAAAGGAGACATAAGAGTGATTTTGTGATGACACAAGGATAAAATGCTCAAAAGTATGATTGATGTTGTGGAAAGGATGTTTGATGCTATGGGAGATGACTAGATAGCGTGGGCAAAGCGTGGAGAATGAAGAGGAGAAGAAAAATGAGACAGTAGTGTCGACGCAGTGGTGGGGCCATGGGACACAAGGGATGGCGTCGAGATGGTCTACACAAAGCTCCGAGTCTACTAAGAAGGGAAAATGCATACAAAGTGGCCAAAGCGGTGGCGGGGCCGTGGCTTTATACACACAGTGTCGAATCACTTATACATAGAGCAAAGACTTAAAAAATAGAAAGTTAGAGTTATATTTCATGTGGGATTGTCCATTAAGGTTTCTAATTATTTTCTAAAGTGTTTTGAGAGTATAAATAGGTATTAGGACGTGGTAAACATACACTACCATAGATTGTAATCAATTATCATAGTTTAACATAGTTTACTTGAGTATTAAGCTGAGTTATGGAGAATAAGACATTGAAGACTCAATTGTGGTTATTCGGTATTGTTCTCTTTGATTCGATTGAAGTTTAATTTAATTCAATCTCTAGTTTTAATGAACATTATTATGTGCATGTTTATTTCAATGATGTGTGAGTAGTTCATTAATCTTAGGGATCAATGAATGCAATAGTATGAATGTTATGCTAAAGTAGTTTGAATGGATTATAAAGAAAAAAAGTGCAATGGTTAGAATTTGTATTGATTCTATGTATAATGATACAAACATCTTGCGCACATGTTTATTGATTAGAGATTTCAAAAGTTACCATGGCCATTGGAGCTTTTAAGCCAGATATGGATGATACAGCCTTAAAATATATAACATCGATAGATAGTTATTTATTAGGGAGGCACGGATAATAAACTTAAGTGGTTATGAATCTAAAGATTTGGAGCTTAACACAATATGGAGCTTACGTTATTCACACCAATAGGTGGAGTTCTAGTTTGCACATCATAACATTTTCCATCACGATAGTGAGTTGAAGTGGATTTAAAGGAAATCTTTCTATTCAAATTTAGCATTGCACACGTATAATGAAGATGAAAAAAGTGAGTTGAAAAGCATAGTTATTTATTACCTAGGTGAAGTTGTGAACTAAGATCTTCCTAATATAAATTATTTCTATTATTTTGTTGGAATAGAATAGTTAGTTAAAATCAATTAAAAGAGGAATTTCTTTAGCAATAGAATAAATCTAACTAAGTGCATTGAGTGCTATACACCTTTCCCTGAGGACGATATCCTTAATCAACGTAAGTCAATCACATTATTACTACAATCGAGTCGTCATACTTGCAACCATAATCATGAATCAAAGAATACAATTGGTTTAAAGCATTAAGCACATAATCATCTCATCATAACTACATTACAAAACGGATCTAGTTCATATTTTGACTTTGTTTAGATTGATAAACTACTCGCTTATATTTATAAATAACATCGAAACAATGTAAATACAACGCATAGATAAATACCTCAAGAATAAATTGTTTAAATTTTTAAATCTTCTCCAAAAGCAATGAGTAATAAAGCAATAAACTAAAACAATAAAATAAGGGTCGTAAAGTAATGAAATATTGATCTAAGTACTCAAGGTCAACTGATTTTGTAGCCATAGGGTCGTATTTTTAGTATTCTAGGAAGTACATTTCAAAGACTTACTCAAACATCTCGTGTGTTTATCTAAAATTCTCAAAATTGGACCCAGTGATTCCTCAGCGGTTCGGGTTTTAGTGGAATCGCTAGGAGAATCTTTGGAAAAGTGGTCTCAAGTTCCACCGATCTAAGTGGTGATTCTTGTGTATAGGAATTGGTCAAGAATCCCTGTACTTGAATTCCAATTTTTTCCTTCACTTGTTGATGATTTTTCACATACTCTTTCCACTTGATCAATTCCTTTATAATCTTCCCTTTTTACTCTATTTCTTCATGTATTCCATTTATCACCTGAAATAACAAGAAAAAATCTTGTGTAATGTAGTCTTTTACATATAAAATCATCCTAAAATGTACTATAAAATATGTCTAATTACTGAATTATCAAATACCCCAAACTCAGCACTTTGCCATCCCAAGCAAAGGAATACTCTCAATCACATTCTCTTTTCTTCCCTCATTTTGATTTCATAATTATTTACTCTTATTCTTAAACATAAATTATTTTTAAATAGAAACATATTACCCTCATAAAAAGAAAATTCATGATAGAATAGAAAGATTCAAAGAACAATCCCTTATTTAACAATTCAACCTCTAATTATGCAATACACCTAAGAATTCAAAGTTAAATCAATCACCAAAGTCAAGCCACTATATAAGTTTTCTCAATCTCCAGTAAAAAGCATCAAGCTTACAATAACTAATATAGAATAAGATACAAAAATCACTTAATCAATCTCATTTTCAAATAATATTTAAAATATCACCTTAATCAAAGTCGATAGGAATTTTTAATCACCAATAATCATCATTTCGTATTCATTCGTTGGAATAAAAAGATATACTTTACTTAACTTAGTTATAAGCACTTGAGCTAAAACTTTCATTTGAGAATTTTTTCACAAACTTCTTTCCATTTTCTTACATCTTTTTTTTTCTTCTTCAATTATATTTTCTTTTTCTTTTTATTTTGTATTCCTACAATTCCCTGCTCCGTTTCCTTTTGAACCCATCATTCTTTAAATGTGTGTGTGTGTGTGTGTGTGTGTGTGTGTGTGTGTGTGTGTGTGTGTGTGTGTGTGTGTGTGTGTGTGTGTGTGTGTGTGTGTGTGTGTGTGTGTGTGTGTGTGTGTGTGTGTGGATTTTTCCTCTCATTTTTTCCACCATTAGATTCCCTACTCCATTTCCTTTGAAATTCGTAGGACTCTCTATTTTTTTACTTTTTAAAACTCTTGTTAGCTCTTCCCACGTTCACTATAGTTCAAGAAGAATTCTTTTCAACTAAGTAAAGTTTATTGGCCATTTCCAATTTTTCTCTTTAATTTTAGCATAAACTCTTTTCAATACATATATATAATATAAAATACTTGACTAATAATCTTTGTAAAACAAGATTCTTAATAATCTATCTTGTTTATGTTTCATTATTGTTTCGGTCTTCTACCCATTATAATGTCTAACACAAAGTCATAAATCCCCTCTAAACTCTTCTAGTGTATTCACAATCTAGGTTAAATCAAATAGGGTATAACAATTACTTTCTATCATAAGATTTTTATTTTCATGGGTAATAATAATATATCATTTCCATTTAAATCCAAATTATATTCAATTCGTATTCTTAACTAAATAAAGTGAAAAGAAATTGAAAAATATCACTTGCATTGTGAAAATTCTTGAAAAATTCACAATGTTCAAAGTTCAAATAGATTCAACCTCTCATTTCTTCAATACTTTGTATCTTCATACTTCACTCACCTAATACCCCCAAACTCATTCCAAATCTTTTCCTCGAGGTTTAAAAACAAATGAATAAATTAAATAACTAACAAACATAAGAATAAATTGCGTAAGTAATTGAAAATTTGATAAATTGATAAGCATCATAGGATAGAATTTAGCATATCAAATCATTGTATAAATATGTGAACCACCAAAGCGAATGTATCATAAATTCATCCACCACATCATTCATATCATAATATTACAAACATAGACCTCTCACAATAACACTTAGAGAAAGATAACACAGAGAAGAATAAAAGATCAGAATCGTCATCCAGATGTCACAATATATATAATGTATGCATAAATATATATTCAAAATAATTAATAAATTGGCGGACGTCTAGTGACACGCAACGTCGAGGGTGACATGCAGGGATTTATAATAGTGTGCATGCCCGATGGTGGTCATTAGAGCGTTCGATGAATTTATAGGTAAGAAAATACCTAGTCTATATATTTATATATAATTGTTATATATAAATATGTAAATAACCTATGGTTTTTGTTTGAATTATTTAAACGATTGGATTAGCTTGAGATACGTGTAGCATGGGTCTCGAGGAGGTAAATGTTAAACATAGGTGATTTTGGAGAGGTGTATCTAGGCCTTGAGATACATGCAACCCCATCTCAAGAACAATCAATGTGCAAGTGTAAGAATGAGTTTAACTTGGTGTCATTGGATTAGTACCATTTTAAGCTCATATTCTTTAGTTCGTTCTCGAGATTTGTGCATGCTAATCGCGATAAAGTTGTATTTGATCTTAGGTAAGTTGATCATGAGATGATGGGTTTGTTAATAGCCACAAAAATCGACCTCTAGATATGTATCAAGTATCTCAAGAAAGAGCAAAATATAAATAAACTGAACTGAACAATCAGATCTGCCTCGAGATTCATGCGATGCTAATCTTGAGGAAATTTAGTATTTATTCCAAACGAAGCAAAACGGCCTCATCAAGCTCATTTTGACTTTGGTTTTGACAATGAGAGAGAATTCAAAATCGAATGAGACCAAGGGTGAGGGATCGAGACTGTGGGAGAAAGAGAATGAGGAGAGATCGATGAGAAGGTAGGGTGTTGTTGTGTTATTGAGGTTAGTGTTGTTGTCATTGGTGTTGTTGTTTATTGTGTTATATGTGAAGACAAACATGGGGATCAGGAGCTCGACTGTCCAAGGAAGGGACAGTTGGGGAGCCATCTCCCTTGCCCTGATAGCCCTAGGGTTGGGCCAAACCCTACTACAGGGAATCAACAAAAAAATGGATTTTGATTTACTATTAAAGTAGAGGAAAGATGAAGAAGAAGGGAGTTTGATCCCCCGAACCGAACTGAATTACGTTTGGTTCAACTGAAATGGACTGATCTGGTTCATGGGTCAAACCCCTCTTCATAAATAAGATAAAAAGGGAAAATGTTGGAATTAGGAAAAAAATTTCAAAAAATAGAAAAGAATCAGAAAAATTATATTTGTGGACCAAATCAATCGAAATTGTGGATTTCTATAAAAAGTGGAAAAATTGGGATTCTTTCGAGACTTTATACAGGGTTTTTATCTCGAAAAACTTGAAATGGTTGTATTGACCTAAAAATTGGTAAATTGATTTTGAATTCAATTGGGACCAATTTAGGGATTATAAATGTGAGGTTTTGACATATAATGTCTTCTTATGGTTTGTGATAGGTTCTCGAACACTGGGAAAGGTCGAATGACCCGAAACGTTAAGAAAATTGGAAACATAACTTAATCGAGGTAAGTATGGATTCGTTTAGTTATCGACTTTGTCTGGATATGTAGTATATTTAGTTCATGTAGTTTGACTTGAACGGGACCTATGTACATTGTGGTATTTTATTAAAATGGAAAACAGTGTTGGATGTGATCAGTTAGAATAAATCTTGGAATTGAGAACATGTGGAATAAGGTATGTGTTTGATTCCAGCCTATATGTTAAAAACTACTTAACTAAATAGGTTGTGTGGATTACACATTCATTAGAGGGTTTAAGATGGAACCATTGAACATTAATGGATTGGCAAGACCGGCACATCAGCTAATGTGTTGGTTTCGCAATCACGTTAATCGTGTCAATGGTAATCGACTCTAGTTTTACAAATAAAATGGGAAAATCGCAGTGTAATAGCCATTAATTGTATGACTTGCATTCATTTATTTATTAGATTATATGACTTCTTATATCATGATAGCTATAATTTATTCATATTGTTATTTCTTATCTTTCTTGATTATTATATGAATTGTTTATATTTCTATGAATCCATACTTACTGAATAAATTGTAGCACTCATCCCAATTAATATTTCAGGAATACCAATGAGCGCTACGACTATTGGACAGAGAAGTTTTAGGTGTCTTGATCTTCTCTTGGATGTAATAATTCGTCCCTTGTATATATATATATATATATTGTATTGAATAATAGTTTTGTAATATCATAAGGGGTAGGAGATTTTGAATAATCGATGTTTGTTCCGATTTAATTTGGTTTTGTATATCATGTTTAATATTGCAAAAAAAAATTATTTCCACTGCATTTATTATTTGTTTCACGTCGATATTCGATATACAATTGTATTTATCAGGTGTTGAAGGTGAGGTTGATGGCTCTAATTAAGTCTGGCTAGTGTACCATGGCTTAATTAGGGTTTCAAGTTGAATGACTTCTTAATTAAGATAAGGTCATGACAGTTGGTATCAGAGCCTAGTTCAGAGTCAAACCTTATTACTTGAAGTTAAGGAATAACTCTAGTACAATTGGTATCAAAACCTACTTCAAATTATAATCTTATTACTTAAAAACAAGTGATAACTCCGATACAGTTTAGTATCGAAGCTTAAGGTTACTAGCTCTGATATACCTTGGTACTATAACCTAAATTTATTGGGTTTTGGGGTTCATATGCAGCGAAAAATTCAAAACAAATTTTGAAAAACCCCAACAGGATCGAAAAATAAGTTCCATTAAACTAAATCTACGAAAGTAAATCATACCTTATTTCATGATTTCCTTTTGATTGTTCGATTTTCAAGACATTCAAGTGCGCGTCCTCTATCAGAAATCCACACACGAACGGTGAACACAATTTGGAGTGCTAGCCCCAAGAGAGATTGAAAATGTTTTTCTTTCTCTACCTAAATCCAGAGAACTCAAAAATTGTAATCTTATTTCATTTTTAGGGATCCACCCAATATTTATATGTGTAGATAAGCCGTCACTTAAAATCTTATTCGTAATACAACTATTATATTTGCGTAGTTTAAGCAAATTACATATACACCATTATTAATAGGTTATCATATAACTAATCGTAAGGGCTTTTATGTCATGAATTTTATCATATAAAATTCATTACTCTGGACCAATTGAAATTGTGCAAAGCTATTATTTGTACGCGACCCAATAGGTTCATGCAACGTTGACAGTGAACCAAAAACCATTTTGGTACACAAGTCATAAGCGATCTCTAGCAGGGCATTATGACTACCTAAGTAGCATGAATATCGACATCGATACAACCTAATTAATAAAGTATATCTTATCCTTTTGTCATGCGGTATTCTTTGATTAAGCATAAGGCATGGAAAGTCGCCCTCAATGTTCAATCGTACTAGTCTCGATTGTTAGGTAAACTGAAAAACATCCAAATGACATTGATCATATCAATTCACATGGACTTGGCCATTATCAGTCTATCTTATCGAGGGGTCCACTTATATCTCTCTCTATATGAGAGTGACAAATTTTATCTTGATTACACACCTTCACATATTGTTCACACAGTAACCAATCACAATCTTTATAATTGTCCGGTTAAATAGAACATTTGATTGTGTCAAATTATCATGCTCTTAATATTGAAGTCTTTGGTAATCTCAAGTCGATGGACTAAATGATATACCTATCATGAGTAACACATATTACTTAATATGTGTGGTGTTCTCATTGCGGGTTAGTCTAGTATCTTATTCCATAATAAGTACTCATGATCTTGATTTGTATCCTTATACGCATGATCATCATATGATCATCAATCAAGATTCATACTAGTATTAATTCATTATAGTTCCCAGTATAATGATCGACTAGGGACATTTAGGATATTTCAACAAATACCCATGGATCATACTATAAGGTAAACCCGCAATCACTTATAATAAAACAACGAATAAAACCTCTATTTTATTAACTAGATTATAGATAAATAATGTTTGTAGATTGACCTAAGGCACATGCCCTAACAAAGTTTACTAATTATGAGAATTGTCTCAAGTTACAAAGAAGCTTAGGACGTGATAAATGTTTTTATCGTGATTTTTGGGTGATAACTAAAAGATAAAAGATTGAGATATGTTATTTGTTATGTTTTATTATATATACGCGGTAGATATAAGTGTTATGTCTTTCCTGAATAATAATATGACGATTCATGTCTTTCGATTTCGCATGATATGAGAAGTTTTTGAAGGTAAGTGTTCAAGAGAATCTTAACATCAAGGAACATGAAAAAGGAAATACATAAGAAAAACTTACAAAAACCAAATTAAACTTATTCTATTAACTGTCTCCAGTGGTCTTTGTTCTCACTGATATTATTAAACAAATAATAGTCAATGAAGAAGTATCTATTGAATTTTGACCTTAAGACATGCATTATTAGAATTGAAATTATGAAGCAATGGTATACTAAATAAATTTAGGTGGAACTCAAATATGGTAGCTCACTTTGGGATGGGATCTGATACTAGTATTAAGACTAGATGAGCAATAATGAAAGTTATTCAGTAAATAACTTAGTGGTTAATGATAAGAACCTATTTGAGGTTAGGAAACCACTAATGTATTTACATTTCATAATTTGTGATGAAATAGAAGTTCATGATGTGGTGTTAATCCATATTGAAATGACAAGTAATTTGTTAAAAAATAAAAGGTGAAGTTGAGAATTCAAAACTGGTAAAGCTTGAAGATAGTTTAATCTAAAACATAGCAGTGAGCTAGTAAGATATCCTAGTATCATGTTTTAGATTAGTATAGTCTAAGTTGGGGAAAATAAGTTATCAATGAATCTGAAAATTAAGGAATTCAAGAATAATACACAACAGAGGGTATGAATATTCATTGCCTAGGATTGACAATTCATTCTAATAATAAGGTGAAACCAGTTATTCTCAAGTGTAAGTTAAGATATGGTTATCATGGTATGATTAGAGTTAAGGATATATATAAAGATTTTTTCAAGAGATTGTTGGATAACTTATAAACGGATAGGGGAAACCATTAGAACTTACTAGAGATCATGCCATGTTCATGAATGAAGGGCATAGAGTTTTTGAAACCTTATCTTAATCAAATTTTTATCATGTTATCGATAACAAGATGGAATCTTTGAAGACTTAGAAGGTGCTCGAGCATTACCATAAAAGGTTACAAATCGTGATGGTAAATTGGTTTACCCCAAATTTTGCTAGTGCCAGTACTAAGTTTCAAAGGTAAATTACTTGTATATGTGTTGAATATTAACTGCAAATTGACTAATTTGACTGGGATAAAGACAATTAGGGATTTGTTTATATTCAACACTAAGGAAAATGAGTAAAGTAGCCTTAAAATAATTGAATAATACAAAGATTGATCCAGAGATCTCTAGTGTCATTGTTTTATTTATTCAGTTAACTCAAATACAAAGATTGGTGTAAGTTAAAAGTAGATACAAGGATGCCTTGGAGGGAAATTGAAGTTTAGTTTGACTATAATATTTGCTTGATTGTACCTAAATTGTAGAAGAAGTTAGAGGTTATCCTAAAACTTCTTATTCAGGTAAGAATGTGTGTCGACACAATAAAGCAAATTTCTAGCGTATACTACTATATATATTTCAAGACATTTGAGAAGAACTATTGGCGATTGATAATCTCGAGAGAGCTATTTTAGTAGTTTTACCAAATATGAAAAGGCATCACTTGTAAAACAAGATGATCATAAGGTATTTTGAGTAATAAGAGTTTGAAATATAGAAAGTATTTAAGAAGAAATGTTTATTGAGAATCTTTTAATCAGTCTAAAGATTCAAAAATCTTAAAAGAATCATTAAAAGAAAACTTAGAAATATAATAACCAATGGATTGGTGAAAAGTTAAAATAGTAAGTTTCAAACTATGGAACTTTGAAGAACGTAATTATCAGAGTGAAACAAATTAAAAGTGAGAAAGATAACCTGGATTTTTCAATTATTGGGAATTCACTCTGAAACATCACTCATTAAAGGTGATTGTGTGAACAATGCCTTGAATAGGAAAATGAAAGTGAATGTAGTTATAATAAAGGCTTCTCAATAATATTTGTTGAGTGAGATGTGTAATGGTGATCAATTGAAGTCCTGTGGAGGCACATCATCAGCTGAGTTATCTGTATTGGTAATTACAAGTCTATTCTTTAAAGCTCTGATGAAGCTAAGCAAATGACGATTAATGGAATGGTGAATTATTGAATAAATTGATTGAGAATATATAGAAGGCCAAGGTTTAACCACTAGTTATTGGTATTTTGTATGGATAATCTCTAGGGGTGGGCAGCGGTTTTCGAAAAACCGCCCAAACTGCCCAAACCGACCAAACCGCGCGGTTTGGTCTGGTTTTTAAAGCTGGCGGTTTGGTCGCGGTTTGGAAAACGACCAAACCGCGATTCTACGATTTGGTCGCGGTTTTCACAAAATGAAAACCGCGGTTTAACCAAACCGAGGCCATTTTGGTAAATAACCACCATATATCAAAAACCCTAAAACATAACAAAAAAACAAAACACTCATCTCTCCTCTCTGTCTCTCACGCTCCATCGTCCCTCGTCTCTCCGCGCTCCCTCGTCTCTCCGCTCCCTCATCTCTCCTCTCCGCACTCCCTCCTCTCCGCGCTCCCTCGTCTCTCCGCTCCCTCGTCTCTCCGAGCTACCTCGTCTCTCCTCTCTGCACTCCCTCATCTCTGCGGTCCCTCGTCTTTCCTCTCTGCGCTCCCGAAGCCCGAGTCGCCGATCAACACCACCTTGAACAGGTAATCGTACTCCTCGTTCGGTCTCCTCGCCATCGGACCAGCCTCGTTTCGCGCGAATCTGAACTCCGACCGGATCGATCGCCTACACCGCCAGACGCGAAACGAACTATGTTCGCTCTTGCGCTCCCTCCTCTCTGCGCTCCCTCGTCTCTCCTCTCTGCGCTCTCACTCCTCTCTCCTCTCTGCTGCGCTGTGCTCTCACCTTGAACGGCCGTCTCCGTCGTCGCGCGAACGTCCACCGCCGCCTCGTACCAAAACCGCGAAACCAAACCGCAAACCGCGTAAATCGCGGTTCGGTTTGGTTGCAGTTTTGGTGGTTCGCGGTTTGGTGGTGGTTTAGAAAATTACCAAACCGTAGACCTTCGGTTTGGTCGCGGTTTGGTGGTTTTCACCACCAAACCGCGGTTTGCCCACCCCTAATAATCTCATATCATAACATTGGGCACGTAAAGAAAGTTCTTGGAACTCAAATAAAAAGGTAAGGCAAGAATATTATGGGAGTCTTATTGATTTCTTTAAAATGTTCATTCAGGCGAAAACCATACTCATTATGATAAGAATGAGTTGTTAGTGACCTTGAATGAAAGTTGACAATGTCAATTTTATAAAGAAATATGAGATATATCAACAAGCGGAAGCTAAGTGGTATTAACCTAGAGGGTTGTATTATTCTTGCCCTATATGATTGAGATTTCATGCTCAGAAATATATGATGGATAAACTTAAGTTGTAATGAAAATTGAAGGTTGTTGATGTTTTAGTTGTAGGACTGATTATGTGACGACCCCTTCCTTAACCTAGGGCATCGCCTAACCTAATCTCATCATTAAGCCCTAATCTCGATCATGTATGACTTAACTACATATTAGTCAGCCTTTTCTACCTTATCTCCTCATTAATTACTTTTCAAATAAGTATTACACCATTATTGTATTATTTAACATTTCAGAGTTAATTAAGATTTTCATAACTTAACTTTATTCAGCGGAAGTCCAAATAAATTAGTTGAAGCCATTAATATAAATCCTAAATATGTGTGGGAACCAAGAGATAATGATCACATGCAAATATATGATAAAACAACGATAAGAGAACATCGAGCATGTGTCTGGTGGGGTAACTATCGCTCAACCCAAATATACAACCCAAAACTGTATAAAAGACGTAAATAAATCATACAATAAAACTCAAACACCTTCAAAGCTGGAATTAGCAGCACTTCAGTGACTCAAAGTTAGTCGGCGATCTTTTCTTTGCTTGGTCTGCTTCTCGATGGATATGCATCCACCATCATAAAAAGGATGGTGAGTACAGTAATGTAGAAAGCAATACTAAAAGACATTTATCGACATTTCCAAAAAAATAATAAGTATCTTAAAGCATAACAATATTAGCAACTAAATATGGAAAATGTCCGTGCTATAATATACTACAGTTAAACAACATGAGACTGACACTCGACTAAGCAATAATGATTTGGGGCCAGTCGATCATGAGTTACATCATATCAACCTTGTTCCACTATTTAAGGTCATAAACATTCTCACAAATGCCCATCACACACACACACACACACACACACACGTATACACAAACATATATATACTTGTTGACTATTCGAGGTCTTATACTCTATGTGCTGCACAAGCCAGTGGTGAGATGCCGACATCCCTGGAATCCAATGACCCCGTGTGCCACCCATCTCTATGATATAAAAGTCCTAGATACAAGAACTACTTTCATTAATTCGGAAATGACTCAGCTTAGGATTCCAAGATTTGGTTTGCTCAACTAAAGCATAAAGGAAGTAGATTCACAATACCATAAAATTTGTACCTAATAGCATGTTATTTTACTTGATTAAATTCCTCAACAATCAAGAATGACATAGCACATGACTTAGAATAAGTGAAAAACATTCAAATATCAATAATGCCATGAAAACAAACTCATGATATAAGATAGACAACAAAGTCATGGCATCAAGAGTATAATAAGTACATTCTAATGGCCTATAAGTTTTACCACGTTAACTCATATGGCGATAAAAATCTCCAGAATCAATGCAAATAAAATTAAACTAGACCAAAGGTAATTACTAACTCAGTTGTAGTCAATTAGTCCTCGAACATTAAAGATAAGTTCAAACGATTCAATGAGTAAGTAGATAGTCCTTATCAAATCACCAGTTTTCCTTATATCAATGAAAAAGACACATCCTAATTTTATTAAATTAATCATTTGAAAACTTGAAGAAGTTAATTAGACAACAAAATAGCATTAAGTTTCATGACAACTTCGAACTACTAAGCTAATACCTTTAGAAAGTCACTTCAATATTAAACTTAGATCTCAATCCACCTAAGACATCTAAACGGTAAAAGACCACTTTAAAAAAATCCTAATTACTACTTTAAACTAGATATAGAATTAAAATATCACAATACACATTTTCAACTATGCATGCAATACTAAGTTTCATGATTGTAATCCGCAAATAACAATCTATTAACTTAGTGAATTAAAGAATATTGAATAATGAAAGAACTATTAAAATAAAGATCTCATAAAAGTCTTACAACCAAAGTAGCAATCCCTTGGTCTAGAAACAAACTTAACTAATAATAACTACAAAAAAAAACTCCATTAAAACTATAAAAGAAAATATCAAAGGGAAAAAAAAGAAAGGAAAGAAGAAAAGGAGAGAGAAAGAGTTAATTAAGAGGCATATGGTTCTATTTATACTATTTTTTTAATTTTTGTATTAGCCTTTGGAGTGGTTTAGATAGACTAGAATAGCTTGATACTCTTTATCTTAATAGACATAAACTTTATGTCGATTTCTTCTTTTTTTAAGTAAAGTCGGTTCTGTTGATATATAAATAAGATCTTCCTTCAAGTTCGGTCATCCAACTAAGTTGGTAAGGGGTGTCAACAAATGTGTAGATGATTTTGAGTTCGAATCCCACAAGCTCCCTTTTAGTTGTCCTTTATTTTCTTCTACTGTCTTGGATTGAAATATATATAAAAACGCTTCAGTATCACTTCAACAAAGATTTGTGGCCAATTGGTAGGAGCTCCAACAATTTATATCACTAGGGATCGATTCCTACATCCAACAAAATTTTCCTTTAATTTATGATTTCTTGCTCTTCATCAATACACTACGCATACATCTCGAGGACTATTAAACGGGTTCTTAACCACCATAGATTGATAATAGTTGTGTACACTAATATGTAACACAATCATCATGAGTCACTAGATCTTCATCAACTTTTTAGTACAGATCTCGAGACTAATCTCATGGTCTTCTTCGCGTACGCTCATTAGCCGATCATGCACTCAGCCACACTTGATCACTATCTTTGCTAACTTTGCATTGACACATCACTTTACCAATCAATGAACGCCACATCAGTACATCTCCAACCACATTTCGCTACGTCATCATCACATCACATTTCGCCATGTCATTATCATTTCACATCAGTCTTTTGGGCCCCGCTTCACTGCCTTGAGATCCTCGTAACATATTTTTTAATGTAAATTCAACATAGAACTATAATATATTCCTTTTACACCATTTTAGCCCAGTTTTCAGTTATACACCTTAAAAACCTAAAATAAACAAATATAAGCTATTATGACCATATTTTAGAGATTTTACCTTATAAAACATACTAAAATGTACTATAAATATGTATAATTTATGACTTATCAGAGCTGTAAACGATTATACAAATTCGAAAAATGGAAGAGACCTCAAAGAATTAAGAAGATCAAGAGTTGAGGAAAGGAATAGTAGATAGGAAGTTCAGAGCAGAACATTAAAGATGTAAGAAGAGCGGCAAGTATGATGGCTCAAGTAAATGTTCCAAGCATGGTAGGCAGATCTACATCTACATCTCCATTGAGAACTAAAAGGAAAGATTTTTTTATCCTTATTTTCAGCTCTTACGCGTAAGATTAAGCAAATTTTGAGAAATCAGGAGATGCTAAAGGAAAATGAAAGAGTTTTGGCAAGTCATCATTCCACTATGGAAAGGAGGTTTGTTGGACATTTGCAAGATTCGAGGAGGAGCATTGATATTCTATTATTATAGTTGATCTTTCCATCAAAAGTTTATATCACTGCTGATAGCTACGTTTCACAAGCCACTGCAAATTGGGATGAAAAATGAGCTGATGATGTTAAAAATTAATTTACAACTAGACATCATAATTTGTAATCTTTTTAATGTTTACTTAAATGAGAGAATGCGAATATTATTTTGGTCATTAATGAGAAATGAATAATATATTCCATTATAGGTTTGCTATTATTTATGAATTCTTTGTTTGTCTATTCTATATATTTTGACAGTAAATTATTTTAGGGAGCGGCTAAACAAACCTTTTTTTGCTTAGAGGACCCTATTACTTCAACGTACCCTATTTTTGAATTTTTTTACTAAATGGACCCTACTTTTTTTCAAAATCCTCTGAATACCCTCGTCTTCAACAAACAAAAAATCACTCTTAACCCATTTTCAACATTTACACCCCAAATTGAAACTTTCATAAAACCCAAAAAAAAAAAAAAAAAATCATATTTTTCGTCTTTCATGATCACTGAGGTCGTGGGAGGGTCTATTTTAGTCAAACTCCGGCGGATCTATCGTTTATGTACTAAAATTTAAAAATACAGTCTGGTGGGGTCTGTAAAGTAATTGGGTGGGGTATAAGTAAGATTGCAGTCAAGAAAAATTGGAACCTCTACAGGCATAACAATATTTGTTAACTTATATTGCCAGTAATATTGCGAACTTGTAACTGCAACAGCTACCTAAAATTCTAATATACAATTGGGTGGGGTTCATTGAGTAAACTGGTGGGGTATATGTATGATTACAGTGTATATTAACTAAAATCTTTACATGTCTTACAGCCTGTAGTAGCTGGTAATGTTGGTAATATCACAAACAATTATGCCGGACACTTAAGTTAAAAACTCAAATATCCAATCAGGTGGGGTCCAAGTAGCAACTACGTGGGGTATGTACAGTATGTCGGTCAACAAAGAAGATATGTAACTATGTGTTTTGGTTATGTTACTCTGCACAACATGGGGATAGCAGCCAAAAATGAAGGTTCTTCCTTAATGAGAAAATCTAATAAAAAACTATAAAAATGGCTTGTCGTTGTCAAGATGGCTTCATTTTGACGACTCCTTCAACATTTCCTAGCAAGAATATGGAAATCATCAACAAATCAAATGCCCTGAAAACCAAACAACAACCTGCATCAATAACAATGAAAATGATGGCCGAAAAACTCCGAAAAAAAACCCCACCAAACTAGTGGAAATAAGGACAGAATGAACTTATTGAGTCAATTTTGTGTGGATTCACATGTTTTTTGTTAATCGGAGATATGAGAGTTTGGAGTCGCTTTTAAGGTTTTGAATGGAGTCAAGTCGACGAAGGAGAAAGTGGGTGGGGTATAAAAAGCAAATACTCTTTTATATGAAGGGTAACTTGGTCATTTACTCTATGGGCAGAATTAGAACTCATAAAAAACTTAAATGAGATCCTCTGAGCAATAATTGGGATTCGTTTAGCCGTTCCCTTATTTTATATAGCTCGTTTATGCTTCATAAGGTATATTTGTTTTGTTGAAAACCTAACTTGATTTTTAAATATTGAGGACAAAGTTTGGAATGAGTTTGGATATATTTAGGTGAAGCGAAGTATAAAGAAGCGAAGTATGGAATATTCGAGAGGTAGAATTTATTCAAAGTTGAATGAAGTTTTTCAAATTTTGGAAGAAGATACATTTACTTCATTTAGTTAGAATATATGAATTGAATATAATTTGGGTTTAAATAGAAGTAATACTTTTATTGGCCATGAAAATAGAAATTTTATGATAGAAAAGACATGTTATAACATATTTGACATACCTAGATTGTGTATGCACTAGAAGAGTTTAGAGGGATTGATTGCTTTGTATTAGACACTATAATGGGTAGAAGATCGAAACAAAAGTGCAAGATAAAAAGATAGATTTAAGAATCTTGCTATACAAATATTATTGGTCAAGTATTATATATAATGAAAAGAACTTATGCCACAATTAAGGGAAGAAATAGGAAGTTAGCTGATAAAACTTTACTTAGTTGGAAAAAAAATATTTCTTTAACTATAGTGAAAGTGAGAAGTGCTAACAAGTGTTTTTAAGTGAAAAAAGTAGATAGACCCACATGTTCCTAAAGAAATGAAGCTGGGAATCTAGTTCTCCAACATTCCAAAAATTAATTCAAGTACTTATAGCTAAGTTGAGTGAAATATCTATTTCTCCAACATTCCAAAAATTACACACGAAAATGATATTTATTGGTGTCCTTAAAAAATTCCTATTGACTTTGATCGTGATACTATTTTTAAATAATTTTTGAAATTGAGATTGATTTAGTAAGTTTTTGTATCTTGAGATTCTATATTAGTCATCATAAGTTTGATGCTTGTTAGAGGAGATTGATAAAGCTTATATAGTGGCATGGCCCTTTATGATAGCCCCTTCCCTAATCTAGGGCACCACCCAGCCCAATCTTATCATTAAGCCCTAATTATAGCCATATAGGACTAAACAATGTATTAATTAGCCTTTTGTCTTATTTTCCTCGTAATTTGTGTTCAAGATAAGAATTACTTTATTCTCGTTATTTGTGAATTTTAGGGTTAATTAAAACTTTTTAGCAGTTATTTAAGCAGCAGAAGTCTTAAGAGTTAAAAAGAAACAATTGATATAAATCATTAATGTGGAAACTAAGAAAACACGATCATATGTATATATATAACAAAAGGGCGATATTCTATGTAATAAAACTAAGTCAGATCAAGGAACTAATGTTCAACCCAGATATATGTACAACCTAAATGTATATGAAAATATTAAGTAGGTAATACATCAAAATATAAAAAACCTACAACATAGGTATTGGAAGCACGCAACAGGCTTAAAAGTAGTCACCAATCTTCTCATTGTCGGGCTTACTAGCTGATGAATCTGCAACCACCATCCTAAAAAGGATGGTGAGTACATTAAAATAGAAAGTAACATCTAGATATTCTCATCCACATTTCCAAATACAACAAAAGGTATTTAAAAGCATAAAAGTAGCAAAGAAATGTTGAAATTGAAATATGCTAGAAAATACCAAAAGTAACCAAGGGAAACTGACACTAGGCTAAGTAGTGACAATCTAGGTTCAGTCAGCCATGAGCTACATCAGATTAGCCTTTAAGGCTAATCTGAAAGACGTGCATATTATTACATCAGTCTGGTTAACATTAGTCGACTACCCCAGGGACTCTAACCACTTATACCACGCAATAATAGTGGTGAGTGCCAACATCCCCATAGACTCTAACCCCATGTGTCACTCATCTCAATATAATGCAATAGACCCTAAATACTAGGTCTACTTTATATTTTCAAGAAAAAACACGGCAAAGATCACAAAGTTTGGTAACTAATTAGAAAAACACGACAAGTCAGATTACAAGTCTACAGCTTATTCATCAACACATACATCCTAATAGCATGATATTCAACTCATAATTCAAATCAGAAATAGTCAAGAAGTACAATGGACAGGATTAGAACCAATGAATCAATACAAGGTACGATACTATGATAAAACACCCACTAAATGAGTAGAATGAACCAAAGTTCATGATACCCGATCATAAGGCACAAATTAGTTAAAATAGACTATAAAATAGTGATATATTGGAATAATATGTAAAGAAGGATCTCAACGGATTTGGTTACAATTCACGCAAAGTTCCTAAGTTAATCTAGCCTCTCGACACCCCAAAACACGTACTCGAACTCCTGATACTCTCCTCTAAGTTCCCGAGGATAATTAGGGTGTTTTATGACTTTTTCAAACTATTAAAGTTGGATTAGAAAATTCCCCAAATCTTATTTTGAGATTTATCATTAATCGAGGTTTGGCGATGCGGTGGCGTTGTATGTTAAGATGCATGGTGCATCAACGGCGTCGTTTCATCTGCCCATTTCCTATAGATGATTTGACACTATGGTGCCATCGTGTGTATAAAGGGCACGACACCGCCACAACGCCAATCTTAGCCTAGACCTTGTCGTATCTATTTTTGATTTTCAATACATACAACCCAATCTACATTTTATATGAATTAAAATAAACTTAAAAACACTCCCAATTTACCCAAAACTCATAGCATATAAGTACTTAACAGCCACCGCCAAAAGTTTAGACAAATTAAACAAAGTAGTTTTGTAGATTTGTCTACCTAGTGGCGTGACTTCCTTAACTTGATCATCATCTCCCAGTTCACTGATTTCCCTCAACAAAGTTGCTGAACTTTCACTCCTGATCTCTCTTCTCTCCTTTTGCATGAAAATAATGAGATGATAAGGTTGAAATCCCACTTCATTATGTTTATATAGTGGTGAGGTCTAATTGGGGCCCTTGATCGTCTTTACACACTCATTTCTAGGACAATCTAATGGCTTATAACCTGGTCGCACAACCCATTAATTCATCCATGTTAACATACAAACTTACACAATTCTCATTTATATGTGAAGTGACACATATCTCGAGATATATCAATGCTTGTTATTTTAATTTTCCTAACTTAGGTCACATTACATAAATCCAACTATAGGCAAAATAAATTTCTATTTTAATTCACATTAACTAAATTAAGACTTACCACATCACTATTTACTCAGTCTCATACCTGCATGCATCTCGAGGTGCGTCTCTGCTCGCATCCCGACATCCATATACAAGTAGAAGTAACTTGATAAGTCTACACAAATATATTACACTAGCAATACAACCCATCAACATTAAGTTATACCTTGGCCACATGCCTCAATCAGTGCGGGTATCATAACTGGTCCCACATCACGGGTCGGTGATCCTGATTACGAAAATAACTAAGATTAGAAATGTAGGTCGTAACACCTTTGTATTGATTGAACATTGAGTTTTGATGTGTATTGCATAACGAGGTTTGAATTGCCAAATAAAAGGTTAATAAGTCACCAATTATGCTATATTTTAGTGTAATTTTTATGAATTCAAGACTTATATCCATTTATCCTCTAAAACCCTTATTTTTATGTTTTCAAGGTAAATACAGGCTATTGGACAAAAAAGAATGATTTCCCACAAAAACCCAATCAAAAAGCTAGAGAAAGGCTTAGTGCCTTCCTAACGCCTATCGGTGTACTAAAATCGCAAAGGAATCGTTGGACAAAACTTTATCTGATCAAAGGAAACTCACTAGAGACATTGCATATAAGCCTTTTGAAGATCTAGGAAAAAAGGCAAAGCTCAAAATCCAAGAGAAAGGTCAATGCCTTTACAACATCGTATGATTGTACATACGGCACTGAACTCGAATCAGAACAGAATCAAAGGCAAAATAGAGTATCATGGTGCTTCCTTAGCGATTCCTAGCGCCTTGGAATTTGGTACATACGGCATTGGACATATCAAAAGATATACAATTTCGGGTTTGGTAGATTCATAAGATTACTACTATATAGTTGGTTAATTTCATTTCCCGATAAATAGCTAGGGTTTCAAAACAAGAGGGAAGGACGAGGAGAATAGGACTCTCTCTTTTACTTTTGGCTATGTTTTAGATATAGGGAGTTATAAGAGTACTTGGTTCGCATTAAACGTACTATTTAGTTTATTCTCATTGCTTTGATTTACTTTTATGAGTAGTAATCACTAAGTCCTCTCTAGATTTGGGGGTTTTCACATTTGCAAACTTGATTTATGAGGCTTTGTTATTGAATTGATAACCTTATTTATTGGATTCTCATGACTTTTATTGCAATGTTTATAGTAGATTAGATTGATCACATTCATCATATGTAATGACCAATGCTTGTGCGAGTGTAGGAGATCTTTGTCGTTGATCTTAATGCCGCTCAGTAAAGGGGATTATGTAAGGTGACAAATAGAGTCTTATATGTTGGCAACCGATGCTCTCTTATGCTTTTGGAATATAAGGAGGGTAGTAGTTCATGCTAGTTACCACTTAGGGCAAGTGTTTTCATATGGTCTAAGGTTGCTAGTTAGTTGAGAATCTGTGGAGCTCTCATAGTTTTGTGGATCTAGTTAGTATGTGGTTGTGTTGCACATTCCTACCACTTAATATGGAAAACTGAGTGGTTTTACTTAAACTTGTCTATAAGAATTCAATAAGGAAAAAGGTATTTTTAGTGACTGATGATTTATCCAATTGTTTGCAAGGTATGAAACTATTCTGAATCCAAGCTTTCTTTATATTGTTCAAGTTATTATTTCTATTTCGAATGCATGTTTAATTGTCTTACGATAGTTTGTTAATTAAGTTTTTTTTAGGACAAGCTCGTTAGAAAATCGTATATTTCCTTTTAGTTCATAGCCTAGGTATTCTTCACAGTCTCAATGGGTTCGACCTTTTACTTAACTCATTAGAAAACTAAAGTAAGCAGTGAATTCAAGACTATTATTGGTGCCTTCAACGCGACATTAACTATCCAACTATAATAGTTGGGACTTAACAACTTTAGGTGATAAATTGAAGTGGTATTTATTATCCAAACTAATTAAGGCTGGAATTTTTGGAATCCATATACATATATATATATATATCTTATTTTAAATAGTACCTAAGCTTGGACCTTGATACATCCTCTAAGTTGGTGAAAATCAGTTGTGAAAATGATCAAAACAAGCTATACAAAATTGACTACATATAAACTAGTTGGACTAGTTTGATTTTATTTTTGACAAGGTTTTTGTTCATTTTTTTACTTAGGGATCAAATGGTTGTTTAGTTATGATATATAGGCTATCTGATGGAGTCAAGAACTATGAATTCAAGGAGCTCAAAGATAAGTAGTTGGTGACTTCAACGAGGGAATTAAGTTAAAGTGAATGTCAAAAACATGGGTAAACAAAGGAATACATATACGAAATTGTAAGTAAGTCATGCAATGACCAATTCTATTTAATGATTTATTCTTAGACATGTTTTTGTATTCAATCTGCATTGCATTTTGCATTACTATTAGTCATGCATACATATCATATGGATAACATTGTCATGTTTGGTCTGGGGAGGCCTCATGTACGGATGAAAAATGGTCGTGGTCGAGTAAGACTAGTCGAAACTAGGCATCGTGTACGGGTGAAACAGATCGTGCTCGAGTAAAACTATAAGCGGCCAATGTCGATTTCAAGGAGCATGCATTTAAATTGCTAGTATTATTTATGTACTATATTTAGAAGTTGGCGTACAAGTATAGTTAGGAAACAAAAGCAGAGGGATTCACGCTGCTATATAAATTTGTTATTTATTTGGAAATGAAATTACATGTCTCCATGTATTTAGACTAATATTTGCAGGACTAGAGGTTAATTTAGGATTTTATTTGCCTAATATCCTCAAGTTATTTTTGGTGATGTCAGGATATCCATGAAACTAAGAAAGGAAGAAATGCTTGAAGAATCTTAGTCATGTTATTAAAGTTAAAGTTTCTTGCTGTAGTTTGTTTATATTTCTTGTTTTGGGTTTTCGAGGTGAGAGTAGGTCATGATTTAATTCTAAAATAGTTAGAAGATCATTATGAGATGGTTGAGAGATTTTTGAATGAGTTTAAAGGTTATTTTAATGTATATATGGTTAGTGGAGTAGTTAAGACTTATTTTAATATTTGAACTCTTGAAACTTATAGAAATGATTTAACATGGCCTTTAAATTTCATTTTAGATATTATTTTGAACTACTAGAATATGAGTTAACATGGCCTTGAAATCGAGACATTGTGAGAAGCATGAGATGTGAAGATCTTGAGTTTGTAAAACAAGGCTAGTACCAGTTGCTTTAGTAATGTAGGAAGACCTATTCTACGAAAGAACTAGTTTAATTCAACAACCAATTAAAAGTTGCTTCTAAAATAGTCTCAATGAGAAAAAAAGAGATAAGAGTTATTTGGAAATAGAGGTTGATTTGACAAATTGAGTTGTGAGTGAGAAATCGTAATAGGATTGTGATATAACTAGTTAATTTTTCTAAGTTGGTTTCTATGGAAATATAATACTTTGAAGAAAATTATTATCTTCTTTCCAAAACAAAACACCAAATGAAATAGGAATGAACCATCGTTGAAAATAATCAAATAACTTCTAGAACTGAGTATTATGTATATTGATTGTTTCTTATTTGAATTTGCATGTTACAAGCGAAGTTTAAGTACAATGGTTTGTTGGCCAAAACAAAGTAATGATTAGATTAATAGAAATAATAAAGTTAGGATTGATCTTCGTTGACATTGTGTCAGACGTTATTATGATACAAAGATCGAAGAAATCTCTAATTTAGAAAATGAAAAGCTTAGTGATAGTATCAATGTGTTGGCAAATAAAATATTGGGGAAATGGTCTGATAATAGTTGTGATTAGCTATTAAATAAAACACAAATGATTGTGTTACGAAATTTCGAGTACCCAATATTTATTTCTAATAATATTGAAATTATGAATCTATCACTATGGCTTAAAAATAGAATAAATAAAGAGATATATATACTTATTTTAGTATCAATAAGAAACCAATAGAGGAAATCAGTATGAACTTTTGTATAGTGAGAATTTCCATTAATATAACTTAAAGAATTGAAATATTATCATTTAAGTGTTTGAATGGTTGTCAAGTTTATCAGAAGACTAGAAACACCAACTCTACTATCTCTCTGATTGAATAGTAATGAAAAGTTGAAATTTTTAGAGGTAAAAATGACTTGATAAATAGTAAGACATTTTGTTGTCTTACAAAGTCTCTTAAAAGTACCGAAATTCTTTTTTAGAAAAAAAAATTCAAGAAATTCGAGACTAACTGAAAAGACTTGAGGCAATAACGAATAGTGAGACTGTTTGAGCTATAAATTTCTCTATTCCAAATAAAGATTAGGTAAATAAGACTTCGAATTATCAAGATATTATAAGAACTCATATTGTTCTTAGCTAGATATTCAAAAAGAGAATAGATATGAATTATCTTTGTAAGTTTAAATAAAGAAGTCATAAGTGGTCTTAGTGTTGAGTGGAGCCTAGATAAATCGTATTGAAAGAAGGCTTGATAAGTCTGTTAAGGGACAAAATGTGAAATAAATGTGAGAATAGTTAACATTTACAAAATGGAACTAAGTAGACTCTGTAAATAGAAATGAGACGTAGAGATGATTTGTGACAGCTGGAATGGACTCATTTAGTCAAGGTAAAGCACTGGAGTGGTTGTGCATGACCAAAGTCTAAGTAACTTCCTATCATAATCGTGATTCATTCATAATGTAGAAGATTGGTGTGACGCGTCTACCCACCTCTGAATAATTGAATGAATTGGTGAAAACCAATATAGAGTCTATAAAGTCTCATTGAAGTCAATTGGGAACTTAAGTATAAACAAATAAATTGATTAGAAATTCTTACATGTTTATGAAAATAGAGATTCCAAAGTAATGAGTCCCAATAAGGCTTAAAATATCAAGCAATAAAGTTGACGAAACTTGATATATTTCCATAAGAATCTAGCAAGAATAAGTCAAAGCTTCAATAGTTAAAAAATCTGAATTAGAAGTTATATGAACAATCTTGATGAATAGATTATATGATTAGCTCAATATAGTGCAACACCATGTGTTTAGGCAATGGTGTAGTTAAAAATCATTAGTGTTTTAAGTTAGGAGATAGTACAAAATTCTTGTTTTAGACATATATGAGCTAAAATGAAAAGTTATTTAAGGCAATAAAGTAATGTGGAAATTTAACAATCGAAGTATTAATTTGTAAGACTACCAATAGCTTAAGAAAGGAAATGAGTTTTACAAACTCATGAGGTAAAAACAGTTAGACAATTGTTAGAGAAGTTGTTATCTCTCTAACTAGTCAAATAGAGAATAATTCGACTAATCCAAATTTTTCTTTTGTAAATTTGAGGAATGACTTAATTTCTTAAAAATTAGAAGTATTAAGGGAGGATCACTGAGATCGTGTTCTCATGAAGAATTTGTTATAAATACCCAAAATAAAAAAAATTGCACCGAAAACTCTAAAAATTAGTGAATTGGCTAACGAGTAAGAATTGATAATTTCCTTTTAATCGGCAACTTTAAAGGATATTGTAAGCTGATATTTAAAGGAGTAAGAGTTGCACGATATGTTTGGAGCAATTTTATCAAATTGAGTTGCACGTTGGATTTATGGTTTTGAGTTTATGACTCTTACTAGTACAACTTTATGTTCATTGTGATTTTAGTTTTATTTCCTACGGATACTGGTGGGATCGGGGATCTGAATCAAACCGTTAGATTTCTCTTGACACTTATTCTACAGATTACCTTGCAGTGTCATGGGATAGTTTACCGACACGTGACTCTACTTCAGGATCTTTTGTCTTACTAAGATATTGTTTACATCATTGTATATCTTTAGACTAATGATAGTCTAAGAATTGATCGATCGACAATTTTAATGAAAATATGATCAGTGATGAGAAAACAAACTTGGGCATGTGTACTAGAGTTTGGTGGATATGAAAAAAATTATCAAGGAATTGTGGAGTATTTATTCGATGAAGAATGAGAATTGATTCATGAGAAGCAAGATAGGCTAGATCTTGCTAGTTATTGACAATTGAGTGGGATTCATGGCATGAGATGAGAAGTGGAGTAAGGTTTATAAGATATTCTATAAAATTGACTGATTAACTTGTCAGAAATTCACTACTGCTAAGATTGGCAAGGAAATTAATATATATTTCACTTAACCAAGGATATGAAAATGAAAAGTTAAAATACTTATGATCTCTACCATCGAGTTTTTGTATTCAATGAAAGTGATTGAGCCTATTTAAAGGTTTCACTTCAGAAAAGTCTTTACAAGTCCAGATTGAAAGAGAAACTCTCTTCTAAGTATAGTGATCAATTTACGATTGAAAAAGTTCTTTTATCACATTATCTTATCAGCGTTCATGACTCGTTCCATATCTTCATGTCTTGCAAGAATGGAATCAGTTCAGTATGGGCAAGATGTCACTTGTGAAGAGCAACCTAGTTTGATCATGGATCCAAAAGCTCAAAAGTTGTGAACTAATTAAATCTCACTTGTTTTCGTCAAGTGGTGATTTCATAATTAAGAGTTAACCTAGGAACGAGAGTTGTATATAAAGGATCATTTTCTCATCTAATTTGGTTCAGTAAATAAGTAAGATAAATTTCGAGGAAGAGATTTTAAATTTAATAAGAAGAATTATGAAATTCAAGAATTTATAAAACTTGATTAGGCAGCTAATTAAGTATTTTGAGTTTTAAATTAGGTTTAGTTATTCGAGGTTGGGCCAACGTGTTTTAGACCAGAGATCATTGAAGTGATGGTTATTTTGGTGTGTTGTTATGTCGAATGTATATTATATTGTATTCATTGAAATACAAGGTTAAATTGAGATTGAGATGCATTATTAAGGTATTGGAGTGCGTTGGGGTTTTCTCCAATTTTTGTCGAAATTGGGGTAGTTTTTGGGGTTTAGTTGTGGTGAATTATAGTTAAAAGGGTAATAAGGGTAATAAATTATAGACATAAAAAGAAAATTGTATATTACCAATAAGGGCAAATGAGGGAGGAGTAAAGATGGATATGTATGAAGGTAAATTGGTCTTTTGGCAATTCAAATCAGTTAAGTATGAACTTATAAACTGGTTTTGGGTTTAAAAACCCTCCCTAATCTATCACCCATTTTCGTCAACTCTTATTTTCTCTCTTAATTCAATTCTCTCTCCCTCATTTCATTATTTTCCCTCATTTTTCTCTCTCATTCATATTTTTCCACCGTCCCAAATACCTTATTATTCATTCTTGGAGATTAAGAAGTTTAGTATAAGCATGAGAAAAAGAGAAGAACGCCCTATAAATTTTTTGGGATAAAGGTTAGTTTATTGGTTTTCTTTTATAGAATGGATCATTGTGAATTGTGGGAATCAATGTGAAATTAATGTTTTTTATAGTTTTAGTGTATTTTGATGTTTATAATCCATTTATGTCAATTTAGGAATCATTGAATGATCTTGGTGATGAATCTCTAAACTAATCCTAAGTTTTATAGGTGAACAATCCAAAGTTTTTTACTAATGTTGAGTATTAAATCTGAAAGGCTAAGCCATGATCTTAGTTGGGTTTGAATAGTGGAAATTGACAATTATACATCATATTAGAGATGTTCATCATTTGTTTGGAGTTCGGTGAAGTTTTCATGGTTTTTGGACAAATTTTAAAAACCAACCCACCATTTTTATTGTTATGCAGTCTTATTTTCTAGCCGAGTTGGGTCAATTATTTTGGCAATCAAACAAGGGTTTTTTATCAAGATTTTTAGTGGGTTCTGATCCTTGTAAATCAATTATAATGTATGAGAATCATATTTTGATTTGGAAAAGGTTTGATAATGTTTTGATGGCTGAAAAGGAGGCCCAAGACTTGTTACTACACTAAGTCCCGAACAAACTATTTCGTATAGGCAAGTTGGGACATCGATTTGAGACATCAAATGATGTCCAAAATACTTGCAAATAGATTTGTTCAAATCTTGGTATAACCTACTTTGATGATCAACAAAGTTTATAGCCAATGGAATTTGTTTGGTCAATGAAAACATGGTAGCGTACGACATGTCAATATGGTTCAAAACTATCCAACTACAACAATTATGACTTAGCAACTTTAGGTGATGAATTAGAAGGGTATTTTTTTATCAAACTAGTTAAGGCTGGACTTGTTGGAATCCCTGTGTACCCTATTTTGAATAGTACCTAAGCTCGGACCTTGATACAACCACTAAGTTAGTGAAAAATAGTTGCGAAATGGTCAAAAACATGCTATACAAATTTGACTAAGTATAAGCTAGTTGGGCTAGATTGATTTGATTTTTGACAAGGTTTTTGTTAGCTTACTTACTTAGGGTTCACATGGTTGTTTGATTTTGATATGTAAGTTATCTGAAGGAGTTGAGAGCTCTAAAATCGAAGAAGTTGAATGACCAAAATTGGAGCCCAAAGATAAGTAATTAGTGATTTGAACAAGGGAATTACGTCAACGTGAATGTCAAAAACATGTGTAAACATAGCAATATGTATACGAAACTAAGTAAATCCTATAGTAATCTCTACTATTTAATGATTTATTCTTGTATCTCATTTTATATTCAATCTGCATTGCATTTCGCATTATTGTTGGCATGCATACATGTCATACAGACAACATTGTCATGTTCGATCTCGAGAAAGCATCCTTTATGGATGAAGCAGGTTGTTCTCTAGTAAGACTAGACGAAACTAGGTATCATGTGCGAGTGAAACAAATCGTGCTCGAGTAAAACAATAAGCGGGCAATGTCGATTCCGGGGAGCATGCATTTGAAATCCTAGTACTATTTACGTACTATATTTGGAAGTCAATATTCAAAAATATTCAAAATAATTTTAAAAAAGCCCAACAGGATCGAAATCAAGTTCCATTAAACTAGATCGACAAAGTTAAACCATACCTTAATCCATGATTTCCTTCTCTGATTGTTCAATTTTGAAGATGTTCAAGTGTGTGTCCTCTATCAGAAATCCACACGCGAACGGTGACCACAATTTTGGAGTGCTAGCCCCAATAGAGATTGAAAACATTTTTCTTTCTCTCCCAAAATTCAGAAACTCAAAAATAGCAAAAATGAAAATCATATTCATTTTATGGTTTCACCCTCTATTTATATGTGTAGATAAACCCTCACTTAAAATCTTATTCGTAATACTACTATTGTATTTAGGTAGTTTAAGCAAATTACACATATGCCCCTATTAATAATTAAGTTATCATATAACAAATCGTAAGGGCTTTTATGTCAAGAATTTTGTCATATAAAACTCATTACCCTATTAGTTCATGCAACGTTGCCAGTGAACCAAAAGCATTTTGGTACATAAGTCATTAGCGGTATCTAGCAAGGCATTATGACTACCTAAGTAGCATGAATATCAAAATCGATACAACCTATTGAACAACATAAATCATATCCTTTTGTCGTGTGATATCCTTTGATTAAACATAAGGCATGAAAAGTCACCCTTAATGTTCAATCTACTAGTCTCGATCTTTAGGTAAACTAAAAACATCCAATTGACATTGATCATATCAATTCACAAGGACTTGGCCATTATCAGTCTATCATATCGAGGGATCCACTGATATCTCTCTATATGAGAGTGACAAGTTCTATCTTGATTACACATTTTCACATATTATTCACATAGTAACTAATCACAATCTTTATAATCGTCCAATTAAAGATAATGTTTGATTGTGTCAAATAATCAAGCTCTTAATATTGAAGTTTACGGTAATCTCAAGTCGAAGGACTAAATGATATGTCTATCATAAGTAACGCCTATTACTCAATCCATGTAGTGTTCTCATAGTGGGTTGGTGTCATAGCCCAAATAATTAATACACGTTTAATTCGTTAATCAGGACAAAATGACTCGTGATGTGGGACCCACAGCGAGATACGTGTCACTACCGAGGCACAGTGGCTATGGTAAATGTTATATTTATGTGTTGTATGCCTAGTGTATTGTATATGTGTAGACTACTAAGTCATTTATGGGTATGCAAATACCAAGATGAGCGGGGACTCGCTTCGATTCGCGTGTTGACGTGGACCCGAAGTAGCATCTCGTGGGGTAAGCGTAATTAGTTACGTTTTATTGCATTTAAAAAAAATGAAAAATGATATGTGACTAGTGGTTGGTGTGTAGCCACATCTAATTATGTATTACATGGGCCTAAGTTCAAGAAAGAAAAACAAACAAAACATACATCACTAGATATATATATATATATATATATATCTAGATACACGCAGACATACATCTCTAGAAAGGGTGTCAAATATTGGTGTCACTTGAAAGTGAAACAAGGGACAAGTGGTGTGAGCAAGACCACCAAATGTGCCTCAAGATACGTATGTAGTTTAAGATGTGTGGCTCACATGCAAGCCACCCAAATCATAGATATATATATATATATATATATATATATATTGGTCAAATGAAACCAAAGTTTAAACCTATCCCATTTTTTATTTCAAAAGTCATTGGTGTGGAGAAGAAAAAAATAGTGGAGAGGAGAAAAAATGCAGAGGCCGAGAGGAAGAAAAAAATCGAGAAGAAGATGAAAGAAACAAAGGAAAAGGAGAGCTCGAGGAAGTCGAATTAAAGGTGCATTGTTAATTCATGTCCTTGTTGTGTAGTTTGTTTTTGAAGTCGGTCGTTGTTGTTGTTTCGAGGTGGCGAACTCAGACGAACTGCCATAGCAGTTCGTCCGAGCTCAAGGAATGCAGGGGAGTAGTCTCCCCTGTATAGGAAACCCAACCTGGGGTTGGGATGGACGCCGACCCCCAGCGGAGAGAAAAAAATTGAAACAGAGCGGTGCTCTGTGTTGGGCGATGAGGAAGAAGATGGGGGCACCTAAACCAGTCTGGTTCAGCTCGGGTGAGTCGAATCCGATACGGCCCCTGTTCAGGCCTAAAAGGATAAAAAAATAAAAAACAAAACAGAAGAGGAGGAACCGGGTTGGGTGAACCAGGCCGATTCAAAACCGGTTCGGCCCTGTTCAACCCAAAACCATAGAAAAAAAAATAGAGAGAAAAAAAGAGGAAAAAAGAGAAAAATAGGGAAAAAGTCAAAAAAAATTAGAAAAAATTCTGAAAAATTATATTTCGACAAAATAAATAGAAATTGATAAATTTCTAGGAAAACTAAAATATTTGAAATCCCGAACGCAACTTTTACGGAGTTTTTACCTCGAAAAGTGCGAAATTGGCAAATTGGTCTCGAATTCGATTTTGACCGATTTCGACCAATTTAGAGTTTTTAAATAATTAAACTTGAAGCTAAAATGCTAAATTGTCAAATGTTAGGACCGTAAAGGAGATATTACGGGGTTTGGGTACGTACATTGACGCAATGAAAAGTCGAATAGCTTAAGGATTGTTGTGGTATGTAACTAAATTGATTGAGACATTTATTTACATTTCATTCCATTTATTTATTTATTCTCAATTATTCAAATTGAATTGCCTTTGAAATTCTTATGCTATGACTTGTTCATTTTGCATTTATACAATTACTCATAGCATACTTTGTTGTTTGTGTACTATCATTGATTCCAATTCCTATACTTTATCATGTTAATTGTTGTGTTTGGAAGTCAGTGATATAACATGCTATTAGATTAGTTCATTTATTTTGACTCTAATCCTTTGTGCATTAGTACGCAGTTACATCTCTTGGATTCTATTACTGAGTCATTATTGAAAGTGAAAGAGGTTCTTGTGGTTAGGGTCATTTGATGATAGAAATTCAGCTTTCATACGGGGGTCACCAGACTTTTCGGGATGTTAGAAAATCTCTCCACTACCTTGCATGACACGTGGGGTAACGTGCCTCGAACGGGGTAACCAGACCTCAGGGTTTATTGGCCCAAGAATAACTTGGGTGAGCATGATGAGTTTTAAAACTCGGGTATGCTAGCAAGTATACATTCCGGTGATGACTAATTCACTTGGAATAGAAAAGGCGTAATCGTAAGTACGACCTTTTGAACTTATGATATAGAGCTCAATTTGTAATGAAATGATATAGAGGAGCTTAAATTGTAGTGGAAAGGTTGATATGATGAAGATCACGACCGACCGACCCTAATCCATTACTACTTAGCCTTGAGTCAGTTTCATATTTGTTTAACTCGAGTATCCATTTGCATGATGTTTCTTTCAGCATAGTTGCTATTTAAATTATGCCATTTAATACTTGTTGCCTATTTAGGAATGTGGATCAATGTCTCTCAGTATTACTTAAATAATTTCATGTACTTACCATCTAGTTTGTGACGGTGGGTGCAGATCAGCCGAGTAGCAGACCAGGCAAAGAGAAGATTGGTGACTACCTTTGAGCCAGTGAAGGACTGCTATGACATATTTTTGTGCGTTTTGCATTCTTTGTATTACATTTTCTATATACATGATATTTTTACTTTTGGGTTGAGTTATAGGAACATCTGATTAGACACATGTTTTATATATCACCACTTTTGTTTATATACGCATGTGATCTCTATTTCCTAGTTTTTCCACAATAGGTTAGGCCTTATGTTATAATTTTCACCAGTAACTTAAGAATACTTCCGTTGAATAACTTGTTAGATAGAAAGTTTAAATTAACTCTGATTTATAGATAACCATAGGTTAGTCACTAGAACTAGCTCGTTAACTATAGGGGGTATCATAATTGGTAGGTGTTTAGGTATTTAAATAAGGTTGACTAGTTCCTTGTTAGGTCCTCTATGGGAGATTATGGCTTAATTAGGGATTAGGCCGGGCGGTGCCCTTATTTGGAGAAGGGGTCGTCACAGTCGATCCAGTACCTTGTTTACTAATAAGTACTCATGATCGCGATTCGTATCCCTATACGCATGATAATCACATGACCATCAATCAAGATTCACACTAGTCTTAATTCATTATAGTTCCCAATATAATGACCAACTAGGGACATTTAGGATATTTCAATAAACACCCATAGACCTTACTATAAGGTAAACATGCAATCACTTATAATAAAATAGTAAATGAAAATCTCAATTTTATTAACTAAAATTATAAGATAAACAATGTTTGTAGATTGACCTAGGGCACATGCCCCAAGAGACTAGACGAGACTAGGTATTCTATACGGGTGAAACAAGCCATGCTCGAGTAAAACCATAAGCGGGAAATGTCGATACTAGGGAGCATGCATTTGAAATCCTAGTACTGTTTATGTACTATATCTGGAAGTCAATATTCGGATATAGTTAGGAAATAGGAAAAGAAGGATTCATTTTGTTATATAATGTTTTTGTTTATTTGGAAATGTAATTACATGTCTCCATGCATTCATACTAACATTTGTAGGAGTACAAGTCAATGTATGATTTTTCTTGCTTGATATCCTCAAGTTGTTTTTGGTGATGTCATGATATCCGTGAAGGTTAGAAAGGACAAAATGCTTGAAGAATCATGGTGATGCTTTTAAAGTTAACTTTTTTGTTATAAATTGTTTATATTTATTGTTTCGAGTTTTCAGGGTGAGAGTAGGTTGTAATTTAATTCTAAAGTAGTTAGAAGACCCTAATGAAATAGTTTAGAGAGTTTTGAATGAGTGTAAAGGTTGTTTTAATGTATATATGGTTAGTAGGGTTGTCAAGACTTGTTTAAGTATTTGAACTCTTTAAACTTGTGGACATGATTAGACGTGGCCTTAAAATTTCATTTTTAATATTATTATGAATTGCGGTAAGACATGAGTCTTTCTAGGCTTTCTTCCCTAGCTGGTTTATTAGGTTTTGGATTTTTGATGGCCTTGTTTACAGGGAAAACTTAGCCGAAATTATTATAGAATTTGGAAATCTAAGGAAATGATTTTCAAATCTATCCCACTTAAAGAGTTGAGAATTAAGTCTAGTTTGAGGATCCAATATGTATTTGGAGAATATGATTTGATCGAATGGATAAAAAGGTTAATTAGGGTAATTAGGAGGACTTAATGAAGCGAGCCCTGACGGTTACCTAGTTGAAAAGCCTAGATAGACTAAATGTCTGAAAAAGCCTATGTGATTCGAGTTACGAAAAGCCCAAGTTTGGGATTTGTTTTTTGTTTCTAAGTGTATCTACCCACTCCATAAACTTGTACTTGCCTATGGACTTCATTTGCATTTTTAATGCCAAATAAATAGATCATAAATTTGCAACTTGATTGTATATGCTGAGAATAATCCCGAGTAGTAGATAGCCTTGGTTTTTTATCAAGTTTTAGTTTCCGAAAATTAGTCAAATTAATATCTAAGTTTCTTAAATTTTGCGTCAATTTAATATCTAGTGAAATCAAATGAGTTACACTTTTGTTAATATTATGGCTTATAATCATTTAGTTTGTAGCTGAGGAAAAGTCAAGTATTAGACGTCGTGGGAAAACGTCGTGGGTGACACACCTAATCGGGAAATATGTTATTTTTGTGTTGCGAATATTTAATTATTTTACTATTTTTAATAGTTCGCGCCGCGTTAATTAAGAATTTCGCTTAGTCGCGTTGTGCGCGTGTAGTGACGAGAGTGTGCAACGTCATGAGTGCGCGTAACGCGGGTGTACGGGTGGTATGGTTTTGAGTCGTCACATCACATCACACATCACATCAAACATCAAATCAACCCATCCCTCATCATGCTATTTCGTCTTTTTCTACAAAAATAAATAAATAAATAAATAAATATAATTTTTTTTGTTTAAACGGATAGGAGAGAGAAAGAAAATAGAAAAGAAGTGAGAGAGAGAGAGAGCAACTGGAAGAGAGAGAAAGAGATTGAAGAGAGAAACAGAGAGGACGAAAGATGAGAGGAGATGGCGGAGAAGGAGATCGGCGGTGGCGAGCGTGGCGCCGGCAGCGAGGAGCGTCAGACAGAGCGGCGGAGGAGCGGGGCGGTCGAGGAGGTGGCGTCGAACCCGGGGACGCACGTGTGCGCGAGCTTCGCGGCGGGGGTTGGTGGCGGCAGCAGTACCGTGAGACCGCGGAAGAGGAGCCAGCGAACAGAGAACGGCGGACCAGCAGCAGCAGCTCGCGGACGGCGGCCGCTCTAGCGGCAGAGAGCGGCGGCAACGGCAGACAGGGCGGCTCGCAGACGCGAGCGGCAGTGGCGCTGGGCCGAGCTGGCGGTTGGCAGCAGCGGTGCCGGGGGAGTGAAATCGCAGAGATGGCGAAAGAGAGAGCTGGGTGGCGACGCGCGGTAGTGCGTCGCTTCCTGCGTGGCGCGGCTCCGTACGGCGCCGGCAGCGGGTCGCTGTCGGCGTGGTGCGGCAACAGTGCTTGCGCGGCAGCGCGCGTCGTGGCGCGACAGCAACGCCCGGTCGTGCGGCAGCGACACCGGCGTGGCACGGCAGCGGCGTGGTAACGGCGGTGGCGCGATTTCGACGTCGACGCGGTGAACGACGCGATGGATTCAAATGGTTTTGAAGGCTATGGTGAGGTTTATTTCACCAAATTTTGTTGTGATTTGAATAATTTAAGTAAATTAGGCCTAAATGATATAAATGGACACCAGGGACTTAGGCTACCATAGTCGGGTGTCGGGCGCGTATCTCGAGGCGAGTGCGGGGCGTTTCGGAAGCGTTTTGCGATTCGTTTGAGGTAAGTGATCCCACGAGAAAATTAGTTAAAATTCTTTTATTGCATTTGCTTTATTGTGCATTCTAAATTATTCCATTGCGCTATTTATCGTTGTTCAATTATTGTTCATCCACTCCCACGTGTGTATGTGTGTTTGTCGATGGGGTCGGCATGGCACGGACACACCCGGGGCTAGCTACCCCGCTATTGTTCGAGTAATTGGCCATGGTAGGGCTACGCGGTGACTATTCTCGCGAAACCCGTAGGTTGAGAGATGTTTGACGTAGTCTTAAGTCTACGTCAATGGTTCCTCTCGAGAGATGTTTGGACGGGGTCTTCCGTTCAATGGTTCCTCTCGTTCGACCGTGAGATGTTTGGCGAGGTTGTCGTCAATGGTTCCTCTCGGTTTTAGCTACGAAGATTCCGGATGTCGACCAGGGTTCTCTGTCACGCTACACTCGTGTCCAAAAATTTGACTTCTTAACGACTTATTTTCATGCGAATTTCTTTATTGTTGTCATTTATTTAAATTGCATGAATTGTAGTCGTTTCATTGGAATTCGTGAATATTAGCTAAAGTTCTCCGGGATTTACTCACCTGGGATTTGTCATTGTTTTGGTGACAAATCGCAGATCCTACGACGAGCCGCGGCAAAGGAGTCTTAGGCGACTACGTCTAAGTAGAGAGAGGCCGCCACTTTTTGCGTAGGTAGTTGTATGTATTTATTAGCTACTTTTTGATATTTTGGGATGACTTGTATACCCGATACATGTATATGCTCACTTTTGTACTTTTGTTGCTCTTGATATACATGGTATCTGTTACCGGGGTTCCACATTATAGGGTTAATTATACAAATGCAAACTTTCTTTCATACGGCGTTTGCATGTTTTTAAAAGGCTTCCGCTTGATATTTAACAATTTAATAAATTGTGAATAACTTAACTTAGTCAATTTGATAAGAATATCCATAAAATTTTTCATAAATACTAAGTTAAGGCGAATAAGGTATGTATAAAAGTGTAGGTCGCAGGCAATCAAAATTAAGTGTTTTGGTGATGTGTCTGCGACGTGGCGGTGCCCGGTTTGCCTCGAAATTTGGGGTCGTCACAATATATGGTATTACATAAGGTAATCTCTTGCTTTTGTTATTTCAGGTTTTAAATAGGAAAATGAAGAAATGGAAGAAAAGAGAAAAAAGAGCAAAACAGTCAACTAGAAAAGAAGCCCAGCAATTAGCCAGGGATTTTCAATAACACTAAGAATCGCCACCTAAATCGGTAGCAGGAAAAAGCCAGCGAATCCATAACAAATTGAAAAATGAACTAGAAATCACCAATTGAATTGGTGGAGCACTGAAAGCTAAACTCAATTATTTACTCAACGATTTATGTATAAGTTAGGAATCACTGGCAAATCATTGTGGTCAGTTACAGGTTTTTTAGATTAATATGAAGAATTTGAGTTTGTCTAATATGTGTATACGAATGGAGACTATAAAAAAGACAAGAGATCTTCAAAATAACTCTCTTTCTTTTGATCTACATTATTTCTATTGCATATTCTATGTTTTTGGTTGATGTTTGAAGATACGCTGGAGCTTTAATTTATATTAAGCTATTTATTTATTTATTACGTCTTTTAATAATATATATGCATTATCAATTTTCAGCATGAGTGAGTAGTCTAATAATTTAAATAAACCCTGGACATGTAATATACTTTGGATTGCTAAATATTTATAATTAAGGAATCGTGAACTTAATGTTTTAAATCTATTCATACATGTCAATCACGAATTTAACAAGTTATTTTTGCGTATTACAACTAAAGAAGATTAGTATTGCATGCATAATTGCAAATGTGTTATGTGATATTTTTATTCTTATTCTATGTCTATAGTTTATTGACAACAATTATAAAAGTAGTAATTAGGATTAATTTATAGGGTTTTCCTGAGTGAATGTTCTAGGTGATTGTGTTCTAAGTTGTTTATTATGCGGCTTCAATTAATATTAATTTAGATTAGGCATGATTTTCATTGAGCGCAATGCTATCGTATTTCTATGGTGTTACATTTTATCCAATATGTAGATTTACAATGATAAAAATGTGACATTTCCATTGAATTTAGGAAAATCGGTGGCTAGCTAAAGGCTATCAACCTATTATGAAATAGGATTTAATGATTCCAAGATTTCGTATGTTATGATTAAAACTATAGAGTGAAGTGATGTCATGTTTTGGTGTTTGAAAGCAATCCAAGTTTATTACATTGTTTAGTGGGGTTTTTTTAGATGTTTGAATTATATTGAGTTTGAGTATTGTTTAATTTAATTTGATTTGAATTGTTTAGATTTAGTTAGTTTGTATAATTAAGTTAGTATCTATAGTTTTCAGTTATTTAATATTTTAATTCTCATTTAATTAGATTAAATAAATTAATAAAAATAAGAAAAAAGAATATTTTTCTTTGAGATTTGAAAAATTCCTGTAGAAACGAATCTCATTTACCACTACTACAAGTTAATAGTAAAATACGATAAACTATTGTGCACGCTCAACACGTGTCAGCTAGCTTTCTATTCCATAAAGCTTGATGTGTATATTTTTGCTATGAGTTTTTAGGGACAAATTAGGAGTCTAGCTAGTTTGCATGATAAACCAAATTATGGGATAAAACACCAACATTATTGCACCACACCATATGTCGAGAGGGAAAAAGACACCCAACTCAGAGAGCAAAGATTGAACCCAGGCTACTTCAGTAGCAACACGAAAAAGAGCTTGTTACTCAGATTCGGTACTAAAGTGAACTACCACGTGTTGCTTTTTAGACGGCCATGAAATCATATTCGCACCCAAAAAAACTGCAAAATCGTTAATAGAATGTCTGTCATCAGGTGATGCCGCCTAGTTTGTGTCAAATAAACCTGTCAAAAAGAACTTGGAGCTCGGTATGAACCAAATTGCCCAATCAATAGTACCTTTCAGATAATGTAATACCATCTTCAAAGCTTGGAAATGAGTCACAGATGGAGCCTATTAATATTGACTTAGGCGATTGACAATATAGGCGATGTCAGGTTTGGTGTGAACTAAATAATGCAAACCACCAAGAAACTACGATACAAACTAGGTTCATTAAAAGTAGGAGAAATGTCTGCATGGATAGGCTTCCCAATAGTAGCAGAAGGATCAATATCCTTACTAATACCATGCCACTACGATGCAGTAATTGTTTGATATAGGTAAATCATATAAGGAATAGACTAGTTGCATCACGTCTAGCTTCCAACAAAGAAACAAGCTCAACTCACCAAAATCTTTCAAAGCAAAACACTGATGAAGTTTTGAAATAAATTGTTGAATCACAACAAAATAAAACCCAGTAACAATAATATTATCAACATACACCAACGGATAAAGCACAATCGACCCAGTTTGAAACACGAATAACGAGTTATCTACTTCAGAATTTAGAAAACCCTCATGAAATCATAGTACTTTTCAACTTATCAAAATAAGCTCGAGGAGTGTGTCGAAAGCCATAGAGTGCTTTATGAAGTTTGTATACATATGAAAGATGGTTGGCATCAACAAACCCCTAAAGTTGATTAGTAAGTACTTCTTCCATTAAAGTACCATTTAAGAAAGCATTATTAATATTTAGCTGCCTTAAAGACAAACCATACCGCACATCAATATTCAAAATTAGACATGATCAAGGGCTTGGGTACCTGCCCAACTCGCCTAAGCCTAAGCATAAATATTCAGGCCTAGGCAGCCCATTTCAAGAAAAGTCATGCACGTGCTCAAGCCCAGTTAGGCTCGCTTTAGAATAGACATGGCTAAGGCCACCTTAAAAACCCCAATCCAAGCTCAAGCACGACACGAATATAAGTTAATATACTAATATATTTTAAATATTTATTGGTGTATGTGGGATTTGATCATTTGACCTACTACTCGCATTAAGTAATGCTTACATTTAGGCAACTACTCAATTTTGCAAGACAAATGAATATATAATATATACATAGAAATATATATGGTATTGAAAAACTCCATAAGAACTTTATCAAATAAATACATAATTTTTTTATAATTTTAATATGAAAATATTTATATATGGCCTTAGGCTTTGTATTTTCTACATGGGCCGATTTAAGGCATATGTATAGGCCCGTGCATATATGGTGGTTTGCCTTAGGCTAAGGTTCTTAAGTTTGGGCATGACCCAAGCTGAGCCTAAGCTCGGCCCATGAACAGATCTAGACAAGATGACTTGAATTGTAGAAGCCTTCACCACAGGATTGTAAGTCTCGTCAAGATTGATACCACGCATTTTCTTGAAGCCTTTAGCCACTAATCTAGTTTTGTTCCGATTGACAAAGCCATTAGATTTGTATTTAAGAGAACAAATCCACTTATTTCCCAAAACATTCAAATTTGAAGCGATTGAGATAATGACCATGTCTATGTTTTGATAAGAGCTTGATACTCAACATTCATTACCGTTTTCCATTTAGGATCCTTGAAGGCCTTATCAACAGAGTCAGGTATGGTCACAAAATTGTAGTTGAGGTGCCAAAAGCATTTTTTATAGATATCATCTTTAGCCCTAGTTATCATTAGATGCAAATTATATGGTGCACTAGCGTGTGAAGAAATAGTAGTCTCTATAAATAAAAGATCGGGAACTCCATATTCAACTTAATGAGAAACATATTCAAGTGAAATAGAATTTGAATTAGGAGGCACATGTGACATAACAGGACCAGAATATGGAGCATTGCTAAAATTCAATCAAAATAAAAGAAAATGAGACACATCATGGTTAAATAGAGAACCAGAACAAACTAATGGAAACAAATGATGATATGGAAACTCATGCTCTTAGAAGACCACATTATGAGTGATGAACAAACTTTTATGTTTATTTAAACACTTGTACCCATTATGAGAATAGCTATAACTCAAAAATCGGTACTTATGCTGATTGTAGGCTTGAAAATGCAGAAAGTAAGAGCAGTCAAATACTCGTATGATTTAATAATTTTGAGGAATGTGGTACAACTTTTCATAAGGTGACATTTCATTCAAGACCCTGGTAGGAAGCCTATTGATGAGAAACGTTGTTGTTTCATAGGCATCCCACTATAACTAGATAGGCATATTGCTATGATCAAGAAAAGTAATACTCAATTCCACTATATGGAGATGTTTGCGTTCAGCTCTACCATTTTTTCACGAACATAAGGATAAATGTGTTGAAATGAAATGCCACAAAATAAAGAATAAGTTTGAAAGAGCAATATTCACCTCCCCCCCCCCTCTAATCGATGGACTCATGCTTCAGTTCAGATATACCATTTTTTCATGAAAATAAGGACAAATGTGTTGAAAGACAATGCTACAAGAATCAAGAATAGGTTTGAAATAGCGATATTCACTTCTTTCCCTCCCCCCAACCAAACCAGATTCTTTTAACTTTTATGGTAAAAAGGTCTTCAACAAGACACTTGAAATGAAGAAGATCTTTAACTGCATCAAACTTATGTTTCAAAGGGTATAACCATGTAAAACGAGTACAATTGTCTACAAAATGTATGTAGCAATTATAACCATGAGAGGAAGTACATGGAGTAGGACCCTTTACATTAGTATGAATCAAATCGTGCACATGTGAAAAACATTTAGCTGAAAAATAAAATGTTAATGCATGAGTTTTACCCAATGGACACGATGAACAAAATGCAAAATCAGATGAATGTGAAAAAAGTAAATGAGGCTTCAACACATGTTGGAGGGTCACTTAAGCAAGATGTCCTAGCTTGGTATGTTATAAAGATGGTACGCTTTTTTGTAGCAAAAAAACAAACTTGCTGATAAGAGACTTGGAAGAAATACCAAAGAAGAGATCGAATACATCCTGAGTTGTGCCATGAAGTGGAACTTCCTTAGTTCTGGAATCCTTCATGTAACAAGCATTCGAATGAAATTCAATTAGAACATTTCTTTCTCTAGTTAAGTGAGACACACTCAATAAGTCTTTCTTCACACTAGGCACACAAATTGTATTTGAAAATGATAATTTTGAATTAAGTGAAGGAAATCTAGCGGTACTAATGTTAAATATAGATTAACACTTACCATTACAAACCATTAAAGAACAATTACCTCCGTATGGTTGGTTGTTCATCACTTAAGAAGGGTCTGAGGCAACATGAGAAGTTGCTCCACTATTTGTGTACTATGACGAGTTTAGAACACATTCAGGAGTAACATAGAACACATTCTGGCCTGGAGGAAAACCTAGACTGAACCTTTGTGGCTACTGAGGCTGAGTAGGTTACACCAGAGTACCCAAATACTTTATATATGCACGGTAGTAGCACACAATCGTTGAATGACCAACTTTACTACGAATTTGGCATATGGTTATGTTGTTCATCTGAGACTTGAAACCCTTGCAATCTCTTGTCTTTCCACCTCAACCTTTATTATTGTTATTGTTTATGTTTCCATATCCTTGACAACCAGAACCATTATGTGAAAAATTTGCACCAGATCCAGTACTACTATTTACATCTTTTGAATTAGAAGATAGAGTTGTATTTTGAAGGTTTAGAGAATTGATACCTTAAACTACTTACATTTGAGTCAATCTTACATCAAAATTCAGTAACATGGCTTGAAATTCTATCCATCGAAGTCCTGGATTATCCAGTATTAGCATCATTATCGGCATATACTCCATATCTAACTCAGTGATGACTGAAGTGATCAGATATGAAATTGAGACCGGAGCGCCAATAGTAGCGAGGTTATCAAATAGTTCCTTCATCTTGGATAAATACTCAAACATTGTTAATGAGCCTTTCTTGGTCGACTGAAGTTTAATTTTGAACAATTGAACCTAGAATTTGTTTTGAGAGCTGCAGTATTCCTCAATCGCTTTCCATGCTTGATTTGAGCTTATGACTTTAACTCTAATCACCAAAGTTCTAATGGTCAGTATGAGGGCATTCAAAAGCCATACAAGAAGTGCGGAGTCATCTTTCATGCACTTCTTGTATTCAGGATTTAGTGTGACCAGATCTTCAAGAAACGGATCAGGACATGGACGCTTGCCGAATAAATACTCATCATACTCTTGACCATGAATCAGATGAACAACTATTGGATTTCCATAATAGAAAATTCATCTTATCCTACTTAAGAATTGAAACTTGACTAAGAAAGTTACCATAAACCTTATATCCCGAGCTTCTTGATCCAGCGTCGCTATTCATCAGTGTCGAACCAGCGCTTCCAAATCTATTATTCACATATCCAGATGATCGATCTACCATGGTGTTGACCTTTAAGGGCTTTGATACCATATTGAACAAGAAGTTCAACATAGTTTCAACAAAGAAGATGAAGTTTGCTTTAGAGAGAAAAACTATATTGAATCAAGATGATAAATGTAATCCTATGAGAATTAGGATTTGAGATATATTATCATCTCAAATCTGAGATACGTTATTATCACACACCACTAAATAGAGAAATCGGCTCAAGGCATGAGGAACGTATGAAATTCTTTAAAAAAAATCCTCCTCTGAGTTTTACTGACTTTAGCATCGGAGTGGGGGAGTGTTTGGCCCAAAGGCCCCCACTCTAAATTTCGTTTTGCATAATTTGATAAAAATCAACGTCTTGGTAATTCGCGTCTTTGATCTCGAGGTTCATGGTGTTGTTTCCACCACAGCAAGGAGCCTCGTGGTCTTTATCACTCCTTGATCGATGAGGTTCCTTTTGATTATATACAGACATATACAGACATATGATTGGCAATAGATTGCAGATGGCTAAAAGGAATTACCCTTAGACTCTCCCATGCAGGGAGTAAATTCAAGAAATTCCAGCACTTGACCCAAAAAAAAAAAAAAAAAAAAAAAAAAAAAAATCCCGCAAGCAAAATCAAAGTGCTACCCATTTTAAAAAAAAAAAGGTCAAATCAAGCTTCACGTTATAACTTACAAGAAAGCATAAGCCATCGGCAAGACCACGTGCATCATGACGAGATTTTGCAGATACGGCAAAAAAAAATGACAATAGGACAAAAATGACGATGTATCTCTAGTGGCACATTTACAATTGTTAATTCAACCGTATTAATTTGGCCAAATAAAATTATATAATAAATATAAAAAAATCCTCACGTGCCACATCTCTTTTAGGTGGGTCATTTTCACTCATGTTTTTGAAGGCTTTATTTTTTTACATTTTGATCACAATTTTTTTTTTTTTATAGACAACTTTCTTTCTTTTTTTAAATATGGTCATTTTATCCATCTTTCATTAAATGGTTATCCTCGTTAAAAAATGTTAACATGTGGATGAATTGGTACTAACGTGGCGTTTACATGATAGTGATATGATTAGGGCATCAAATTTACTTTTTTTAAGAGCTTCAGTCTACCCTTATATCGTCGAATTTATTTAGTTTATTACTCAAGTTTACTAGTGAAGGACATTTACATGTCATCTTTGAAAATGTCTACACCGTCTCAATCGACTTTTCTTAATTTTTTGTGTCTATTAAGGTTTTTCTTACTTTTTAATTTTTTTTAACTTTGATTTTTTTTTTCGAAGTAATGAAGCTTCTCTTGACAAAAACCACCTTAACATTTCTTTTATCACAAACTTCAATCACCTCATTCTCATTAATAGTAAAATAATGGTTGTCATATTGTTAGTATTAAATTTTTTCACATTGGCCCTAGTGTAATTAGACCATCTCCAATGGGGATTGGATCAACATTTGAAGGAAAATGATTTGTAATGCAAATGTAAATTTTGAACGTGGGAGCTGAGGTAGTATATAAAAAATAGACAATGTCAATTTTGAATGTAGATTTGTAGAAAGTGTAATTGACAACCATCTTGGATTCAATATATTTATTCATTTTCTTAAATTTTATTTCTCTCATTTAATTAAACTAAATTTTAAAAAAGAAATGACGCCTCATTACGGTGTAGTTGACCATAGATAAATGCCGCCATGTAGCTTTTTTTTTTTTTTTTTTTTTTTTTGTGAAAACAAGGCCATGCAACGCCAGCATTTTTTTATACAATCTCTTGCCCATTGAATATTTGTACATTGCTTAACCTTTTTTTTAGAATTATGGGTATCCTAACTTTTTTCCAACCCTTCCTTATTTTAATTTGATTAATCAATATTTTTAAGCGAAATAAACCCAATTTTATATCATCATTATATATGTAATTTTTTCCGAAAGTAATGTATAAGAAAATAACTGAATCGCTATTAACATTTTTTTTTTGAAGTTTAAAATATATAATCATCAATGACTATGTATAATGCTTAATGCTTTAAAAAATATAACTATGTATAATCAATTGAATATAGTATCAGATATAAAACCGATTACTCCAATAAAAAGTAAGTTTATTTGTCGATTGTAAATATTTAAAAGAATATCTTACTCCTTACTAAAAACATCTCTAATATAATGTGGATTGAATATCATTGTGTGCCACCTAAGACTAAATATAGATTATGGTAAAAAAAAAAATATTTTTTCAATGGAATGTGCATTTTAAATGTCGAGCTGACGTGGATAGACGTTATCTATTTTAAGTGTCTACTTCTAAATAATGCAATCCATAGCCGCCAGTTCTCTCCAAAATATATATAAAAAATAAGTTTTTAAAATAAAAAGTGCAATCTCCATTCACCATTGGAGAGCACTTTTGAACTTCAATGTATATTCAAGCCGCTTAGGTGGTATTTGGTTGGTATGAATTAGGAGGTATGAATTAAAATTGGGTAAATTCATACGTTTGGTACATAGTAAAATAAAACTGGAATTGGAATTGAATTAATTCCTATGTTTGATAAGGGTATGGAATTAACTTTTGGATGACATTATAATTCTTAACTAAATTACATTACCACGTATTAAAGAATTGGAATGCATCCCAAAATTGAGATGCATTTCAATTCCCAAGTAGTGCCTTGCTTTGTTTTTTTTATATGAGCGAAACACAAAAAGATAAATTCGTTTTTTTATATTTTGACAACTTGAGCGCAAGGCTGAAAATATACAAGTATGTTTTCCTAAAATATTGATATCTTAAGATAAATATGTTTTTTTTAACAACAAGATAAATTCATTATTTGGATGAAATATAAACATGTTTAGCCAAAATAAAAGATAAATACATAATACAAGCTTTTTAATGAAAGCAACATATACGTCATGTGCTATTTAATATTAAATACATACATATATTTCTCTTGAAAACCTTAAAATATATAAACTATTACTAAATTAACACTTACTTAAAAAACTAAATTTAAAATATAGTATTTCAATTCTTTTTAGAATTATTATTAAATAGTATAAAATATTTAAATCGTCAATTAATTCACCTTCTATACATTTATAAGAATTTATTAATTTTTAATACTGACAAAATAAATTATTCAATACATCATTTTTTAACAAGAAAAATGAATTTTGAATTCCAATCATAATTTTCCTTCCTATAACCAAATAAATGAATTTGAATTCATAGCAATTGTAATTCCATGAATTTTAATCCCCACGAGTTTAAATTCCCACATAATAAATTCATAACAATTGAGTTCCCGTGAATTTAAATTATCGCCTCAAATTTCAGCATGCCAAACACACTCTCAAAGCTTCTCAAATGGAATGTAGATTGGATGTCAAGTATGCAACCTGACTAAATAGACATTGGAGTGAAAAAAAACCTCTCCAATGGAATGTGTATTTCAAATATCGAGTTGACGTAGATAGACATTGTCAATTTTGAATGTCTACTTATATATAGAGCAATTCATAGCTACGTCAGCAATTTTGAATGTCTACTTATATACAGTGCAATTCATACCTACGTCAGCAATTCTCTTCAAAATATATAAAATAATAATAAATTTTTAAAATAGAAAGTGCAATCCACATTCACTATTGAAAATTACTTTTGAATTTCAATGTTTATTCAAGTCATATCCTCTCCACATTGTTGACGTGGCATCATCCACGTCAACAATCCACATTTACCATTAGAGATGCTCTAAGAGCATCTCTAGTGGGCATGGATTTATGTCATGTCATCAACGTGAAGAGGATGACAATCCTATGTGGCTAAAATAGACATTGACTTTTAAAATCAATATTCAATAGTAGATGTGGATTGCACCTATGTTGATGAGGTGACATTTATTTTTTAATTTTGTTACTTAAAAGATGAAAATAAAATCTGATAAAAAACAAATAAATTAATTAAGATCTGATGTGGTTATCAATTGCACCCTCCACAAATCCACATCCAAAGTAGACAATATGTATTTTTTTGTCCGACACATCACCTCCACATCTGGAATGGACATTTGCATTAGAAAATATTTTTTTCTTTCAATGTCTATTCTGTTATACACGCCACACATTCTCCCCCAATCCACATCCCCATTGGAGATGCTCTTAGGATGGGCATTATCTCTATGTTGTTGATGCGACATCAATCCACGCATACAATTCACATTTACCATTGGAGATGCTCTAAATACATCTAACTACTATAAATAGGAAGATCAACACGTGTGTTAAATGAAACTCTTTTGGGTCGTGACTCGTGAGACCCCATTTTCTAAAAAGAAACACATCTAACTACTAAGTTTTTTGAAGCCCAAATACGCAATTCCACTTCATCAAAAGAGATTAAACAATACATGGGAAAAGATTGTCAAATGCATGCCATTCTTCCAAATTTGAATTACATCCGGTGCGAATGCTAGTTTAGCTAAATAGTGTGCTACATTATTTCCAGCCCTAGGTACAAACAAAAGTTGATCTCTTAAAAAATACTTACCAAGATCCAAAATCTCAAAAATATAGGCGTCAAAATGGCTCATGCTACACCCCCAATAGCATGACTTGAGTAAGCTGGCTAAGCAGCGAGAAAACCTAGCAATATTCGGATTTTGGTGGACTCAAAAGGTTTCATGGAACTTAATTGCTGGATGGTGCACCCACAGATGGTTCGCATGATAGCGCGCTTTGAGGCTCGTGCATACGCATGGGTAAATCATATGCGGCAAGGACGAGGCAGAGCGTATAAGCACGGACAAGGTCGTGCCTTCGCTCGCGCCTAGGCACGGACAAGGTTTGCACCTTGGAGTGTTCCTTGGCACGAGCACGGTTGTGCCTTGGTGCGTACACGGTAGTGCCTTGGCACGAGCAAGGCAATAACTTGGCATGGGCAAGGTTTGACAAAACTTAACTTAGGAGTGATCGAGTCAAAGTATAATTGGTCTCACTTTTAGATGTTTTCTATTGGAGTTTCAGGAATAGCTTAACATCTACTATAAGGAGGGGTGTGTCCTCTCCTAGGGGCGATATGGGCATGAAGGCAAGGGACACCCTAGAGCATGCCTTGGGCAAGCATGGAAAGGCATAACCCAAAAACCATGGTGTAAGTCACCCCGAGCCAGAGGGACTCTGGCTTGATCGATCCCTGGCTAGCACCCAACGGTCCCTAGGCGCACAGCTAGGCACCACCAAGCAGACCCTTTCCCTAAAGCAAGGCTTACCTAAGAGCGGGTTGGAATATGGACCAAGTCACCTTAGGCTTGGATGGACCAAGTCAAATGCAGTTACAGGGGGTTATGTAACTGCCTGTTTGGGCATGTGCCTTAGGTCAATCCATTAACTATTTTTATGAATATTTTTAGTTAATAAAATAGAGGATTTCATTTGTTGTTTATTATAATTAATTTGCATGTTTACATTATAATAAGATCCATAAGTATTTACAGAAATATCTTAAATGTCCCTAGTCGATCATTATACTGGGAACTATAATGAATTAAGTCATAGTTGTTTCTCATGATAGGTATATTTTTCAGTCCTCTGACTTGAGATTACCAAAGACTTCAACATTATGAACACAGTGATTTGACACAATCAAACGTTGTCTTTAAGCAGACGATTATAAAGGTTGTGATTGGTTACTGTGTGAGCAATGTGATGAAGTTGTGTAATCGAGATGAAATTTGTCTCTCTCATATAAAGAGAGATATCCAGTGGATCCCTTGATGTGTTAAACTGTTAAAAGGCCTACTCTAAGTGAATTGATATTGATTAATGTCACTTGGATGTTTTCAGTCTACCTAGAGATCGAGACTAATACGATTGAACATGTTGGATGACAATTCCATGCCTTTTGTTTAATCAAAAGGATATCGTGTGACGAAAGGATGTTATATACACTATTGATTAGGTTGTATCGATTTTATATTCATACAACTTGGGTAGTCATAATGTCTTGCTAGAGGTCGCTTATAACTTGTATACCAAAATGTGTTTTGGTACACTACCAACGTTGTATGAGCCTATTGGGTCGCACACTAAGAATGGTTTTGCGAGATTTTAAGATGGTTCAGAAAAACGAATCTTATATGATAAAATTCATGACAGAAACGTCCTTGTGGTGTATTACACTTATAGGTATATGTGTAATTTACTTAAAAGTCTGTATACAAGGGTTGTATAAATAGATGCTTTAAGTTAGAACACATGTATGAATGATTAAGGGCCGAAACTCTATTTTCATTTCAGAAATGAATTAGGGTTTTCTGGTAGGCTCTGGATCGTTTTGGAGAGAAACAAAAAGGTTTAGTATTCTCTCGAAGCTAGCACTTCGAGTCTCGACTGTCGTTTATATGTGGACTGCTAGTAGAGGGCGTTCGTCGTTGGCAGCGCCTTAGAGATCGATCAACCTTCAGAAAGGTATATTGCGACCAATGTATGATTAAGTTTTCATGGTTTAAACGTTTTAATGGAATTAGATTCGGATCCTGTTGGGGTTTTGTCAAAATTGTTTTGTAATTCCCGCTGCGTATGAACCCCAAAACTCAACAATGGTATCATAGCCTTCAAGTTCGATTCCATTAAATTCATTGCATCTTTTCTTCTAATATATACATGATATATGATTGAAAGCATGTTAATAGTTGATGTATATGTGATATACATAAGTTTTTTTGTGAGATTTATTATCATGTTTTATGTATATGATACATATATTCGTGATTTAATTGAAATCAGTTTCGTACATGCTAGTAACCATGTTAGGTTAATTCGAATAATTTTAATGAATTGAATTTCGTGTTCGTGATCCATGACACCATTAGGTATAATCTTTATTTTTCGTGTATTGATGCATGGATGAAATATCTGTAATTCAGTATGCATATTTAGGTTACATTGTTTTAAGTTTCTTAAATTGTATAAGTCTTAATATTAATTCGAGACTAATATGATTAGGTTCGATTGGGATAGTATTTCATGATTCAATTACATGTTTGTGATTATCTAGATGAGGACCGAAATTGTACATAATTATTTTTTGAAATTATTTATTTATCTCGTTATATCTATTCTGTTATGAAATTTCTATTCGATGAGAGATAGATAACAAATTAGATTATGAAATATTAGCAAAATCAGTTTCGTTATCCCTATTGGATAAGAGATAAATATCGATAATTTTGTTATTGGTGATATGCTAGGATTCAAATATCTTAAGTCCTAATTGGATTAGGCTAAAATGATTAGTTAAATGTGGGCCCGGGTTAATTAAAATGTTTTAATTGACTTAATTTCGGATAAATTAAGGGGTTAATTTAGGATATAAAATCAGCGAAAGATATAATTTTCTATGGTGAATTTTAATTTTCATAATTGAAATTCGTCTCCTTAAAAAAAAAAAAAAGCTGGGGCCTTGCCTCTTTTCCCCGTCATTGATGGTCAGTGAACCATCGCTTCATTGACCGACTAGCGAGACCGCCGTCTAACTAATCCTAGCGCACGAAAATTCTTTTATTAGTGAACAGTATAAAAATTTCCAAATTGTTTTGTGATTGAACAAATCAATAAAATATATGATATTTCATTGTTTACATAAAATCACTAAAACTGAATAAAATCCCTCTATTAAGTTTTGAGTCTCGTGTCATCCATTTTAAACACTCGTCAAGGCCTCGATCACGCTAATATAGTTTCAGCCATAGCTGGGTGTATTGTGTTATCTTGGTGAGACAAGTTGGGTAAGAATTACATAAATGTTTAAAATGGTCCGACTTAATAAAGCTATCAAAATAGTTTTGAGCTTTAGGTACATAATGAGATAAAAAAACTTGCTAAGATATAAGATATCACGTATCTCATAAAAGTATCTAAAATTACAAAAGATGTAATTGGTAACTGTTACCTACCTAAATAATCTAGTTCTGTGTTTCATGCCATAGCTGTCATAGAATTAGGTGAAATATGGATTTTAGTCCCTAAATAAACAGTGTGTTTTAGGAGGGTTGTTAATTTAGTGGGAGTCTATTCCTCTATGCTAAAATAAACTTTGCATAACTTTATTGTAGATCAATGGCCTCTTCAAGTAACAATAATCCCCTGTCACTGCGATCCATCCTTAAGAAGGATAAGCTATCCGGGACTAACTTTCTTGACTGGTTCAGAAACTTGAGAATCGTTCTCGCATGAATGCAAGTTGTATGTCCTGGATGCTCCAATCCATGAGGACCCACCAACCAATGCTACGAAAGCTGTGAAGTATGCGCATAATAAGCATATCAACGATTCTACTGATGTTGCATGTATTATGCTGGCAACTATGGTTCCGAACTTCAGAAGGACATGGAACTAATGGAAGCCTATGACATGGCTATAACGCTGAAGGAAATGTTCCAACAGCAAGCTAGGCAATAAAGGATCGAGACAGTCAAGAACCTACATTCTTGCAAGATGACAGAGGGTGCGTTAGTTAGTCCTCATGTTTTGAAGATGAAGGGCTATGTTGACCAGCTTGATGGACTCGGATTTCCCATAAGCCAAGAGTTGGCTACGAATTTGATCTTGAATTCATTATCGAATAGTTACTCACAATTTGTGATGAATTACAATATGAATAATATGGAGAAACCAATTTCAGAGTTGCATTTGATGCTCAAAATTGTTGAACAAAATATCAAGAAACCCTCTAGTAATGTGTTGATGGTCCAAAAGGGAAAGGGAATGAAGAAGAAAGGCAAAGGCAAGGCTAAAGTTGCCAAGGCTACTGCTACACCTGTCGCAAAGCCTGTGGAACAACTCAAGCCCAACTTGTTCCTGCTTCAAAACACCCAAAAGAAAAAAAAAAGAAAATTTTCATTTCTGCCATGCACCTGGACATTGGTTCAGAAATTGCAAACTCTATCTGGAATATCTAAAGAAGAAAAAGGGTAGTACGACTACCACTACAGGTATTTATGTTATTGAAATTAATTTATCTACTAGTGATTCTTGGGTATTAGATACCGGATGTGGATATCACATTTGTATAAACGTGCAGGGACTCACCAGAAGTAGAAAGTTGAAAAAATGAGAAGTCATCTTCTGCGTAGGAAATGGAGCAAGAGTTGTTGCCCTAGTTGTTGGATCAAATGACTTAGTCTTACCTAGTAGACTTATTTTAACTTTAAATAATTGTTATTTTGTGTCTTTCTTGAGCAGAAACATCATTTCTGTTTCATGTTTGGATGTGGATGGTTTTGATTTTATTATTGCGAATAATAGATGTTTCATTTCTCGTAAAGGCATATTTTATGCAAATGTTGATTTGTGTGAAGGTCTTTATATTCTAAGCATGAAAAGGTCCACTGATACTCCAGTATTTAACATAAATACAAAGAGATTTAAGTCAAATGATTTGAATCAAACCTATCTTTGGCATTGTCGTCTCGGACACATAAATGAGAAACGCATAACGAAGCTCCATAAAGATGGACTTCTAGATTTATTTGATTTAGAAACATATGAAACGTGCGTATCTTGTTTACTAGGCAAGATGACTAAAAGTGCCTTTACTGGACACAATGAAAGGGTGAGTGATTTATTGGGTCTAATACATACTGATGTATGCGGTCCTATAAACACAATGGCTAGAGGAGGTTATCAGTACTTCATTACATTTACTATGATTTCACCATATATGGTTATATATATATATATCTTATGAAACATAAAGCTGAATCATTTGAGATGTTTCAAATGTTTCAAAATGAAGTGGTAAAACTATCAAAACACTTCGGTCAGATCGAGGTGGTGAATATTTGAGCTAAGAATTTGATGATCATCTTAGAAATTGTGAGATTGTCTCCCAATTTACTCCACCAGCAACTCCACAATGGAATGGAGTTTCTGAAATGAGAAATCGAACCTTATTAGATATGGTTCGATCTATGATGAGTCGTGCAGATCTTCCATTATCCTTTTGGGGTTATGCATTACAAAGTGCAGCTTTCACTCTAAATCAAGTTCCTTCTAAAGCGGTTGAGAAAACACCATATGAGATATGGTACGGGAAGAGACCTAGTTTGTCTTTCCTTAAGATTTGGGGTTGTAAGGCTTACGTAAAGCGACAAGTCTCAGAAAAACTAGCACCTAAATCTGACAAGTGTTTATTTGTGGGGTATCCTAAGAAACAAAAAGATATTACTTTTATAATCCCGCTAAGAACAAAGTGTTTGTTGCTCGATATGGTGCCTTTATGGAAAACAATTTATTTCAAAAGACACTAATGGGAGAGAAATAAATCTTGAAGAAGTTCAAGAATCACAGATAAACACTAAACCGCTATTAGAAGTTCAACAACGTTCTGAATCAGATGAACCTCCACAAGTGACACAAGGCCCACGTAAATCTGATAGTGTAAGACATGAGCCAGAGAGATTCGGATTTCTCGTTACCGATAGTCGTGATGTGTTGCTCATTGATCAAAATGAGCCCACCACTTATCAGGAGGCTATGTATGGACTAGACTCAGATAAATGGCTAAGTGCCATGAACTCTGAGATGCAATCCATGTATGATAACCAAGTTTGGAACTTGATTGATTTACCTGAAGGTGGTAAGACCATTGGATGTAAATGGGTTTTCAAGAAGAAAACTGACATGGATGGCAAAATGCATACTTTTAAAGCAAGACTTGTAGCAAAAGGATTCAGGCAGACTCAAGGTGTTAATTATGATGAAACTTTTTCGCCAGTAGCCATGCTTAAATCCATAAGAATTTTAATTGCCATTGCTGCATATTATGACTATGAAATATGAAAAATGGATGTAAAAATAATATTTCTTAATGGAAAGCTGCTTGAGGACGTGCATATGACACAACCTAAATGTTTCGTACATCCTGAGAATGTTAGGAAGGTATGCAAGTTTCAAAGATCCATTTATGGATTAAATAAAGCTTATCGGAGTTGGAATCTTTGTTTTGATGAAGCAATCAAGGATTTTAGTTTTATTAAGAACGAAGATGAGCCTTGTGTATACAAGAAGGTCAGTGGGAGTGTAGTTGATTTTCTGGTACTGTATGTTGATGATATATTACTCATTGGAAATGACATCCCAACATTGCAAGAATGTCAAGTCTTGGTTAGGGAAGTGTTTCTCAATGAAAGACTTAGGAGATGCAGCCTATATCTTAGGGATAAGGATCTATAGGGATAGATCTAAGAGGCTAATCGGTCTAAATCAAAGTGCTTACATAGACAAGGTGTTGAATAGGTTTAGTTTGCAAGACTCTAAAAGAGGATTGTTGCCAATGTCTCATGGCATAAGTCTCAGCAAGATTCAATGTCCTAAGACAAATGATGAGCGAGATCGTATGAATAAGATTCCATATGCATCAGCTATTGGATTTATCATGTTGCCATGCTATGCACTCGACCTGATGTATTATATGCTTTGAGTACTACAAGCATATATCAGTCAGGTCCTGGTGAGAGTAACTGGATAGCAGTAAAGAACATTCTTAAATACTTAAGAAGGACTAAGGAAGTATACTTGGTCTATGGAGGTTTTGAAAATGATCTAGTTGTAAATGATTACACAGATGCAAGTTTTCAAACTGATATAGATGATTTTAGATCGCAGTCTGGATATGTGTTTACTTTGAATGGGGGTGCGAAGAAGCTAGAATAGTTCGAAGTAAGATACTATTGCAGATTCTACAACTGAAGCTGAGTATATTGCAGCGTCCGATGCAGCAAATGAGGCAGTTTGTATCAAAAAGTTCATTTCTGAACTAGGTGTGGTTCCAAGTATCGCTAACCTTGTTTGTTTGTAATGTGACAATAACAGGGAAATAGCACAGGCCAAGGAACCTAGATCACATAACAGATCCAAACATATACTCAAGCATTTTCATCTCATCAGAGAAATTATTGAGAGGGAAGACGTGAAGATTTGCAGAGTACCTACTAAAAACAACGTTGTGGATCCATTGACAAAAGCTCTTCCACAAGCAAAACATGATGGTCATGTTAGATCATTAGGCATTAGATGCATGTATGACTGGCCCTAGTGCAAGTGGGAGATGTTGGGGCATGTGCCCTAGGTAAATCTATTAACTGTCTTTATGAATACTTTTAGTTAATAAAATAGAGGATTTCATTTGTTGTTTATTATAATTAATTTGCATGTTTACATTATAATAAGATTTATGGGTATTTACAGAAATATCATAAATGTCCCTAGTGGATCATTATATTGGGAACTATAATGAATTAAGACTAGTGTGAGTCTTGATCGATGATCATATGATGATTATACGTATAGGGATACAAATCAAGATCACGAGTATTTATTACGGAATAAAGTACTGGACCGACCCGCTATGAGAACATCACATAGATTAAGTCATAGTTGTTTCTCATGATAGGTATATTTTTCAGTCCTCTGACTTGAGATTACCAGAGACTTCAACATTATGAACACAGTGATTTAACACAATCAAACGTTGTCTTTAACCGGACGATTATAAAAGTTGTGATTGGTTACTGTGCGAGAAATGTGATGAAGTTGTGTAATCGAGATAGAATTTGTCCATCTCATACAAAGAGATATATCCGGTGGATCCCTCGATGTGTTAGACTGTTAAAAGGCCTAGTCTAAGTGAATTGATATTAATTAATGCGACTTGAGTATTTTCAGTCTACCTAGAGATCGAGACTAGTACGATTGAACATGTTGGATGACAATTCCATGTCTTATGTTTGTTCAAAAGGACTGTGACGGCCCCAAATTCCCAATGCATTTGGGTACGCCGAACTAGACCCGTGCGAGTCCGAGTCGATTTCTCGTGAGCTGGGACGAGCCTAGTCGACCTCAACTTATCAACATTTTAAGGTTTTTAAGGTTTATGAAAGAGTTATTGCAGTTATAATACAGCGGAAGCAAAAATCATATTCTAATCAAATAATGGGAAATAACTCAATCAAAGGAAATTAGGAATCTATATAAATGTGGAAACCCCCAAGACAGTCATATCCAAGTCAACAAAATGAAATTATGGAAATCACCTCAAACCTAGTTCCCGGTTCCAAAACAACCATATATGTATATACAAAAACGTCATACAAAAAGGATAGGTACGAGCCTACATCTCGGTACCTCGCGTCCATTGCTCACAAAAAGTCTCCTAGATACGGTCCCTTGCCCCTCTTGCTCTCGTCTTATCTGCTGCGTCACAAACTAGACGGTGAGCAAGCTGAGAGAATTTGAAAGTAAAGCGAGAAGAATATAACGATAATTCATGAAACGACAAACAAGGCAGTCTAAATATCATGCGAAGTGCTTGAAATGCGGGAATATAAATAAGCAAGAATGCATGATAGACAATTTGGAAATGATAGCAATCGAAACATGCGTGTTCTACGAGTCGAGAGAGGCAATAAGTAGTCCATATTCCACAACAATACCTGACAATCCACTGACCATCCACAACAATCCAGTACATGGTATCACACGATCACTAGGGGTGGTCAAACACTCGTGCGCTCGAGTGCCGCGTTTTATCCCTTCTAGTGCGGGCGCATGTACCTTCGAGACGTACTTATGCCAAGAACACACATACAAGAACATAGAATGGAATGCCAATGATGGGATAATAACGAACACAAGAAAAGTGAAAATGAATCACATGATATCTTCTTAGTGGCTTACTAACGTACAAATGCTTTTTAAGGCAAGTGTACTTACACGAGATTATCGTAATCCACGTAAAACTCCCGCGACTCCTAACGCGTATCCTCAGTTTCCGTTACACGACAAGGTCGGAAACTCGTGTTATTAGGTCGAGTCATTCACTAACACTTAGGTTTAAACATATCATTATTCCCAGCGTACACGACATTAGCGCGCTAATAATGTTTGTTAGCGCGCTAATTCCTCTCGGAATTTTTGGTCGCGGAGGTGTTAGCGCGCTAATTCTCGCTATTAGCGCGCTAATTCCTCTGGAATTTCGATTCCTTTGCACCTATAAAACTATTTTTGGCCACTTTTAGGGTTGTGGGACCCACATACGAGTTTTGGTGGGGTCCCCGACACGTTCGGTCTGGTGGTCGGCGGTGGCGCCGCCGATGAGGGCCTTCTCGGCGAGAGGACCAACACTTAGCAAAAAAACGAGTTTGTTGTATGTATACAACAAGTACTTTGCATGGGCCATGCGGGGGTGTTCGGGACGTCTTGGACTCGGTGGGTCTCGGAGGAGGTCGCCCGCGGCCGGTCCTCGTCACGGCAACCACACGTGCACGTAACAAGTGTGACGAACAACAATCAAAGACAAAGAGAAATGAAGAGAAACGTGAGCGAGAGGAGAGCAAGCCGTGAGGAGAGGGAGAGTGGTCGAGTGCTCACGGGGGAGAGAGAGAGTGTGAGACCTCGGCGACCTTCCTCGCCACCACGGGACCTCCGACGACGGCGTGGTCTCGGCCAACCGAATGGTGAGCGAACCTAGAGAGAGAGAGCCGTGAGAGAAGTGAAACGCGAGAGAGAGAGAGAGAGAGAGCCCGTGAGAGTGTTACCTCGGTTGGCGGCCTCCTCCGCGTCCCAGTCGGTCACCGGCGAGAGCGAGAGCGGCGGTGGTGAGAGAGAGAGTGAGAGAGTTTGAAAAGCGAGTGAGTGTGGGAGAGAGTTGACCGAGGTGAGTGGGAGTGATTGAAAACGTGAGTGAGAGTGATTTAAAGATCGGGAGGAGAGAGAGAGTGATGGGGGTGTGACGTGAGTGATGGGAGTGTGAGGTGTGAGTGATGGGAGTGGGTGGAGTGGTTGGTTTCCTTGGTTTGAAATTTCAAATCAATATGGTGGGGTGTGTCCTAGGTGTGCCTTGCCCACCCACAAGTCCCCGACCTTAACCCCTGGGTTCCGGACTCACCTTACCTCATCGACCGTATTTTCCTCGTCGCGTGCGCACTTTCTTTGTCTTTCCTCCCCGGCTACCTAGGCGAGAACTCGCGTATAAACAAAAAGGAAATCGCTCGAGTGGCTCGTGACACGCATTTAATCCATAATGCTATTACACATATCAAAAATCGTAAAATTACCTCGGTGTCGACTCCCGAGGTTCGAAATGCGAGTCCGGTGTCGCGTGGCGGGTCACGATCGACACGTGTCACATAAGTCGTGTTAGAAATCGAGGGATGTTACGGTCTCCCCCCACTTATTAGAATTTTGACCCGAAATTTACTAATAAGTAAACTAAACTTCGACTCATAGGAATCAAATAGATAGGGAAAGTGCTCTCGCATGTATGACTCTAGTTCCCAAGTTAACTCCTCGTCCCCGTGGAATTGCCATTTCACGAGAACGGAAGGGATTTCCTTGTTCCTCGATATCTTGACTTTACGGTCGACAATTTGAATTGGTTTGTTCCTCGTACGTGGCATCGTCTTGCAATTCGATCGACTCGGGTCCACGGTAGGTCGTCGCCTCGCTTTGACTTATCTAGTCGAAGCATTGAAATGTGAAATCTTGGGTGAACAGAAACGAGCGGCGGCGGTAACTCTAGCAGGTAAGCAACCTTGCAGACCCTCTTCCCAACTTTGAAGGGGCCAGATAAATCTAGGAGCAAGCTTCCCTTTGATTAGAATCGTTTGTGACCCCGAGGCGAGACTTTCGGGTATACATAGTCCCCACGCGTCGTATTGAAGCTCATCGTGATGCGATCATAGTATTTCTTTTGCCGCTCTTGAGCACTCTTAAGCCTCGACGGATCTGCGTACCTTCTCGGTGTGATCAACAACGGTCTCGGGACACGTCACAACATCCTACGGCTCGGCCAGCAAGAAGGTGATCTCTGAGGCTGCCATAGAGCGCCTCAAACGGTGCCATCGATACTTGCACGATAGCTTGTTGTTGTAAGCAAACTCGCACAAATGAAGATACTCTTCCCACGACCGCCGTATTCCAAAACACACATCACGAGCATGTCTTCCACACACTGTATCAACCTCTCGGATTTGTCAGTACGTACGTGGATGGAAGCGTACTCACTCGACTCTGAGTGCAGTGCGGCCGAGCTGCATGCTCTGCGCATGATAATACGCGAAGTAAGCTAGCTCCTCGATCGACACGATCGACAACGGAACTCCGTGTAGTCGACAATCTCACGCTCGTAAAGAATGCTCGATCTGTCGACTCGGTGTGTAGTGGATACGGGTATGAAATGAGCGATTTCGTCAATCGATCCTGATTACCCGGATGCTATCATGGCCACGAGGAGATCGGGGCAAGCCGCTTGACAAAATCCATAGCAATGTGCTCCCACTTCCATTGAGGAATAGGTAGAGCTGCGACAATCCTCAGCCGTCGATGCTCGGCTTTCACTGCACGGCATATCTCGCACGCTCTAATGAATTCGACACATCGATTTCATCCCTGGCCACCAAAAGAGACGTCGCATGTCGGCATACATCTTGGTTCGACCGGATGCACGAGAAAATCTAGAACGGTGAGCCTCTGGAGTATCTCGGTGCGTAAGTCGGCGCGATGGAATCCACGATCGCCCGCGATACCTCAAACAAGAGTCGTCGGCCAGACTCCAATACGGATGTTACGAGCGTCGGCCATCTTCTTGAATTGTTGGTACGACTCATCGCCTTCTTGTCCCTCGAGAACGATCGGTAGTGAAACGGTCGCAACCTCATCGACCACAAATCGTATCTGGTAGTCCCGTACGTCGTAGAACTCCTCGACTCGGGTTTGCCTCAAGAAGACCATACTCGTGAGTCATCGACATACGACCACCTCGCATCGGATCCCTACGGCTCAAGCATCGGCAACCACGTTAGCTTTCCCGGATGATACTCTAACGAGAAATCATAGTCCTTGAGAACTCAGCCAACGTCTCTGTCTCGGGTTCGGTTCTCTACGAGTGAATAAGTACTTCAAGCTCTTGTGGTCTGTGAATAACTCGAAACGTACGCCATACAAGTGATGCCTCCATATTTTTAATGCGAACACTATTGCGACCAACTCTAAGTCGTGTGTCGGGTAGTTCCTCTCGTGCACTTTCATTTGTCGAGATGCATAGGCGATAACTTTGCCCTCTTGCATCAATACACAACCCAAGCCAACCTTCGACGCGTCGGTGTACACCACTAAGTCTTTCCCCGTCTCGGGCAACGCTAACACTGAGCGCGGTAGTCAATTTACGCTTCAAAGTGTTGAATGCATGTTCACACTCCTCATCCCAATCAAACTTTGCATTCTTCTTAGTCAATTTTGTCATCGGAGCGGCAATCTTGAGAAGTCTTGCACAAATCGGCGATAGTATCCCGCGATCCCGAGCTGCGAATTTGCGTAACGGTAGTCGGCGTAGGCCACTCGATCTTTGCTACAACCTTCTGCGGGTCAGCAGCAACACCGGTAGCTCCAACAACATGCCCGAGAAATCGGACTTCCGAAATGACAAAACTCGCACTTCTTGAACTTGGCAAACGATCGATGATCTCTCAAAGTCGCAACAACTTGTTCGTAGATGCCCCTCGTGCTCCTCACGAGTCTGGAATAGATGAGGATGTCGTCATGAACACAATCACGAACCGATCAAGGTATTCCCTCATCACACGATGCATGAGATCCATGAACATTCTTAGGTGCATTAGTCAAACCGAACGGCATGGCGTAAGCGAAAATGGCCAGTATCTCGTCTTGAGCAGCCGTCTTTTCTCGATCTTCATCCCTAATCTGGTGGTGATAGCGATCGCGAGATCTATTTTCGAGAACCCACTGCGCTCTCTGTCAGTGATCAAACAAATCATCAATGCGCGGCAACGGATATTTGTTCTTCAGCATAGTCGGTTCGGTGACGATAATCTATGCATAGCCTCAAACTTCCATCCTTCTTCTTCACAAATAGAAGCTGGTGCTCCCCGAGGTGACATACTCGGCGATGAAGCCCGGCTCTAACAAGTCATCTAGTGACTCCTCGACTCTTCAAGCTCTGGGTGCCATACGGTAGGGTGGTATCGAGATCGGCTTAGTCCCCGGAACAAGGTCAATAATAAAGTCAATCTCCCTCGGTGGTGGTAATCCGGCAAATCCTCAGGAAACACATACGGGAAGTTACACAAGCTGGTACTTACGAAAAGCAAATCTCTGCCGCTCCGGTGCTCATGGCTCGCAACAATCTCAATCTCGTCACTCGTGGCTTCCACGCCTCTGGTGATAGGTAGTAGCGATGCGTGCCCTGAATCTTGAGCTCAGAACCACCTTCTAACGGAATCGTGATTCTCTTCTCATAACAACTAATGTGAGCATGAAACGATCCCGACCAATCCATGCCCAACAAAGCATCAAACTCCAAAAATTCGAGCACTCTCATATCATTTGGTAACTCATAACCCCCCTATCTCTACCGAAATATCGAGGCACTGACAAATTCGGGTAAATCTTATCTCCAGCGGCGGTCTTGAGGATGAGGGTTTACTAAGCCTAACGAGTTTCAAACCTAGCTTATCTACCATTCGACCAACAATAAATGAGGCAGTGGAACTGAATCGAACATGGTGTGCATGAAAGTACCACGAATAGAAATCATACCCTCGACAAGGTTTCGGGATGCCCCACAGTCGGGCTCAGCATTTGCTGAACGCGTTCTTTACGAGGGTGATAATGTCGTGGCGGTACTTTTGGTGGTTGAGGGCACTCCTCTGTATGTGCCAGACCTTTCGCACTTTGTAACATGTACGGGTATCCTGCGATCCTTGAGTGGCTCGGCCTCGTCCTTGTGCGGAACTTTGTGTACGAGTCGGCCAGGGCCCCTGTGTCCTCCTCTGCTTGTCTCCTTGATCGGTACCCCTACTCTCGGTGAGTGTCTGTCTCTGGCGTATTCTTGTCACGATCGACTAGGTTGTGGTGGATGTGGCAAAGCTAGGTCTTGGCGGATTAGTATGGGTCGGACGAATAGTCGGCTTGTGCGACGGACCCTACGCTACGAGTCTGCGATCACGGAAATTCCACCTATTCTTCTTCCTCTTCTTGTCTGATGATGCTCCTCCGATCGGGACTGCAGTCTGGCCGATCTAGTCTCGTAGGATGAGTAAGTAGGTAACTCTCTCGAGCTAAACTCATTCGTATGCAATCTGTAAAGTCTCATTTGTGTAGTGACTACTGAGAACCACCGATCGTAAGTAATAGACCTCGGTGAAATAATACACTCGGTCGGTCTCGGTGTCGGTAGATCCTCCGACATAAGGCAACAATGATGAGAATCTACCCATATACTCCATAAGCCCGACTCATTAGCGCCACTGCCTCAGCGCCATGAACTCATTCCTCTTTGCTCGAAGTACGATCGGTGGAAAGTATTTACGATTAAGCGGGTCTTGAAGTCGATCCGGTCTCTCGGAACACCACAGTAGTAATGATCGTCGTCCACCAATCATCGCCTCTCCATGTAACATCGACGAAGAGATAGTCGCTCGCATGTGGTCTCCGTGGCGATGGTCGAGTGAATCTTCTCATGATTCTTCGAAACAACTCTGCTTTGCCTTAACATACGTACGCCATAAAACTTCATGGGATCATGTCTCTTAAATTCCCTCCTTTGCTTCGCCTCGGCGGTGGCTCCGGTTTCTTCGATGGAGTCGTAGCGGAGTGACCTCTGCGTTATTCTTGCGCGCATTTGGTGCCTCTGTCGCTCGAGCTATCCTTGTCACTAAAGGATGTGCCTCTGCCTCGTTACGCGTGTGCGGCGCAACAACGACTCCTCAGTGCGCCTCTAAGGAGTCGGAGCGCGTGGATCGCGGCAATCGGGGTCTCGCCCCTCGAGTAGTAGTATGTGGCAATGGTGTAGTCGGAGTCGATGGTGTAGCGGTAGTTGATGTACGAGTGTCTTCAACGAGTCGTAACATTTCTGTAGCTGCGAATCTGCGTCGCAACTCTCGAGTCAAGGCATGCACATCGTCGCTTGGCATATCGTGTGCCGAGATGTGTTGCTATCGTCGCCCTGGCCAGGTTACGATCCGTCATCGTCGTCGTCTGAATCAAGAAAACGAACTTCTCGAATCGATCTATAGCTACCAAGTATACTACAATAATATACATAGCAATCATAATATGTATTAAAATAATTTGACTCGCCTTGATTACTTCCCCGACTAAGTTTCTACGGGATCTAGGGTTTCCACTTTTCGGTTTGACCGTTCTAACTTCATTGGTTTCAATGGCTTGTGTTTTATGAATTTACAACATGAGTCGGGTCTATATAACAAACACTGTACTCTACGATACCAAGCGTGACGGCCCCAAATTCCCGATGCATTTGGGTACGCCGGCCTAGACCGTGCGGAGTCCAGAGTCGGTTTCTCGTGACTGGACGAGCCTAGTCGGCCTCAACTTATCAACATTTTAAGGTTTTTAAGGTTTATGAAAGAGTTATTGCGGTTATAATACGAGCGGAAGCAAAAATCATATTCTAATCAAATAATGGGAAATAACTCAATCGAGGAAATTAGAAATCTATATAAATGTGGAAACCCCCAAGACAGTCATATCCAAGTCAACAAAATGAAATTATGGAAATCACCTCAAACCTAGTTCCGGTTCCAAAACAACCATATATGTATATACAAAAACGTCATACAAAAAGGATAGGTACGAGCCTACATCTCGGTACCTCGCGTCCATTGCTCTGCAAAAAGTCTCCTAGACACGGTCCCTTGCCCCTCTTGCTCTCTCAGTCTTATCTGCACCCACCGTCACAAACTAGACGGTGAGCAAGCTGAGAGAATTTGAAAGTAAAGCGAGAAGAATATAACGATAATTCATGAAACGACAAACAAGACAGTCTAAATATCATGCGAATGCTTGAAATGCGGGAATATAAATAAGCAAGAATGCATGATAGACAATTTGGAAATGATAGCAATCGAAACATGCGTGTTCTACGAGTCAAGAGAGGCAATAAGTAGTCCATATTCCACAACAATACCTGACAATCCTGACCATCCACAACAATCCGGTACATGGTATCACACAATCACTAGGGGTGGTCAAACACTCGTGCGCTCGAGTGCCGCGTTTATCCCTTCTAGTGCGGGCGCATGTACGCCGAGACGTACTTATGCCAAGAACACACATACAAGAACATAGAATGGAATGCGATGATGGGATAATAACGAACACAAGAAAAGTGAAAATGAATCACATGATATCTTCTTAGTGGCTTACTAACGTACAAATGCTTTTTAAGGCAAGTGTACTTACGAGATTATCGTAATCCACGTAAAACTCCCGCGACTCTAACGCGTATCCTCAAGTTTCCGTTACACGACAAGGTCGGAAAGCTCGTGTTATTAGGTCGAGTCATTCACTAACACTTAGGTTTAAACATATCATTATTCCCAGCGTACACGACATTAGCGCGCTAATAATGTTTGTTAGCGCGCTAATTCCTCTCTGGAAATTTTTTGGTCGCATGGGTGTTAGCGCGCTAATTCTCGCTATTAGCGCGCTAATTCCTCTACGGAATTTCGATTCCTTTGCACCTATAAAACTATTTTTGGCCACTTTTAGGGTTGTGGGACCCACATACGAGTTTTGGTGGGGTCCCGACACGTTCGGTCTGGTGGTCGGCGGTGGCGCCGCCGATGAGGGCCTTCTCCGGCGAGAGGACCAACACTTAGCAAAAAAACGAGTTTGTTGTATGTATACAACAAGTACTTTGCATGGGCCATGCGGGGGTGGTTCGGGACGTTTTGGACTCGGTGGGTCTCGGAGGTCGCCCCGGCGGCCGGTCCTCGTCACGGCAACCACATGCGCACGTAGTAAGTGTGACGAACAACAATCAAAGACAAAGAGAAATGAAGAGAAACGTGAGCGAGAGGGAGAGCAAACCGTGAGGAGAGGGAGAGTGGTCGAGTGCTCACGGGGAGAGAGAGAGTGTGAGACCTCCGGCGACCTTCCTCGCCACCACGGGACCTCGACGACGGCGTGGTCTCGGCCAACCGAATGGTGAGCGAACCTAGAGAGAGAGAGCCGTGAGAGAAGTGAAACGCGAGAGAGAGAGAGAGAGAGCCCGTGAGAGTGTTACCTCGGTTGGCGGCCTCCTCGGCGTCCCAGTCGGTCCGGCGAGACGCGAGCGGCGGCGGTGGGAGAGAGAGGCGAGAGAGAGAGTTTTGAAAGCCGTGAGTGATGGGAGAGAGTTGACCGAGGTGAGTGGGAGTGATTGAAAACGTGAGTGAGAGTGATTTAAAGATCGGGAGGAGAGAGAGAGTGATGGGGGTGTGACGTGAGTGATGGGAGTGTGAGGTGTGAGTGATGGGAGTGGGTGGAGTGGTTGGTTTCCTTGGTTTGAAATTTCAAATCAATATGGTGGGGTGTGTCCTAGGTGTGCCTTGCCCACCCACAAGTCCCCAACCTTAACCCCTGGGTTCCGGACTCACCTTACCTCATCGACCGTATTTTCCTCGTCACGTGCGCACTTTCACTGTCTTTCCTCCCCCGGCTACCTAGGCGAGAACTCACGTATAAACAAAAAGGAAATCGCTCGAGTGGCTCGTGACACGCATTTAATCCATAATGCTATTACACATATCAAAAATCGTAAAATTACCTCGGTGTCGACTCCCAAGGTTCGAAGTACCGTCCAGTGTCGCGTGGCCGGGTCACGATCCTGACACGTGTCACATAAGTCGTGTTAGAAATCGAGGGATGTTACAAGGACATCGTGTGACAAAATGATGTTATATACACTATTGATAGGTTGTATCGATTTGATATTCGTACAACTTGAGTAGTCATAATGTCTTGCTTGAGGCCGCTTATGACTTGTATAATTGCCAAATGTGTTTTGGTACACTGTCAACGTTGTATGAGTCTATTGGGTAGCACACTAAGAATGATTTTGCGAGATTTTAAGATGGTTCAAAAAAATGAATTTTATATGATAAAATTCATGACAGAAACGTCATTGTGGTGTATTACACTTATACTTCTTTAAGTAGGGTATATGTGTAATTTACTTAACCGTCTATATACAAGGGTTGTATAAATAGACGCTTTAAGTTAGAACACATGTACGAATGATTAAGGCCAAAACTCTATTTTCATTTCAGAAACGAATTAGGGTTTCCTGGTACGCTCTGGATCATTTTGGAGAGAAATAAAAAGGTTTGGTATTCTCTTGAAGCTAACACTTCAAATCTTAGTCGTCGTTCGTGTGTGGACTGCTGGTGGAGGGCGTTCATCGTTGGCAACGCCTTAGACATCGATCAATCTTCAGAAAGGTATATTGCGACCAATTTATGATTAAGTTTTCATGGTTTAAACGTTTTTAATGGAATTAGATTCGGATCCTATTGGGGTTTTTGTCAAAATTGTTTTGTGATTTCCATTGCGTATGAACCCCAAAACTCAACACTGCTTTGGTCATGGCTCCTAGCATGACCAAGGCACGTCCCAGTAAGTCCTAGGCACATGGAGCATGTGCTTATTGACTAGGCAGTCAAGACGGTTATGGAACAAGGTGGCAGCAAAGGAAGGAGACAGTTAGATAGTTGTCTTGAGTGCTACATTGGTGTGGTTATTTACTTAGTCTCGTGTAATGTAAATAGGACAGGTGTCTTTGGTAGTTAACTTGGTCGTTTTGTTATAAAGCCAAGGCATGTAGGCTTAAGAAAACATGCATTGGATGCTAGAGTTGTATTCTCATTGAACTAAGTAATAAACTTCTTTTGTGCCATCTTGTTGCTAAATCACATTTTCGTTGGTGTGCTAAACTAAGGCGGTCCTTAGGTACCACATGTAGGTGTTGGGTGAGAAAAATTCTTTAGGGTAAACCTCTCACTCGAAACACCCGTAATAGTTCCTCATACGGTTGTGCTTGAGAGCCTCGACAACATTACGAGCGTCATCTCAATGAAGACCTACTCAATACCCATCTATTTTGCCAGAGCAATCCTTTCTCTAATGGCAATGCATTTCGCTGTCTCAAGGTCTAAAATACATGTTATCTTCTTTGCATAAGCTCCAATTGTTGGAACAAAAGACTTGTTCTTGTGTTTTGAAAGAAAAATATCAATCCTACATTAGAAAATCAAAAACCTTTTTTTCACTTTATATGTGAACCATCTAACTTTGTTTTAAGGCAGAGGTTGGAGTGAGTGACCCATTGGGTGCACATGGGTGAACATGGCCAATAAGTGATCCATATATTTTTTAAGTCAAAGATAGGCCTTAGGCTTTGGTGCCTTTGGGCTTTGGCTTGGTTGGCTATCAAACATAATTTTATCTTTACTACTTAACTTTTGAATTTCAGAATTAATTAAACAGTAATTAATTCTCAAATTTACTTAAGTGTTTTACAGTTATTACAGTTGGAGTATGTTAACAGCTATGACTGTTGAATCCAATAGATTTATTAATTTTGAGATTAAAGGATGTGTTATTTGAAGACAACTCTTCAAAGTATATTTAATTCTTACTCAAACACAAATTAATCATTCAATTTTTATTTTTGAAGTTATAATTATTGTGAAAAAGAATAAAAGTTTAGTTAGGCAGACTTCTAAATTTGGTAATCTTTGAATTTGGAAGTGCACTCCGGTTGAATCATGAGGATAGATTTCTAAAGTTGATTAATCACCAAATCGTGGGAAAGATTTTGTCTTAGGACATTGCAAAATTCACAAGCCTTCGATTAGACTTTAATTTATTTATTTAGTTCCATTTTTAATTTATTGTATTTTCATTTTTTATAGTATAAGAGATCATTACAGATTGTTTGAATTAGCAATCAAAGACATAATTTGTCAGACCCCATCTAATTAGGGCATCAGACCGGCCTAGATTACTTTAATCATTTGATAATCTAGCAGTCTTACTCTCACCATCAATAAATAATTAAAATTTTATTGACTTAATTATCAAATGTAATTATTTATCAACTACAAAGGATTCTAAAGCGAATCTTAAACCTCAAAGTTTAGTAAAAGTTAATTATTTAATCCTCAAAGTTTATTTAGATTAGTTAAATAATCTTCAAAATCACATAAAAAAATTCGACGCATATTCTATTTCTAAGCCTACACCGGAAAACTCGGACTTCAAAAATTCTTCATCAAAACCTGCTAAGCTTGGTGGAAATGCCGAATGACTCACAATCCACCCCATAACAATATATATCGCAATAATAAAGATTATTTATTCATTCTAACTCATCTCAAGTTTTCAAAATCCTTAAACCATAATTACCTTAGCTCCACTGCATTCCAATATATCTCAAAACTATTTCAACAATTTCAAAAAAGATCCTATCCTCACACGAGTCCAAAAATCCATTTATACAATATATTATATACAAAATAATACATACATAGAGAGAAAAGGACTAAGCAAATCACAACCAATTGAAAAGCTTTCTCTTTCTATTGTCGTTGTTATAACTTGTCATTACCCAATTATAAAAATTCGATAACATCAGATAAGCAAATCTTGCACTATCAAGTACACTTGTAATAACCAAATACATAATAATCCACGAAATTAAATGAAGAATATAATCCAAGGAATTTAAATACAACCGTGAATCTATCTCATTTCTTTTATCTGACCGCAATCAGATGACATCCTCCAAAAGTGGTAAGTAAACAGTAATTGGAACTCATGCTTAGGGAGGATAATTAAACGAGTCTTGTTCCTCTAGACTATGGGAGTATGATCTGGTTCAACGTGATCTCATGATAACCACGTGATTCAAAGTATCAGTGACTCCAACCCCTTAAACATAATATAGTGTTTTATAACCACGGTATAGTCTACACTATAAGGAAACTCAAATCGCCTTATCCTCCCAACCTGTGTATGCATATACAACAAAATTGCAATATCAAATATCAATGCAATTTATACGAAATTATAATCATACAATGTAAAGGTTACTATGGGGTTCACTTAACCTTAAAAACATTCAACTTCAAGCTTAATTTTTGGGGTTCTCGGAGCGTCGGATCAACTTGAAAATGATTCTAATAGCTTCTCTGTATACCCAATTATATTATGGATCAAGCTTCAGTGAAATCATATCATGAAAATCAATGAAAATCGCGATCAAAGTACGTTTGAGAACAGTTTTTAAAAATATTAATTTATATAATTGTTTCAACTAGTCAACTTGGGGTAACTTAACATTGAAAACCTCAATATTTATCATGATGACCTAAAATGAACTTGTAGTACTCATATCTTACTTTTCATAGACTCTAAGAATACTCAAATCGGATCACCAATGAAGAAGTTATGAATTTTCTAATATGACATATCAATTAGGCAAACTTTATTTATTTTGAACTGAAAAAGTTCTTCAAATCAGTATTTTCGCAATTAAATCCTCAAAACTCGACAACAAACACCATGAAACCACCCGATACTAACACCAAAATATTTCCACTGCCCGTGGAGTCAAATTGGATCAAAATCAATAATCAATTCATCCAAAAACCCGATATAAATCAATTTCAACAGTTAAACATCTCCGAAATAGTTATCAACTGAATTGCATTAGTTCAGCTCATCAAAACCCTAACTCACATAGGTGGATCTTATCCCAGATTGACGCAAATCAATCAAATATATCAATTAACAATAATTTCTATCAATTTTTATCAAAACCTCGTGAAAGAAATGGAAAATCGCGATAATTCAAATTTGTGAAAAAATGTTCGGCACTTAGAATTTACCAAATTGTGAGCTGAATACCTCGTTTTCATCGTAAAAATTTAGCTTGAATTGATTGTATCGCGATGTTCTACAGTGTTACGGAAAGAAATCGGGTGAAAATTAGATGTAGAGAGCTCCGCGAGCGAAAGAATCGACGGAAGGGTTTAGGGATCGAACGTATTGTTGAAATGTCTATTTTGATGTGTTTTGACTTGTGGTGCTCATTTTCAATCCGATTTTTCACCAAATCAAGGAAAACTCTCGACAAAATAGTCTAATTCCATAAAACCTCCATAAAATAAGTTTTAGCCATACCAAAACCCCGAAAATCTTAACTTTGTCCATGACATACTAAAATCTTTTGGACCAATCCTTTTGCCATACTTAACCAAACTTGCACCAGTTTGGACTCAATCTCAACCTCGATCATCGTCAACTTACATAAAACTAGAAACAAGATCTCGCAGAAACTTTGTTCTTATTTCACACTACTTTCAATCCCGACTTGCATTCAAATCGAGGCAAAATCCCCACTTCCCCTCATTAAAATCCATTTAAACTTCAAATTTGAATTTTTAAACTTAATTTCACTTATTTTTTGCAAAATTTGAAACAATAGTTTGAGTCGATATTTTAAATCTATCGGGACTCATTTCGATACAAATCTCGAGATAAAACCTCATAAATCTTGAATTTATTCAATTAACTTGAATTTCACAAAATAACATAATATGTAGTACACAACACTAGACACACATAACGAAAAATTAAAATTACTTGTAAATCTCAATTCACCGGTCTTTAGCTCCCGACTCACGGCCAAAACTATAATTAGTCTCTGTTAATCTTTGATTAACCGTAATTCCTAGTTTAAACATTTTGGGATTTAACAGAATTACTTTCTATTTGAGAAATTCAGAATTTGAAATTTAATTCAGGATTTATGAGATTTTGTTCTATTGTGTTGCATCTCCGAAATTCTGAAAAATGGCAGAACAACCGAGTTCAATAAAACTTTAAGAAACATGAATAAGAAGTGCTGAAATAATATTATAAGATAATTACTGTCAACTGGATTAATTAGTATAAATTATGTGAAGTCGAATGAAAATATTGTAGATCATATGACAAAAGGCTTACCAAGAGATCAAGTCTTGTTGTTATCGAAGGGAATGGGTCTAACGCCTATAATATAAGTTAAGTCTAATGGAAACCTAACTTGGTTGATTCGAGATCACATGGTCTAAATTCAATAGGCAAACTAGTTAGATGAGACTTGAAGTAGAATACACTTTTACTCATTCCTAAAATATAATGTGTATTGCGAAGATGTTCAGGGTATGTTTTTACATTTACTTACAAGAAAAATTGTCACATATATGATAGTAAATACAGTTTTGCATTTATGAGAATAAGACATGCTAAATTCTCTAAAGCTATCATAAAATCGAGATGCGTCCAGGACCAAAATGGACAAAACGTATAAACTGTCATTGTGACATACATAAGGTGTATTGTGTTGATTTACTACAAAAATTGAATAGGTCAAGATCTTCTATATCCACTGCGTCACTAAGTAAGTCTGATATGTTTTACTAGGGTAAAGTCCAAGCCTTTAGATACTTTTCTTGACAACATGACGTAATAATTCTCTTTCTTGTGTTTTGTAATTTTAACTATGTTTGAAAGCCAAATTTGAATAGAAATGTGGGATCACGTAATGTTTTCTATTCAAATGTAGGGTATTGTTGAAACAAAAGTGCAACGACAAGTGTCCCTAACTTGGTGACCGACATTAATCAGAAAGTTAATTAACCCGAGTTAGACTTGTGGTTAAGCCCAGCTTGTCCAGATTAGCGTATGAATGCGATTGATGTGATATATTGCGTTTAGTTGGTGTGCGAAATAATTAATGTAACTATAAGTTATTAATGTGAGTTAATATAAAACCTTAGAAAATAACTAATTAATAAATAGTCGGTATAACTAGTGTGACACATGTGAAGCATAGGGGATCATACATGAGACATGGAAATAATACGTACATTCGGTATATTCGTTGGCGTACGTAGCGAATGGGTAAGCCATTGTAAATACATATGTGTATATATATATATAAATGTATATATAAATATATATATATATATATAAATGTATATATAAATATATATATATATATAAATGTATATATAAATAAAGCTAAAGTTTGAAATGAATTATTTAATTCATTAGATGTACCTTGAGATACGTTGCATGTTTTGATTGGCGTTGCAATAGCATTGGTGTCACTTTAAGACATCTCACCTTTATAAGGATCTCAAAATCCATGTGGTTTATCAAGATGATAATGAATGGATGACGATGGAGCAGAATGAGGTAGCTAGGGGGAATAAAAGTTGGAGATATAAGGATTTTCATCCTCATCATCACCCCCTGTTGCCATCGTTTTCACCATTTTTCCTACGAAACCACCGCCTCCATCTTCACTTTGCCGCCATCACACCACTGCCACCATCTTCGTTATTTCACTACCATCACCATTATTGTCATCGCTACAAAAGGATATGGAGAAGCATAGATGGGTCATCTTCTTCGCGAAGCTCGGTGAATATCACTATCTCGTTAAGTTTTCTTTGGGTTTGGACGGATAATTGGTGAATCTCTGATATAGTGGTAGTAACCCCAAGATATAAGGTGTTGAAAAGACTCCAGAGGTTCACCGGAACCTCCAGTTATGGGTGCTCGTGGTGGCCTTTTGGGTTGATGATGTCATTGTTGTTCTAGTTTGTTGACTTTTTAGGTTGTTATGTGGTGAGTTATGAAGGTGGTGAGACCCATATGTGGACTCCCGAGAGTGTTTAGGACGTGTTTGGAGGTGTCCAAGAGGTTTGTGAGGTTGTAGGAGTCGTCAGGGAGGAAGACAAAGTCGTAGAAAAGAGGCAGCAAACGACATCGCTAAATAGTGGCATGGGCATGAGATCCACAGTGTGGAACGCTATGTTTGCAGCAATTTCACGTCGTGAAAAGAGCTCTGGTTTCTACCCACGATGCAATTCACGACGTCAAAATCGAAATGTGATCACTCAAGTTTCGGTTATTGGATTCAAACGAGATTTAGATCGGAGTTCTAGGTTCATACAAGGATCATTTTAACATCAAGATTGACCCAAATAAACTTATATTGATGTATATTTACCCGGAAGCTCCCAAGAAGACTCGGAAGGTGTAACAAGACTAGGAAACTTAGTTTGAGGTAAGTATGGATTCGTCTAATTATCAATGTTGTCTGTTTATGTAGTATATTTAACTCATATAGTTTGTGGACTTGAATAGGGGCTATGTACATTGTGATGTGTTTCGCGTGAAAAAAGGAAAAACGGTATATAATGTTATCAACGAGAGTAAACCTTAAAGTTGAGAATAAGTTCTATAGGAGATGGGTATGGTTCTCGGTCTGAATATTAAATCATGCTCAACTATATACGTTGTGTGGATTACACGTTCACTAAAGGGTTTAGGATAGAACCATTTAGATAGTAACAAGTGGTCAGACAGCACATACACACAATGTGTTGGTGTTATTGTAGCTTATGGGTAATGGGCCCTAGTTTTGTATAATGAAGAAAAATCATAATGTAATAGCTATTAACTGAATGACTTGCATTCATATATGTATTGGATTTTATGATTTCCTATATCCTACTAGCTATGATTGATCATATTGCTATTATATTTCAGTCTTGAATATTATATAGATTGTTGATCACTTTTCAAATCCGTACTTAGCAAGTTGGAGTGCTCATCCCAATTAACATTTCAGGAATATCGACGAGTGCTACGACTATGGGAGAGAAAAGGTTTAGGAGTCTTGATCTTCTCTTCGATGTAATGACTCCTTTTATATATATAATTTGAATTACATGTTCGTAATATAACAAGTTTGGGAGATTTATATACCGTGTTTTGATTTTTATAAACTATGGATTTTCGATATCATTTGTATTATCAAAGAAATTTTAAATTTCTATTGCGCATACTTTGATTTTTATTTCGATATCGATATAGAGGTTGAATTTATCAGGTACAGAAGACGAAGGTGCTGGCTCTAGTTAAGTTTGAGTGATGTCCCGAAACTTAATTAGGGTTTCAGGCCAAGAATCACCTTAATCAGGATAGATGATGCTACAAAAAAAATTTGTTCTTTTGTTTTGAAAGAAAAATATTAGTCCCACATTGGAAAACCAAAAACCTCATTTTCACTTTATATGTGAAAAGCAACTCATAAAACTTTATTTTGAGGCAAAGGTTGGAGTGAGTGATCCAATCGGTGCACATGGGCAATAAGTGACCCATATACATTTTAAGTCAAAGATGGACCTTTACTAAAAACAAAAGTCAAAAATGAACCTTGGGCCTCAGCCTTGCGGCCTTTTGGGTTTGGCTTGGTTGGCTATCAAACATAATTTTATTTTTACTACTTAGCTTTTGAATGTCAGAATTAATTCAGCAGTAATTAATTCTTGAATTTACTTAACTATTTTACAGTTATTACAGTTGCAGTATGTTAACAGTTGTGACTGTTGAACCCAACAGATTTATTGATTTTGAAATTAAGGGATGTGATGTTTGAAAAAAACTCTTCAGAGTCTATTTAAGTCTTACTCAAACAAAAATTAATCGTTGAGTTTTTTATCTTCAAAATTATAATTGTTATGAGAGAGAAGAATAATACAGTTAGGTAGACTTCCAAATTTGGTGATTTTTGAATTTGGAAGTGCACTCTGGTTAAATCCTGGAGACAGATTTCTATAGTAGATTAATCATCAAATCATGGAAAAAATTCTATCTTAGGACAATGCAAAATTCGCGAGCCTCCGATTAAATTTTAATTTATTTATTTAATTATGTTTTCAATTTATTGTAATTTTTTTTGTTTATAGTATAAGAAATCATTACAAATTTTTTGAATTAACAATCTAAGACATAATTACTTTCTATTTGAGAAATTCAAAATTTGGAATTTAATTCAGAATTTATGAGATTTTGTTATGTTGTGTTGCATCTCCAAAATTCTGAAATATGTTAGATCAATGGAGTTCAAACAACTTTAAGAAGCATGAAGAAGTATCAGAGACAATCAAAGGAGTGGATTTCAAGAGGCATGAAGAAAAGCCTAAAAAATTCAAATGAGTGAATTTGAAGAAATGGAAACAAAAGATGTTCTACTTGACAATCCTCAACCTTGCTAATATTGTAAGAGAGGAAAAGCCTAAAACAAATGAGGATCCTCTCATTAAGGAAACTTTGTTGTGCATAGAGGCTTGGAGAAATTATGACTTTCTTTGTAGAAATTACATCTTGAATTGTATGGATAATAGTTTATATGATATGATATATATATATATATATATATCATTTAAAACAGCAAAGCAAGTTTGGGATATTCTTGAGAGAATATAAAATCGAAGATGTCAGGGCAAAGAAATTCGTCATTAGAAAATTTCTCAAGTATGTCATGATGGACTGCAAAAATGTAATCAAGCAAGTAGAAGAGATTCAAGTTTTGATTCATGAATTTGCATTTAGAGGGATGTTCTATCAATGAACATTTTCAAGTTGGTGTAATTATTGAGAAATTATCCCCATGGAAAAATTTGAAGCATAAAAGGGGGGATGACTTTAGAGGATTTGATTTTGAGGCTTTGAGTTTAAGAAGATCATCGCAAGGGAGATAAAGTTGAAGTACCTACCTTTTATTGCTAAGGCAAGCATGGTTGAAGAAGATTCGTCAAAGTCTAAGTTTCAAACGAACAAGGGCAAGAAGTTTTTTACAAAAAATGAAATTGCACCTACAGCCAAGTCTTTTAAGAAGATAAAAGGAAATTGTTGGGGGTGTAGAAAGCTGGGACACAAGGCTTAAGAATGTCGTCACTGCAAATACCGGACGGTTGGAAGTTCAATTGAACATAATTGGATCAATATCACTACTAATAATGAAGAATTGTTGTTGTAATTTTTGAAGTCAATATGCTTAATAATGTTAAGGGTTGGCGGATTGACACGTATGCTACTAGGCACATATGCAGCAACAAGAGTCCTGCTTTCAACCTTTAAAGATGTCACAAATAATGAAAAACTCTACACATGCTCGGTCTAAAAATAAAATAAAATCAAACACTTGCTGTAATATATAATAGGAAGGCTTCAAAGTTGCCCTATAAATTCTAAAGCATTTGGTCTCTCTCTCAACAGACCACCACCACAACGGAGAGGTGAGAGAACTCAAATCGACCATCAAGAATGGCCCTTGCAAGCACTTCTTCTCTTTCCACAAAATCCCCTTTCGGAACTCACCCTCTCCTCCACAACCCCTCCTCTCTCTCCTCTCTCCGCACAACCCCAACCCCCAAACCCGCCCAAATCACTAAGCCAACCATCTCCAGACCCATCTCAGCCGTCCAGTCCACCTCCCAAGCCAAGCGTTCTCCTTCATCGAACGGTGATGGGCCGTCGAAGCCGTGGGTCCCAGACTCGTGGAAGCAAAAGAAAGCGCAGCAACTCCCTGAATACCCAGATAAGCAGGAGCTGGAATCGGTGCTGAGAACGCTGGAATCGTTCCCGCCTATTGTGTTCGCGGGCGAGGCGAGGAAGTTGGAGGAGCGACTGGCGGATGCCGCGATGGGCAGGGCGTTTCTGCTTCAGGGAGGGGATTGTGCTGAGAGCTTCAAGGAATTCAATGCTAATAACATTAGGGACACTTTCAGGATTATCTTGCAAATGAGTGTTGTTTTGATGTTTGGAGCACAGATGCCTATTGTCAAGGTTGGATTTTTGCTCCATTTTTTGTGCTACTTTACAACAATAACAACAAGCCTCAACACCAAAATAGTCGGGGTCGGCTTCATGGAACAAACTCTTACGTTGGGCTTAATTTAGTACAATTGATGGTGTCCTTTTAATCATTTAGATCCCTCTTAATTAATGTGTCCCAAGTTACCTTCGGCCTACCCCTACCTGGTTGGGTTTTTTAAAATTATTATAATTTGTCGTGTTTGATTGTTTTTTGGGAGGTTTTGATGTTGTTAGTTCTTGTATTGGACTGGGAGATTTGGATGTATGCATGCAATTTGAACTTAACTGTCTTAAATTAGTGCATCTTTGATCTTATTATTATATTAGTTCTTAATGTATCTCGAAATTATTAGTATAGATGTTTACATGACAAGTTTTTGAGGGAAAGGTGCATATGATTGTACATTTGATTTTTATTTCCAATAGTATAGCGTTTGTCAAAGAAAAGACCATGTTTTTGAAAAAGTTGTAGTAGAAGCAAAATGACCTTTGATTTTCTGAGGTTTTTCTTGTTGGGTTTAAATGTGGGATTTGGGTGAATTTGGTGTTCAGGTTGGGCGAATGGCGGGTCAGTTTGCAAAGCCAAGGTCGGACTCTTTTGAGGAGAAAAATGGAGTGAAGTTGCCAAGTTACAGGGGAGATAATGTGAATGGTGATGCATTTGATGAGAAATCTAGGACGCCTGATCCGCATAGGTTGACTAGGGCTTATGCACAATCTGTCTCGACTCTCAATCTTCTTAGAGCTTTCGCTACTGGAGGATATGCCGCAATGCAGAGGGTCACTCAGTGGAATCTTGATTTCACACAAAATAGTGAGCAGGGTGATAGGTAAGTTGGTTGAAAAGCTATTGAAGAACAGTTTGTTAATTTGATCTTCCTATGCAAAACTATTTACAATTTGAACTCTCAACTGCATTGGAGAAAAAAGAAACTTTAATTGCTTTTAGATGATACTTTTTCTTGGTTTTTTTAATGATTATGATTAGTAGAACTATTTTTATACTATATACGGATAATGATGTTTTTGTTGTATTTTCTGCCCTAGTGAAGCTCTTAAAGCAGGGTAGTTGTGGTTTTCTGTTTAGTGCTGCAACAGTAACAAACTTGTCTGAAAAGTGAAAGCAACCAAATTATTTGTAACATTTTCTAATCTCATATTGCATTGGATATGCTAATTAATCAAAAGCATTTTACTCAATCACTTTCCTTGTATAATAAGGATGCTTGCTGTATTTAACCAAATCCAAAAGAGAACCACTTTGATCAGTGTAGTACTGGTTTTTGATTTGGCATTTTCAATGGAAAAAATTCCGGTATGAGAACGACAATATTGTTTTAAGGCCTTTTCAAATCTCACCTAGCACAGAAGATTTGAGAGTTCTTTTGACAAATATATCTAGGATAAATACAAGTTGTGTTCCTTCAATTACTAAAGGTTGGGTTTTTTTTTATCTGCTCCAGACTGTAGTAGTTTCTAATCTTTCTTGGCATCCTACAGGTACAAAGAGTTAGCAAATCGTGTGGATGAAGCCCTAGGATTCATGGCTGCAGCTGGGCTCACAATTGATCACCCAATCATGACTACTACTGAGTTCTGGACGTCTCATGAATGCTTGCACTTGCCCTACGAACAGGCTCTTACCAGGAAGGACTCAACATCTGGACTATACTACGATTGCTCTGCTCACATGCTTTGGGTTGGAGAACGAACTCGGCAGTTGGATGGTGCCCATGTTGAGTTCTTGAGGGGAGTTGCTAATCCTCTTGGAATCAAGGTATACAAATTGCTCTTTTATTGCTTTTTATTTTTATTTTTCAAACACTTCTATTGCTTTTTTTTGGGTGGTCAAACAAGGTAAGTTATGAGTTTATATTATACACTCGTACATTGTACCTCCGTGAATCCGCTAACAAGAGATCCCAAAGTTCATCGGGGGGAAGTAAGAACATACAAGAAATCATTTTTAGCTATTGCCATATTGGCCAAATAGTTAGCCGCTTGATTACCCTGGCAATTATTATGTTGTAACTGAATATCCAATTGTTGATGGACCAAATCTCTGCAATCCCGGATCAATGCTCCTGTAGGGTGTAAATCATCCTCTTGTGATGTAATCAGTCATAATGCAACTACAGAATTGGATTCAAGAATTATCTTCTGATAACCAAACTGCCATGCTAACTGGAGACCTTCACGAATAGCCCATAGTTCTGCAATGAGATTAGTGGAGCAATCAATCTTCCCCATGAAGCCAAGTTCCCACACTCCTCTATGATCTCGAAACCCCCAAACGAAGAGATGCTTGGATTCCCTTTTGCAACCCCCATCAGTGTTTAATTTTACCCAATATTGATTAGGAGCCTCCAAGCAGATCCATTTAGAAGTTACTTCATTAATCAAAAGTGAATTTCCCTTGGACTGAGGTTTGAAATAATATAATCTTCGATAAATGCAAATTTCCTATGATGGACATGGCATGCTTAGATGATTATAGAAACAAACGAGCTCTTAAATACATGTGATGATAAATTTACAGTTCATATAAGCTATTTTATGTTGTACAACTTTACAACAACATAGCCTCAATCCCAAACTAATTGGGGTCAGCTACATGGATCAAACTCTTCCATTGTTCTTGATTTAGTACAATTGATGGTGTGTTTTTCAAACCATTAAAATCCCTCATGATTAATACATCTCAATTTAACTTTGTTCTACCCCTACCTCATCGAATTTTTCAGTTTTATTGAGCCAAGTTTTCTAGTGGGGGCATTTGTAGGTCGTCTTTGCAGGTAATCAAACCACCGCAATCACTCTTCCCTAATCTTTTGTGTCAATTAGTGCTATTCCTACTTGTCTTTGAATTTCTATGTTTTTATTCTATCTTTACGAGTTTTACCACACATCCACCTAAGCATCCTCATTTCTCCAACGTTCATTTTATGTAGTTGTTGTTACTTTACTGTCCAACATTCACTTCCATAGAGCATAGCTGGCATAATTGCGGTCCTATAAAATTTTTCATTTAACTTGGTAGGAATATTTCGATCACAGATCACACTTGTTGCCAGTAAGATTTTAGCCTCGATCTACTCATATATAGATTAACCGATATATAAAAGAAAGGAAATTTTAAATTATTTATTTGTATCCCTTTTAAATATTTTAGCGAAGCTGCTGGGAAAACTTAGAGTGTTAGAGATTGCAGAGATGTCTCATGGCAGACCCAGTAAATGAGCTTGGTTATTTGAGGTGAAATCCCCTGGTAATGGCCCAGTTTAGACCTAGAGCCACCTTAGTTATGCCTGTTTTCTTGTTTGTTTGTCCACATTCCGTTTATGTTATTTGTTCATATGAAGGATCATGCCTATGTGAAATTCAGGGCAATCATGACTTGGTTGTCGTTCGCTTTGCTTAAGCAGCCAAATTCAGAGAATTATTTGTCTATGATGCAGGTAAGTGACAAGATGGATCCTAAGGAGTTAGTTAAACTCATAGAGATCCTGAATCCTCAAAACAAACCAGGGAAGATAACAATTATCACAAGAATGGGAGCTGAGAACATGAGAGTGAAGCTCCCCCATCTGATCAGGGCAGTTCGAGCCTCGGGACAGTTTGTCACATGGGTCTCTGATCCCATGCATGGGAATACGATAAAAGCTCCTGGTGGTCTCAAAACTCGCCCCTTCGATGCTATTTTGGTGAAGTTTCTTCATCTATTATTTGCTAATTTTTTTGAACTAGTCTCATAAGTTTGCATCAAAAGCATATGTGCACTGTGTGCTACATCGTTTTCGCTCAGTCTTTTTTTTCGAATAAAGAGGCTAAGAACTTTTTAAAAACCCTTTGTTGCTCATTTCACTGGGAGTAATATCATGCGTCTGCGCAGGCTGAAGTACGGGCGTTCTTTGATGTTCATGAGCAAGAAGGAAGCCACCCAGGCGGAGTTCATCTTGAGATGACCGGGCAGAATGTTACAGAGTGCGTTGGAGGGTCAAGAACTATCACCTATGATGACCTCTCCTTGCGGTACCACACACATTGCGATCCGAGGCTCAATGCCTCCCAATCACTTGAGCTTGCATTCATTGTAGCTGAGCGGCTCAGAAAGAAGAGAATTAGATAAGACATCGCTTAAACCTCCTTTGGACCTCTCCTTCAGGGTTACTTGAATCATTCTTTTCCTAGTAATGATATAAATCCAATATTATTTGTGTAATCTTATTAGCATTTTCGTTTAAACATCATCTTAGAACTATCTTGGGTTTGTTACTTGGTGTAAAACAGCATCGCAAAATATCAGTCTGGTACTGGTTAGATTAATTATTGATGTAATTTGATCCTTTTTTGACCATTATTTCTAGTATTTCAGGCTATATTTCCTTGTTTATTGTGATTTGGTCCGTCAAAAAAAAAAAACCTTTGTGATTTGAGATGGCGGGTGAATGTACTTCTAGCTTATGGTTACTCTTTCACTCTCCAAAAAAAACTCATTTTCGTCGTTGCTAGCGTTGAACCCTTGCTTACGTTTGCCCCCTCCAACGCTAGTTGTAGTATATAAAACAGGACATAAGATACCATAACACACTTCTCTAGCACACGTAATTTAAGTCCAACAACCATGCATAAAATAAATTAAGTTCAAACTACAACGTGCACGAGCTATCTAGGTTAATTATTTATACGTTGTTAAATGAGGCATGGCCATAACCAAACGCCCTGATATGGTCCTTGAGAGACCTCTTGTGCTTGAAGTCCGACCCACAGACGCACAGCCAGAGCTTCCCACAGTTCTTCTCGTGCGTTCTCCAGTCGCCCTTCACCGCTAGCAACTTGCCGCATTTTCGACACATGAAGGGCTTCAGCCCGTGCTTTCTCTTGTAATGCGTTTGCAGCGTCCGAAAGTCCTTCAGCGCCTTCGCTCTCGGGTGGTTGATGCTGTTCCTGCAACCTTCAGCGCAGCAGTAGCACGGGAGGCTCAACACTGGTCTTGGTTGAGCTCCCCTCAGCGACTCTGGGCCTTTGCGGTACTCCGACCCATGTCCCCACATGTGCATCTAATTAAACCACAAACTTGCTGAGAAGATCAATTTTTTTCATTATACTACATTAATTAGGAACAATTTATTTATTTTTGTTTTTTGGTGAATGGGACAATTTATTTGAGATACATGGTTGATGCATTACATTTTTATTAATTGCCTTGACATCAAATGGGACTTACAATCTCACAGAAGAAACTTATGTATTGTATTTTGTGAGCAGGGAACCATATGCTTTAATTTGTTGGCCTTTTTTTCAAAAAAAAAAAAAAAAATTGTTCGCGGTATATGAGGATCCAACTTTGGACCTCTTACTCAAGTAACCCCATATCAAATCAGTGAGCTATTCACTTGGTTAATGACTTCTGGCACATTTAACCTCACTTGTGATTTTCTTGATGATATCATATAGCATTACTTTTTCTTTTGGGTAAGGACTTAAATGGAGAGCCATCTTTTCAAATTTGATTCACTGATGCTTCCGAAAACAAAAATAAAATAAAATAAAATAGATTCATAAAAAAAAATATCGAAGTCGAAAATTTTATGTAATTAACGACAAAATTGTTTGATGGAAATAAATAACCAAGTTTAATATGTCATGTTTTTGACACATTGAAATGTATTGGTGTTGCGTCTTGAAGTTCCATTTGGTGTATTAGAATGCATAGAAACCAAAGCTCTTGTTAATATATCCTACACTCTTTGGCTCTGTTTGGCAACACTAGCTAATAATCTAGTTGATAGTTGATAATTTAGTTGAAAGCTAATAATCTAGCTAATAATTAATCATCTAGTAACTGAAAGCTGGCAAATGATAATCTAACTAATCAATTATAGTTGTTTGGAAAAAACACATGATTGAGTAGCTGAAAAATATAAAATGACATTAAAGAACACGATATATAATTTACATATTGTTGATGATGAATTTTATGTTGACGTTTATTTTACTTTGAAACACCTCAACTTGAATTATGTTTATGTTTAAAAAACAAATACTTAACTTTGGCTACTCTTGCCATTAAGTAAATATATTTAATTTTATTCTTAATTTTTTGGACAACTATCAAAAAAAAAAAAATTATGTGCGCATCTTTCATGATGAATGAGTGCACTTATATGGGAGTCACTAGAAGAAACGAATTATATGTGCAAACCTCATATAATTTGGCCACCAACCGAAATATTACAACAAAATGATAATCATTGCATTTAAAAATCACATCGGTATTGTTTTTGTTTTATATTTATTTAATATATAACTGGATAAAGTTGGTGTTCAATTTCCACGAGACTATAAAATATTGATAGACGATTTGTACGCAAGTTCATATTATTTTCATTAGGGGTATAGTGTATCATTTACAAGAATAGGTAGGGCAAATTTAAGATAAAAACTTAATCTGACGTTTGGAAAACTAAAAAGTAGCGTTTTCCCATTCAGCATATCATCTAGATGATTTTGAAAATCATCTACCAATTGAATACAACTTATTTTTAAAAGTAGCTTATAAACTAACTTATAAACTATATGATAAGCTAATTTGTGTTCACCAAATGAAGTCTTTTTATTCAAGAATTGACATTATTTCTTGTCGAAAAGAAAATTATATGAAGATCGATCAAAGACCAACCAAAATGGCCTCAAATAATACCTGAAGATTGTTGTAACGATTGAAGGTTTTTTTGCAAATGTGACAAGAGAAATGAGTGAACCCAACAAGTATCTGAGCTGCTGTTGGTATCCAATAGTTCTTGGCATCTACAGCGCTCGTGCCTTTGTTATCAATACACCTTTTCATAGACACTTGAATGATCATTCGGGAGGCCAATGTGCAAGGCCACTGTGACTTCACTGCCAGCTTCTTCGTCGCCCAATGTCTCGTTGTTCTTAGGTACTTTAGACGCTGGCGCGCTAAGCAAGAAGTTGAGCAATGGCAAAGGATGAAGATTGCTGGTCTCCATATCCTTAATAGGAGATGAAGGGATTGAACTACTACTCATTATAGGCTTGGACTCCATATGATGAACCCTGCAGTGCCTTTGCTGCACTACTCTGTAGAACTTGATATAGTTGTATTTTAGTATTGGTTTTGTTTCACACATCATACATATTTGGGGTACTTATAGATATAGTTAGAATCTAGCTGCATATTTGGTGAGCTTGATGTGGCAAGAAGAAAGTTGTAGATAACTAGAATTGATGCGCTAACACAGTAGCAAAATTCACACCAAATGTACATTGAAATCTGTTGACGCACATAGAGATACACGACCCGGATCTTGATGCATATCGAGTAGTCATCGATCGATGCAACCATGCATTCAAAATTGTGTTACATTTTGTTGTTGGAAAAACATATAAAGGGTTGATGGTAATGAAGCTTGAGAATGTGTTAGTTGAGGCACAACACTCACCCAAAATCATGCATTAATCTATGCTGCTAACTGTCTTCACTGTTTTTGGGAATTGAAAAGATGAGTCTTAACACCTGGGGCCCATGGGGAGAGAACAGAGAAATACCTTATCACAGAGAGTATAAAAAAGATGGCAGTTTTATAATGTGATCAGCTTCACATTTAAAGCCACCTTCACCATATATAAGACGACCCTAGGCCATTACATAAGAGAGTATATATATATATATATGTAGTAGTGGAACAGTTATAGAGCGCAATTACTAAAAGGGCATGATTGATTCCTAAAAAAGGAACCACAGACGGGAAAACATCAAAATGATGCTGGGAGAAAAACTCCTCACATCGTAGGCAAAAGAAACTTTCTAGAGGTTTGGGCCTCTCTACATTTCAAACTTATGTAACCACTCTTCAAGTTCCTCTCTGTCATATACAAAAACATTCATATTAGCAAGAACCTGAATGAATTTTGAAATAAAAGCTAGTCTAAACCCTACAACCCCATAGACGCTTAGAGCAACTAGCACATCACAGAGATGTCTACCCCACTGTCTACTTTTAGATATTGTGACAAATACTATGATGATCAATTTTGGGACACGTGGTTATGGTGTACATCCATTCGCACATCGATAAAAGCCAAATACAATCCAAAGTCAGAATATTAGTGGTTAACTTACAGCCTGATCATTAAAAGGAACAATTTGTTAATGCATTAGAGACTATTTTTGGCTTCAATGTCTATTTCGTGCAACTATTTGCACCTAAAATTTAGAATAGACATTACCTTCACATTGATGAAATGCCAATTTTTCACCGGTGCAATCCACATTGTGCATTGTAGAGAGTCTCATACCAACCAACATTTGGAAACTGCACAATCAAACTGTTGCAGTAATTTAGCCACGTTAATTCCTCCAAATCGCAGAAGTTTGAATAAGGAGCTCCTACAAGTCTCTTATAGATAGATGTTAATTAGATCCTGTTCATCCTCAATAATAACAATACGGCACCCTTCAATAGTTATGAACACAAGTTAGCATGACACTAGTCTAAGCCTTAATCAATTTTTTGGAAGTCTGATCACTTGAAAAGAGACTTGGAATAATATTCTTACTGAAAAACCTCATGGGTCTCCTAGCAGGTTCACAATCATGCAATAACTGGACAGGTATATCTGTTATATTCCAATTTGCAGGAAATTTAATGTTTTTCATTTGTCACTCAAAAGTCATAAAAGACTTCTTGCTCTGCAATGATTCCAGTAAAGGAAAATGACCATTGAAGATTGCTCACATTTCTTCCACAGTAAGTTCACTCCAGAATTTTATGGTACAAAACCTACTGCAACCAAGTGATCAATCCCACGACACTTCATGAATTGATAGCTAAGACCTTCAGGCGTTGGTAACACCAAATAAAAGGTTACCTTTTTTTGTCAAGTAATAAAAGGTCACTTAGCTCCTGAGTTTTAATGCGCAAGATACAATTATAGTTTTGCAGCAACCAGATTTGCCACCTAAACAAAGTCAACCATATGAAAAGAAAATAAAGAACACAGAGAAATACAAGAGTAAAATGGGAACAAAATTAATCAATTATAACATTTAAAGTTGCTAATTTTAGTAACAACAAACATATATGCACTGAGTGTATTTTAACAACACTCAGCTTCAAATCTCAAATTTGATAACAAATTAAATTGTATTCTTTGGATTAACAAAAAAAAATTGAGAATACATGTCAACATAAATGCTATAGACAATCAACAATGATTTTGGCAAAACAAATACGACTTAAAGTTGATGCATGTTCAAACTTCCTTTTGCAGGCATAACAACTGAACAAGTTCTTTTGCCAGAGGCATGCTTGAGTACGCATATTGGAAAAATATAGCTGTCGCTTACATTCTAAAATTTGGTAATAAATAGTTTAATCAAAAATTATCCTGAAGTTGCAGACAAAAAACTTAAGTCCCCATTCTACTTATTTCCTACTACTTGTATACAGTATAGGAAAACTGGCATCAATGACTACCTAACTACATTGACACTTTGACGGTAGTAAGGACACAAAAATAAAATTATGGTATAATAGATACCTCTTTGAGCGCCCATGACAAGCAAATGCCATTTGCAAAGCCGTGTCCTTGAAAAAGACAGTCAAGAAAAATGCTGGTGCTCCATTGATTATCTTCTTGCATTTGCAGTTTTGGACTTGTTGAGGTCTGCGAGCTCTTGGATTAGTTTCCTTTCTTCGCTGCTCAGCCTTTTGGGGATTTCAACTTGCACACGCACCAACTGATCACCTCTCAAATTACTTTTATTGAGCAAAGGTACACCTTTCTTTGCCATCACAAGTGTAGTACTAGGCTGCGTCCCAGCAGGGATCTTCAAATCAACCATGCCATCAACAGTAGGGACCTTAATTGTTGTCCCCAAGATTGCATCAACATAAGACACTTTACATGTGTAAAGGATGTTGGTATCATCACGTTTCAGAACGGGATCTGGTATTACGTCAATAATGACAAAGAGATCTCCTGGTGCACCCCCTCTCCTTCCAGCATTACCTTCTGATCGGACCCTCAAACGGCTCCCAGAGTCCACACCAGCAGGAACTTTCAGACTTATTCGCTTTGTTCTCCTCACTCGGCCATCTCCACTGCATGTGTTGCATGGAACAGAAGTTTCTCCCATTCCTCCACAAGATGAACAAGTCATCACCTGCTGAAAGACACCCAATGGAGTTCTGGCTGATGAAACAACCTGACCCTGTCCTCCACATGTAGTACACTTGGATGGCTTGGTCCCTGGTTTCGCCCCTGACCCATTGCAAGTGCCACAGCTCTCTAATCTACTTATTTCAATCTCTTTTTCCACCCCAAAAACAGCTTCCTTGAAATTCAAGAGAAGATTGTATACCTCATCCTCACCGTCCATGACTCGACTCCTGGAACCTCTGCCGCCACCCATACCCATCCCACCCATGCCACCCATGCCCTCAAATAGTGACTCAAAGAGATCAAAGGGATTGCTAAAATCCTGTAGTTAAGAAGAAAACTGCAGTGAGAAACTACATGCTGATGCACAACAATGAAAGAACTTAGAAAGTCCTCATAATAGGTAATAATAGTCGGTTTTTCTGATCTTTTTCTCCAAAAAGAAACAAATATTTTCAAGAAAGTTTACAAATAGGACTTACCCCCATGCCCATACCAGCACCTTTCAGACCAGCTTCTCCATACTTGTCATACAAGGATCTTTTCTCATCATCGGATAAGACCTGTATAAGAAGTGTACTAATAATATAAGAGCTCAGCTCAGCATATTGCCAGGAAACACAATGCTGACCAAGTAAAATCAACTCTTACCTCATAGGCATTGCTAATCTCCTTAAATTTCTGTTCTGCTCCAGGATCCCTGTAGCATACAACAAAGTAAACCCCCTTAAACTGAAAAACTCTAATACAGGAGAAAATAAAAATAGTAACACGTATGATGTATCCCTCAAAATATGATAACTGACTTTCATGTAAATAATTATATGCATCATATTTTAACTGAAGGTTATGTTGATCCTATCTGTCTAACTAGCATTGACAAAACTAATGAGTGCAAAAGCATTTTAGTCCATCTATTCTTGAAAAAATACAAGCAATACTTTTCTCTTGAGATGAAATACAAGTAATACGTTTCTCCAACAGATAATTTGGAATAGCAGCTCAATTCACCACAGGTAGGATTTTCCAGCTTTGACCCCTTATTCATGTGCAAAATAGAGACATCAACATAGTTTAATTAAGATACCAGATCCAATAATAGGCACTATTGGTTTACAGAATTGTCATAGTTCAATTAGGCGAATAGGGCAGCCGCGAGATCTCTCCCTGTAACGAAGGCTCTTAATTTGTGGTGGCATTTAAAAGTAAGCTGGCTAGCCTTGAAAGGGTCACGAATGATCTAACTTCTAAAAGATTAAAATGAGTACTATCTTTTTTAAGTCATAACAATTATTTTATTTGGAAAATTGGAAGTATTTTTCAGAAATTCAAATATTAATTTATTTGAAGTATTCTTCAGAAATTAATATTGTCAATAACAAATGCATCAACTATCATCTTCATTATGAGTTCTTGTGCCTGAGCTGCACCTCAACTATAAAGGGTGGTCATTGTCATTGTCAATAACACCCAGTTGGCATCATCTTAATGCATCAACATAATTTACCATTAGACAAAGCATCCTAGTAGAGATATTGCTGCATGGCATAAATAATAATGCAAAATATATACTTACTTGTTCACATCTGGATGATAAGACCGTGCGAGCTTTCGATAAGCTATGAGAACATTAGAAAATAAATCAGATATTAGTAGCTGATAAATGCAACTTTATATTGAAATACTAAAAGGAGAAGATCAATATCCATAAATGATGAATGCTTCATGTCCATCTTCCACTTAAGTAGGTGAAGATAAACAGTTAAAAGTACATTCCACTTGGGACAAAGGCATCCCATCAACACTGCTGCAAAGAATAAGTATCAAATCAAGAAAATTTATTTTGGGAAGAATTCAATGTCTTAAAATAATTCCACGTTTATTGACTTTAACAATAAAGTTATTTAAGAAAGGGAATACATGTCTACAGGTCAAACTCAGCTGTTCCTTAATTTTCAGCACTCGGGGACTAAGCTAAAAGTATCAGAACATTGGACATGTGTACTTAAACACAAGACACCGTCACCCAAATAGACAAGTGTTGGTAACCGATATCAAACCCCACATGGGTTGATTTGACCTTTCCGAAAGACCAAGCACAACAAGTTCAAGCCTTCGATGCCGATTTGCGGCAAGGTCAAGAGCTTCATTTCTTCTGGTAAACTGGTTCCAAACTCATTTGTCTTCATCCAATCTAATATTCTTATGCTATATAGCCTATATATATAAGGGGCCTAACATTTCATCAATGCCAACTTTATTTGGAGGAGTTGACCTCATGAAGTCAAATTCATTTCAGTTCAAAATGAGAGTTCACATTGATGTCTAACTTCAACTTGGACTTTATCATTTTCTAAGTTTATGCCTTCGCACAAGAACAGGAACTTGCTGTTCCTGACTTGTTCAATGTGATAAGATGTTCAAGTAACCATTTTTTACTTGCTTGCAATAGGACAGCTAACAATAAATTATGAAAAGATGGCAGCTTTGCACAAATTGTGCCCAATGTGGAAATCATATTTCACCAAAATCAACAAGTCGTCAAGATTTTGTGCTCCAAGACAGATTTGCAAAAGAAAAAAGAAAAAAAAGGAAAAAAAGGCTATTTAAGGAACATCCCAGTCAAATCAGTTACAAAAAAGTTAATAATTTACAGATTTAGTAAGCAGCTAGCAATTATTGTGGAACTTTTTCTCGAGGAAAGGCTGCTATCTACATAGGTATCAGTGGTTACAGATGCTTGATGCCTAAGTTAGGGCCAAGAAGGGTGATGCTTTCATAAGCATGAGATACACGTTTGGTTTTTTGGTAAAGATTTGATACTATACGTACTTTTTTGGCCTTGCCATGAGGCTCTCTAACAATAGTCAGTTAGATTTGTGATTGCTTGCTCCTCAAGATTCATTGTTTCAATTAATTTGTTGTTCTTTGCTTCCTAGACAGCTTTGATTTTATCATCATTCTCCTCATTCAAGTTAGTAACCCGATCTCAAGGTTCCTATGACGCAGATTCATTCTAAAGATACTCTTTCAGCCATCTCGCTCATTAGTCATCACAGAACTATTTCGGTATTTTCCAAGTTGAGCAAGATGCCAGCCACAAATTCTCAAGAAAGCCTTAATTGCCTAATATACATTTTTGTAAAGGATTGCCTGATAAGTTCAATGTAGAGATCGCCACAAGCAACGCTTTGCTTGATAAAATCAAGAATGCCACAAATCCATAATGAATTTGACGAGTTCAAACACACACAAGGGTGTAAATGCTCTCACAAAGTATAACTCAATACTCAAAAATCAACCTCCTCAATGGAAAATATATATATATATATATATATGTCCTTTATAGGCTAATAAACTTTTGAAACACTAATCTAAAAAAAATAAGTAAATAATAAATTTTGCCCTAACTAAAACTCTTCTAATTTAGGTTTAGAACCGTGCGATTTAATAACGAAATCACATTATGGTCATCTTTAACAACTTTTTATTGAAAATACGTGTTGATCCAAATCTATCATCGATCTCCTCAATCTTGAAACTATCATTGAAGGATCGTACCAAGATACCCCAATGGTAACCCTTATCCTCAGCCCGAGCCTTCCCATATTAGCTTTTCTAGGTCTGCACTAGGATATCCTCAAAGAGTCAAAATAGAATCTCCTACAAGTCATCAATACGAGTTTTACTTCGGACAATTTTATAAAACATTTCAGGTTGGTCCAAATAATTTGTTGAAAGCTTTACTTTTGAGTTTTGAACTCCAAAAGAGTCAAAACATTCTATAATAATTTGCACGATCCTCATCAATTTAACTTAAAAAATGAAACATTCAAACAAAACATTCTATGACAATTTACACGATCCTCATCAATTAAACTTTAAAATGGAACATTCAAACAAATATATTTATTTTCATAACCCCCCCCCGAAAAGAAATAAATAAATAAATCATTTTTTATTAGTTAATTAACGAATGCTACTCATACAAATGCAAACTTAAAGATGGATCAATTTGAAGAGATGTTAGGCAATGAAGAACACAAGCACTTCCACCTCTTCCCTCATTTGATACATATATAACACTATTCTTTATAATAAACTTCGAAAAGAAATAAGACCTAAAAAGGAACTTGAGAAAAATTCTTATAAGAACTAAAGGATATGATTATTGCTGAGGCCAACACCCCCCATGTAGAAGTTACAAGAGACATTGTAATGATGTAGCTTTCAAATGCAACCCTAATACTCACAATTTGTAATGATGTAGCTTTCAAATGGAACCCTTATACTCACAATTAAGATATTTTCTTTGTTTACCTTCCAATGACATCATCCTTTTCTTAAGAGTGGAATCATCCTATTTTATTGTGATGAATCGAATCTTAACTTATTTTATTTTCATAAATCTTCTTCCCTAGAAGCAGGTGGACAGTGATATCACAAACATCGCTGGTTATTCTTTATATGCAACTATGTAATTGAAGTTGAAGCTCAAGTTTACTTCAAGAGCTGGCATCTTACTTGGGAGAATTTCTTTGATGATGACATTAGATTGCAAACTTCTAGCATGTTGAAACACCATATCTGGTAATCATCCTTAGAGGATTGGAACACTCATGTCTCAAATTCAATATTTTATAAAGATGAAACGTTCCTCCCATCTCATCCAATAAGTTGTGAACACTTCGTTTTCTGAAACCTTGATTTGTAGTTGGGAAAATCTTTCAGTGTGTGCGGGAGGGAGTGAAGGGTTCCTCCTATCTAGCACTTTGTTTTATACTTTTGTGAGACTGTGAGTTCATAATAACAAATTCATTGGGCTATACCATCTCAATTTGTGTTCCTAATTCAGTTTGAATATATATATATATGTTCTTATCAGACAACCAATGCTTGGTTAAATATCTAGCTCGAGGGCTAAGCCTAATATTTTGAGCGTCACGAGTTCGCCACTCCATCCTAGCATCGTTGGCCTTCATGGAACAATCTCTAACTCGCGAAACAAGGACCTAAGGAACTTCTCGAGTAAAGCCTAGTCGTAAATAGAGTTATAGAAAAGAAAAAATTGGCTGCAAAGACTTTACACAAATTAAAAAAGTGAATCAATAACACCAAGTTATTGACCAAAAGCTTTTCAAGAAATATTAAAAAAAAAAGTCCTCAAAAACAATAATAATCTGAAAACAAAATAATTTCATATTTTTCAAATAGTAATAATTTAAGGAAATTAGTGCATTGGGTGCTTTACTATGGGAAATTAATGTATATGCTGGTGTTAGAAATTATTTGGGATGAAGCCCAAACGTGAGGTGTATGTTTCTAAGGCTGGTAGGTAGGTGGGACCATATGAGGATTTCAATCGTGTCAATCAAAATCAAATGCAAAAACATATGTTTCGCCCTTTATGCCTACGGGGGAATAAAAGGGTTATTTTTGTGTGTCAGGCCAAAACACACATGGTTAGATAGGTAAGTAACCAGTATTATAAAGGTAACATGTCTAGCTGCTATGAATGGTAAGTTACAACATACAAATGGACAAAGTCATGTGGGTGGGTGGGTGGTAAGTGTCAGCCCTTCAATAATGTGACCGGAGTTAGCTGGCTAGGCAGCGGGAAAACCTAGCAATATCCGGGTTTTGGTGGACTCGGAAGGTTTTGTGGAAGTTAATTGCGGGACGGTGTACCTTGGAGGGTTCGCAGCATAGCGCGCGCGGAGGCTCGCATAGGCGCAAGGGAAATTGTATGTGGCACGGATGAAGCAGCGTGTACGGGCGTGGGCATTGTCGTGCCTTGGCGCGCGCCTAGGCGCGGAGCCTAGGCGGAGCACAGAGGCGCCTTGGCACGGACCTTGGCACGGGCGAGGTCGCGCCTTGGCGCGCACCTAGGCGCGGAGCTTAAGCGGAGCACAAAGGCGCCTTGGCACGGACCTTGGCACGGGCGAGGTGGCGCGCGCCTAGGCGCGGAGCCTAGGGGGAGCACAGCGGCGCCTTGGTACAGACCTTCCCACGAGCACGGGCAGACTTAGGTACGTTCCTTGGCACAGACACGGGCGGACTTAGGCAAATTCCTTGGCACAGGCACAGGCACAGGCACAGGCAGACTTAGTCAAGTTCCCTGGGCACGAGTTAGGTCGAGCCTTGGCACGAGCAAGGCCGAACCTAAGTACATTCCTTGGGCACGAGTAAGGCGATACCTTGGCGGATTCCTTGGCACGAGCAAAGTCATGCTTTGGCACGGGCAAGGCATACCTTGGTAAGGGTTGACAAATCTTGACTTGGGTGTTGACCCTGGTCAAAGTACGCTTGGTCTCATTTTGGGATGTTTCCTATTGGAGCTGAGGAAACGGCTTAACATCTACTATTAGGAGAGGTGGTCTCTCCTAGGGGCGGCATGGGCACGGTAGCAAGGAAGACCCTCGAGCATGCCTTGGGCACCATGCCAAGGCAAGACCCATGGACGGACCGTGGTGCCGGCCACCCCGAGCCGGTGGGACTCGGACAGACTGAGCCCCGGCTAGCACCCAGGGTGCCTAGGCGCGCAGCTAGGCACCACGAATCAGACCTTGTCCCTCAATCAAGGTGAACTAAAGGCTTGGACGGACCAAGTCAAGTGCGGTTACAGGTGGTTATGTAACTACCTTGGTCATAGCTCAAAGCATGACCAAGGCACATCCCAACAACTTCCGGGCACGATGAGCAAGTGCCTCTTGACTAGGAGGTCAAGGCGGTTATGGCACGAGGTGGCAGCAACGGAGCATGGCAGTTGAGCAACTACCTTGACCACAAGAAGTGGGATTTTACCTAGTCTATGACGGTTATGTAACTAATTGTTGGCTGGTCTATAAAGCCAAAGGCTCTAGGTAGAGAGAAGAGGCATGAGTGGCATGAATTGATAGAGTTCTAGTGTTGTATTCCCAATTGAGAGCTAGTAAAAATGTTTCCTTGTTGCTATTGCTTGTTGTCCCTCTAATTTGAGTATTGGTGTGTTGAACTAAGGTGGTCCTTAGGCACCACGGGTTTGATTGAGTGAGGAAAAATTTCCTAGTGAAAAAACTCTTTTCAATTGGCCCCGTGACAATTGGTATCAGAGCCCCGTTTTGGAGACGATGGCGACCCGAGCAGCGAGCGATCTAAGTGAGAGAGTAGCTCACCTAGAGCAAATGATGGCAACGATGACTGTCCCGGCGGACGTAGCGGAGTTTTCAAGGATGGCGCAGCGCCTTGAAGGCTTGGAAATGTTGGTGACTTTCTTGGTGGCTAGAGGAGAGTCACAAGAGGCCAGGATAGCAATGTAGGAATCCAAATTTGAGGAGCTTCTATCAGAGGTGCGTTCTGTGGGAGAACTCACTAATGAAACTGCCACGAGCATGGCTATGGAGGTGAGCCTGCTCAAGCGAGCCGTGGGCGGATCCTCGGAGGTTGCAGTTGCGACAAAGCCTAGAACAAAGGTACCGAAGCCAAAGAAATTCTCAGGCAAGCGGAGCGCGAAGGAGCTTGAGAATTTCCTTTGGAATATGGAGCAATATTTTGCTACGGTTCGGACGGAGGAGAGCCAAAAGGTCATTTTGACCTCCATGTACCTAGATGGCGATGCGAAACTCTGGTGGAGGACCAGAGTGGATGATGATGCGGCTGCGGGCAGACCTAAAATTGTGGAGTGGGAGGTGCTGAAACGGGAATTGAATGATCAATTCTTACCCACAAAAGCGGCATGGCAAGCACGGGAAGCCTTGCGCCAATTGAAGCAGAAAGGGGCCGTTAGAGAATACGTGAAAGAATTCTCTTCCTTATTGCTTGACAATAAAAATATGTTCGAGGATGACAAGTTGTTTAATTTCACTGCAGGATTGCAAGGATGGTCGCAGTCGGAGTTGCGGAGACAAGGCGTGAAGAACTTGTCAAGTGCAATTGCAGTGACGAATAGTCTTGTGGATTAGTGGTACTTCTTTTGAATCAAAAGAAAAGAAGTACAAGGAGAAAGATCGAGCTGGTGGATCCAGGAAGGAAGAGGAGCCTTCTTCAAAATTTGATGCTAGTGTCAAAGCATCAATGTCGAAAAGGGGTTGTTTCATATATGACGGTCCTCACCGGGCAAGGGATTGCCCAAAGAAAGAGAAGTTGAATGCGGTTGTAGTGGAAGAACAAGAGGTTCGGATAAATCCATTGCAGTTGCTGAACACAGTGCAGGTGCATAAGGCTGTGGCATCAGTAGGGCTGATGTTCGTGGAGGCTCAAATCAATGATCAAACAGTGAAGGTGTTGATCGATTCGGGAGCCACACATTCTTTTGTAGACAAGAACCTAGCACGGAGGCTTGGGTTGCAGCTTGCTGAGAGTGCAAGCATGGTGAAAGCGGTCAACTTCGAACAAAGGAAGGCTATGGGCGTAGCCTTAGACGTGGGCATTCGAATCCACACTTGGGAGGGCAAGGTAAACTTGATTGCTGCTCCATTGGATGATTTTGAAATCATTGCAGGAAATAATTTCTTGATGGCTGGGAAAGTCGCTGTGATTCCATCACTTCATGGCTTGCTAATCATGGATGAAAAGGGGTCATGCTTTGTTCCAGCAATGCGAGGCGGAGGCAAAGGTGGTAGACCAAGGGTGGTGGCACTACAACTATGGGATCAGATGGAGAAATGTTGCTTTGGTGGGCAGCAGTCTGGTGGACAGGCGGACTCGGAGTGTTCGATGAGGGCATCGAACAGTTCGACGGGGGGATGTTTGTCAGCCCATCAATAATGTGACCGGAGTTAGCCGGCTAGGCAGCGGGAAAACCTAGCAATATCCAGGTTTTGGTGGACTCGGAAGGTTTTGTGGAAGTTAATTGCGGGACGGTGTACCTTGGAGGGTTCGCAGCATAGCGCGCGCGGAGGCTCGCGTAGGCGCAAGGGAAATTGTATGTGGCACGGATGAAGCAGCGTGTACGGGCGTGGGCAAGGTCGTGCCTTGGCGCGGAGCCTAGGCGGAGCACAGAGGCGCCTTGGCACGGACCTTGGCACGGGCGAGGTCGCGCCTTGGCGCGCGCCTAGGCGCGGAGCTTAGGCGGAGCACAAAGGTGCCTTGGCACGGGCGAGGTCGCGCCTTGGCGCGAGCCTAGGCGCGGAGCCCAGGGGGAGTACAGTGGCGCCTTGGTACAGACCTTCCCAAGAGCGCGGGCACGCCTTGGCACGGCGCCTTGGCACAAGCACGGGCGGACTTAGGTACGTTCCTTGGCAAAAGCACGGGCGGACTTAGGTAAATTCCTTGGCATAGGCACAGGCACGGGCGGACTTAGGCAAGTTCCTTGGGCACGAGTTAGGTCGAGCCTTGGCACGAGCAAGGCCGAACCTAGGTACATTCCTTGGGCACGAGTAAGGCGATACCTTGGCGGATTCCTTGGCACGAGCAAGGTCATGCCTTGGCACGGGCAAGGCATACCTTGGCAAGGGTTGACAAATCTTGACTTGTGCGTTGACCCTGGTCAAAGTACGCTTGGTCTCATTTTGGGATGTTTCCTATTGGAGCTGAGGAAACGGCTTAACATCTACTATTAGGAGAGGTGGTCTCTCCTAAGGGCGGCATGGGCACGGTAGCAAGGAAGACCCTCGAGCATGCATTGGGCACCATGCCAAGGCAAGACCCATGGACAGACCATGGTGCCGGCCACCCCGAGCCGGTGGGACTCGGACGGACCGAGCCCCGGCTAGCACCCAGGGTGCCTAGGCGCGCAGCTAAGCACCACGAATCAGACCTTGTCCCTTAATCAAGGTGAACTAAAGGCTTGGACGGACCAAGTCAAGTGCGGTTACAGGTGGTTATGTAACTACCTTGGTCATGACTCAAGAGCAAGTGCCTCTTGACTAGGAGGTCAAGGCGGTTATGGCACGAGGTGGCAGCAAGGGAGCAAGGCAGTTGGGCAACTGCCTTGAGCACAAGGAGTGGGGTTTTACCTAGTCTATGACGGTTATGTAACTAATTGTTGGCTGGTCTATAAAGCCAAAGGCTCTAGGTAGAGAGAGGGGGCATGAGTGGCATGAATTGATAGAGTTCTAGTGTTGTATTCCCAATTGAGAGCTAATAAAAACGTTTCCTTGTTGCTATTGCTTGTTGTCCCTTTAATTTGAGTATTGGTGTGCTGAACTAAGGTGGTCCTTAGGCACCTGGGTTTGATTGAGTGAGGAAAAATCTCCTAGTGAAAAACCCCTCTACAATTGGCCCCGTGACAGTAAGTATAATGGTAACATGTCTAGCTGCTATGCATGGTAAGTTATTGGTATGTTACACTACACTAAAAAAAAAAAAAAGACAAAGTTGGGTGGTGGTAATTTATTGGTACCATAATGGTAAGATCTAAAAACATTAGCTAACTTTTGAACAAGAAAGTTACTGATAACTTACTGATTAGTTGTACTCAAGCTTCGATGTATTTCAGCCCAATACTGTTAGCCCACACCAAATACTTTTAAAATAATTCCTCCACACTAATTTTTGAATACTTTTAAGCCAAATACACTAATTTCCCCTTATAATTTTCCGATGAGAGATCAAATCAGATTTAGTACTCATACTTATCTGAAAATTGGGGCTTCTATCAAAAAAAAAAAAAATTGGGGCTTCCAGTTTCTTGTATCCCAATTTAACCATTTCATTTTCAAAGTAATACCCACCAACTTATGCTTTTGAATTTCTTAACTACTTGCAAGTTTCTGTTGAAAGTTTAATGTCTAAATCCACTCATTAAAGGAACTCTTGTTTATCAATATTTCAAAAAGGCTCTCCTAGCTACTAGCATTATTGCATACCCTTTTTACAAGATGATATTTACCTAAGGAAAATGGTCAGGAGACCCACTTTGAGCACCCAAATTAGGTGCACCACTGGACAACAGATCAATGTGCCTAACTGGGCGTCCAAGGTGGGTTCGTTTAGCACTTTCCTCTACATAAGGCATCCGTAAAGGAAGCTTGTGAGTTCCTTAAATAACAGAAAATCACCATTTAGATATGAATATCAATCTTGAAAGTCCAGTCATAAATAAAGTTGTTGGTTTTCACTATTTTAAAAATACCCCTATGCTAAGAAACTTCCTTGAGGCCTCGAGACCAGAAACAATTGTCTACTCATAATCTACATTGCCAAAAGGAAGCAACCAATGAACTTGAGATCCGTGCATCACGTAGTCCTTAATCTTATGAGAACTGGGGAAAAAAGACAAAAAATGCAGATCCAAGTACACAAAAAGCAATGGCTTAGAAAAATGTCGTCCAATGAACATGTATCATAAATTAAAACTTTGATCTGAACTATCATATATGAATTGCAAGGATAAGAGCAATGTCAGTAAATATTGCACAAAGAAAACATTAACTACATTAGATAGAGTGAGAAGTATAATTTTGCACAGAAAATAATGGGAATTCCTACTTACCACTCTTTATTTCCGCTTTGCTAGAGTTTCTTGACACCCCAAGAACAGAATAATAATCCTACATCAAAAATAAAACCATATTTGAGTACAGTAAGGTATTTGCAAAAAGATGTCATGTTTTAACTGAAGAAGGAGGAAGCGTGACAACTTGCAGGTTTTCTGCGTCAGTAGCGGTGAGCGTCGACGACCGACCTTAGGAGGCAGCGAGCAGCGTCTCGATGGCATGCGTCTCTGCGGCGTGATTACCAACAGTCATGTTGTTTTTCTTTTTGAACTAGAGATTAGGTTTTTTTGTCCCCTGCGTGGGTTTGTTCTCCCCTTCGTGGGGTTGTCGCCCTATTTAAGGAGGTTGTTGTCCCCCATTGTGGGGTTGTTGCCCTCCTAGTGGGGACGTTGTTCCAAGCTTAAAAGCATGTATTACCTATTACCTATTACCCTCGTTGTAATAAGTTGTTGTACCCATTTGAATTTTGGTATTACGAACAGTAATGCAACAAATCTTTGACAAAAATAAAAAATAAAAAATAATAGACAATGCATCCAAAAAAATTACTCACACTGTCGGCTCTAACAATAAGTCGTGCTCCCCTGGTATGACGAGGATTTGGGGACAATCTTGTATTAAATAATGAATAGAAGGAATCTTGAGATAGAAAGCTTGATGATGTCAAGCATTTTACACTGTAGGAAACACCAAAATATTATAAATATTAAATAATTAAGAAAATTTTCATGTTGAAAATTAATCATTACATGCTACAAGCCCTTGAGAAATAAGCAATTTATCTACATTCTAAAACATATATCAATCATCAAACATAAGAACTTAAAAAGTACATGATTAGATCTAACCAAATCATGAATATTACTTCTTGTATAAAATGAGACAAACAAAGAACATTGGCTCATATTAGATCACAAGCATCACAAGTATCTCAAGTATCTCACTGTATATCAAATTCAAGAATATATGGTTGAAGTCAAAATGTGGCGCATCTGTGCCTTCTTGTCATGTTGAGTTAAGATCCTAAGCCTGATTACGTTATAGAATCACAACATGTCGACAACATAAGGAACGTGTCAGTCAAAATTTAATGTGAAAATGAAAAAAAATTGGGTTGTTGAATCGGCAACACATGGGGCTGCAACGCATACAATCTTATTTTGTGAGAAGCAACATTCCATGAGTGTTGCAGTGCCGACACATGGTGCTGCAACACTTAACATCGTCCGACGTGAGATGTTGTTTCATGTTGTGCGATGTTGCTTTCAATTGTACCATTTGGTGATGGTACATCGAGTAGTTCGAGATCTAATATGTTAGACAACTTTAAAGATATCAAGAAAAATATGATTTTCTCTTGCTAATGGGTGAAATTGTCTCCATTTAAATGCTCAAGACAAATCAAATCATGATTCATGATTTGGATTCAATGAGGAACGATTCCATCTGATGAAGAAGTAGAAGCCATGGATCGAGAAATCTTTTCTACAAATCGTTGGGAGAAAAACCAAATAAAATAGAAAATAATATGGAAGATGAAATAAGAAAACTAATTACAAGGTTAAGACACATAATCGTTGTCTTTTAAACAAGATTCCTCCCCTTCTAATCGAGACCGCGGATATACAGGTGGGTACTTTGAAATTTTCCTTCAAAATACAATCAAGCCTCAAATTGGTGATGTTAGATTTTGAATGCGTTCTACTAAATCTAACCAATAACACTCTTTATAATTGCCACGAAGAAGTCAAACTTATATTTTTTTATGTGTTCTCCTAATTGTTTTCTAAACTTTTCAATATTTAAGAATAACAATATAAGTAAAATTTATATTTTATCAATGGAAGCATATGAAATGTTGCACCACAACATTCTCCAATTGAATGTAGAGAGACACATGAAACGTTCTAACTTTTGTGTATCGTCATGTATAAAAATTTCAGGATTAATAAACATGCAACATATCTCTATAAAACATTGCTTCTCACAAAATGAAGCAACGATTCATGTTGGGAAACGTAATGTGTATCAATGCCATGTGTTGGCACCTAAAGAGAGGCCTAGATACCTCTTACATACTTACTCAACACCTAGATGATTTTTTTTTTCTCACAGAGCTTGAGCAATGCTTTACAACCAACATTCAAACTAGTCATGAACAAATCATTTAAACATAATCTAGATTATATTTGATAGGGCCAACTGTTAGACTTGGACAGAGTTTGAAACTAGTACTAAATTGTTGGTCCAAGAGTAATTTAATAGGTCCAAATGTAGCTCTATGCCTTTATTATTGGAAAAGAACGGATAGGATTAGTTTCAGTCGGAAAGGAAATACTAGTTCACTACAGGAGAGTTCAGTAGAAGAAGAGGAGGTGACAAAAGTGGCCTAGGGTTCCTTTGAAGAAAAGGTCACATAGCTTTTCTAGAGTTCTAAATACAATCAATTGATGAGGTTCTATTCCAAATTTCCAACATCTTGGACGGAAATTCTTACTTTACTCATTAATCATTATTAGTTGTGTCCCTTTATTTACTCTTATTTTCTTCATTTATTCCTTCATTTACACACTTCCACCGGTCTAATTTGACATTAACTTCAATCTAAATGATAATGATATAAGCATTAATCAATAGTGACAACCTTGAGAGACAAATTTATCACTTAAAGAATTCTTTTGAGTACACATAAGCATTGGTAACTAACAAGAAACATAAAGAAGAAATAACAAAAGAAATGCTCACCCATATTGAGAAGCATGCATCTTATTAGCAATGGAGGGTCTTGACATTACTTGTGGTCGAAACCCCCACTGGGCTACCCATGTACTTCCACAAGGTATGATAGCCATCAAAAGTTTTAAAGCGCCAAAAAATTTGGGTTTATGAGAAAGCTATCCCTGTCACAGCTTTTCTGCAAGTATATAATTAAGATGAGTAAACCGCGATTTCCATCAGGAAAAATAAATGATTGCCCATTACAATAACTTTCATATAGAAAGCAACATGAGTTTTAAAATAACTTTTAGAGAGTACCAATCATGTGTATGAAAAAAAAAAAAACAAGAAAACCCTTAATGTGCAGCTATGAATTTTAAGTAATACAAATGATTATATTCTCCTCAGTAAACCAAGGAGAAAGAAGAATCGATTCCAATTTTATCTTCAAATGACATCTCCATGGTCCATATTGAAAGTTTGCATAAACCAATATATGGTATGCCATTCAAACATAGATGCCAAGAGGAAATTAGGTGAACCAAAATATCATTTTAAAATTCTGATTTCCTCAACTTCAGCGCAACATAAGATCATTTAAGAGATGGCCCAACCATCTTACATAATCTCGCCCCAATAAGAGGATAAGAGATGCATTCTGATTCCAGGATGACGGAAACATAATTAAAATATAATTTAAACATATAAGTGGCACTGAAATTGTCCATAGACACAGAAAAATCAGCTCACTCCCACATTTCATTTGTGCTCAGTATCAAATACAGGCAAACGACAAATCAGGTTAGGCTCATCCAAATAAAGCAACAACAACAACAACATAGCCTCAGTCCCAAATTAATTGGAGTCGGCTACATCGATCAAACTCTTCCATTATCCTCGATTTAGTGCAAGTCCATCCAAATAAAAGAAAAGGAAAAAAAAAACAAATGAATGAAGCAAACCCAATTTGGACACCAAAAACAAACAATCCCACTGCTTCAAATCCACAAAATCTCACCAAACTTCAAATTTTACAATGGTTTATTTAACTTTTGCAGCAGTATCCATTCCCTAAAATACCTTAATCTTTACACAATCAAAACCCAATTCTACCATTAAAGAAAAACGGTTTTTACACCAATAACAAGCCATACAACAACCAACACGTCAAAAATAGGTCAAAAAATTTATAATCAATCCAGAAACAACGATTAAACGGTTTCAATTAAAACCCCAACTAGGTCTCAATACTTCAACCAGAAATAACAAAAACGGGACTTTGATTGAGAAAAACCAACCTGCGAAGCAATTTGGTCGGGAAGAGATGAAGAGAGAGAGAGAGAGAGAGAGAGAGAGAGGCCGCCCTCGCTCACGCCCCAACTCGATAGAATTAATAAGTGGCTGAGCGCCTTAAGACTTCACTATAGTTTGGGTACCAAACACTCGACTACGCAGCCGCATCAGGGCCGTTGGATTCATTAGCGGATAGGACCCACTTTAGTGCTAGTTGGACGGAAAGCATCTAGAGCCCTCTGCCCTGTAATCTATGGGGGTGTGTTCATGACAATAAGAAACGGTTAAAGATTATGATGCTCTTAAGTTACAGAAAATGTCACACTCTCTCTTGTTGTGCGTCCGATGTACATTGAATTTGTGAACACCAATCTTTGCGTGTAATTAATGACTCACAACTCAATTATCCGACGGTGTTGTTCAATTTTGCAGGATCGCAAATTCTTTTCTTTTTTAATTTTTATTTGGTTTTTTTTTAAGGAAGATGTTAAAGAGATCGAGGGGACCCAATTTTCAAATTTCATTTTTGCCCCCTTAGTGAAATGATTCAATTGTCAATCCATATAAAATGGTTTTTGCTCACCCGAACCCCACTCGCCCTCACTAATCCATACCTCTGTCACTCAATCGAGTTCGACTCTCGAATCGCACTCACACCTCTGACCAAAGCCAACAACATATAGGCTAACCCGATTCGACAACATGAATACATTCACCACCTATTTTCGAGTCTATTTCAAGATTTTCTTTGATATTTTTGGTGTTTTGAGTCAATTTTTCTATTGTTGTTGTTGTTGTTGTTGTTGTTGTTGTTGTTGTTTGGTTTAGGGCTTCGATTTTAGATTTGAATCTTGCATTTTTTTATACAAAATGCAATGGAATCGATAATATTAAATGATTATGAGCAAAACTTGTAAGACCGTAATGTGTCTCATAATACTATTAATTTATATAATGAATAAATTATGTAACATATGAAATCCCAAAAAAAAAAAACTCATTCATTCAAATCGATCAACCCCATCTCTATAACCTTGGTCAAACTCTCATGAATCATGTCATTTACTTCTTCTTTGTGTTTTCAATCAATTAGGTGGTATTATCTTGCATTTTTTTCACGCTTTGTTGGACCCATCTATTAGTATTTCAATAACTTTAATACGATTTTGCCTCGATTTGATCAAGCCATCCTAGTTGTATAGTGATATTTGTATGTTTAGTCCGATTTGATACAATTTATAGATATTATTTCATTTTGTTGGTCTTTTTTTAGTTTTTCTTTTATTAACTTTTGAGTTGTTCTTGCAGTTTGAAAACATGGTCGAAACTTATCATTTAGGTTTGGTTTTGTCCAACTGAATCTTTCTATTGAAACTTGGTAAGCAACAACCAAACTAAAGATCTGATGGGCTCCGACCGACTCTTTAATTAAAGGTTTAGCGGGCTCTGACTGACTCTCCGCCTAGAGGTTTAATAAGCTTTGACCAAGTCTAAAACTAGAGGCTCGGACATGCGAAGCTGAAACACTCCAAAAATGAGGGGTTCTCATATTCGTTTCGAAAAATCTTAAAAAATCACATAAATATTAAACAAACACATCTTCCTGTTGTAAAACTTTTCGATTTAGAAATCGTCTATCCTTTTCTCTTAAAAAAAAAATTGAAAACAGCCCCAAATCGACGATGCCCTACAAATCATAAGAGAGAGAGTGTGACGGCCCAGTTCCCCAAACTAGGTACTGCCCGGCCTAATGTCATCATTAAGCCCTAATCCACACCACGTATGACTTAACAACATATTAGTCAATATTTTTCATTCATTAACCTTGTTACACATGTTTAACATATATCTTATTCATTTAGATTTAATAATGATTTAAAGAGTTCATTTAAGAAGTTATTAACATTATCTTAATTATTAGCGGAAGACTTAATAAAATTAGTGGAAACATTTATAAAAACACCTACTGTTGAAATCAGGTAAACATATGATCTTATAAAACAAAGCAAGTAATACATGAAACAGTAGGGAAGTCTATTCTCTCATCCCCATATACAACCCAAAGTTGTACAAAAAGACATAAATAATATACACACAAAATGATCACCTACAAAAGTAGCAGAAACCATCCTCTCTCAGCTCAAAGTTAATCGTCAATTTTTCTCCTTCCCTAATCTGTTTCTCGAAGTATCTGCACCTACCATCATAAAAAGAACGGTGAGTACAATAATGTATAAAGTAACACTAAGTGACATTTATCCATATTTTCAAATATGCAACAAGTATATGAGAGCATAATAATAACAATGAAAGCTAAAACAAGAGTCATGCTATAAAATACTTCGGTTAAACAATATGAAACTGATACTCGGTTAAGCAGTAATGATCTAGGATTATGAAATTAAATCACATCAACTCTATTCCACTATTTTAGGATGTAGCTGAACTTTACATCTTTGTTGAAGGTCGAAACTGAGCTCTACGGTCTATAATTACTTGTTTATAAATACTTGTCGACAACCCCAAGTCCCATACTCCGTGTGACGTACAAGTTAGTGGTAAGATCCCGACAACCCCAAGAATTTAGTGAACCGTGTGTCGCGCCCATCTTTATAATGGCCCTAGATATAAGAACTACTTTTATATTTCAAGAAATAACACAATGAGGAAATCCAAAATAGAATAGCCCAAACGAACACAAAAAATACGATTTGCAACATTACAAACAATTTACCTTATAGCATGTATTTTTATTAACATTCTGAACAATCAAGAATGACATAGCGCATGACTAAGAGTCAATTAATACCATTTAAACAACAACTAATGCTATGATAAAAAAAAAACTCATGAAATGAGAAAGGACAATAAAGTCATGGCATCTAGAGTACAATAACACATCAGTCCAAATGACTATAAACAAGAATCATTATGGAAAGAAATATAAATAAATATCTCAATCAGTTTACATACAAACCACGCCAAGCTCCTATGCTAATCCGGCCTCCCAACACCTTAAAACTCGTACCGGAACCTCCGATACTCCTCCATACTAGTATCATTTGACACGTTTTATAATGTATTTAGAACTTTAATTAAGGTATTGGATTTGTTTAAAATGTTTAAGTTTTAATTAAAATTTTGTGGATCGTGTGCTGTTAGAGCACATAGCGCGCTAGTGACCTCATTAGCGCGCTAGTCAACTTAATTAGCACGCTCTAGTCAACTTGATTAGCACACTATATGCAAGAAAACCCATAATTATGCACTTAAGATTATGAGTTCATTCTACACATAGACCACTCCAACACCTTGGGGTCTCTTTCCTCACCTACTAGAGACCCCAAGATACCCTCCAATCAAATAAGAATGGCCATACATCATTTATTTCATAAATTCATCAAATTAAGCTAGATTACTAGTGTAAGTAAAATTACCTAGTTGATGAACACTAATAATTTGACCTACAGCTTCAATTCTCCAAGATCTTCTCACAAACTTGCTGATGTCTCCTCTGATCTTTCTTCTCTCCAACTTTCCTTTTTCAGTAAGTTAAGTTTTAAATGAATTAATTGCACAAGTTGATCTTTTCAATCTTATATATTAAGATAACATTGTTTAATAGTCATTGATCTTTATGTACATGCATATCTCGAGACTAATCTAATGGCATACAACTTGATATAATTCTACTAGATCTCTACGAACTCCATTTCACTAACATCAATTATACACGTAATTGGTCTTTTGATGTGTTAACACGTATCTCGAGGATTATCAAATGACTATTGTTTTAATTTGTTAACTTAGGTTACATTTCATATAAAATCAAGTATAGCCACATCAATATTACTATTTAAGCTACACTAAACTTAAATCAAATTATCACATCACTCTTTACCTCGATCCCGCACTGACACGCATCTCGAGGTGTGTCCTGTGGCGGTCTTAAATTCCAAGGCAATCTAGGCCCCGCCATGTCGCCAGACACATCACCAGGTTATGCCAAGTCATCTGACTACATGTCCATGATGACTCGCGACAAGTGCTCATCCTTTTTCATTTAGCTTAACTATTTTGATTATCATGCATTTTATGAAAACATGTCCTAAATTTAATTTAGTTAGCCTATACATTTTTCTCACTTAACTTATATGGTAAGTTATTTAGTTGTTATTTGGTCTTTTCAACTAAATGTGCGAGTTATCAATAATAGCGGAAGTCTTTCATTCTAGTTAAAACAAATGATAAGTATCGAAAATTTACTTCATTAACAAACCCTAAGCATAGGAAAACTCATCAAAATAATACCATGTATATATAAGGCAACAAAATGTACTACATGGTCGATATACAAGTATTAGTGTATTAAGTCTCCCAAAATATACCTAAAAGTAGTAACATAATGTACATAAACATCTACGAGATGGGCTAGTGGAGGCTCTCAATGAATCAAATGAAGTCGCCCAGTAAGGCCTTCACCGGCTCGTCGTAGGATCTGCAGTCAGTCATCCATGCAAAAATAGATGACGAGAGCAATGACTAAATCCCCTGAAGAAATGCAAGTTGCATTTAATAAGAATGTAAATAAAGCGGCTACAAATCATGCTAGTCAACAAGAAATACATTGAAAATGGATAATAAGCATGAAGATAAGTCATTAGGAAAGCAATAAATGTTGGACGTGAGTGTGGTATATATCTGCCGAACTCTGGGACCAATAACACTAGGACCAGGAGACTCTAGTGACGAAGTAACTCTCTGCCACCACTCCAAGGTCAATAAGGAACTCTGTTGGTCGGGAGTTTACAACTCTTGGTCAACTGCCCCAAGGAAGATGAATCTATGTCGGAGTTAACTCCTCATGACACCATCTCTCCAATCATCGACTTGCAGAGAATTTCTCGCGCGTAGCCTGAGGTATGACCAAAATCGTAGCAACAATCAGATCGCTAATCACGAGGGAGCCGATAAGGGGTCATATCGTCTCGTCAACCATATATAGACACACGCAAAATTGGAGTCGTCAAACAACCCAAATGGGCATAATACGTGGTATAATGAAATAAAGCAGTAAACAAATGTTACGTGTTTTTCTGGTGGGTTTACTTACCTCAAGTAATCACAAAAATCTCTCTAAAATGTCTCGCTCACGCATCGATATATGTACCCGATACCCGACTATAGTCTCTTAACTCCTGGTGTCCAATTATACCACTTTAGTTATTTTAGAGTTACATTAAGTGAATTTATAATGTGTGACAAAATTTTGAGATTTTATATTCAAAAGTTTTATTTCGGCACACTTTTCGGTTTATACCGGGATGTTGACGCCCCAAAAAGCATCAAAAACTACTTTTCCATGTGTACCCATTTTATTATATTTTCATGATTTTTTGAATTTTTTCATAATTTTCTAGCTATTTTCCTGATATTTATTTGATTTAAAAATATATTTTATTTAATTTTATGTAATTTTTAATTAATTAAAATTAATTTGAGGTGGGTTGGGCCCGAACAGGGCCCAGTTTGGTAGGACCCGGTTCATCCTAACCTGGGCCACCCGAGTTCGGGCCGACTCAGCCCGACCGGGCCTGGCCAGCAGGCTCATCCTGCTGGGGGGTAGCTAGTTGGGCCTGCAGAGATGATTTCGTCTCTCCAGCGGCCCTTTTTTTCATTTTTCTCTCATTCAACAACAATTCAACCACAATAATTTCAACAAATTCATCAAATCATCACCACCATCAACATGCAATCCAACAAATTCATAAAGAACATTAAAATACCCAAAAATTAGTTCAAAAGCCATGATTTTCCAATATCATATTAAGTCTAATAGCCTTGGAAATCATCAAAGAAACTTCACAAAAGTTTGTTTGGCAAAAACCCCCATTTTTTGTTGTATCTCAATACACCAGTGGAATAAAAGTGAAGAAAATAGCTAAGAGTTTGAGTTACCTAAGCTTGAAACCTTGAGTCTTTGACAAATTTGGCTCCAAATCCCCTTGTTGAGCTCTTTATATGTTGAATTTCCAGTAAACAAATAGGGGTTTGTACTCTTGAAAGCTAAAAAAAACTCTCCAGCTTGCATGTTGAGCAAATGCACTAAGTTTTGTATTTATACTAGTTGGCCTATAGTCTTAGCCCTTGATCAAGTTACACACACTCGTCTCGAGGTCCATCTATGGTCCTAGTTATGTCCATCAAAGCCTTTATGTCCACTTAGTGTCACTTTAAGTTACATTATCTTATATTTTGCTTTCTCAACGAGTTGACCAATACTTCCCCACCATAGGAACATTGATCAAATTAACTAGCTTAGTCTTATGGTTGATTAATAATTTTCACACCATAACTAGACTAAGCATTATTTACTTGGGTACCCGGCACTATTTCGCAACTCGAGGCGCACCGGGTCCACTCTCGACCTATTATGATTTATTCATCCTAGTTCAAGTCAATTAATACTTAGCTTAGGATTTTATTGGATATTGATAATTTGTGTCTAAGCTATCACGTTCCCGTATGAGCGTCGCACGCATCTCGAGACGTTATTCGCCACATTCGTAACTCATGTAAAATGAAATAATCAACGGTACATCACGTCTGGCCTAATCTCTACATGGGTCACATCCACCATAGGTTTCGAACCTGATCTCGCTAGTCTCAGCAGAGAAATGTGGAAGACGTCATGAACCTCCGCCAACTGTCTTAGTAGACTTAATTGATAAGCAACCTCCCCAACTCGTCTGACAATCTGATATGACCCAATATACCGTGGTGCAGTCTCCCTTTGATCTAAAATCTCCGGTAACCCTTCAAAGGAGAAACGTTTAAGTACACTCTGTCGTCTACTTCATAGCTCAGCCCATCGCGATACGTATTCGCGTATTTAATATGTCTATCCTAAGCAGCATGCAATCTCTGACGAATCAGCCTAACTTTCTCTCTATGGTCTACAATAACTTCAGGCCAAATGGTAACTATATATTCGGGTTCTGCCCACCGAGCTGCTGATCTGCAAGGTCTCCCATACAGTGCTTCAAATGGTGGCATTCCAATACTAGCCTGAAAGTTGTTGTTGTAGGCAAACTCGTAAGTGGCAAATAATCCTCCCATGACCCTCTAAACTGTAACACACAAGCTCTGAGCATGTCCTCCGGTATCTGTATAGTTCGCTCTGACTATCAGTTGGTCTGGGGGTGGTAAGTCGTATTGTTCTGAAGTCTAATATCATATTGCTCCTACATAGCCTGCCATAACTGTAACATCAGCAGACTATCTTTGTCTGATACTGTAGATACTGGTACACCATGTAATCTGACGATCTCTCGCTTGAAGAGCGTGCACAGTTATAGAAAGATGTATCTCATGGAAACGGGAATGAAATTGGATGATTTTATCAATCTATCCACGACAACCCATACAACATCATGGTTGCGTGGAGTCCGAGGTAATGCACTAACAAAGTCCATAGTAATGTGTTCCCATTTCCACTGAGGGATCGATAGTAGCTGTAGAAGTCCATTGGGCATTCGGTGCTCAGCCTTTACTTGCTGGCACACCTCACATCCCCTCATATACTAGCCAACATTTATCTTCATCCTGGGAAACCATAATAAGTGCTTCATGTCTTGATACATCTTGTTTCGACCAGGGTGAATTGTGTATCTGGATTTGTGAGCCTCCTGAAGAATGCCATCTTACAATTTTATTACTGCTGGAATCTATAGTCTACCTTTGTATCGTAAACAATCATCCACTGACTTTCTCCAATCTGGGAAGTCAGAACTCTGTGATATGTGTCTAAACCTATTATACTTCGTATCGACTCACTGACTCTAGGACTCGTGGAATGGAAACTGTCGGAACTCACATCTGTCCGCAAATGTGTGCCCTTGTTGTCTTTGGGACTTTCGTCAAACTCATGGTAATTGTTGCCTCGAGTATGCCATACCGGTGAGTCATACCTCTCTGTCCGATCCTCTCCTACTAAGGGCATCTTCTACGACAATCCCCTTCCAGAGTTGGTACTTAATAGAAAAGTCGTAGTCTTTCAGCAACTCCAACCATCGTCGTTGTCCCATATTTAGATCCTTCTGAGTAAAAAGATATTTTAAACTCTGATGATCTGTGTATAGGGTGAACCTTTCACCAAAAAGGTAGTGTCTCCACGTCTTCAGTGTAAACATGATCTTTGTAAGCTCCAAATCGTGGACTGGATAGTTTCTCTCATGGGTCCTCAACTAACGCGACAAATAAGCAGTAACTTTATCATATTGCATCAGTACACATCCCAACCCGGTGCCACACGCATCTGTATGAACTATCAACTCCTTACCCGGCTCTGGTAATACTAACAACGGTGCGGGTCAACCTCTTTTTCAGCTCTACAATGGCTGCCTCACACGCATCGGACCACATAAACTCTACATCTTTCTTAGTCAATCTGGTCATAGGCACCGAAACCCTAGAAGAATTTGGCACAAAGTGTCGGTAATAGCCTGCTAGTCCCAAAAAGCTCTTGACATCTTTTACACACTCTGGTGTACGCCAATCGATGATAGCATGAACCTTACTCGAGTCCACTTATATGCTCATGTCACTGATCACATGCCCGAAAAACTTTACTTCAGAAAGCCTAAACTCACACTTACTGAATTCGACGTATAACTGATGCTCTCTCAGAGTCTTCATTATCTCTCTAAGATGCCTCCCGTGATGCTCACGAATCTTGGAATATATCAAGATATCGTCAATGAAGACTATCATGAATTGATCTAAAAATGGCCTTAAGACTCGGTGCATCAAATCCATGAACACTATCGGCGCGTTCGTTAGTCCGAATGGCATAACAGTAAACTCAAACAACCCGTAGCGTGTGCTGAATGCCTTCATGGGTTTATCATCCTCCTTGATCCTTAACTGGTGATAACCTGACCTAATATCAATCTTGGAGAAGAATTGCGCTCCGACTAGCTGGTCGAACAAATCGTCAATCTTGGGCAGTGGGTATCGAACTCTGACTGTCACCTGATTGAGTCTCCTATAATCGATGCACATCCTCATACTACCGTCCTTTTTCTTCACAAAAAGTATTGGTGCTCCCCTGGGAGACATACTCGGATGTATGAAACCCTTCTCCAACACGTCCTCCAACTAAGCCCTCAACTCTTCATGCTCTACTCCCGACATACGATACGGTCGACTTGCTATAGGCTGGGTGCCTGTCGCTAGCTCTATCATAAACTCTATTTGTCTATGTGGAGGTAATACAAGTAAATCCTCGGGAAAGACTCACACACGACTGGGAAGTCTTCAAATCTAACTGCTAGCCTCTCAACTAGCTCTACGGTCCCTAAAAAAATCTCCATTTCCTGGGTGGTGGCTAATCTACCCCTGGTGTTCGAAAGTGCGGTCGCGACTCCTGTAAATGAGAATTCAGGAATCCCTGATATCTGGAAGTTGACGGTTTTACTAAAACAATCCAATCGAACATGGTAAGCCGCCAACCAATCCATGCCTAAGAGCGCATCAAACTCTAGGTACTCAAGTACTCGAAGATCTATGGGTAACTGGTGACCGCTAACCTCAACTGGACAGTCTCTACAAATTCGGTTAGGGTAAATCTTATCCCCAGCAGCCGTGCTAAGGACAAGTTGTGTGCCTAAAACTTATGGTATCAACTCCAACTCTCCTACTATCCATCCCGAAATAAACGATATTGTAGAACATGAATCAATCAATGAATGCATGTTACGACCATAAATAATTAACATACCCTCGACTAGATGTTGTGAAACGTCACAGTTGGGGTCTGCCACTGCATGAACCCGCTTTCTGGCCTGTACAGGTGGAGCTGCAATTGGTGGCACGAACTCACTAGTGCACTAACTTTGGTAGAGCCCCCTCTGTCTACATCGGAAATAAATGATGTGTTCCTTACTCCCAAATCCTTGACCCTACTGACCTCTGGCCATCTGACCTTGACCCTATCCACCCTACCTCTGACCCTGGCCCTGCCACTGTTGACCTTGCCCCTGTCTCTGTCCCTACCACTACGGCCCTCTGTCTCCGCCCCTCTAACCTTGTCTTTGAGTCTGCCCCCATAGCGGCTGGATTGCCATGACCTGATGCCGCTGAGCAGGTACTATTGCGTAAGCGCCAATCGTTTGCCTATCATCATGACTACGCCTCTATCCCCGCTTATCTCTCAGCTGGCGGTTCTTATTGCCCTTCTTATCTGATATGACATGACTATTTTGACCCTCTTGATATACGGGAACAAGGGCGGCGTCACTCCTCATGGCTTATGTCTAATGAGCTAATGCCCTATCATAGACCTCATGTACGGTCCTGGCCCCCTATAGACATGATGGCACTCTCGATCTCTGGCCGAAGCCCCCGAATAAAGTAGTAGACCTGAACTCGCTCTGTCCCAGCTATGTCTGTGGCGAACAATAGCAGGTATTTAAACCTCTCAATGTACTAAACCATGATACGAGAGCCCTACCTCAATGTCAAGAACTTCTCTCTCAGTCGTAGTTGGACCTCAATAAAAATGTACTGATCGTAGAAGACTCGACGAAACTCGAACCAAGTGATCGGTTCTTCATTGGCGGCTATGTGTGCAGTCCACCATATCGCGATGTCTCCCTTTAACATGTAGCCCGAGACTTTGGCTCGTATACTGTCGTGAATCCTCAATAATGCATGAAGCCTCTTATGAGCGAGAACCCATCTCCCAGCTGCATTTGGGTATCCGCCTCTGTAAAAGTGTCCTGATTGGAATCTAGAAAACTCATTGACCAGCTTAGCCTCGGCTGGCAAGGCTATCTCAAACGCTATCTACTGCACTGTTGTAAGTGCAGGAGTAGCCACCTGGGTCATCGCTAGTGTAGCTATGGGGGTAATCAACTCAGCGAGAATCTCAACTCTAGCTATCGAGAGCGTCGTATCCTGACTAGTTGGGGCCATGATAGTCTCAATAGTAGCAGTGGTAGTGGCAAGTGTCGCAATCGCATGTGTTGCCGCTGTCTGTGATCAAAGCAGTCTCAAAATCTCCTTAAGTAGCGTGCCATGAAGTGCGACGGTGTCGCGTAGACTCTGATCCGAGTCGACTCTCGCAGGGCCGCTCGTCTGACCTCCATCAGCCATAGTAGGTGGAATCGGCTGTCTGTCCATCTCGAATATGCAAGCACGGATGCGTTCCAGTCAGTGTTGTATACGCATATATATACATATTACAAGTCAAAACATACACGTTTAAGACCCTAAACTGCCCGTCTCACTATGTTTCCCAACTAAAGTTCTAAGTCAAGTTATCGAGTTTCCACATTCTAAGTTTGTTTGTTAAGTGTTATTCACTTTCGTTAAATTTCTCCCTAGGCTCACCCGAACCTAGGCTTTGATACCAGCTGTGGCGATCCCAAATCCTAAGGCAATCTGGGCCCCGTCATGCCGCTAGACACATCACCAGGCTATGCCACGTCATCTGCCTACCCGTCTATGACAGCCCGCGACAAGTGCTCAACCTTTTCATTTAGCCTAACTATTTAAATTATCATGCATTTTATGAAAACATGTCCTAAATTTAATTTAGTTAGCCTATCAATTTATCTCGCTTAACTTATATGGTAAGTTATTTAGTCGTTCCTTGGTCTTTTCAACTAAATGTGTGAGTTATCGATAATAGCATAAATCTTTCATTCTAGATAAAGTAAATAATAAGTATTAGAAATTTACTTCATTAACAATCCCCAAGTAGTAGAAAACCCATTAAAAGGATAACATGTATATATAGGGCAACAAAATGTACAATATGGTCAATATACATGTATCAATGTATTAAGTCTCCCAAAATATACCCAAAAGCAGTAGCATAATGTATACAAACACCTACGAGATGGGCTGGTGGAGGCTCTCGATGAATCATATGAAGTCGCCCAGTATGGCCTTCCCCCGGCTCGTCATAGGATATACGGTCAGTCATCCATGCAAAAATAGATGACGAGTCCAGTGACTAAATCCCCACAAGAAACAAAAGTTGCATTTAATAAGAATGTAAATAAAGCGGATACAAATCATGTTAGTCAATAAGAAATACAATGAAAAAGGATAATAAGCATGAAGATAAGGCACTAGGAAAGCAATAAATGTTGGACGCGAGTGTGGTATATATCTACTGAACTCTGGGACCAATAACATTGGATCGAGGAGACTCAGGTGACAAAGTACCTCCCCGCCACCGCTATAAGGAACTCGTTGGTCGGGAGTTTACAACTCCCGGTCAACTGCCCCAAAGAAGATGAATATATGTCGGAGTTAAGTCCTCACGACACCATCTCTCAAATCATCGACTTGCAGAGAAATTCTCACGCATAGCCTAAGGTATGGCTGAAACCGTAGCAACAATCGGATCGCTAAACGCGAGTGAGTCAATGAGGGGTCATACCATCCCGTCGACCATGTATATACACACGCGGGAATGGAGTAGTCAAACAACCAAAACGGGCATAATATAATGGTATAATGAAATAAAGCAGTAAATAAATACTACGTGTTTTTCTGGTGGGGTTTACTTACCTCAAGCAATCGCAAAAATCTCTCTAAAATATCCCGCTCATGTCTCGAGATGTGCGCTCGATATCGACTCTAGTCTCCTATGTCCCTGGTGTCCAATTATACCACTTTTGTTATTTTAGAGTCACATTAAGTGAATTTATAATATGTGACAAAAAAATTTGAGATTTTATACTCAAAAAGTTTAATTTCGGCACACTTTTTGAGTTATTTCGAGGTGTCGACGCCCCAAAAAGCATCAAAAACTACTTTTCTATATTTTTCTCATTTTTCTGATTTTTCTAGATTTTCCCATAATTTTCTAGCTATTTTTCATATTTTTTAGATATTTATTTGATTTAAAAATTTATTTTATTTATTTTGATGTGATTTTTAATTAACTAAGATTAATTGGAGGTGGGTTGGGCCCGAACCGGCTCGGTTTGGTTGGACCCGGTTCGGCCTAACCAGGGCCACCCAAGTTCGGGCCGGCTTAGGCCAAGCCAGGGCCACCCATGTTTTCTCTAAATCGTATTTGCAGAGATGATTTCATCTATGCAGAGACTCTTTTTTTCATTTTTCTCTCCTTCAACAACAATTCAACCACAATAATTTCAAAAAAAAAATTCATCACCACCATCAACATGCAATCCATCAAATTCATCAAGAACACTAAAATACCTAAAAATTAGTTCAAAAGCCAAGATTTTCCAAGCATCTTATATCATATTAAGTCTAGTAACCTTGGAAATCATGAAAGAAATTTCACAAAAGTTTGTTTGGCGAAAACCCCCGTTTATTGTAGTATCTCAAAACACTATTGGAATAAAAGTGAAGAAAATAGCTAAGAGTTTGAGTTACCTAAGCTTGAAACCATAAATCTTTGACAAATTTGGCTCTAAATCCCCTTGTTGAGCTCCTTGTACTTTGAATTTTCAGCAAACAAATAGGGGTTTATGCTATTGAAAGATAAAAAAACTCTCCAACTTCCATGTTGAGCAAATGCACTAAGTCTTGTATTTATACTAGTTGGCCTATAGTCTTAGCCCTTTGATCAATTTACACACACTCGTCTCGAGGTCTATCTATGGTCCTAGTTATGTCCATCAAAGCCTTTATGTTCACTTGGTGTCACTTTAAGTTATATTATCTTATATTTTGCTTTCTTAATGACTTGACCAATACTTCCCCACCATAGGCAAATAGATCAAATTAACTAGCTTAGTCTTATGGTTGATTAATAATTTTCCCACAATAATTAGACTAAGCATTATTTACTCTGGTACCCGTCGCTATTTCGCAACTCGAGGCGCACCGAGTCCATTCTCGACCTATTTTTATTTATTCATCCTAGTTAAAGTCAATTAATACTTAGCTTAGGATTTTATTGGATATTGATAATTTATGTGTCTAAGCTATCATGTTCCCGTACACGCATCCCACGTATCTCAAGACGATATTCGCACACTCGTAACTCACGTAAAATGAAATAATTAATGGTACACATGGTGTAAGCTATCACTACAAAAAACAGCAGATCAGAAACAAAAGTTTCTGTTGTTGATTAGCATAAATTCCGTCTCTAATTCAATTTCGCAACGAACGAGAGACGGAATAATCGTCTCTCTAAAATCGTTGTCGCTGATTTAGTCAGCAATGGAAATGTGTTTCCGTTGCTGATTAGAGACGGATTAGAGACGGAATTTAGAAACGGAACAAAGACGGAACATAAATGCACATTCTTCTAAAGGGTACAATTGTAATTGCATTCCGTCTTTGATTAGCATAAGAACTTTGACGAAATGCAATAATTCCGTCTCTGATCCGTTGTTAATTCATGAATTCCATCTCTGATCCGTTGCTATTTAGTATCAAAGTTTAGTTTTGCCCAGTTGGGCTCGGCTATATCCTCGGAAATTAGAGACGGAATAGCAACGGAATATCTGAATTCCGTTGCTAATCCGTCTCAATTTCACTTTGTTTAGTTTTCAAAACTAAGCTCAATCCAATTGGTTCTCCATAACCTCTAAACATGAAAATACAACCATAGGACCTAGTCCATCGCCTGCACCCCTCCAACAACTCCTTGGGGGTGCTAACATTTCCCAAAAAAATAGAATTTGACATACATACATCGACAATATATATCAACAAATATTCAAATGAGAGAAAAAAAAATGTACAATTCGACATTGAAAAAGATTTATATATCTACGAAAGCTGTCAAGTATAATAAATGTTCCAAATTTCAAAGTATTCACAAAAACCACCAATCCTATTGTTCAATAACCACAAAAAAAACTTACAATCCTCTAAATATGCACAAAAAGAAGTATCAATCTAAAAGTCATGTAAACAACGATAAAAGTTACATGATATGCTTTAAATTCCTCATCTCTCACTTGAAAACCAAATTATGGCATGCATTGTCACAGGGATATGGACAATCAATGGCACTAACTCCCGCTCGATCGAATAACCAGTCACCTACCGATAGGGCCACGCTCTGCAAATATTGCAAAATGGATCAAACTCATGATAAACAAAACGAAACTGCAAAAAAACTATCTCCATTTACAGTGCAAATCTTTCTTCACCGATGAAAATTCATTATCGTTAACTTAATTCACATGTAAGCTAATATTCCCAAAATGTATTACTAGCGTAAAAGAACCTTCAAAAAATGTGCGTAGTAATTAAAAATGGTGAAAACCAACTCCTCCTCTGACAAGGGATTTTTAAGATCCACTAACTAACAAGTCTCTTCAAGTGGATATTAGTAAATATAGTAAGCCTTTTAGGAAAGTAGGAAGATAATTCATAGCAAAGAAAAAGAACAAGTGCCTTTAGATTAAGGGGGAAAAAGGTACCTTGTCTTGAATCATAGGAGAATCATCTGCAAACCACGTGTCTTGTCTCTCGGATTGGCAGTGAGCAAAACATGAATTTATGAACAACCCATTTTTATTGGATTTTGAAACACCCTTAATTGCGTCTAGCATTTGGTTCCTCAAGCCTGCTTCATTAGAACAAATGGTAAATCCACCCGATTTTACAAGAGAAGCCTGATCCAATAAAGCTTTAAACAAACAAAAGTAAAGTGATTAATTACCTTGCAAAAATTGGATCTGAGATACTTTGCACGTGCATGATTTAATTTACGTTCATGCCAATCATTATTAGGGTCAGCTGAACGAGGAGCTAGACTTTCCTGGAGTTGATGAAAGGGAAAACAAATCAAATGCATCACCAAATAGTTAAAAAAACATTACACTACACAATGCGACATGTAAGGATATAACATGACAATAGATTCAAAGATTTTACTAGCGCGTCTGTGTGAAACTAGCAGTGCTCCAGCAAGGATCATTTTCAGCATTGTGAAACCAATCCTAATTTAGCCCAAAAAATGCTTGCAATTTGAACTTATATTTCTCTTCCTGTCTTATTAATGACTAGTTGCACGTACTTGATATGCTTTTTGAGACTTGAATTATGATTGCTTGATTTTCTTCCATCGATGCCATCCTTGGCATTCTTTCATCTTCTCACTCTTATTTTTTAACAAATACAGACAAAAGTAAAACGTCCTAGACTTCCTAATTGACTTGCATGTTTGTACACAGGGGAAAGGTTTTTTTCATTAATTGAGATAACTCAGCTCAGCTGTAAACATTTTGGTTTTGAGCTTACAATTATGCACACAATTAGGAGCATGACCATTATATAGTTCCTAGAACCTTTGATAATCTAATTGATCCGTTTGAGAACATTTTGAAACCCATAGCAGCGCATGATTAGCTCAAGGAAGTTCTTGTAACACGCAGTGTTTCTCATCCACAGAGAATGATGCAAATCAAAATGAAGATTTTGTATGTGATCAAGTTCTTACTTGCCATGCATCATAGGCTGCATTCAAAAGAAAAATGGGAGTCTTGATATCATCGATCACGTTCTGAGGTAAAAAGCACTGCGATTTGAGACAAAAGAAAACAATTTATTTTACTATAATCCGATATTGCGCAAAGAAATGTGTAGTCCAGGAAGCAAGAAGTGTTACCAAAGTTGGGTCCAATTGGTCTGTACAATTGCGGGGCAGGTTCTTTTGAGCTCCCTGTCATTCGATTTTTTTAAACGCATTAAAACTTCACGCAACTGAACTGCAAAGCATGATTATGGTACTCAAGTAATATTTCTACTTCAAGAGCAACACACAAGGGACTTAAAGGTATTAATATTGAATTACTCTAAGATTCTACAAACCAAGTCCAACTCGGGTTCTCATTCTTCTACAGACTAGACTCTAGAGATAATAACCACCCGACAACAATATTGCCTCAATCCCAAATTAGTTGGGGTCGGCTACATGGATCAAACACTTCCATTGAGCTTGATTTAGTGCAAATAATAATAAAAATCGGCTTAATCAGAACCGGTGCTTACCCTTCTTCCTGAGCACTAACATTGGTTCATAAGTAGCAAAATGTTGTTTGAAATTGATGTGGTTCAAGCAATTACTTTAAGACCATAAATCTGTTGAGGTTAGCTTTAGCTTCTGTTAGAAACTATCAAATGATGATAAGATATGCTTTATACCAGGGGCATCAAAAGGAACTATAGATCCATATTTTAGAAGCCAACAATGGCGTTGGCTATCTTATCAACTAAGAGTAAGCATGCTGACATTAAGCTCGAACGTATCAAATAAATTACCAGCAATTTAACAACACCCGCATACAAATTTCTCATAGTGTTGTTACCAGATACATCAATCCTGTAAGTGGAACATCAGTATTAAATCAAGAATGCCAAGGGATAGAGCAATGGCCAATTGAATTGATAAAGACCAACAGTAAATGCAATGTACACATGAACATGAGGTATTTAAGCATCAAGGAATAGGCCAGCATCACTCAAGCATTTCACTTTAGTAGTAGAAGGAAACAGTTCCCGAAACTCATCACAGTGTAGAATTAATACCAAACCTCGCAGAGCATCCGAAAGAAAGAAGAGCCTCGCAAAACATCAATTGCTATAGTATCATGATGTCGAGAATAATGAAGAGCAAAGAGGCTAATATCGGTTCAGTTGCAAATGAGAAACCTGGTCAAGACTGCTTGTGCATTCCCTGAGCCATCAACTCTTCCATGCCAGCCAACCAGATACGTTGTCCTCAAAAATAAAGTTGCGAGGCCTAAAAATATATATGAACATGATATTAGCACAACTGCAATAACTTGATGTCTAAATCACAACTTTATTGTAACAAACTAAATAACTACCAAGAGCTTGGTGTATCAAATTGGACAAAAGGAAAAATCATCCGAAGTGCAGTGCTCAAGTTTTCTTGCAAAAATAACCTTGGCATTCAAATACAATCAATGACTGATTCACCAGTACAAACTAGAAGGTTTGATGACATGGTCTTGCTTTGAACACTACTTATTTTTAGTCAATTCATTAGTTTTGGGACCATTGTTACAAAATTTCGTCTCTAGGGTGCGGTGAACAATGGGGTGCGATGAGCGAGCGGCAATGGCGGCGACGGCTTAGGGAGCGGCGACGGCTTAGGGTGCAGCGAACAGCGGCGACGGCTTAGGGCTTCGAACTCTCCAATCTCCGGCAACCAGCGACGGCAGAGCCGATGGCCTCGTCGTAGTCGCAATCGCAGCGACGACAAAGATTTAGGGTTTGGGAAAGAGATTTCGGTGAGAGAGCGGTGAGAGAGAGAGAGCTGGGAAACGTCGGTAAGAGACCGGTGAGAGAGAGAGAACAAAGAGCGGTAAGTGACAGAGAGAGCAGAGAGCGGTGAGCACAGAAAGAGCAAAGAGCGGTGAGAGAGAGAGAGAGTAGAGAGCGGTGAGCGGAGATGGAGATGATGAGAGAGAGAGCGAGCAATGAGCGAGAGAGAAAGAGCGGTGAGCGGAGAGAGCAGAGAGCGGTGAGCGGTGAACGGTGAGAGAAAGAGAGAGAGAGCAGAGAGCGGTGAGAGAGAAAAAGAGTTGAGAGAGAGAGATTTCAGTGAGAGTACGTCGGTCCCCATTTTTTAGGCGTCTAGATCGAAGCGCGCACGAATCTCGAGACTTAATGACCGGTTATAAAAAAAAAAATTTGGTGAGACTATTGGCGCCATTTTTCTGAGACGGAGTTTAATTCCATCTCTATTTTCGTCTCTATTTCCGTATATGATCTCTCTCTATTCCGTCTCTAAATTATTCCGTCTCAATTCCGTCTCAAACCATTTTTTCTCAGCAACGGAACTAAATTCCGTTGCTAATTCCGTTTCTAAACATCCATTTTTTTGTAGTGTATAATTCATAGTAAAACAACCATAATAAACAACCATCACACAAAAATAACATTATAAATTGTATCTCGGTAGGCGTGCCCTAGACAAATCTACGACGTTCACGTGTGTTTGAGCTGGGTCCTAGTCTGAAATTAGATATTTGAATAATCTTTAAATTAGGCGAGTAGTCACATGTCCCCACTTACGTCTCGACATATATACATCAATAGGAGTGACTTAGTAGTTTACACATATACATCACACTACATATCTATCACTCAAAAATATTATACTATTCAGTCCTTGCAATGAGTATTCGGACCATGTACCCGCTCTTGGGCACGGGTCAATAACCCTGATTTAGGACTAATTGACTATTAGTAAATTCTTAGCTGTTACTATTGGGGCTGGACAAATACCAGTCTACCCAACTCGACCCGCTTTACCTGCCCTACCCAATGAATAATGAGTCGGGTACACAAGATGGGCGGGTATGTGTCGATTAATTACCCGACATACTCGATCTAGCCGGGTCGGGTAACGAGTGACAAAATCTTTTTTAATTCCTACCCGACCCAACCCATCTATGATATTTAATTGGAAAGGGAAAACAAATACAAGTGCTTGTCATCCAATTTAGTTTACTTATATGAGACTCTTAAGTCTAGATAGAAGGTTAGAGCCTCTCTTATATAAGAGAAATTTTATTATACCTACTCTACAAGCTATGTGGGATAAATAGATAGGAGTTTAAGTTTCGTCAAATCTAGCACCTAACACTTGTTTCTTACCTTACTCTTCCTTTGTGGGACAAATGAGGTGTTCTCATTCCAACTTTCAGTCCCATATCGATTATGACACTAGTGGGAACAATTTTCTCATATATAAAGAGAGATAATGAAGTTGATAATTCCATAAGCTACGCTATTACTTGGCAAAGTTTTACGTGAATGTCATTGTAACGGCCTGAATTTAATTCACCTTTATTAATGATGTGATTGCAGACGTGTTGACAGCTCAAACGCTCGCGGGACCCGCAGTTGGGTTTTGCGCGCGCCTAGAGATAGGTAAATAGTTATATAGTGTGCTAAATTGTGTAATTTGCGATGTTTCTATTGAAATAGAGCAAATGACATCGCAATATGTGTACTTATATTACATTTGACGTGCGAGATTGTGTATTAACTAATCGCCTCGATATACGTGTCGACCCGGGTACCGAGTAGTATAAAAGACTAAATACTAGGCCGGGGGAAATAATACACATATAAAATGAATAAAATATGTTAAATAATAATATGGAATGTATATTTGGTGGTTAGGTACCTGGTAGTATGCGTATGTCGCGATTCGGGACGTGAAACTGGGCGTCGGAACACCCGAAATATCACTTTTTGGGTTAAATACGAGGGTAAGTTTGTCATTGGTGTCACAATTGGAGTCATGAGAGGTTGGAAATGGAGCTAATGAAGGTCCTTGGATTGCATGGAGATGTGTAAGTGAGAGGAGATCAAATTTGACTATAAAAGTCAAATTGACTCTCATTTTTCACCACATTTTCTTTCTCTCTTATCTTCACATTTGAAATTGGAGACAAGAAAACAAGGGTTTTGGAGATCAAATTTGGTTTAGTTTTGGAAATCAAATTTGGTTTTTTGAGGAGCTTGGAAGGGTGAAATCATCAAAAGCAAGGTGAGAATCGAAAACACCTCAACTTTCTCTATCTTTTGATCTTAATTTTAGAGGTGTTAGTGGATTGTTTGGTTATTGTTGAGTTGTTGTTTTGATGGGTTTGAAGTGCTATGAAGTTGAGTCGTTGGTGTTGTGGTTGGTGTTGGTGTTGGTGGGGTTGTTAAAACCAATAATTTTCAGCAGTTTTGATGTCCAGAACGCGATTAACGTGCTAATGACATCACCTAGTGCGGTAATGTTCTTCATGATGAAGAACATATAACTGCTTGGGAATCAACGCGCTTATTCCTAGACCCAGTGCGCTAGATCCTGTAGTTTTGACATTATTTTTGTTAAGTGACTCAAAACACATCCAAATGACTAAAAATCAACTATAAATAGAAATAAGTCATTTTGGATGGAAATTTAGGATATTTGGGACTAGGCGGAGTCGGACCGGGGGTGATTGACAGGACACAGAGTGCGGTTTGAGGTGTGTGATATCCCGACTGAAATTTCTTAAGCAGTACTTTATTTTGCTTTTGAATTCACATTCCGTCTTTTATTACTCTATTCTTTGTATGTTATAATGGATGGACGTTAAGGCTCTCCCTCTATGTCATTTCTGTGTGTATGTCCACTAGGCCATAACACATATGCCATCTCTGTGAATAGGGCTACCCGAGAGTTGTGTTAGGCACGTGTGGGTGCGTCGTAGGTTCCACGCCCGCCACCTAGCAGATCCAAATACTGGCCTTGCTTGAGTGCTACTAGCCAGCAGTAGTCTGTTAAGTGTCTAAAGTATGGCGTTAGTCTGATCCTAAGCTCTAGGAACACACACTTTGAGCTTTCACTATTACTTATGCATGCGATGAACACAATTGCCTGTATTTATTTCTGCATGTTTATTTAATAGTTTTATTTAAATTTCAGTATTTACTTTCCGTATTGCTCACTTAATTTTCTTGGGAATACAACTTTGGACTCATCATCTGTCTTTTGTGATGGCTTGAGTCAGATCCTAGTATGAGCCGTGGCAAGGGCAAGCTATTGGAATATTTGTGATTCAGAGACATATAGTCAGGCTTGTACGTTTGTTTATATCTATTTTGTTTTTATATTGGGGATTTGGGCTTATGAGATAGCCCATGACTCTGTATTGTTGATACTTTAATACTTTAATACATTAAGGTACATTATTGATCTATGATGGTATATGGGTTCTCCACTTTAGGTATCAGAGTTAAATGCATGACATTAATGTTTTAAAATTCTAGATTCTTCTGTTATGGTTTAATGATCATAGCAGATGACTTGAGTTCATTAACAATTTAAACAGTAAATTGTTGTAATTTGAGGTTAATTGTCACGACCCAAATAATTAATGCACGTTTAATTCGTTAATCATGACAAAATGACCCGTAACGTGGGACCTGCTGCGAGATACGTGTCACTACCACGGCACGGTGGCCGAGGTAAATGTTATATTTGTTGTGTTGTATGCCTAGTGTATTATATATGTGTAGACTACTAAGTCATTTACTGGTACGCAGATACCGAGACGAGCGGGGACGCGTCTCGAGTCACGTGCCGATGTGGGCCCGAAGTAGCAATTCGTGAGGTAAGCATAATTAGTTAAATTAAATGTGCATTAAAAAAACCTAGTGGTCCTTACATTGCCACATCACGTCATACATCATATAATATCTATATATATATATATATATATATATATATATATATATATATATATATATATATATATATCTACATTGGTCAAATGAGACCAAAGTTAACTTATCCCTTTTTGTTTTGATCTCCAAAGTCGGTTGGGAGAGAAGAAGAAAAAAAAACGACGCAGAGAAGAAAAAAAACCCAGTGAGGAAGAAGGAGAAGGGAAGGAGAAAGAATGAAAGAGACCGAGAGAGAGACCGAGCTCAAGGAGGGCAGGGGAGTGGTCTCTCCTGCAGGAAACCCAACCTGGGGTTGGGGATGGACGCCCAACCCCAGTGAAAAAAAGAAAAAAAAAGAAGAAACAGAGCAGCTGCTCTGTTTCTTGCGAGGAAGAAGATGAGAGTCGGGTCGGGTCGACCCGAACCCATATGACGGCCGGGCCGACCCTGACCCGATGGGGACCATGTCGGGCCGCCCCGAGTCCACTTGGATCGGGTTGGGTTGACCCGGACCCACCCTAAAAAAATAAAATAATAAATAATAATATATATTAATAAAACAAATTTCAGAAAATGGATAAAAATATGGAAAAATTCGAGAAAAATTTAGAAAAATTAGGAAAAATTTTGAAAAATTATATTTCGATAAATAAATAGAAATTGATAAATTTCTATGCAAAATACAAGATTTAAAATTTCGGACGCGACTTTTACGGGGTTTTTATCTCGAAAAGCGCGAAATTGGCAAATTGGTCTTGAATTCGATTTCGATCAATTTAGGAATTTTAAATAATGAATTGTGAATATAAATTGATAACTTGGCAAATATTAGGACCCTAAAGGAGCTAGTACCGGGTATTGGATGCGTACATCGACGCAACGAGAAGCCAGATAACTTAGACATTGTTGTATGTATGTAAGTAAACTGATTTGAGACATTTATTTACATTTCATTCTATTGATTTATTTGTTCTCAGTTATTCGAACTGAATTGCCTTTGAAATCCATATGCTATGACTTGTTCAATTGCTCATTTTATGATGTTCATAGCATACTCTGTTTTGTATATCATTGATTCCAATTCATATACTTTGTCATATTGATTGTTGTGTGTGGAAGTCAGTGATATAGCATGCTATTAGGATAGTTTGTTTATTTTGACTCTAATCCTTTGTGCATTAGTACGTTATTACATATATTGGATTCCAATGTTGTGTCATTTTTTAATATGAAAGTGGTTCTTATGGTTAGAGTCATTTGATGATAGAAATTCAGCTTTCGTACGAGGGTCATTAGACTTGCTGGGATGTTAGGGAATTTCTCCACTACCTTGCATGACACACGTGGTAACGTGCCTCGAATGGGGTAACCGGACCTCGAGGTTTGTTGGCGCAAGAATAACTTGGGTGAACATGACGAGTTTTAAAACTCGGGTATGTTAACAAGTATACATTCCGGTGACGACTAATTCACTTGGAATAGAAAAGGCGTAATCGTAAGTATGACCTTTTGACATTATGATATAGAGTTCAATTTGTATTGAAATGCTATAGAGCAGAGCTCAAATTGTAGTGGAAAGGCTTATGTGATGAAGATCACGGTCGACCGACCTTAATCCATTACTACTTAGCCTTGAGTCAGTTTCATATTTGGTTAACTCAAGTATCTATTTGCATGATGTTTATTTCAACATAGTTGCAATTTAAATTATGTCATTTGATACTTGTTGTCTATTTGGGAATGTGGCTCAATGTCTCTCAGTATTACTTAAATAATTTCATGTACTCACCGTCTAGTTTGTGACGGTGGGTGCAGATCAGCCAAGTAGCAAACCAGACAAAGAGAAGATTGGTGACTACCTCTGAGATGGTGGAGGACTGCTACGACATACTTTTGTATGTTCTGTATTCTTTCATATTACATTTTTTTATGTACATGTTATTTTGCCTTTTGGGTTGAGTGATAGGAATATAGGACTAGACACATGTTATATATATCACTATTTTTGTTTATATATGCATGTGATCATTATTTCCTAGTTTTTCCACAATAGGTTAGGTCTTAGGATCTCATTTCCACTAGTAACTTAATAAGACTTCCGCTGAATAATTTGTTAGAAAAGAAAATTATTAAGTAACTCTGATTTATAGACAACCATAGGTTAGTCACTAGAACAATTAAGTTAACTGTAGGTGATATCATAAATGGTAGGTGTTTAACTAAGGCTGACTAGCTCCTTGTTAGGTCCTATAGGAGAGATTAAGGCTTAATTAAGGGATTAGGCCGGGCGGTGCCCTTATTTTTAGTTGGGGCCGTCACATTAATAATGATTAAATGGTGGATGAGATGGCATGTGGGATATAGCTGACACTGGTAGGCCAGGTTGCGGGCTCGCATCAGCCCCCGTGGCAGTCTATTTGGAAAATGGGACATTAGAGTCATGCGAAGCTAATAACTTATTACATAGCCATCTTAGGTTTTTAATATTTTGAGAACTACATAGCCAGCTTATAACATGTTTCTGGAACTGACTAATTTTATGTTAATTGACACTATGGCCGGTGGACTAAAGAGGGGCACATTAGTATTTTGCTAACATTATTCTTTCAAACCCAAACAAATAAGTTACTACAAAGACGTTACTACTAGTAAGCTTAAACTTCTTTCTCATTTAGTCCGACATCAACTAAATATAAGAGAGAAGCTTGAGCATTAGTTTTAAAGTAGTTGAATTTCTCTCTTATTTAGTCCCACATTGACTAAAAACAATAGAAAAGTTTCATAATTGCCTTTAAAAGAGCCCCATGCTAGTGAGAATCCCACAATTTGCATCGAGTGGGATAAAGTTTAGTTTGGTTAAGAGACATTGGTTTGGCTATTTTTTTTTTTTTTAAAAAAAGTTTCATTCTTTTCGTCGGGCAAATGGACCCGCCTTACCCGTCTGAAAACAAGTCTGGTAGAAGTGGTGGACGAGTAACTATCGGGTAATTACCCGATTTGCCCGACTTTGTCAGGTAGGTGAATGGGTATTATGTTTTGTAATCTGCCCATCTGGTCACATAATAAAATATGTCAGGTAATGCCTGACTCGACATATGTCCACCCTTAATTACAGTCTTCCGAACTAATAGAAACTTCATCCTCAAAATTAAACTTAATCAAGCTTAATCTCATATCCACTCTTATCCCTAAAATGGAGTCATGCGCTAATCGACTCTCATTTCTCCATTGTTTAAAACATATAAGATTGCTTTTTTATTTTATTCTCTTAATAATCACCCTAACCAAAATTTCAAATAATACTATGTTTAACCATTCTTGTGGGCGAGTCTATGCTCAGACACCACATGCACATTATCACAATATACGGTACTCTGATTATAGTACTCAAGAGAAATCTCACTAGGCGTAAATTTTTTTATGAAAGTTTTTAAGTATGCTTATCAGACATCACTACTTTCATTATCTTTTTAACTCATGTGATATGGAATTATTCAAGTCATCTTTGTCAGTCCAGTAATCAATTTTATTTTCCAAATCATTAGTGTTCCTATTGTTATGTAAATCAAACAGTGCATGAATAGCGAAATAATTAAATATGTACCCTCACCAAGGTCGTGTGCATCTCTAGGTCCGACTCTGTTTCCACGTGACCTCCATGTCCGACCTGTGGCTGCATGGCAGACTACTGATAGTCATAAGGCTACAGACATCATATAAGTATGTGTCCGGTCTATCCGCATTTGTAGCATGCTAGATATCTTCTCGATACTGTCGAGATTGCTTGACTGTGCACTAATCTCTGTCTATGTGGACTATTGGCACTATCTGTAACTCCACTCTCTATTTCTAGCTGAAAGAAATTTGCGAATTGTGGACACTATCGAACTATGTATCCCACTTGACGACACCTATAATATGTTGGTAATCTCTTAAGCTATATAACTGTGGTCAGAGTCCATATTTGCCTCGGTGCATCTCGATCACTATCGTTTGAAGTCTGTTGAATCTACAACATTGATAGTATTAATCCTGTCTGTGGTGGCATGAAAATTCTACTCACTAGTTGTGGACCGCAACTCATGATGTGTCCTTCCTTACCACACCTGTCATACGTCATACATCTCATCTACTCTGTCAACTCAGTTAACCTCGGAGTAAGTGTCTGCTCCGGCCATAATGCAAACTGGTTTTACTGCCCTGAGCTTGCTGACATTACTGCAATGATTGCACTATCTGATGTGGTCGACAAGCAAAGTCGAGAACGAAGATAGGTGGAACCATAACAGTCGGAGACATGTATGGAAGTTCATTCATCATTACAAGTGCCAATGGAGAATCGTGTATGCAAGGTACTATCGTTGTAATCCAAATAAAGTAAATCCATCATGCATTTTCTGCAATCCCTTGCTTCTCTTCATCTTCGTAGTAACCTCGGTAAATGTAGGTGTAGCCTTAACCGACATCTTTACCGGTGCTACCACAAAAAACATCTTCGATGACATAGGTATTGTCTGCGCTACAAGTAGCTCGAGTGCTCGCAGTACGGTGGTAGTAGTAGTAGTAGTTGATACAATTGGAATCTTATATACAGAAGTATTGTCGTAGTAGGCTCGGCCGGAACGACTGGCGAAACCAAGTGTGCCTTACAATCTTGAGGAGCTCGGTCAACTGCTATCCCTGGGTAGTGACTGTGTCAATCCAATGTTGCATATCATCAGTCGTAACAACGTGTGCTTCAAGTGCTGGTGGTACTGCAGTCGAAGTAGTAGCAGACTGTATAAGTGCAAACATACGCATCGTCATATCCGTTATGAAATTGGCTAACTGCTAACCTTGTGCCGTAACTTCATCGGATAGCCTCTGAAAATCCTCGGCTGATACGTATACTGGCTACCCCTAGAACTAACACCTCCACCCTCGCACTGATCTGCCATCGTAGTCTACATGTTAACAGCAATTGCGATATCTGCTACTACGTAACTATCACGTATATACACGTACAAAACATAACATATACACTTAAAAATCCCCACTTTACATTCACTTGCTTCCCAACTAATAGTTTCTAGGCAAAGACCGTCTGGTTTCCATATCTAAAATTTGTGTTTTATTCAAGTTTCATTGTGTACTTATCAAGAACTTAAATTCTCATACCAACTATAGTTGAGGTATTGGTATCATAATTTCAGACAACTTTATAGTCTATCCCTAAGGTTCTACAACGTATTCTTTGATACCAACTGTGACGTTGGTATCACATTATAGAATAAACTATACTCCACTCTCTAGGGTCTGATATCACTTGTAAAAGCCCGACTCCCCAAATAAGGTACCACCCGACCTAATGTCGTCATTAAGCCCTAGTCAACGCCATGTAGGATTTAACAACGTATTAGTCAGCATTTTTCATTCATTCACCTTGTTACAAATTTTTAACATAAATCTTACACATTTAGATTTAATTATGATTTACGGAGTTCATTTAAGAAGTTATTAACATTATTTTAATTATCAACATAAGATTTAATAAAATTAGCAGAACCATTTATAAAACACTTTTCTATGGAAACAAAGTAAACTGACGATTATATAAAACCAAACAAAGTAATACATGAAACAATATGGAAGTCTAGTATCTCATCCTCATATACAACCCAAAGTTGTACAAAAAGACATAAATAATGTATACACAAAATGATCACCTACAAAAGTAGTAGAAACTATTATCCGTTAGCTCAAAGCTAATCATCGATCTTCTCCTTCCCTGATTTGCTACTCGAATTATATGCACCTACTGTCATAAAAAGGATGGTGAGTACAACAATGCCGAAAATAACACTGTGAGATGTTTATTCACATTTCCAAATATACAACAAGTATCTGAAAGCATAATAATAGCAATGAAAGCTAAAACAAGAGTCATGCTATAAAATACTTCGATTAAATAGTATGAAACAGACACTCGACTAAGCAATAATGATCTAGGGTCGGTTGACTATAAAATTAAATTGCATCAACTCTATTCCACTATTTCAGGATGGAGCTGAGCTTTACATCTATGTTGAAGGTCAGAGCTGATCTCCATGCTTCCATAATTACCTGTTATAAATAATTGTCGATAACCCTAAGTCCCATACCCCGAGTGCCACACAAGCTAGTGGTGAGATCCCGACAACCCCGAGAATCAAGTGACCCCGTGTGTCGCGCCCATCTCTATAATGGTTCTAAATACAAGAACTACTTTCATATTTCAAGAAATAACACAATAAGTGAATCCAAAATAGAATAGTTCAAATGAACACAAAGAAATATGATTTGCAACATTACAAACCATTCGCCTAATAACTTGCTTTTCAATTATCATTTTGAACAACCAAGAATGACATAACACATGATTAAGAATCAATGAATACCATTTAAACAACAACTAATGCCATGATAACAAACTCATGGAATAAGAGAAGACAATAAAGTCATAACATCTATAGTACAATAGCACATCAGTGCAAATGACTGTAAATAAGAATCATTATGGAAAGAAATATAAATAAATATATCAATCAGTTTACTTACAAACCAAGTCAAGCTCCTATGCTAATCCTGCCTCCCGACACCTTAAAACTCATACCCGAACCTCTAAGACTCTTCCTAAGCTCTTGGTATCATTTGACATGTTTTATAATGTATTTAAACATTTAATTAAGGTATTGGATTTGTTTAAAGTGTTTAAGTTTTAATTAAAACTTTGCGAATTATGTGCTGTTAGAGCACCTAACACGCTAGTGACCTCATTTGCACATTGGTCAACTTGATTAGCGCACTACCTATGAGTAGCGTGCTATGTGCAGGAAAACCCAAAATTATGAACTTAGAATTCTGAGTTCTCTCCACACATAGACCACTCAAATACCTTAAAATCTCTTTCCTCACCTACTAGAGACCCCAAAATACTTTCCAAATATATAAGAACAACCATACATCATTTATTTCATAAATTCATCAAATTAAGCTAAGTTACTAGTGTAAGTAAAATTACCTAGTTGATGAACACCAACAACTTGATCTACACCTTCAATTCTCCAAAATCTTTTTCACAAACTTGTTGATTTCTCCTCTAATATTTTTTCTCTCCAACTTTCCTTCTTCAACAAGTTTAATTTGTAAATGAAATGAATTGCATGAGTTGATCTTTCCAATCATATATATTAGAATAAGATTGTTCAATAGTCATTGATCTTTATGTACACGCGTATCTCGAGACTAATTTAATGGCCTACAACTTGACACAATTCCACTAACTCTCCACTAATTCCATCTCACTAACACCAATTATATACACAATTGTTCTCTTGATGTGTCAACACATATATCGAGGATTATCAAATGGCTATTGTTTTAATTTACTAACTTAGGTTACATTAAATATAAAATCAACTATAGCCACATTAATACTACTATTTAAGTTACGCTAAGCTTAAATCCACTTACCATATCATTTTCAACCCTGGCCCTGTGTCGGCACGCATCTTGAGGCATGTCCCTGCTCATGTCTCGACATCTATATATATTAGTAGGAGTAATTTAGTAGTCTATATGTATACATCATACTAGGCATCCATCACTCAAAAATACTATACTACTCAGTTCTCACAATGAGTATTTGGACCGCGTACCCGCTCTCGGGCCATGTCACGGTCAATAACCCTGATCCGAGATTAATTTACTATTACTAAATTATGGGTCGTTACAGGGAGTATCGAGGAAGCGGTGAGGGGTGCACAAAACGTAGCGATGAGCACAAGGGTCATTTTCATCGGAAATGACATTCACTTAAATAGATCGATGGCATGCCTTTATGCACAACTAGGCGTATTTAGCGCAACTTAAACTCAAAAATTCTAGCAATGTAAGTGGAACTCATTACTTGAAGCTTCTTATTTTATTTTTGGCAAATTGTAAATTAGTCCTGAGATTTATCATAATATGCACTTTATGTAGTTTTAAAAATATGCACTTTGATCCTTATAGTTTTGTTCTAGTTAATCATAAACACCCTTGTGTTAGTGTCAAATCAAAGTATTATTATTATATTACTTTTTGATGATGTGTTATATTTGTTTTACCAACAACACCCTTTAGATTTTTACAAAATCTCTTTTTTCTATCCAATATCATTTCTATCCAATATTTTATGTATCTTACGTTAAAAAGAATTATCAACTGTATTGCCTTGAATATATGTATATATGTATATTTATTTATTTAAGAATTATATATATTCTAAATTAATAAAATTATAATTCGCTAAAAATAAGTAATAAGCAAAATCTCTAAGAATATATTTATTATTTTAAAAAATGACAATCCATATTTTGTAGGAAGGGATTGAGTGCTTGACAATCAAAATAGTAAAGCCATATTGATTTTCACATTAAAATAAAAAATATATGCAAAAGGTGTATAAGTTTATGTGTACCAAATTTTTTTAAAAAAAATTGTTAATTGAATTCTCACCTTGTGTTCTCGATTTACACCTTTTACAATTTGTAAAAATAAATAGATGAAATATTATTGAATGCTATAAAAGTAGTAGATCAACGTTAAATCAAATGTTAATTAATAAGAATATATATAAATGCATACAAAAAGTTTATCAAAAATTATATTGAAAAGGTTTATAAAGAAAAGTCATGATATGGAAGTATTGGGTCTTAATTTTTTTTTTTTTTTTTTTTTTTTGTGTTTGTCTCTTTTGTAGTGGTAGATTTGTCTTTTTTTATACTAACTCAACCATGGTTTAAAAAAAGTTAGTAAGAGGGATGATTAAAGTGCATATTTTTGAAACCATGTAGACTAAAATGCGTATTATGATAATTCTCAAGGACCAATTTGTATTTTACACTTTTATTTTTGTCGGGCTTTTGCAACATTGATAGAATGTGAAATAATCAAACTCTTATTACCAACAACTGATTAGTTCGAGTGATTCGATACTCGTTTCCTTATTTAATTTGTGGCTCGAGTCCAAGTTTTATGGATGGAAACACCAACCATGAAAATTCTTTTACTACAATTGCAGGCTGACTTGGATCGAGCTCCGAGCAATCGATTTAGTTAAGCTACTCATGACAAAAAAAAAAAATAAAAAAAAATAAAAAAATAATTTTAATCGTGTTATAATTTTTGGTTACTTAAAAACCTAACCCAACTCTTACTACTCCAACAATTAAACCATATCGTTCCGCTTCTCCAGCAGTAGTCGTGGACTCCTCCACCGAACCCAAAACCATAGCGACAGTTAACACACCAACACCAACCCAACCCAACAAGAAGCACAGAAAGCACCGCAATGGAGGAGGAAGCAGAGTCTCCCCAACAATCCGAACCACCATTACCAGAAAATCAGCAACAACTCCAACCCTCCCCTTCAACAGAAACTCAAAATCCTGAATCCGACACCTCATACCCACAAATTCCCCTACTAGAGGAACAGGAGGACGACACTCCTCCGCCGCTAGCCGCAGACGCCTCTCCGCCACCCAGGAAGCGCCGCCGTAGGAAGAAACAGTTCCCCGAGATGGTGCCCTCCGCCGCCGCAGTTAACGGGCTCCGCGTCCTCCGCCACCACCCCAAAACCAACGTCTACGACGAGAAACTCATGGACGAGATCCTCCAATTCCAGATCAACGAAAACGCCTCCTCCTCCACCTCCAAGAACCGCCGCCGCAAGTTCTCTGACCTCGCCCGCGAAGTCGACGTCGAAGCCCTAATCGCGATCTCGGTGGGCTTCCCGGTCGATTCCCTCACCGAGGAAGAGATTGAATCCAATGTCGTACCAGTTCTTGGAGGGGTCGATCAAGCCAACTACATAGTTGTGAGGAATCACATACTCGCTCGTTGGCGATCGAATGTCTCGGTTTGGCTGACCAGAGAACACGCGCTCGAGTCTATAAGGTCCGAGCACAGAGCGCTAGTTGGCTCGGCCTACAATTTCCTTCTCGAGCACGGCTACATCAATTTCGGGCTCGCGCCCGCCATTAAAGAAGCTTGTTTCGCTAGGGCAGCGGATGATGGCGAGGAGAAGGCGAATGTGATTATTGTAGGGGCGGGGCTTGCGGGGTTGACTGCGGCGCGGCAGTTGATATCGTTAGGGTTTAAAGTTGTGATCTTGGAGGGGAGGAATAGGCCGGGCGGGCGGGTTCGGACGAGGAAGATGAGTGGTGGGGATGGAGTTGTGGCGGCGGCGGATCTCGGCGGGAGTGTGCTTACTGGAATTAATGGGAATCCGCTCGGAGTTCTGGCGAGGCAATTAGGGTTTCCTTTGCATAAGGTTCGTGATATCTGCCCTTTGTATTTACCTAATGGAAAAGCTGTTGATCCTGAAATGGATTCTAGAGTTGAGAATTCTTTTAATAAGTTATTAGATAAGGTGTGTAAGATTAGGCAGGCAATGCTTGATGAGGTTAAGACTGTAGATATGTCGTTAGGTTCGGCATATGAGACTTTTAGGCGGGTTTTTAAGGTCGCGGAGGACTCGCAAGAACGGATGTTATTGAATTGGCATCTCGCAAATTTGGAATATGCAAATGCTTCGTTGTTGTCTGATTTATCGATGTCGTTTTGGGATCAGGATGATCCATATGAGATGGGTGGAGACCATTGTTTTATACCTGGTGGGAATGGGAGGTTCATTTGGGCACTTGCAGAGAATCTTCCAATTTTTTACGATAGAAATGTGGAGACGATACAGTATGGAATGGATGGTGTGATGGTGTATGCGGGTGGGCAGGTGTATCGAGGGGACATGGTTTTGTGTACTGTGCCATTGGGTGTGCTCAAGCGAGGGTCTATTCGATTTGTGCCTGAGCTTCCATTGCCAAAGCAGGAAGCAATTCAGAGGTTAGGTTTTGGGTTGCTGAACAAAGTTGCAATGTTATTTCCTTATGATTTTTGGGGTGGGAGTATTGATACTTTTGGGCATTTGACAGAGGACTCATGTATGAGAGGCGAGTTCTTTCTGTTTTATAGCTATTCTTCTGTTTCGGGTGGCCCTCTCTTGGTGGCACTAGTCGCAGGAGAATCAGCGATTAAATTTGAAAAGATGTCTCCGATTGAGGCTGTTGAAAGGGTTTTGGATGTGTTGAGAGGTATTTTTGCCCCTAAAGGAATTCGAGTACCTGCTCCCGTGCAAGTTGTTTGTACTCGTTGGGGGAAGGACAAGTTCACCTACGGATCATATTCTTATGTTGCAGTCGGAGCTTCAGGAGATGATTACGATATTCTTGCTGATAGTGTTGGGGATGGGAGAGTTTTTTTTGCTGGTGAAGCAACCAACAGGCGGTATCCTGCAACGATGCATGGAGCTTTTCTTAGTGGGCTTAGAGAGGCTGCGAATATATCAAGGGCGGCAAGCAGAAGGTCTTCAATTCATTATGAAAATTTCAGCAATGCCAAAGACTTCAACAATTTCAAAGACATAAATGCAGATAGAGGGGAATATGATGATTTAAAAGAGCTATTCGAGACTCCCAATCTGTCATTTGGGAGCTTTTCTATTCTTTTTGATCCGGGATCAGTAGATGATGACTCTGTATGTTTGGTGCGAGTGAGATTTGGTGGAGAGAAGCTGAGCACCGGCTCCCTTTACTTGTATGGCTTGATTTTGAGGAAACAGGTTATGCAGCTGAATGAGATAGATGGAGATGCTAACAGAGTCCAAGCATTGAGTAGAGACTTTGGGGTGAAATTGGTCGGAAGAAATGGTTTGGGTGCTATTGGGGAATCTCTTATTTCCAGTTTAAATGCGACTAGAATTAATCACAATGTTAGAAGCACAGGCGGGCTCGATCATATGCTGGAAACTTCTTTTACAAATTTCGCGAAATAAGTATTAATCACCAACTCAACATACTTCATTTGAAAAGTTCTCACCTGTATGGAATTAATTTTGTGCAAATGTAGAATACTGATTTAAATTTGGAAGAAATCAAATCCATTCCTTTTATTCCACATCTCTTATAGTTGCACCATGCCTGGAAAGGTATACGAGGAAATGAATCTCTATCTGATTACACCTCTACATTTGTGATCCACCATATTTTTCGAATCTCTCTAACAATGTTCAATCAGTTGGAAGATTTCCATCCCTCTTTAATTATAAAAAAGTGGGTTCGGCGTGATTGATAGCTCCACAACATCAATCTCCTTGATGCAATCACGAAAAGCGACGCTTGAGAGTGGCGGACTATTTGAAGGGCCCATTCTCTGCAAGCTTCAAGCATTCTGTAGCCTCCAAATTGATCAGGCCAAGAAGCAAGTGTTGGATAACCAAGATGACAAGCTGACTTTGGAATCTGTGGGAGGAGCAAGTTTCTCAACTCCAATAGTGCTGCTGCTACAAACCAGAACTAAGGGGCCTTTCTTTGTACTGTTTCTGAATCGGGAAATATATATACTGTCATTCATTTATCAATTGATTAACGAACTATTATTCTTGATCTTGAAGGAGCTTTCTAGCTTTAGTTGTAGATGTTTTAATGTTTGTTATAGTTAATTTCTTTTACGTTTCTCTGACTTTATAAATTATAATATTTTGGTCACAAAAGTTATGTTTGTAACACAAAAATTACAAATCTTTAAAAATCTTACAACGATTGGTCACCTAAGCTTTTTCTTCATCATTTTCTAGCAAAATTGCTAACGTGGCAATGATGTGGCCCCACGTTGGCAATTATGGGTAAAAATACTCCACTCTAAATCATGCAACTAATTTTTTATTTTAAAACTCCCACAATTTCAAAATATTATTCACCCCAAAACAAAAATTAAAGAACTCAAGGAAAAAAAAAAGGCAACATTTTAGCTTTAATGGTAAACTATCTCTACATCATCCTAAATATTAATTTTTTTTTCTACGAAGGTGATCTATTTATGCAGTTTTTTGGTGCAACAACATTAAATTTTTAAAAGAGTATGAAAATTTATAATTAACAGATATAGATGAACCCTTTTCACTTGGAACGACAAATCCTACAAATTAATTTGCAGCAATACATCATCTACATTATTCCAACAAAAAAAGAAAAAAATTGCAGTTCAATAAATGCAAACAAATATCAATTATAAACAAAATGATTAATTAATTTCAAAACATCAAATGTAAAATATTCACACTAGAAATGAAACTATTTTTTAAGAAGTTTAATTTCTAAAAATTAGAAATATATAAATTTTAAGATTTTTTAGGTATAAGTTTCGGGATTTATTTTCTTAGGTTAAGGATTTCTCGATTTTTTTTAAGAAAATTAAACAAGTTGACTAATTTGGAGTGATGGGTATTTTTGACCCTTAATTACCAACGTGGTGCCATATCATTGTCGCGTTGGCGAATTTGCCAGAAAAAAAAAATTGAAAAAAGCTTGGGTGGCTACAGTTGCAAAATTTTAAAAAAGTTTATAATTTTTGTATTACAAAAGTAACTTTTTTGATCAAAATATTATAATTTATAAAATTGGGTGATCGTCAGGAAAATTAACCAACGTATTTTATCCTTAGTAAATAGTTACCATTGGTGATGCAGTTTGATGTGAACATTATTTTATTATTTCTTTCTCAAAAAATATTCGTTGATGTGCCAACGAATAATAATTCTCGAAATACCACCAAGCTAATGAGATCCTTGCTTAAGATAAAGTGTTGTACTCCATTTTGTTCACTAGCTTCAAGGATGCAAAATCGAAAGAGTTTTTGCTTGATTAGTACATTTAGGGATAATATTTATCAACCTTACACACCCACGTAAATATTTTCTAAACTAACACATTTTTTGCCACGTCACTGCCACATCACCCGCCATGTCGAAAGATGGTTTTGTCAGCTGAAAAACGTGACTTGCAGTCACGTTTTCATGCTGAGTTTTTTTTTTTTTTTTTTTATTTAATATTTATCGATGCTTCTTTGCTAACAAGCGTATCCAATAGGTCTTGGTTGTCTAAATCCCAAATGAACATCCTTGTTTTCGTCCTCTTCACTGGTGGTTCCACCACCATCGATAAATTCAGAAAAGAAGAGATCCGATTTCAAGACCTACACTAATTCAGCAAAGTGAAACTCCAAATTATCTACTGGAAACAACATAAACAATTAGCAAATATGGGAGTGTTCATAAATGCAACTCTTGTTTCCAATAATATCACACACAAAGTTTCAATTTTTCTGCTTCAAAACTCTATAATCATAATTTGACTTATCTCATATCATGCATAAACCCCAATCGAAGCATGAATTCCAAAACAGTTTACAAAACATCAACAAAAAACACAAAAACCCATCATATTATATACTGCAAAACACAACGGAAATTCAACAAATTCATAACATAAGAGAACCGATTTCGAGGCCTACACCAATGCAGCACAATGAACATCCAATAAATCACACATAGTTTCAATTTTTTCACAACCTTGTAATTTCAATTTTTGATTGTTTTGTCAATACAAAGTAGTAAATAGTTCAAAAGGTTTATGACCTTATATTTTACAACAAAAACTTTGAAACTCAAACAATAATGAATAAAATTAATGAAATTAATGTTAGTTAAGGGATAAATTTGATTTGCTATAAATGAAGAACTTGCAATTTGAATTGCTATCAAAATGAAGAAATGCAATTGATGGTGTTGCAGGTGACCAAGGTCCCTAATCTTTGTATCAATTGGTGCTACAAAGTAATAATAAAAAGAAAAAAAAATGTCTTATTATAGTTAAGAAAAAGTCCTAGTCTAATAATGACTTCCAGTCCCACAACGTGTTCTCTTTACGACTCGGACACGACGATTTAAAGCTAATGGCACATTCGAATGGCCCACGTTAGCAGGATTTTGAGCACCTTCTCTTTGAATATCATCGATATCACGCATTCCACCTATCATAAGTACTTGTAGTCCCTGATAAATTCATCATTATTGAACTTGCATTAAAATGACGTAAAGATGTAGGTGCCCTATCAAATGGAAAGGCTTCCGTAGCCTCGAATGCCATGTTGGGAGGAACTGATGGAGTATGTGGAGTCTCTAACTCGTTGAGAGGTACTGATGGAGTATATAGAGTCTCGAACTGGTCGAGAGGTACTGATGGAGTATACACTGGAGTGTCATGCCTCGAACATGTATCATCATGAGAAAATTGATGAGAAGCTTCAAATGAAGTGGGCATATTATGGATGCGATAATCTGCATGTATTGCAGTCAAAGTCGATGCAGCTACATCTCTAATACGTGCAATAGACACATCATCACCCAATGTCAACTGATGAATTGATGTTATTTCATGTGCCTACATATAAAATATTTATGAAGTTGTATGCGAAAGTAAAATCAAAACAACTATTTGAAAGACTTCATGATTGAAAACAAATAAAATTGTACTTTTCTAATGCCTCAGCAATAGCTCCACGACGTGACATGAATCGTCGTGTAATGCGACGATACCATAACATATACGAGTCGTAAAATTCCAATGGCTCCTCTAATATTTCATCAGTTACAAAATTGGAAGCACGTTCGTTCCACATGCAGACATAAACACTATGTTCTGCACTTCAATCCTTATCCGTTTTCCCTCTCAAGTCAATCTTATGTAGCTCCATGCTTGTTGTGGCGGCCCCCAATCCCGAGGTCGCCACATGGGGAGGCGCGACTCCACGGTCCGTCAGATCATCGACCCACCTAGGTCCCACGCGCCACTAATCGATATGTGTGTTAAATCCTTTCGTTAATCAGTTTAATTAGACAATTGAATCATTTGTTTAGCATTTAAAACAGCGGAAGTCTTAAATTTAAAGCAAGTAAAACAATTAAATTTATCATCATATAAAGCATCATTTATAAAAGCAACACCTATTGTGGAAAACCGGGAAAGTACTATATATATAGGCGACCATACTAAGCAATAATTTATACAAGTACAATGTCTATTCAGTCTCCCAATACCCAAAAGTAAAGCAAAATATCAAAATCACACGTACTAGTTGTTGGGGCATGTGCCATAGGTCAATCCATTAACCATCTTTATGAATACTTTTAGTTAATAAAATATAGGATTTCATTTGCTGTTTATTATAATTAATTTGCATGTTTACATTATAATAAGATCCATGGTTATTTATAGAAATATCTTAAATGTTCCTAGTCGATCATTATACTGGGAACTATAATGAATTAAGACTAGTGTGAGTCTTGATTGATGATCATATGATGATTATACGTATAGGGATACGAATCAAGATCACGAGTACTTGTTAGGGAACAAAGTATTGGATCGACCGCTATGAGGACATCACATGGATTAAGTCATAGTTGTTTCTTATGATAGGTATATTTTTCAGTCCTCTGACTTGAGATTACCAGAGACTTCAACATTAGGAATACAGTGATTTGACACAATCAAACGTTGTCTTTAACCGGACGATTATAAAGGTTGTAATTGGTCAGCAAGCAATGTGATGAAGTTGTGTAATCAAGATAGAATTTGTCCCTTTCATATAAAGAGAGATATCCAGTGGATCCTCGATATGATAGACTCGTTGTTAAAAGGCCTATTCTAAGTAGTGTTGAACAACAATAAGTTATCACAAAACAAGTAAATAACAATAGTCAATGGATAAACATGAAATACGTATAGGTCCCTAGTCGGTTTACATTTTACCTCGAAAAACGCGAACCTCAAAATGTCTCGCTCAAGGTCTCGATTTCTTTTGCACCCGACACCCGACTCCTAGTCCCTCGGTGTCCATTTAAACATTTGAGGGTCTATTTTACTTCAAACCATACAAATCACACTAACATTAGGCGAAATAAATCTCACATTTTTTTCGTATTGTCGCGATTTCGTCGAAATCGCCCTACGGCTAGTCGACACCGCATGGCCACGCGTCTGTTTGGTTTAGCTGGTTGTTGCCGTCATACGGCGTATTAGCGTTGCTGTCAAGGCTGCGGCCGGCCATTGGCTTGCCGGCATGGCGCCAACTTCCGTCGCTCTTCATTGCCGTCCGCGTGCGCGTGAGCGCCGCCGCGGCCCCATCGCGCCACCGTAGTGGGTCCGATCTCCTCCGCGCCGGGCCATCCGCCACCTTCGAGTTGCGTCGCACAGCCCACTACGCCGCTTACGTTGTCTGATCGCGCCGTCTCACATGGTGGCCGGGTATCTTGTAGCCGCCGGTCTCCCTTCTCCTCCTCTTCCCTCTATTTCTTTCCTCTCTCCGAGCAACCGATCTTTTTTTTTTTTTTTTTTTTTTTTCTATTTCTTTGATCTTTATCCCTTCTTTATATATATATATATAATATACAATATATATATACATTTTCTTTTTTACTGCTATTTTTGATTTCAAATCAAAATTTCATCGAGATTCGTGCAACACACATCTCGAGGCACACTCAACAACCGAACAGCGCGCATCTCGAGGCATCAACCCGCCTCATTTCAAAATCTCGAAAATCGTGCTACTCGCATGACGCGACATATCCAATGTACATTTTAGAACCACATAAAACCAACATCTCGATCCCAAGTCGACACGCGACTCGAGACGCGTCCTCGTTCGTGTTTCATTTTCTCGAATTCCTCGCATAGTTAGCATTATCATCCCAAACCGGATTCTTAGTGAATTGATATTGATCAAAGTCACTTAGATGTTTTCATCTACCTAGAGATCGAGACTAGTACGATTGAACATGTTGGATGACAATTCTATGCCTTATGTTTGATCAAAAGGATATCGTGTGACAAAAGGAAGTTATATACACTATTGATTAGCTTGTATCGATTTGATATTCGTACAACTTGGGTAGTCAAAATGTCTTGCTAGAGGCTGCTTATGACTTGTATACCAAAATGTGTTTTGGTACACTACCAACGTTGTATGAGCCTATTGGGTCGCACACTAAGAATGGTTTTGCGAGATTTTAAGATGGTTAAGAAAAATGAATTTTATATGATAAAATTCATGATGAAAACGTCCTTGTGGTGTATTACACTTATACTTATTTAAGTAGGGGTATATGTGTAATTTACTTAACCGTCTATATACAAGGGTTGTATAAATAGACGCTTAAAGTTAGAACACACGTACGAAAGATCAAAAGGCCGAAACTCTATTTTCGTTTTAGAAACGACTTAGGGTTTTTTGTATGCTTTGGATCGTTTTGGAGAGAAACAAAAGATTTGGTATTCTCTCGAAGCTAGTACTTCGAATCTCGGTCGCCGTTCGTGTGTGGACTACTGGTAGAGGGCGTTCGTCGTTGGCAGCGCCTTAGAGATCAATCAACCTTCAGAAAGGTACATTGCGACTGAGGTATGATTAAGTTTTTCATGGTTTAAACGTTTTTAATGGAATTAGATTCGGATCTTGTTGGGGTTTTTGTCAAAACTGTTTTGTAATCTCCGCTGCGTATAAACCCCAAAACCCAACACTAATGGGTCCTTGACCGAGGGCAGTCAAATGAAGTCGCCCAAAATCCCCTTGCCCCCACTAGTACTGGGGTCTGCACTCAACCATCACAAAAAGCCAAATGGAGAGTACAGTTAGCAAGATTCCAACGAAGTACACCGAGCATTTATAAGAAAATAAATAAATACCATTAAACATGTCAAATAATCATGCGAAAACTAAACAGACAACTGTGCTAAGATCATCACATGAATAAATAACACGAGAGAAACAAAATGTGTACTCATCCCGATCAGACTAAACTGTACTTCTGGGATCCTTTCGGTGGGTGCCCCCACTTCCCTTCACTGGTTCCTCAAGGTGCTTGCCCGACACGTGTACCCTTAATGCAACTCGGGTTGCAATTCACCGAGTGCCTGATCACACGTGTTACAACCTAGTGTGCCATAAGTACACTACGAATATCAGGTGGGAGTAACTCAACCACCATCCCAAATGTATCACGGAATAAAGTACAATAACAAGGAATAAGAATCAACGATAGAAAAGTAAACCCTCATTGACTTTCAAATGAAATCTTACGTACCTCAAAAATGCACTCCGAAGTTCCACTCATGTCTCGAGATACGCGCACGACTCCCGATTGTAGTCTCCTAAGTTCTTGGTGTCCAATTAAACCATTTTAATTAGTTTAGAGTCAAATTAAGTGAATTTATAATTTGTTGCCAAAAGTATGAAAATTTTATTCCAAAAAGTTTGGATTTTTGACACACTTATTTTTTTTTCGAGTGGATACGGGTTTGACCATGTGGAGTACAAAAAGTTTTGACAAAAACCCCCAGAAAAATTCTCGAAAAACTTAAATACCATTTTTTGATCATATTTTTTCTCATTTTTTTATATTTTTCCATAAATCTTCTACCTTTTATTTTTCTTATCTATTTTACAACCCTTGTATATAGACGGTTAAGTAAATTACACATATAATTCATTAAATTTAAAATTGTTTTTAAATAAAAATTTAATATTATATTATTTAAATAGATGGGTATACAAGGGTAGCAAGACATTATGACTACCCAAGGTACGAATATCAAATCGATACAACCTAATCAATAGGTATATAACATCCTTTTGTCACACGATATCCTTTTGATCAAACATAAGGCATGAAATTGTCATCCAACATGTTCAATCGTACTAGTCTCGATCTCTAGGTAGATCCGAAAACATCCAGGTGACATTGATCAATATCAATTCACTTAGACTAGGCCTTTTAACAGATCTAACACATCGAGGATCCCTAGATATATCTCTTTATATGAGAGGGACAAATTATATCTCGATTACACAACTTCATCACATTGCTCACACAAGTAACCAATCACAACCTTTATAATCATCCTAAGTTAAAGACAACTTTTGATTGTGTCAAATTATCTTGTGTTCCTAATGTTGAAGTCTCTGGCAATCTCAAGTAAGAGGACTGAAAAATATACCTATCATGAGAAACAACTATGACTTAATCCATGTGATGTTCTCATAGCGGGTCGGTCCAGTACTTTGTTCCCTAACAAGTACTCGTGATCTTGATTCGTATCCCTATACGTATAATCATCATATGATCATCAATCAAGACTCACACTAGTCTTAATTCATTATAGTTCCCAGTATAATGATCGACTAGGGACATTTAGGATATTTATGTAAATACCCATGAATCTTATTATAATGTAAACATGCAAATTAATTATAATAAATAGCAAATGAAATCCTCTATTTTATTAACAGTAACCGGCTTCTCACCGTGTCGGGTCGGTTGGGGGCCGCACGCACGCACAACGTGCGAGCACCCCTCCCCTACCCCATCTCCTTCTTCTTCACAGAGACGTTAAGTCTCTGGTTTTTTTTTTCTTTTTCCTATTGTGGTTTGGGTTGGAGTTGCTCTCCACCCCAACCCGGTGGCCACCATGGCCGACACACCGAAACCACAACAAAAGCAACGACTTACCTCCTTCCCGTTTCTCCGCCCTCTCTTATCTCCTTCCCGATTCCTCTTCTCCTCCTCCTCCTCCCTGTTTCTTATTCTCTCTCTCCTCCCGTGTGTGTGAGTGTCGAGTGTGTTGTTGGTGTGAGAAAGAGTGACATGAGGGAGAGGAGAAAATGATGGTGGTGTGTCGTGGAATGTAAGTAAGGTAAGCTAGTTGACTTGACCAATCTTCTCTTTTTTATATGTTTTAGTTTCCCTGGCCTAGTGTACCCACAGTTTGCTCTTTAGTACCCGTCTTGACACGTTTCTCGATGCGAACACCCGTTACACTATCTCGCTCGATTCAATGATATAAATACATACATGCGATGCTAGGTAAATAACTTGATATACAAAATCGCAAATAGGCAAACAATAACACAAAATCACTATTTACCTAGTCGGAGTGCCCTAACCTATCTGCGACATTCACGTGGATCTGAGCTGTCGTCCAAGTCTGAAAATAATCAATAATAACGACGTAATTAAAATTTGGGTCGTTACACTTGTGCTATGTAAAAGGGGTATCCTTTGTTTCAAACCGAATTGTCGCATGACTCTATTAGGATTATACATTTCAACAACACAGAAGAAAAGCAAATGTGCCCTCGTTCGCCAAATTGCACAACCACTGCTACAATACGCATGCATGTCCCTTATCACTGTCTCATGATACGGTTCCCAAATCACCTGAAGTCATATAAAACAACTTGAAATGAATAAAATTCGCATTTTACCATTGTAGAATAAGGTATTTGGAAAAAATGATTAAGTATATTTCTACTTCTTCGAGTGCTTGCATGTCAATCATTTCTCCGTATTTCTTCAGCACGTGCATTGATGTTCCTGTGGTCTCCAAGGCATGTCTCCACCTATAGAAATGTAAAAAACAACACAAAACATGCATGAATGTACATGTAGATAAATATACTCAAATTGGAATTATTATGTTAAAAAATACTAATTACCTATGACCAAATGGAGGAGGTGAAAATAATTCTTCGTTTGGTATAATGTCGTCTCGAAGAACGTTTCTCATTATTGGTGCAAGAAAAGGCAACCTATCCCATGCCCATAATTGCAATAATATGACCGGACCTGCTGTGACGGCCCCAATTTTTCACGAATTGGGCTCCGCTCGGCCTAAGCCCACGTGGACCCTCGAGCCAGTCTCGCAGGGTCAACGAGAACCTAGTCAGCCTTCCAATCCATCATTTTACACAATTTCATCATTTTAAGTTGAGTTATTAAGATTTTTTTTTAGATTTACAATTTTAGCGGAAACAACTAATACATAACTCAACAAAAAAGATCCGGGAGTTAGGCAACCTAATTGTGGAACCCAGTAAATATCATCAGAGGATAGTAAAATACAAAATATACAAAACTTCACCTAGCTATGAAGTCTTCACTCTGCTACTCGTCCGCGGCTCTGCACTCAGTCAAATATAAAAATGACGAGCCCAGGTAAGTAAATCCAGGAGGACATATACACAACATTTCGCAATATCCTAAACAACAAATCACGATATCCAAAGCAGTCGAATTCATGCAAATATATCGAAAGGAATAAAGAACGCATGAATATACAAGACTGTAAACAATCCATCGATGAGTGATGCCAAATAACAAGGAGTCCCGACCAAAAAGTCCTTGAGTCGCGGCAAAAGCCAGCCGACTCGGGTTAGGGCGAGCCCTCTTGCCTCACAACCCTAACCCCGCCGACTATAAGATATCTACGGACCGGATAAGTGCCCCCAACGTACACTCAATTGGGAGATATCGACGGCGTACGGATAAGAGCTCATATTCGCAGATAAACAAGAACCATGACTCGCTTGCCAATGGACCCCTCAATCGACAATGCTTAACGATAGCTATCATCACAAGCAAGTGAACAACAATAAAGCTATCACAACAATAAACAATAGTCAATGGAGAAACATGAAATATCGTATAAATTCTAACTAGTTTACTTACCTCACACATCCATTCCTAAGTTATCCGGCTTCCGTCGGGTTGATGTACGCACCCAAACCCCGTAATAGCTCATCTAGGATCCTAACAGTTGAAAATGTATCAATTTAGATTCCAGTTTAATGATTTAACATCCCGAATTTTTTCGACACTGGTCAAAATTGAGTTCGACAACAATTTGCCGACTTCATGTTTTTCGAGGTAAAACCCCGGTATAACGCCTCGCCGACTCCCGAATTCTTCACTTTTTATGAGAATATTGACGTTTTATTGATTTGGGTCACAAATCTATTTTTTCCTATTTTTCTGGAATTTTCCTGAATTTTTTTCATATTTTTATCTATTTTTCAGGATTTTATTATATATTTAAAACTGTTTAATTTACTTCAATAATTAAATAAATATATATATATATATATATATATATATATAATTAAATATATATATATATATATATATATATATATATATATATTATTTTTTGAGGTGGGTCCGGATCAAACCCGACCCGGTCCAACCGGATCCGGTCGACCCGACCCGGTCGGCCCGACCGGGTCGGTCGGCCCGACCCGATCTCCAACGGGTCGTGGTCGGTCCGACCCTACCCACATAGGTTGGGTCGACCCGACCCGACTCCCATGGTTGTCTTCTCTCAGAGCCGCCGCCGCTCTTTTTTTTTTTTTTTTTTTTTTTTTTTTTTTTGTGAGGAGTTGGGGTTGGCTCCCAACTCCAACCCTAATAGGTTTTGATGGCAAGGGAGATCCCCTTGCCATCTCTCCCGCTCCTCTCTCGATCGGCCATGGAGGCGGATCCTCCATGGCCATGACCACCAAAATCAACAACAACAACAGCAACGACAGTAAAATCAACAACTCACCTTGTTGCTCGATCTCTCTGTCCTTTCTTTATTTCTTCTTCTCCTCCTGATCGTCACACCTTCTATGCTGCGTTTCCTCCTTCTCTCTCTCTGCGGTTGTTTTTTTTTTTTCTTTCATTCTTATCCGATTCCTTTTTCTTTCTTATCCCATTTAGATATATATATATATATATATATATATACATTTCTTTTTATTTTCTTTTTTATTTTTAAATCAAAAGTGTCCTCGAGATTCGCGCAACATGAATCTCGAGACAAACTCAACAACCGAGCAACGTGCATTTCGAGGCACCAACCCGCTTCATTTCAAAATCTCAAAAATTGCGCTACACGCATAACGAGACATATCCAATGTACATTTTACACTATCTCGATCCCGCTCGCATCGCACGCGACTCGAGGCGCGTCCTCGTTCATGTTTGGCCACCGAATTCCTCGCATAGTTAGCATTATCATCTCCAATTGAATTCGGATATACGTATTTCGACGAGTGGGTCCCACATACGACCTTGACTTGACACATGGCACAAGTCAAATTTTCGGGCCGTTACAGTCTTCCCAACGAATTAGAATTTCGTCCTCGAAATTGAAACAAATCTCAAATGACCATGGTGTATGAAGACCCAAGGCCATACCCGCCCAAGGCCATACTCGCCAAGGCCATACCCCCATCTTACTCGCAGTAAAGGTGGGCTCCTCCGCGACGAGCTGGGCTCCTCCGTGACGAGCTGGGCTCCTCCGCGACCTCCAAGCAAAGAACACACCATCTGTCTCCTCCTCCCATCAATATATGCCAGGGCAACATCCTCGCAACATATATTGACATACAATTTACTACAAATGAATATTTTACTTTCGTGATCCACTGTCACTAACGTACGTATATCCGTTGTATATCTGCGAGAATGTAAATCAGTCTCTCTCATCGAGTGAATTTAAACCCAACTCGTACCCTCTATCAGGTTTCGATGGATAGTAATCGGTCATGACGTGACAATAGCATGCATATATTTCTTACTTTGCTATACCTGGCTGTCCATACGCCCATGCAGATACGTTGAAATCTCGCTCCAACTGGAACATGTCCATTTCCTTTCCCATGTGCACGACTAGATCGCTGTCCCTATCTGTGCACTCGACTGGATCTCTGACCCTGTCTCTGGCCACTACCTCTGCCATCAACCCTCTGATGGTACTTATGCTCAAGATCTAACGGTGCTAGCTGATGTACTACACTAGCGTACCTCTACGATGAACCAACTAACTTTGGCGCCGTATACGCCTCATATGGCGGAAACGCAATACGTTACGAGGTTGCTCTCGTGTGCTCCCACGCTCTCACTCATCATAACATTAACTGCACTCCAAAACGTCCACATCGATGCCACCGTAGTGCACAACTAGATATCGGCCTCGCCGAACAACGAAACTGATACGATGCTCGACCTTACATGATTTGGTGTGGCCAAGACGTCATGAATATTTGTTGCTCCGAGATTCGTACCACCGTGAAACTTTTCCGAGTGATGCCGCTAAAACTCGCGAAACTACCTCGCCTGAGTCGTTACTCTCATTCTCGTATCAGCAGGCGCGCTTAACATCTCCTCATGTAAGCACGAGTTCAACACGTTTACTCCAACGCGTTCACTTTTCGACTTTCAAAGTAAATGTGTCCTCGAGATTCGTGCGAAATGAATCTCGAGGCACCACCTCTATGTGTGACCAAAATTGTATCGGATCTCGCAAATTACGTATTTCGAGACACCTCTCAAGTTTCGAACTCGCATTTCCTAATCCAAATCTAATGTGTCCTCGAGATTCGTGCGGCGCGAAACTCGAGACACATTAAAACATATCATCACATTGTTTGTTTGTTTGTTTTTCTCTTCTTTTCAACATGCATTACTTGCACGAGAATTTCCTTTCAGTGCGTTTATTAACGCATCTGAGCAAATTTTAGAATGTGAGAATTCTTGAGATATACCATCTCGTAGGATTTATCCTTAGATGACCATTAATTTTTTTGCTCATTTTGAGTCCGCTATTCGTTTCTTACCTTAATTGTTCCATTCGTTGTATATTATCCAATAACATCAATTTCCTTTATCAATTCCACACCATTTAGAGACTCAAACTTCCATTTCTAGTCTCACTACTTAAGCCTATCCGCGAAGCTGAATTAAATTTAAACAACTCCCGCATTTCCAAGGCACGAGTACTTATTCATGCAGCTCCACTATTCTCAAATACGCCACCATCACCAACATTGTCACATCTGATCCGTGCATGAAGGCAATGTCACACGACCTCATATCAGATGGAAATATAACTTTTAAACATTTTCCTTCTTTGGGTTTGTACCTTCAATTTACCCCACCAATACTCATGCTGATTTTTTACGGACCAAATTGAACATATAACCAAAGAATTTCATCAAAAATTCTGACTAGAAAAATCATTTGGTCGCTCGTAATTGATCCCCCACTCGGCTCAAATGAAAACAAGGACTATACCAAATTTAACTCCAACTCGGCTCAAATTTAACTCCAAACCATTTAAATATAGTTTATGCGTCCCTGCGGTACTATACCAAATTTACATGAAATCCACACCTTTACCACTGATTTGATTCCCGTATCACAATCCAATATCATTAATTATTTCGAGCGGATCCTCTAGAAATACGTGTAGGGTGTTTTACTCAATAAGAAATCAAATGTGTACTCGAGATACGTGCACCACGAATCTCGAGGCAACCCCAATACTTTCACCCATTTGTCCACAATGTTGTAATTACTAAAAATGAAATCACGTATGCAAATGGAACATTGATCACTAATTGATTCCATTTACCACTTATCATTATCATAATCACGATTCCTCGAATCAATCCATCCATGGTCCACAAATACGCCAGGGGTACCAGCCCACCTCGAAACGTATATGAGACAAAAATGTTATAAACATTATCCATTTTCCATTTGCCATTTCTCATTTTCCATTTTCCATATCCGCCAGGTGTTCTACCATTTTCAATTTTTCCAACTCTCCTCACTTCCCAACGAAGACTCAAGTCAGGATCATAGGGTTCCACTCTAACTTCAACCATTCCTAACTTCCGCTTGTTTTGTGTCTCAATTTCGCCCATTAAACTTTCCCCTAGATTCACCTGAACCTAGGCTTTGATACCAACTGTGACGTTGATATCACAATGTTTTACGCCATGAAATTCTCAAAAATTCAGGCTCTGATACCAACTGTGACGGCCCCAATTTTTTACGAATTGGGCTCCGCCCGGCCTAAGCCCACGTGGACCCTCGAGCCAGTCTCGCAGGGTCAACGAGAACCTAGTCAGCCTTCCAATCCATCATTTTACACAATTTCATCATTTTAAGTTGAGTTATTAATATTTTTTTTTAGATTTACAATTTTAGCGGAAACAACTAATACATAACTCAACAAAAAAGATCAGGGAGTTAGGCAACCTAATTGTGGAACCCAGTAAATATAATCAGAGGATAGTAAAATACAAAATATACAAAACTTCACCTAGTTATGAAGTCTTCACTCGCTACTGTCGCGACTCGCACTCGATCAAATATAAAAATGACGAGCCCTGTGTAAGTAAATCCAAAGAGGACATATACACAACATTTCACAATATCCAAAACAACGTTCACGATATCCAAAGCGATCGAATTCATGCAAATATATCGAAAGGAATAAAGAACGCATGAATATACCAGATCGTAAACAATCCATCGATGAGTGATGCCAAATAACAAGGAGTCCCGACAAAAAGTCGTTGAGTCGCAACAAAAGCCCAACAGACTCGGGTCGGGGCGAGCCCCCTTGCCTCACTACCCTAACCCCTGCCGACTATGAGATATCTACGGACCCGGATAAGTGCCCCCAATGTATACTCAATTGGGAGATATCGACGGCGTACGGATAAGAGCTCATATTCGCAGATAAACAGTAACCATGACTCGCTTGCCAATGGACCCCCTCAATCGACAACAGTTTAACGATAGCTATCATCACAAGCAGTGAACAACAATAAAGCTATCACAACAATAAACAATAGTCAATGGAGAAACATGAAATACTGTATAAATTTCTAACTGGTTTACTTACCTCACACATCCATTCCTAAGTTATCCGGCTTCCGTCGCGTTGATGTACGCACCCAAACCCCGTAATAGCTCATCTAGGATCCTAACAGTTGAAAATGTATCAATTTAGATTCCAGCTTAATGATTTAACATCCCGAATTTTGTCGACATCGGTCAAAATTGAGTTCGACAACAATTTGCCGACTTCACGTTTTTCGAGGTAAAACCCCGTATAACGCCTCGACCGACTCGCGAATTCTTCACTTTTTATGAGAATATTGACGTTTTATTGATTTGGGTCACAAATATATTTTTTCCTATTTTTCAGAAATTTTCCGAATTTTTTTCATATTTTTATCTATTTTTCAGATTTTATTATATATTTAAAACTGTTTAATTTACTTCAATAATTAAATATATATATATATATTATATTGAGGTGGTCTCGGGTCAAACCCGGTCCAACCGGATCCGGGTCGACCCGACCCGGTCTCCAACCGGATCTGGGTCGACCCGACTCCCATGGGTTGGGTCGACTCGACCCGACTCCCATGGTTGTCTTTCTCGCGCCGCCGCCGGCGCCGGTTTTTTTTTTTTTTTTTTTTTTTTTCTTGTGAGGAGTTGGGGTTGGCTCCCAACTCCAACCCTAATGGGTTTTGATGGCAAGGGAGATCCCCTTGCCATCTCTCCCGCTCCTCTCTCGGTCGGCCATGGAGGCGGATCCTCCATGGCCATGACCACCAAAATCAACAACAACAACAACAACGAAAGTAAAATCAACAACTCACCTTGGAGCTCGATCTCTCTATCCTTTCTTTATTTCTTATTCTCCTCCTGATCGTCACACCTTCTATGTTGCGTTTCCTCCTTCTCTCTCTCTGCTATTGTTTTTTTTTTTTTTTCATTCTTATCCGATTCCTTTTTCTTTCTTATCCCATTTAGATATATATATATATATACATTTCTTTTTATTTTCTTTTTTATTTTTAAATCAAAATTGTCCTCGAGATTCGCACAACATGAATCTCGAGACAAATTCAACAACCGAGCAGCGCGCATTTCGAGGCACCAACCCGCTTCATTTCAAAATCTCAAAAATTGCGCTACATTCATAACGAGACATATCCAATGTACATTTTACACTATCTCGATCCCACGTCTGCACGCGACTCGAGGCGCGTCCTCGTTCATGTTTCGGCTCACCGAATTCATCGCATAGTTAGCATTATCATCTCCAATTGAATTCGGATATACGTATTTCGAAGATTGAGTCCCACATACGACCTTGACTTGACACATGGCACAAGTCAAATTTTCGGGCCGTTACACCTGCAATCTCTACTCCATTAATATCGGCTGTAAGACACAATTGTTTATATAGGTGAGCCAGAGTTGCACTACCCCAACTGTATTGTCCTGCCGCCTCAAAATCCTCCAAAGGCGTCGGTAGTGTAGAAAATCCGCGAACGTTTCTTTACTTCCATGCCCTTGTAAGGTTTAACAATTATGCATAGGAGGGTGGGTGGTTTCACCAACACCATGGGTTGGTCTTCGTTGCTCTCTTTCTGGCTCCTCCGATCTTTCCGAAATGACTCCAATTTCTTTCTCAATTTCATCATATTATTTTGTGTAATGATAATGTCCGACTCATGTGAAGAAACTTCTAGTGTTTCCTCTAGCTCGCTCAAATACTCATCATCAAACTCAACACTTTTTAATGTAGTAGCATTCACGATCTCATCTGATTCAGAAACTGGTTGTGGACTACACAACTTTTTCTCGTTGTCATATGCTGAAGCGTGGCATTCAATTGAATAAGTTGAGTTTCCAAGTTCTACAAGCTTGAAAACTCACGTGAAAATTGTTGAAGCTATGAAACCGCTGTTGATGATCTAGTAATTTCTTCATCATATCTTCCGAGGAGGTAGTTTGTTGAAATTGTTGGTTCTCTTCATGAAACTGTTGATGACATTGTTGAAAAGGTAGTTCTCTAAAGATTAAGTCATTCATCATGTCTTGCATAGACCTCTCTTCATGTTGATGAGTCCGTGGACTTGACATGAGCCCAAAGATGTCGGGTTGTAGCGATGCATAACTAGACTAGTGATGATTCTAATACTTTGGATAGTAAGGACAATCATATATGGAATGAGAATACTCTTCACAAATTTCGCAAACCTCGACCTGTTGAACAAAAGAATGCATGCTAGAAAATTGATGTCAATTATGTGACATGCCTACCTATTCACACCATGATAGTATGAGTATTCGTATCGACTATAATTATGGAAGTAGGAGGCCATTATGGAATTACCTGTAAAAATGTTTAGAACAAGGGACTAGATACAAAATAAAAAATAAAATAAAGAAAATAAAAGAAAACCAAAGAAAGAAAAGACCAATCCTCGGCAACGGCGCCAAAAATTGAAGTGCACCGAACGTGTCAATAAAATAATATATCTAAACCAACTATTTTGTAGATAGTGGCAAAGGGTCAATCCCACGAAGATTGACATTCTTTCTAAGGTTTAAAAAAATCAAAAAGAGAAATTGGGGTTTAAGAGAACGAATGATATATCTAATCTAAATATCAACAAAATAAATAAAACAATGAAAATAATTTGAAAACAATTAATAAAAAAACACCTATACAAGTTCGGTTCAATAAAAAATTGGATTTAATCTTCAATTTATGTAAAATATGCAAATCAAAATATCCTAGTGTAGCTATAGACTCGGTAACGTACGCGGTTCCTCGCACTTCCTAATCTAGGTAACTAAAGTACGGCGGTGACTTTTTCCCTAGTTAAACGTATAACCATATACTCGAGCGCATTGGATTTAACACAATGACCACAATGAGTTTCGTGAAGAAACTACACCTAGACAATCGGATCACTAGTGTGTCTGATTTAGCCTAGATTCCTAAGGTATTCAATCGATCCCAAAAAGGCAATTCAATTGGTAGGGTCAATTGCCACTAGTGTGGTCTTATTGCACAAGTACGGGTGCTTACGACTCACTGACAAATAAATCAAGGTTTAAATATGAATTTAACCTCAATTATTTAAATAATACCAAAGAAAAAAAATAATAATGAAAATCAATGAATATAAAATATATAAATCTCACAAATCCATGAATATGCGCAATCGAACCTTCATCCCAATTTTGATTAGGCTATGAACTTAGTGCCTCATAGAAGAATACAAAAGAAATAGAATAAAACAAGAGTGGGAGAGGAAAGGAAGAAGAATCGACCAAGAGATGAGAATGAATAATAGCTGATAGGTATCGGAATATATAAGTCGGTCTTTCTTAATAATATCCTAAAGTTCTAATTTCCAAAAACTACCAAAATCGGTCCAAATTGGTGCATCTTTAATGATACATGCGCCGAGCAGTATCACACGACTTCTGGGGGTTTAATTTCATGGTCTTGCCACGTGTCAATCACGGATTGGATGAGCAGCTTGGCGTGCAGACGTGGCAAGCGCTGGTTGACGAAAAGCTGCTACTATGCACGCGCTAGCGAATGGAGTGAGGCCACGTGGTGTTAGCTGGAGGAGAGAAACTCGCATGAAAAACGCGCGAAGGCGTGGGAGGCAGGATTGCTGCGTATCGAGAGAACCATCTAAAGGCTATTGAAGCGAGGAGAATTTGCCTGGTTGTGACGTGCTGGACCCCTGCGGACGTATGGGTGTGACACGTGCCACGGGGATAAGATGTGAGGGCATGCTGGCCCAATAGGAAGCTTTCACGTGGCAGTGGCTGGACGTAAAGAGGAAACACACGACTTGTGCATCAATTTAGGAGACGCGCACGTATATCGAGGCTCGTCAAGGGCTGTGATGTGACGTAACTAATTTGTGTTACTGTTGTGCGTCACTTAGGTTGCTCCTCATCACTAAAACAAGTGTGCAATGCGTGTCTCGAGACAGATCCTCTGGCATCTGATCACTGCGTATAAATACTCCATTTCGCATGATTTTTCGCCACGAATTCAATCGTGCACTCCAAAATTCCTGAAAATAACAAATAAATGCAATTAGGCTAGTATTTTGGAGACTTAAACATAAAATATATATAAATAAACTATATATAATATGAATAATCAATGACTTATAGAATACCCCTAAACTTAGACTTCGCACGCCCCTAGCAAATGTGTAAATGACAAAACAGAAGTAAACTAGACTCCTAATATAGTTATGCCCTGACTCAACTAATCATATACCCGATTCAAAATTCATGAAGTTCCTTTAGTTTACATAGTCGCCAAGTTAACATGCCACTCAAGAAATTTCGGAGTTATGATATATGAATAACTGCAACCCAAACACAACTAAGATCACATTTTAAAGATGTAGACTTGGTCAAGACAAAAGTCATCAACTACTCACGAGTTTTTTTGGTCTATATTTTAAAGCACACAAGTTTACAAGCTCACTTAATCTAGTTATAAGCATTTGAGCTAAATCTTTTATTTGAGGAGTTCTCATAAAATTTCGCCTTTATTTTTTCATATTCTCGATTTTTTTCTCCATTTTTTTTCCAGTGATACGACCCCTACTCCATTTCTTGTGGACCGCTTTTCTCTTTTTTTCCCACTATAAGTTTCATTTCTCCATTTCATGTGGAAACTGTGGGACTCTCAATATTAAGAAAACTCCTGTTAGCTCTTCTCACTTCCACTATGATCAAAGAAATTCCTCAATGTAGGTTGAAATGTATTAACATAAGACTTAATCATCATAGTAAGTCCTAATCATGAAATCATAAATATGCTGGGCTACAAACTCGAGTGAGTGTTTCTCCTAGTTTTTCTTAAGTTTCAAGAAAAAAAGGCAACCATAATGTACTTATCCACAACCAAAGGCACGAAACAAAATCTTGGGTGACTCTAAACAATATAAAAGGAAAACTATACTAACTATATGCATGAAAGTGTATCAACTCCTAATAAAAAAAAAGAAAGAAAGAGAGGAATGGAGGGAAAATAAATTAAAGAATAAGAGATACTAAACACCATAATTACCATCCGTCAATCGCATATAACTGCATATAATTGAAAAATATTGAAATGATCTCACCTATGGTCTTTCGCAAAGAAGTCCGTCCAACTCAATCTACAAATTCTAAAGTACCCCAAACTTATTTCGAACCCTGTCATCAAGATTCAAAACAAGTCAAAGAATCCACACAACAAAAAGAAAAAGAATAGTAATGAAAAAGAACATGGATAAATAAAATAATAAGATGATACAAATGCATGCATAACAAAAGTCTCTAAAAACTAGTAAATACACAAAATCGCACTATGGAATAGAATCATCATAATAAGAGTAAGAACTAATAAGCAGAGGAGTTAACTTAAATAATTCTCACCAAATCTCGCAAGTCCGAAGTCTTTCAACTAAAGGTGAAATCTACAAGATGATGTAATGAAGTCTTGGGTTTTGGGTATACCAAAGACCCTCCACTAATGCGGCGACTTAAGTTGGATATGTCCCAACCAAGTCTCAAAACGCCTAAAATCCTAATAATATGTTAATTTCCAAAAAATGCTCAAATTATGTCGGAAAAAATATAATCCAAAGCCAAACCTAATAAAACTCATGGGGTGCTCCAGTGCCTTCAATTGATAAAGAAAATGACGATTACTTTCCCTAAATCTCTCTATGAGTTCAGTCCACAAATCACAAGTAGAAGTGCTATAAAGAAATGCATCGACAATTTCCTTAGCAATTGAATTTAAAAGGCCAAATTGTTACCATACAATCCACTCCACTCTAGCGCTCAAAAAATCGGATTAGATTCCTCTGGTCGTGCAAATTTTCCATCAATAAAACCTAGTTTCATCTTTGCTCCCAAGGCAATCTAGGACAAATAACTCAGACTAGTGAGCAAATTAGTAACCAAAACCATTCCTAGATGGTTGGTGTTCTGCAAATGTAGTGTCACTTCAATGCCAGAGACAACTGAATCAGTTGTGTTCACCAAATGCTTAAGATCTTGTACGTTCGACATGACGAAACCCTAAGTCAAATCGACTAACAAATTCAAAAATCTAACTACCAAAAAACGAAAGAAGAATAAATTCACCAATCAAATCCTCTCAGAAACAAAACCTTGATATCAAATCTTTTATCGCCTCACTAACGAATCAATAAATCTAGGTTTTGCAATCAAGAATACAAAATGAAGAGTTACGACAAAACTCTCTCTGATACCATGTACAAACACATCATAGTAATAAAACCTAAAACTTTTAATTCATTTCAATAATCTACACATAATTCATTTTAGGGGTGGGCAAAGGTTTCTGTAAAATCACCCAAACCATCTAAACCGAGTGGTCTAGTGTGATTTTTTTTTAAATTAGCAGTTTGGGGGTGGTTTAGAAAACTTAAAAATCGTGATTACGCGGTTTGGTGATAGTTTTCATTTATGAAAAATAATAGTTCAATAAACCACAAAACCACCCCCAAACTTGGAATTGAATTGAATGGAGTTGAAGTCTTTTTCATGTTTTTCGAGCTTTGAAAATGAACTAAGACTCATAATTTTGATTGAGTTCATGTGTTTTATTGTGTTTTTGGCGGTCATATATAGACATATATATGTTTTTTTACATGTTTTGTTGATGGAGATGTATGGACTTGTATGGAATGTGTGGCAATTTTTATTTTTATTTTTGGAAATGTGTCGCAGGAAAATCGCAAAACCAAATCGATCAAACCGCGTAAATCACGATCGGTTTGGTTGCGATTTTGAGGGTTCGCAGTTTGGTGATGGTTTGCAAAATGATTAAATTGTGAACCCCGGTTTTGCGGTTTGATGGTTTTCACCACCAAACCGCGGTTTGTGCACCCCTAGTTCATTTACACACATGTGTGTATATATATACATATACATAATAGAGCTCAAATACATACCCATGTCATGGGAACGATATATCTCACCGTTTAATTACTATGAGATTTTAATCTAATGATTGATGTAGTGCATTTAATGCAAAACACATTAAATGCTTAATAAATACTATATAATTAGGTTTCATAGTAGAAGCACTATATATGTATATGTATATAAAAAGAAATTCTACTATGTCGATCTTTTTAAATCACCATCTATGGTGATTTTTATTCTTGACCATTGGATTTAAATCCAATGGTCAATTTGATAGCTACATTAATGACACTTCAATGTGTGCACAAGTACTAAGAAGTTATATTATTTATTAGATTAAAATCTAATGGTCAAAAATAAAAATCACCAATGCACGATGATTTTCCCCATATATGGTATATATATATGGTAGTGCTAGGAGAACACTTGGTTTGACATTGCTGATGTTGATCATGCCTCGTCACCACACACTACATGCCATTGCCAACGTGGACGTGCCACATCAAATTTGCATTTTGGTTTTCCAATGAAACTGACGCTCCCATCAATTAAGTCACGTCAAAGGTCAGGTTTTGGTCAAATCGTATCACACGTGTACTGAGGCCATTATGACTTTTGATTTCTTACCCACAAGCTACATTTTCTCTTGGTTTTTAAAGAGAACAAACAACCTTGAGATCTAAAACACCACTTTGAGCTAAGGCAAAAGAAGAGAGGAAGAGCCAAGAAGGAAAGGAACAAAACGAATCAAGGCAAAATCAATAAGGACGCAAAGAGATGAATGCCCTAGTTATTGGTTTCATCAATTTTGTAGTTCTTTAAATCGTTAAATATTGGTTTCATCAAGTACTTCAACATCCGTCTCGTACCTGCGACGAAGTGTCACTAGAGATTATCACTTATTCCGTGCCTGAAGATGTCATAAGTTTGTCCGTGCTAGACAACACCTCCATCTCATCCCGATAAGATTCATCTAACTACAAAGACAACAACAAAATCAAAACAAGTACGGTTAACAACTATTCAATGAAGGCATAACAAGATGCACAACAAAATCAAATATCGATGATGCCCTCATTGGCAGAAATCGCATCCTAACCATATGTACAAGTGTTTTCGATGTTGTAAGTCACATTGCAACTATAACAAACTTGAACAACAAAATGCAGAGAAGTACAAACTAACATAGAAGGAACTCAACGTATACTAACATGGCACAAGAAAATAGACATCCAAATCAAATCATCTATAGATGAAATGAAGTTGTGTGCAACCAAAGATGTGCAGACCAACGTACAAACAAGATATTCCTTTCTTTGAGTAAAAAAACACATACCTTGATGTCAATGAAATTGTCCATGGAGGAATTGAATCTTTGAGAAAGTAACAATAATGGTTGAGATTCCTCTGTTGGCTTTTGCTGGAACTTTGAGCTCACCTTGCCAGACAAATATTCGAGACAAAAGGGAGGTTATGAGATTTTTGCACTTCATCTTTTGATTTTTTTTTTTTTTTTGCCTTTTTTGCCAGTTGATACGACAGTACTTTCACCAACTCACAACAACCACATCGAGCACATGGTGTCAATAGTTGTCAAAAGTGTATTTTTAACATTTTTCCTTATGGTGACACTCAATTTGACACACCTATATTTCTAGCTCACATTGCCATGTCACCTATCCAATTTGCCATGTCACTTGCCACGTAGGCAATGTCAAACTAAGTGTCATAAGTAGTGTTATCATAGAATTTACACACACACACACACATATTATTTTAGAACGTTACATTTCATTGAAATCAAACTAATACATATAATGAAATTTGTTTCTCATCATTTACATGACAATTATTAAGATTTGGACAAGTTCAAAAACAATTTACAATCAAATCGATGAAACAAACAGCAAAAAACCTGCTGTTCATGCAGTCGAGTTACGAAATGGAGATCTCAAGAGCAGCAAATTTGTGCTTCCATCAATTTGACACACCTATATTTTCAGCTCACATTGTCGTGTCACCTATCCAATTTTGCCATGTCACCTGCCACGTAGGCAGTGTCAAACTAAGTGTCATAAATAGTGTTATCATAAAATTATTCACACACACACATATATTATTTTAGAACGTTACATTTCATTGAAATCAAACTAATACATATAATGAAATTTGTTTCTCATCATTTACATGGAAACTATTAAGATTTGGACAAGTTCAAAAATAGTTTACTATCAAGTCGATGAAACAAACAAAAAAAACATGTTGTTCATGCAGTCGAGTTACGAAACGACGAAATGGTTTGATCCAACTTGAAAACAATTTAAGCATTTAACCTAGAAAGAAGAAAAAAAGTTCATTTCTATTTTTTTTTTTTTAAGAAGCTACCATGGAGATCTCAAGAGCAGCAAATTTGTGCTTCCTTCAATTTTTAAGACGGGGTTTGACAATGAAATTCTGGCGACGGATTGGGTTCATTGCTACTGGAGGTCCGGCCATACGAGGCCATGCATGGAATTTCTTAACAGTTTCTTCCCACCATTCCTTGTCCGATACAATTTTGGGTACTGTGGTGCCTAAATCCAAGTCATGGATTAACGAACTAAAATGTTTAGAAAAACCTTACATGTTTGATGTTTCTGAAATATATCTATTAAATGATACCTCCAAATAGCTTTCTGTCAGCAATTATAACATTTGTTGCATAAGCAACTAAGACAGACGTCAATATAGCTCCATCGATCTTGGCTGCCATTGATTAGCTGCACAATGAAGGTCACACAACAATAGTAAGAATACCAAAGATTGCAGCTGGAAGCTGTAGTTCACGGTCGCTCTTGACAAGAATGAAAATGCATACAACATACAAATGCATGCAAGCAAAAAGAATACGATAAATTGTGCAAAATTTAGTAAAGAAACATAAATTTATACAAATATGTAAAACACAAGAAGCGATCGAGAAGAAAATGTGTAATTCAGTTCCGCCCCTAATGATAAAAATGAACATATCCGCGCCAGCAATCTAGAAGTCACCTAAACCGATACCTAATGAAAATAATTACTATAACAAGGGATATGATTATACAAAGCTTTCACATCATAATTGTTCATTAAACAACAGCAAAAGCAACAAAAGTACATCATTAGCATAAAGAAATAATAAGTGTTGTTGAAACAATTATAAAAAACATAGGAAATAGTGGGGGACTCCCAAAAGAAACAATAACATAATAGCCTAAAAAATAACACGGCTGAAGCCTGCAATAAATCTTCTACAAAAAACTCAACTCCAAAATTATTTTCCTTAAATTGTTTCAAAAGATGGATTTTCATTCAACATCATATCTATTTAACAAAAAGAACGTAGCGAAAGACTGATAAAAAATTAAATTAAGTGAAAAAAATAAAAAAACAAGAAGGAAAAATGTTTGCAAAAAGCAGTAACTGCAGTAACTATTGCATTCACTCTCACATTGATTTATAAGATAGCAAAGAGTATAGGTGTAACTAAAATCCTAGAGCAAATCTCTTCCCCAAAGTTTTGTTCTTCTACCTCTTGACAATAGAGCAAACACTTCTACTGTGGGCACAAAAACTTATAGAAGTCCATTTGCAATGTTTATTAAGTACTACTTTTTCTTTTACAATATAGAGATTCACCTAGTTAAGTGGTCACTGTTGACGCGCGCCGAACGCGTCAATAAAATTAAAATACCTAAACCAACTATTTTGTAGAATAGTGGCAAAGGGTCGATCCCATAGGGATTGATAATCTTTCTAAGGTTAAAAATAATGAAAAGGGAAATCGAGGGTTTTAAAGAATGAATAAATTAACTAATGTTTATAATAAATAAACAAAACAATGAAAATAATTTGGAAACAATTAATAAAAATACCTAGGTCAAGACATACAAGTTCAGTTCGATAAAAGATTGGATTTGGTCGTCGATTTATGTAAAATATGCAAATCAAAATATCCTAGTGTAGGTATAGAACCGGTAACGTACGCAATTCCTCGCACTTCCTAATCTTGATAGCCAAGGTACGACGGTGACGATTTCTCCAATCAAACGTATAACCCTATACTCAAGCGCATCGGGTTTAACATGTTGACCGCAATAGGTTTCGTGAAGGCACTACACCTAGACAACCGAATCACTCGTGTGTCCGATTTAGCTTAGATTTCTAAGGTATTCAACTTGTCCCAAAAGAGACTAATCAATTGGTAAGGTCAATTGCTACTAGTGTGGTCTTATTGCACAAGTACGGATGCTTACGACTCACCGACAAATAAATCAAGGTTTAAACAAGTGTTTAACTTCAATTGTTCAAATAATACCAAAAAAATAAAATAAAAATGAAAAGATTGAAATTAAAATATATAAATCTCACAAATCCATTGATACGCGCAGTCAAACCTCCCTCGCAATCTTGCCTAGGCTAGGGGTTTTAGCCTTTCATGGTTGAAGAACACCAAGAGAAAAATAAAAAAAAATAAAAAATGGGAGAAAGGAGTTTGGCCGGAATGGCCGAGTAGAAGATGATCCCCCCTCTAGAAGACGCCGTGAGAAAAATATATATAAACCCCTTTTTCGTCCGTTCTTGCCTTTTTTTTTCCTTTATTTCTATTTCTTCCTATCTTTTCTTTCTTCCATGCATATCCCTTTCATCTATTATATTATAATATTAGAATATATATATAATATTCCTATTAAAACCAAAACATTCCTAACTTATATCCTTAAATCACGCAAGCACCACTTGACACATGTATGCCTAGTTGTCCGCTACATCATCTATTTAGTGTCTCACGTGTGGGCCTCGCCAAATTTGCGTTGAGATACGTGCTAGCATGACTTTCGGTGTAAAACGGATCCAGACATATGAATATTCGATTTTGCGTAGTTTTTCGCATCGGATTTAACCGCGCACTCCAATAACCCTAAAAATAATAAATAAACGCAATTAGGCTAGTATTTTGGAGACTTGATAACAAAAATATATAGATAACCTATATATAATATTACATAATTAACGACTAAACACTGGTCACCAGTTGAACCATAATATTTGGTATGCCTGTTATCGAGAATATCCGGAATGCCTGTCGTCAGGAATATTTGGCATGCCCGATAACAGTCACCGGACTCACTACCATCACGATTACTCCCAAACTTTGATAGCACGAATCGACGAAGGAATACTTTTACCTGTAACTTTTTTTCTCGGCTTACAAGGGAAATTTGAACTGGTGAGTGTGATTACACGGTCGTTAAGAAGTCAAAACTTAGTTGCCAAAACATCTCCAGTGAATGGACGAGGCATCACATGTCCTAAAGACAAGGTTGGGGAAGGTTGTGCGTTCGACTCATGATGGAGTAAGTTTGTTGTTTTTCATAAAAAAATATAAAAACCAAAACTTAGTAATGAATCTCAACATGTACATTCAACAAGTAGAGAATTAAGTCAAACAAAATGCTTCAACAACTAATCACTGCAAACTCAAATTGCTCAATGAGGTTAATGATTCCTAGTCTAACAATAAAATTATATATGATATTGAGCTTAATGCAATGTGAATTATAACATATGATAAAGAAAGCAAATTTTTTGTAAGTTTATCAAAGCAAAGCAACAGTTTGTTAGTTAGTTTAGTTTGGTTGGTTAACATATAAGATTTCACCATAAAGAAAGACGTTATTTTAACTTTTTTTGACAGTTAAGTTGGTTAAAATACTTACACCACCGAACTAGGTTAGTTAACCTTAAGTTTAGTTTAGTTAGTTAGTTAGTTAGTTTAGTTTGGTTAGGTTTTAGTTTAGTTTGGTTTGGTTAGGTTAGTTAAGGTTTGTTAGTTTAGTTTAGTTAGTTAGTTAGTTAGTTAGTTTGGTTTGGTTAGGTTAGTTAAGGTTAGTTAGTTTAGTTTAGTTAAGGTTAATTAGTTAGTTAGTTTAGTTTGGTTTAGTTAGGTTAGTTAAGGTTACTTAGTTTAGTTTAGTTAGTTAGTTAGTTAGTTAGTTAGTTTAGTTTGGTTATGTTAGTTAGTTACTTAGTTTAGTTTGGTCTTGTTAGGTTAGTTAGTTTAGTTTAGTTAAGATTACTTAGTTATTTAGTTTAGTTTGGTTTGGTTAGGTTAGTTAAGGTTTGTTAGTTTAGTTTAGTTATTTAGTTAGTTAGTTAGTTAGTTAGTTTAGTTTGGTTAGATTAGTTAATGTTAGATAGACATGTGGCCAGCCACGTCACCGCCACGTCACCGAGGCCAAATTCAACTAATAACGCCTTTAGAAAAGGCGTCATTAGATGGTGGTGACGTGGCGGTGACGTGGCTGGCCACATGTATAGATAGCGCCTTTTCAAAAGGTGCTATCTATACACAACGCCGCCACGTCACCACACCATAACCGACATCACACAATAATGCCTTCTCACAAGACGTTATTGCCTACATTAGGAATTTCAAAACAAACCACCCTATTTTATTGAAATAAATTGTAAATGCCCCTAGTTTTGGAAAAACACCTTGAATTTGCAGCACCAAAGATGGAGCTACAAATGGACGATTGAGATGCACCAAACGTATCTGGTAACCGACTTTGCTAGCTAGCTGGCATGCCTGTGCCCGTGCTTGTGTGTGTTGATGATGAGACGATCCATGAACAAGACACGGAATCGAAAGCCTTATCTCTTCTTCTTCTTCTTTTCTTCTTTCTTTGTTCTCACCTAATTCATGACGTTGTATGATATTTAATTGTACGTTGCATGTTTTTAAGTGAAACCCTTTTATCGATTTTAATTAGATAAAGAAATTTGAGTTTATAGACTCGATTTTGATTAGATAAAGGAGTTTGAGTTTTGAAATTTAACAACACTTTGTAAATTATGTTTCTTTAGATTTAAAATTTAACAACACTTGTAAATTATGTGTCTTTAATTTCAAAATCTAACAACACCTATAAATTATGCGTCTTTAAATTTAAAACTTAACAACACTAGTAAATTATATGTCCTTAAATTTAAAGTCTAAAAACACTTCTAAATCATGTGTCTTTATATTTAAAGTCTAACAACACTTGTAAATTATGTGTCCTTAGATTTGAGATTTAACAACACTTGTAAATTATGTGTCTTTAAATTTAAAACTTAACAACACTAGTAAATTATATGTCCTTAAATTTAAATCTTGACAACACATGTAAATTAAGGTCCCCAAATTTTAAATTTGGTGTCAGTGATTTACCAAGCGTCTCTAATATATGAGACACTTATAAACTATGCGTCTTTAAATATTGAAACTTGACAACACTTACTGTTTGTGTCATCATTTTTAATTTTAGCAACACTTATAAACTATGCGTCTTTAGAATTGAAACTTGACAACACTTTTAAATTAGTGTCTCCAAATTTTAAATTTGGCAACACTTTTTTAACAAGTGTCCTTAATTTTGAGACACTTGTACATTATACGTATCGAGATTTTGAATTTGACGACGTTTTAATATCAAGTGTCCTTAATTTGGAGACACTTATATGTTAAGCGTCTTAAAATTTTAAACTTGGCAATGCTTATATATCATGTGTCTCTAAAATTAAAATTTGAAGACATTTTTTATTAGTATTGGCAAAAAAGTATTGCTATAGACCCACTTTGTTGTAGTGGTGGGTCCACCACTAAATGTCCTTAAATCTGTTATCTCTACCTCTATCTGTTCTTCACTCTCTCACTTCAACAACACTCAGAACAAATTTCCACCTCTCCAAATTTCTCTCTGAATCACTCAAACCTCTTCATAGTCCTGTGACTCACTCGCCTCATCCCCCGCTTTTCTTACTATGTTTAAAGAGATAAGTTTCATATTTTATGCTGCCATGCTTTCAGTGTTTTTTCAAAAGTAGGGTAAATTTACATTTTAATTCATAAAATAGGGAGGTTTTTTTTTATTAACCGAAATAGGCAATAACGCCTTTTCAAAAGGCGTTATTGTGTGTGGTTGGTTTGGTTGGCGCTGACGTGGCGGTAACGTGACATGGGTTTGTACAGATAGCGCCTTTTCAAAAGGCGCTATCTGTACATGTGGTCGCCACGTCACCGCCACCTTACCGTGGCTAGCCACGTGTATAGATAGCGCCTTTTCAAAAGGCGCTATCTATACAAACCGACGCCACGTCACTGCCACCTCACAAATAATAATTAAAAAAATTAAAATTATGAAAAAATTAAACTGATTTATATAAACTGTAAATTACAGAAAATAGATTAAAATATATAAAAAATTCTGAAAAATTCTCGAAAAATATGAAAAATAGGGAAAGCTAGAAAAAAAATGAGTTCGAGGCTTTTCGTGCGTTCGACACCCTGGTATAATTCGAAAAAGGGTGCTAAAACCTTAATTTTTATGAAAATAAAAATGACAAATCTATAATCACATACTATAATTGCATGTAATGCGACCCTAAAATTTTAATTGGTATAAATGGACACCAGGGACGTAGGAGTCAAGTGCACAAATCGAGGCGTGAGCGGGACGTCTTGAGGACGAATTACGAATTTCGAGGTAAGTAAACCAGTTAGAAATGAGTTTTCCCTATTTTCATATTTTTTGAGAATTTTTCCGAATTTTTTCATAATTTTTATCTATTTTAATCTATTTTCTGTAATTTACAGTTTATATAAATTAGTTTAATTTAATTTAATTTTAATTATTATTTTATTAATGGGGGTGGATGTGCCCACTTGCATGCCGGGCGTTCTTCTTGGTTCCCATTATTGTCGTCACATGAAATTGCTGATGTACACGCGTCGTCTCTGGCCGCTCCGTCCCTCGCCGCTGGCCGACATCGTCGTAGTCGAGCGATCTCGACAATTAGATATGCATCGTATTGCGTGTAGCGCGAGTATCGAGATTTTGAAATGATGCGGGTTGGAGCATCGAGATGCGCGTATTTGGTCGGTTGTTGAGTTGTCTCGAGATTCGCGAGGACACTTTTGATTTGTAATAAAAAAAGAAATTAAAAAGAAAATGTATATATATATATATATATATATATATATATATATATATATATATATATATAAAGATTTGGATAAGAATAAAAAAAAGAGAAAAACAGTTGAACGAGAGAAAGAAAAAAAGTGATCGGGAGAAGAGGAAAAGAAGTGGGGAGGCGGAACTCCCGAGCGCAAGCGAAAGGCATCAGCGCCAATGACGACGAGAAGGACGACGGGCCGATCTGGCAAGAATAGCTGAGGCGACGCACGACGCGTGGAGCGCAAGCTCCTCGAACAAATGCAGATCAATAACAATGACAGATCAATGATCAACAAAGATCATTGATCAATGTAACAAGACACTTTGTACACGATGAAACTATGTAATACGATTTTATTTCATCAAAAATTAATCTGTGTATTACATTGTACCGCTTATATATAAAATTTACATGGTGTACATTGTACCCCCTTGTTACAACCGCCTAGAACAAACTAACATGAACTGTAGTACATTACACCTGAATATATGATTCAATACATAGTTATCAACTAACATAAACAACACCACCTTTATGTATCATAGCATAGCAATGACTCTGTCACACCAAATTCTTTCCACACCAAAGACCAGCAAGCATCAACTCGTACATAATTCTACATCCCCCTCAAGATGGAAGTCTATGCCAATCACATAGACCCATCTTGGACAATAAATCGAGAAAACAAAGAAGTTCGATAAAGATTTTGTAAATAAATCACCAATTGTAACCGAGTAGAAATGTCTTGAGGAAGAACAAATCCACACTTAAAGCTGATGTCTAACCAAGTGGCAATCAATTTCTAAATGCTTAGTACGTTCATGAAAAACTGGATTAGCGGATAGATGTATTGCAGCTTGGTTATCACACCAAAGTGGAATTGGAAGTGAAGTAGGAACATGTAAATCCTTAAGAATATATGAAATCCATAACAACTCACAAACTGTGGAAGACAAAGCTGCGATATTCGAAGCAATGAGAGGACTTGGACACCGTAGCTCGCTTCTTAGCTTTCCAAGAAACCAAAGAAGATCCCATGAACACACAATAGCCAGTGATAAATTTCCTTGAAATAGGACAAGCAGCCCAGTCTGAATCACAATAGGCAACGATAGAAAGATCTTGCTGGACAGGGAAGAACAGACCCTTGGAAGGAGTACCCTTAATATATCTTAAAACATGAAGGGCAGCAGACCAATGTTGCTTTGTAGGGGCTTGAACATACTGACTTAATTGTTGTGTGGCAAAGGTAATATCAGGACGAGTGAATCCTAGATAAAGAAGACGACCAATAAGTCTTCTATATCTGTCAACTTCAAGTAACAAAGGTGAATCAGGATCTGTAAATTTGCAATCACGAGGGAGTGGAGTAGCAGCTGGTTTAGCCATGAGAAGACCAACATCAGTAAGTAGATCAAGAACATACTTGCGTTGATGAACATAGAGACCTGAAGAAGATCTAACCAATTCCAAACCCAAGAAATAACGAGCTTGACCAAGATCCTTAATGGTAAACAATGTATGTAAAAAGGTCTTGACTTGATCAATTAAGTCAAGTGAAGTACCGATAAGAAGAACATCATCAACATACACCGAAGCACTACCAAAAATGACCAAGCATTATTGTAAGTAAACAAGCGAGGATCATGAGCAGATTGAGTAAAACCAAAAGTTTGAAGCTTGGTTGTAAGCTCATGATTCCATTGGCGAAGCCTCGCTTCAAACCATATAGAGATCTATGAAGTTTGCGAGACTTGATTAGGTGAAACCACATTATAACCATCAGGTGGCTTCATGTACACATCTTCATCTATGTATCCATGTAAAAAGGCATTGTTAACATCCAATTGATGTAAGGGCCAATCTCGGAAAATTTGCTAAAGATAATACAATTCTAACAAGTGACATTCTTGGCAACCTTTGGAGAAAAGGAATCAAAGTATAATCAACACCTTCAATTTGATTAAAACCTTTTGCAACCAAACGAGCCTTACACCTATCCAATGAACCATCGAGGATGAAGTTTAACCTTGTAGATCCACTTAGAACCAATGGCTTTCTTACCAGGTGGTAGAGTAGTAAGACTCCAAGTTCCATTAGTTTCTAAAGCTGTAACTCTTTGTCCATTGCTTCAATCCAAACAGGATCATGTTGAGCTTGAATATAAGCTGGTAGGTTCTTTTATATTTGAAAAGCAATGAACTAGGAAGCATTTGTAGCTAGCGATAATGTTTGGAGAATGTATAAAAGGAAATGTAGGAGGGTTACCGAGTAGATAGAGAAATTGGTGTATAAGGCGAGCAGAGATGTCTCTACATTGTTGAGAACAAAATCATTGACCAATGAGGCTTATGAAGCACGCAGTACTTTTCCTAGTAACAACAAGACATTAGGGAGGCGGGACGAACTTCATGTAAATCATCATTAGTATGAGGTACTAATGCATCAGTAGGAGGTATATAGGAGACAGCTTCAGGGATATCAAAAACTGCTTCATTAATAGGTAAATTTGGAGAAGAAGGTACATTAGCTGATGTAGGAGCATTAACATCTGAAATGTCTCTCAAATAATCAGAATTATCTTCAGAAGGAATAGGCAGAGGGCACTTTGAACTTTCAGAATCTTTATGAAAAGGAAAGCGATTTTCAAAGAAAATCACATCTCTTGAAACAAAACATGTATGTGTGGCCATGTTATACGATCTATATGCCTTTTGTCTGGAGAATAACCAATGAATATACTTTTAACGACTCTTGAATCCAACTTAGATTTGCTTGGTGAAACATTTGTAGCAAAGCACAAACAACCAAAAGTCTTTAAAGAAGAATAATTTGGTGTTCTTCCAAATAAAAGACAATAAGGAGATTTCCACTTGAGGCGAGTAGGTAATCTGTTGATGATGTATGTGGCGGTGAGAACAACATCTCTCCCTAATTTTGTGGACAAATTAGGTGAAAAATCAAGGCTCTTGTAACTTGCTGAGTAAATGTCTATGCTTCCTTTCAACAACACCATTTTCTTGAGGTGTATATGGTGTTGATCTTTGATGAACAATTCCAAAATCGAGAGAATAAAGCATGACAATCTTTATTACAAAACTCGGTTCCATTATCGGTCCTAATGGTTTGAACCGAGACCTTGAAATGAGTTTGAATGAAAGCTAAAAGCTGTTTGATGATGTTGCTGTCAAGGACTTATGTTTCATCAAAAATGTCCATGTGAACCGACTAAAATCGTCCACAATAGTCAAAAAATAATGAGCTCCTTGAATGTAAGGATCGCTTATATGGTCCCCATATATCCATATGTAACAATGAAAAGTACTAGATGTTTGAATAGAACTCATTTGGAAAAACCAATCTGCATTGTTTTGACATCGACAAACATCACAAGGTTCAGTATGTTTTACACTTGATCGACTGTTAAGTAACATATCAAGTTGTCTTGTTACATGAATAGAAGGATGCCCCAATCGACAATGCCATGAAAACTTATCAGTAGCATTATTACAGTGAGCTAATGACAATTCTGAAGGTGATACAAAAGAAGCAATGACATCCTTATGGAAGGAACTTGAATCCAGTATGTATAGTCCTCCAACCATCCTTCCCACAGCTAGAACTTGAGAACTCTCAATGTTCAGCATATAAGACAAAATGATGGATAAAATTCAATTGTCAGTTTTAGTAGATGAGAGTAACTTACTAACTGACAAAAGATTATACTTGAATGATTTTATATGTAAACAAGAAGAAAGCACTAAGTCTGAACTCAGCTTCACATCTCCAATGCAATTTACTTCTTTAGTATGTCCATCAGGTAAGCAAACCATAACAGGCTTAGGTAAAACATTGACATTAGCAAGCAAATCATAGCTAGTACACATATGATTTGTTGCTTCACTATCCACAATCCAAGCATCTGAATTAAAAAAGGAACAAGAACTGGAAGATCTTTTGTATGAGCTACCTGTAAAATCGAGATACAATTGAATTCACATGATTAGAAGCTCGCCTCAAACGAGACTTACCTTTCATAAAATTCTCAATCCCCTATTTGTATCATTCTCGCTTTATATTCGAATGAAAATCTTCAAACTGAGATGATTCTGCACCTTGTATGTCCAGAGGTGATTCCATCAAATTCACAAAGGATTTCGAATTATTTGATATCTGCTTCTTATCATAGTCTTTCTTGTACCAATCTGGAAATCCATGAAGTTTGAAACAAGTATCTTTTGTATGTCTTTTTGCCTTACAATGATCACAAAACGGATCATCTTTACTCACAGATTTCTTTTGATTTCCTTTTCCAGCAAACCTATGACCATTAGTTGAAGTACCTGAATTCATCTTGGTAACTTTCATCATCATGGCTGTATCCATCATAGGCGAATAGCTAACATGTACTTCCTTTTGCTTTTCAACTCTAAGAACCATAGATTAAGCTTTGTTTATACTTGGCAATGGATCCATCACCAATATTTGATTGCGAATATGATCATACATATCATTCAACCCCATCAAAAAGCGCATCAGCCTATCATTAGACTCTAGAACGACCATTGCGTGAGATGCTCCATAGTCACACATGAGTAAAGGATTTAAACAACTCAGTTCATCCCAAAGTTTCTTAAGTTTGGTATAGTCTTTGAAAGTGACAGATCTCCTTGATTTATAGAAGCAATGTCACGTTTCAAGTGGTATAGAAGAGGACCATTACATTCTCCAAACCTTTCTTTTAATTCATTCCATAGATCAAAAGAAGAGGTTGTATAGAGAAAAGCTTCAACAATCTCCTTTGAAATAGAATTCAAGATCAAGAAGTAACCATATAATCCACCTTGATCCATCGATCAAGATTATGATCGATAGATTCGGTTTTACACATCTACCATCAATAAAACCAATCTTTGTTTTTGCTCCCAATGCAATCATCATAGCTCTACTCAAGGCAGGTAATTTGAACCAAGTAAGAGAATTAGAGACAAGTATCATACCAGGATGATCAGATCCTTGAAGAAGTAAAGGATTCTCACTCAAGATCACTGTTTCAGAACTCTTTCTGCTCCATTTGAATGAAGAACTCGCGAGAACCATGAACAGATGCCATGTTCAAATTCAGTCAATTCAATCAAAAACAACACAAATCAAGAATAGTAGAACTGCTGCTCGATACCATGAACAAATGCAGATCAATAACAATGAGATCAATGATCAACAAAGATCATTGATCAATGTAATGCTGATACACTTTGTACACGATGAAACTATGTAATCTCGATTTTATTTCATCAAAAATTAATCTGTGTATTACATAATGTCGCTTATATATAAAATTTACATGGTGTACATTGTACCCCCTTGTTACAACTGCCTAGAACAAACTAACATGAACCTGTAGTACATTACACCGAATATATGATTCAATACATAGTTATCAACTAACATAAACAACACCACCTTTATGTATCATAGCAACGACTCTGTCCCACATTGTCCTCATCACACCAAAGCACCAACAAGATCAACTCGTACATAATTTTACACTCCAGATCTGGTGCGAGCTAATGATGGGACGCGACACCAGTGGTGGCGAAGAGATAGCACCAAGACTTGCGGCGTAGGTAAGGCAACGCAGCGCAAGAAGCGAGAGGTAGCGACTCCGACGCGGCTGGGGTCGGATCGGCAGGATCCACGTGGTCCGGGGTATGTTCATGTCCACGTGGCGCAATGGCGCCACGTGGCAGACACATCAGCAATAACGCATATTCAATAGGCGTTATTGCTTAGTGTAGGAGAAAAAAAAAATCCACCGTACTTACCTCTTTTAAAGTACAAAGTCGTGTACTTTGGTAAATTTTTCCATGCTTTCTAATTATGTCAGTACTTCTTCACCCATTCTTTTAAATCTTCTTGGTTTATGTGCACCTAAACCTATTCATTGGATAGGCTTGAGCCGGGCGTAGTCAGGCTTGGGCTATTAAGCCTTTGCTCAGGCTCATCTAAGTTTGCTTTAAGAATATTTGACTATATTTTTTAATATTTTTTAATTGATTAAATATATTTAATAAAATTTTAAGAATGAACCCATCAAGTAGAACTTAGCTTAGCTGTATAAATTGTATCAATTAACGTTGACGTATAAAGCTCAATCTTTGCTTTTAAACCTTTTTTTAATATTTACACTAAATAAAAAATATTTTAAATATTTGATGGACGGTACCAAGCCCGTGAACAATTATCTGCACCCTATATAACACACTTTTTTTCGAAGGTATCTCTAATTTGAGTCGATTTTTTATATTTATTTCCAAATACCTTATCTGTTGTGGATTTTAAGGGGTTTTAGAGCTTTTTATGCTCTCTGAGTCATCTATTTGTCTAAACGACATGAGATTTCACGAATCTAGGAATTGTTGTAATTGGCACAAAATACATAAAGATAAAAATTTTAAAAACATTAAGTGAGTAACAAACTACAAAATATAATTAAAAAAACCCACCAAATACAAGCCAAATTAGCACAAAATAGCGACAAACAAGATCATAAAACAGAATAGGCCATCAATGCCTGAAAAAACTACATATAATAAGAAACAACCAAAACAGGTTACTACATTGCGCTAGAAACACTAGTGTCTGAGATGCCGATCACTTGGTCCGCCGAGCTTCCCTCGGATTGGCCTCGAGCGATGCACTGACCTCCATTCCGTCGATCAGATGCCACAAATCCTCTTCGAACGACAGGATTTGTCCATTCCGTGAAGGGGCAAAAAGGGGAATACACATCAAAATAGAGTTTTGACCCATTTTGGGGAAGGTTGACCAAAAATGAAACTCCAATACGTGGCCGAATTCAACATTCCCGGATTTTTTGCTTGATTAGTACATTTAGGGATAAAATTTATCAACCCAACACATCCACCAAAATATTTTCAAAACTAACATACTTTTGGCCACATCACTGCCAAGTCACGTTTTAATTTTTTTTTTCTTATATGGAGAGAAGTCGTGACCTCGGGTCACGATTTCACTTAAAAGGAAATTGTGACCCGAGGTCACGAATTCCACAAGACATTTTTTGTTGGAAAATCGGCAAATCGTGACCTCGGGTCACGATTTCCATTTAACTGAAATCGTGACCCGAGGTCACGATTTCCACTGAACAAAAAAGAAACAGATCCAGATCACTCACTCTTCCTTCCTTTCTTCAACTCCCCCAACGATTCCTTCCTTCAACTCCCCCAACGAACAGATCAGCTCCACTCCTCATTCCTTCAACTCCCCGGACTGAACGAACTTCACTCTTCGTTCAACTCCACCGGACCCGAGGTCACGACCCCATATTGGCTCCATTGGTGCAGATCTTTTCTCCATCTTCGACTTCAGATCTGAACCGCAACCCACCCGAACTCAATCTGTGTATACAACTCTATAAGATCAACTTGTTTGGGGATTTTGTTTGTTTATGCTTCATGTGGTTCATGTACTGTTGGTTGTTAAAAAAACATTTTGTATCCGGTAGTTGTTATTATATCCGGTTGTTTTTTTTTTATCCGGTTTATTTTTTTATTTTTGCCAATTAGTTGATGTGAGTTCTATCATGGATTTTTAGTTTTTTTTCCAATTACTTGATGTTAATTCTATACACCTTGTAAAAATCAATACGCGCAATTTTTTAATTAAATAGCTAGAAAGTTTAATTTTAGAACATATATATATAGTACAATGTATACATTAATTAGTGTGGATATATGTCATTGACCCATATTGAGATGTAAAACATGTGGGGAACCCAAAAGGGGGAGTAGAAATTGTTTGATTTGGGGTTTATGGGGGTATAGTATTAATCAAGCAAAAAATCCCATATACATGTCAATACTTTAGTAGAAAAAATTGGAAGAACATTAGGCGTGCGCTTAAGAGATGAGACATTGGTGGTGGTCACTTTCTAAGGTTGCTTTAGCGGCTGTTATATTCTAAGCTAGCTAGGGAAGTTGTTTATAATATATAATAATGTGTTGGTAGTGACTGCAACATCACCTACTTTAATTTGATAAATATTTCATCAAGACTTTAATTCTATTCATTTTTTATTTTTATTTTTATTTTTATTTGCTTTTATATATTTGTCTATCTTTTTGAGTTAGATATAAAGACTGTGTTGCCCTTATAAGTACAAAACCCATGATTGTATTTTCCACTTTCTTCTTGTTTGTGACCTCACTTTTCATTTTAATTATGGGATTCTGGTGCATTGTATTTCGCCTATAAGAAAATGTCCATTTTATGTTCACATCTAGCCAGTTATAGTACGAGAGTTCTCAAAGTTGTTTGTAATAAAGAATCTCTAATGACATTCTTCACCTTAGTTCTTTACATATAATAGTTTCTTTGTTGCAGAATAAGGTACTTAATTAAAAAACAATAAATTAAAGGGGTTTCGCTAAAATAAATAAAAAGATTGGATGGTGTACATATATAATACTCTCCCATCTCCCTTAATCAGATGTCATGGTTTTGAGTTATATAAATGAAACACTTTAAAAATTTTAACTAAAGGTTGTCGAGATCAAGAAGGTATTATATAACATGCATATATATATATAATGTATTTTTTTAGATCAAGATTGTGGATTAGTGATTAATAATAGATAGTAAAAAAAACCAAATTCACTAGGTTTTTTTTTTTTTTTTTTTGTCATGCATGTCCTAACTTTAGATTGCGTACTTGTTTGTATATATCTACAAAATTAAATCAAATAAGGTCTTTATAAAATAAAGGATTTCATTTTCTTGTTTATTATAATTAATTTGCATGTTTACATTATAATAAGATCCATGGGTATTTACGAAATATCCTAAATGTCCCACTGATCGATCATTGTAGTGGGAACTATAATGAATTAAGACTAGTGTGAGTCTTGATTGATGATCGTATGATGATTATACGTATAGGGATACGAATCAAGATCACGAGTACTTGTTAGGGAACAAAGTACTGGACCGACCCGCTATGAGAACATCACATGGATTAAGTCATAGTTGTTTCTCGTGATAAGTATATATTCCAGTCCTCTGACTTGAGATTACCAGAGACTTCAACATTAGGAACACATTGATTTGACACAATCAAACGTTGTCTTTAACCGGACGATTATAAAGGTTGTGATTGGTTACTGTGTGAGCAATGTGATGAAGTTGTGTAATCAAGATAGAATTTGTCCCTCTCATATAAAGAGAGATATCCAGTGGATCCCTCGATGTGTTAGACTGTTAAAAGGCCTAGTTTGAGTGAATTGATATTGATCAATGTCACTTAGATGTTTTCAGTCTACCTAGAGATCGAGACTAGTACGATTGAACATGTTGGATGACAATTCCATGCCTTATGTTTGATCAAAAGGATATCGTGTGACAAAAGGATGTTATATACACTATTGATTAGGTTGTATCGATTTGATATTCGTACGACTTGGGTAGTCACAATGTCTTGCTAGAGGCCGCTTATGACTTGTATACCAAAATATGTTTTGGTACACTGCCGACGTTGTATGAGCCTATTGGGTCGCACACTAAGAATGTTTTTGCGAGACTTTAAGATGATTCAGAAAAATGAATTTTATGTGATAAAATTCATGACAGAAACGTCCTTGTGGTGTATTACACTTATAATTCTTTAAGTAAGGGTATATGTGTAATTTAACCGTCTATATACAAGGGTTGTACAAATAGACGCTTTAAGTTAGAACACACAACGAAAGATCAAAAGGCCGAAACTCTATTTTCGTTTTAGAAACGACTTAGGGTTTTTGGTATGCTCTGGATCGTTTTGGAGAGAAACAAAAAGATTTGGTATTCTCTCGAAGCTAGCACTTCGAATCTCGGTCGCCGTTCGTGTGTGGACTACTGGTAGAGGGCGTTCGTCGTTGCGCGCCTTAGAGATAGATCAACCTTCGAAAGGTATATTGCGATCGAGGTATGATTAAGTTTTTCATGGTTTAAACGTTTTTAATGGAATTAGATTCGGATCCTGTTGGGGTTTTTGTCAAAATTGTTTTGTAATTTCCGCTGCGTGTGAACCCCAAAACCCAACATTCATTTATAATTAATTAAGGTCATATTTATTTGAATTCTTTCTATGATGATTAATTTTATATGAGTGATTGGATGATTGCGAGATTTATAGCGCATAGTCGTAACTTTAATTTGAAGGTCTTTATCATCACTTCTATTGAGTAACAATTATATTCTACATATATAGAACATGATGGCTCATTATCTTGTCCTCCAATTTCAAACGAAATTGGGAACGATGATTTTTCGATGAAAGGTGCTTGGAATTGATGGTGCGCACGTGGGTGTAGGTGAATTTGTCGTACCTTCATCTGTATTTATGGAATTGAGTAGTGAGGCAATGCAACACATCCTTGAGAATGCAATGATCTCTTCTAGGTATTTATGGAATGAGGCATCAGAATTTGAGAAAGGCATGCGGTTCATGTGTAAAGTAGAAATCCAGCATGCCGTGAAATTGTATAGCATCAAAGGACACAGGCGATTTATGGTGACTCATTCTACACCTAATGTATGGATTGTTCGTTGTAAGAAATATTTAGATGGATGTACTTGGAGGTTGCGGTGTTCGCGAAGAAAATCACATGGAATGTTTGAGATCAGTACATATGCAGGACCACATACATGCATCTATGCTAAACTGTCCAAGGATCATGCGCATTTGGACTCCACCGTTATATGCCGTGAGGTAGAAAATGTGGTGAGAAGAGATCCGTCCATCTCAGTTCCAGTGCTTCATCAGATTATCAAGGACAAATTCAGTTATGACATTCATTATAAGAAAGTTTGGTTGGGGAAGAAGAAATCAATTGCTAAAGTCTTTGGAGATTGGGAAGAATCGTATAAAATGTTGCCGCGGTTGAGGGCCGCTCTTCAAGAAAGCAATCCAGGGACACGTGTGGAATGGCGGCATGGCGAGCCTAATGCCAACAATGAGGTTGTCTTCAAATGGGGTTTTTGGGCATTTGCACCTTCTATTGCAGGCTTTAGACATTGCAGACCAATGATACAAATTAATGACATATTCTTGTATGGAAAATACAAACAAAAACTCCTAATAGCCACTGTTGTTGATAGTAATAGTCATGTATTTCCCTTAGCATTTGTCATTATTGATGAGGAAAGTCAAGACAGTTGGGGATGGTTTATGGCTTGTTTGCGACATCATGTGACTGATAGGGATGGTATATGTGTCATTTCTGATCGACACCCAGGTATATTGTTGGCAATGAACAATCCTCGAAATGGATGGACCCATGAAAAAGCTCAACACAGATTTTGTCTCCGTCACGTATGCAGTAATTTCAACATGAGATTCGGGAGCAAAGAATTAAAGGATATGGTGTACTTAGCGGGTGCATAACATCAACCACGAAAATTTAAGGCATCTATGAAAGAACTCCATCAAATGAATCCCGAATGTATTACGTGGTTTGCTGACCTAGATCGAGCACAATGGACAAACGCATACGACAATGGTTATCGATACGGATGGATGACTACAAATCTAGTGGGTATTACGTTTGATTTATTACGTTTGTTACTGTTACTTACTTAATGTGTTTCATTTATTACGTTTACAAGCTAATACATATATGGTTTTTTTTTGTCACAAATGTAGAATGCTTTAACGGGGTCCTTAAAGGCGCGCGATTTTAACCCATCACCGCTTTAGTGCAGCTTACATTTTACCGTGTCATGACGTACTTTAACAAAAGACGTGACGAAATAGGTGCAGCCCTAGGAAGGGGCGAAATGTACACAACGTACGCAATGAATAAGTTGTCACATTGAGGAAATGTGGCTGGAGGGCACAATGTGACATTAGTAAATCGTGAGAATGGTACATTTGAAGTCATCACTGCACCACGTGGCTATAATTTGAGAAAAGGGTGTAACAAGCAAGTTGTGAAATTGGAGGCCCATAGATGCACTTGTATGAAGTGGTAGTGTTTTGGCATTTCATCTTCTCATGTTCAAGCAGTTTGCGCTAGTGTTGCCATAGATCACTGTTAGTACATCGAATCATACTACAAATTGTCTGTATATAGTCAATGTTATGCCGCGAGTTTCCAATCCATTCCTCACGAAGATTATTGGCCTAACGCCAGAGTTCCCCACACATTGCTGCCTGATCCATATCGTAAGCGAGTAAAAAAAGGTTGTCCTCAAACAAGCCGTTTGGGCGCTGAGATGGATTGGAGAGGCAATCACAATGAATGTACGGCATATGCGGCGAAAGAAGGAATGGAGAGAAACCCCAACAATATGCGTAGTAAGAAGGATGGACACAATAGACGCACTTGCAGTCGTCGTCAGCAAGGACAATCGTCTAACGCTCCATAGTGAAAAACTATTTCAAGTCTTATGTTTCGCACTCACCTATATTTTCCTTGTATTTGATCACTTTCTTATGAGTTGGTGGTACATGCACTTACTTTCAATTTTAAGAGTGACTTGTTTTCTTCTTCTTTGTCATATTTTTAATTAGTTAAAGGCTAATATATAAAAGCCATATCTTCTTCTTCTTACTTTTTCGCACACTATTTTTTTAACTACTTTGACGTTCTTTAATGGTGGGTATCTTCTTTACCATTGTTTCTTCATTGGTTTATGGAATTAATGACTACATTGCTAATGATTTGGGGTTCAAGCGCGATATGGATCCTGACCCTATAGATGATTCGGTGTTGACTATGCAAGCTTTACATAGATCTACACTCGTTTGGAATGGACTGGTAGTACTTCTTTTCGTCTGTTTCTCTACTTTAATAGCTGCGTAGCTACATTTTAACTAATTTCACTTAAATCACGTATCTCCATAGGATCCTGGTATATTAACTATCAGGCGTAATTCAGCTGCACTTCATCGGTTGGTCCCATTAGATGAACGCATAGTTGGGCATCTTCAGGAAGCTGGCTTTTATGGGACTACGCTAGTAGGCTTCATATCAATTGATTTGCATCTCATAACTACCCTTGTAGAGAGGTGGAGGCCAGAAACTCACACGTTTCATTTCCCCGTTGGCAAGATGACTATAACCCTCCAAGATGTACAAATCATCTTGGGGTTGCCTGTCGATGAATTACCAATCACTGGCCGCGTCGAGCAAGATTACGATGCCTTATGCTTGACACAACTGAGATTTCCATTCCCCGAAAATAACAGGACTGAAGGGCGGATTCAAACTCGCCAACTTTCAAGGTGGTTTCCAAACCTCCCAAACAATGCTAATGATGTGGAAGTGCAACGCTATGTAAGAGCATACATTCTACAACTTCTAGGAGGAACTTTATTTGCAGACAAGTCGAACAACCTCGTTCACATCACATATTTGCAATTTTTGGAGGATTTCGAGGCGGCATGACAGTACAGTTGGGGTAGTGCAACTCTGGCTCACCTATACAGACAATTATGTCTTGCAGCCGACATTGATGGAGCAGAGATTGCGGGTCCGATCATCTTATTGCAATTATGGGCATGGGATAGGTTGTCGTTTCTTGCACCAATAATGGGAAACGTTCTTCGAGACGACATCATACAAAACGAAGAATTATTTCCACCTCCTCCATTTGGTCATAGGTAATTAGTATTTCCTCACCTAATAATTTCAATTTCTTCTTATTTATCTACATGTACCGACATTCATGCATTGTGTTAATTTTTTCATTTGTGTAGGTGGAGACATGCTTTGGAGACCACGGGAACATCAATGCACGTCCTGACAAAGTACAGAGAAATGATTGACATGCAAGCACCCGATGAAGTAAGAGATATACAGAATTACTTCTCCACCTAGTGCTTATGTCGACATCATGGAAAATACGTATTTTATTCATTTCAAGTTGTTTTTATTGACTACAGGTAATATGGGAACCGTATCTTGAGACAGTGATAATGGACCTACCTGCGTATTGTAGCAATGGTCGTGCTATTTGGCGAACAAGAGCACCTTTGCTTTTCTTCTGTGTTGTCGAAATGTATAATCCCGATAGAGTCATGCGACAATTCGGTTTGAGACAAAGGATACCACCTTTACGGAGCACGAGCATGCAGCTACATAAGATTGACTAGAGAGGGAAGACGGATAAGGATTGGAGCGCAGAACATAGTGCTTATGTCTGCATGTGGAACGAATGTGCCTCCAATATTGCAACTGATGAAATCTTAGAGGAGCCAATGGACTTTTACAACCCGTATATGTTATGGTATCGTCGCATTACACGACGATTCATATCTCCACGTGGAGCTATTGTTGAGGCCTTGGTAAGTACAATTTCATTTTTTTCAGTCATGAAGCCTTGCTAAATAGTTGTTTTCCTTGTACTTCCGCATAAACTTCATCAATATTTCATATGTAGGCACATGGAATTACTTCAATTCATCAGTTAACACTGGGTGATGATGTATCTGTTGCACGTGTTAGAGATGTAGCTGCATCGACTTTGACTGCAGTACACGCAGATTATCGGATGCATAATATGCCCAGTTCATTTCAAGCTTCTCATCATTCTTCCCATATTGATACACCTTCGAGGCATGACACTCCACTGTATACTCCATCAGTGCCTCTCAACGAGTTTGGGACTCCACATACTCCATCAGTTCCTCCCAACATGACATTCGAGGCTATGGAAGCCTTTCCATTTGACAGGGCACCTACATATTCGCACCATTTTCATGCAAGTCCAATAATGATGAATTTCTCTGGGAGTACAAGTACTCATGATGGAGGAATGCGTGACAACGATGATATTCAAAGAGAAGATGCTCAAAATCCGGCTAATATGGGTCATTCGGATATTCCACTAGCTTTAAACCGTAATGTCCGAGTTGTCAAGAGAACACGGTGTGGGACTGGAAGTCATTATTTGGGGTCAGACTATGACTTTTTCTAAACTGTTATAAGACATTTTCTCCTTATTCATTTTTGCTTTGTAGTTGATCACCTACCAATTTCATCATTTATATCAATTCAACTTTCAAGTTCTTTATTTTTTATGGGTTTTAACTTATTTTTTCTTGATGAACCTCTTGTATTGAAACTTTGTGTTTGCTATTATTGGAAACAACAACTCCATTTAAACTTGCACTCCCATATTTACAATTTGTCGATGTTCTCTACCTTCAAATCATTTGAAAGCTTCATTGTTGAGATGGAGGAGAATTTAGTTACCATAGCCTACATAATATATTTATATAGATCAGAGTAGGATGCATCAAATCGTACAACTGATGTAGTAATCTTCTATCTAATATTGTTAGAAATGACACCATCTCATGACATCCCTTCATTACATGGAAATACAAAAGCAGTGCTCAGGTGTGAAATTTGATTTCCAAACTTCAGTTACTATCAAATAAAATAAACAAGGAGATATTGAACATCGCCGCAAATTGGCAATATCAAAAGTTAAATCTTTTTCAACTAAAACTTTTAAGTCATAGTCGATGTAAACAAATAAGGCCAAAATCAACAACAATGTGGCAAAGAAGGCCAACCTTTGAAGCTCCATAAGAAAGGGCACATCAATAATGTTTGGATGCCATTTAAGTTATACATAAATATATTAAACTAGTATATTTCATAAAATATCTTAGTCTCATAGTGATTCAAGTGATCTTGTTTAGAGAGGTAATTATGTACTACCGAGAGATTAGTTGAGCATCAATTTGGTATTCGCTGCTAACATTAAAAAAAAAATTCAGAAGGAAGTCGTGACTTGCAGTCACGACTTCCATCCGCTGGAAAACGTGACTCAAAGTCACGTTTTCCACGTGACCACACCAAACCCTTGAGGTGGCGCGTGATGTGGCGGTGACGTGGCTAAAAGTGTGTTAGTTTTGAAAATATTTTGGTGGGTGTGTTGGGTTGATAATTTTTACCCCTAAATGTACTAATCAAGGAAAAAAGCCCAACATTCTCTCTCTACCGTAACAACCAAAAAAGAAAAACCAGGGGTTCCTCCCCAATTTTCGTTGTTCATTCTCTCTCTCCCTTATTTTAACTATTCCCTTGTCAACTTTTATCTCACCTCTTCATTTTTTTATTATATTTTCTTCTCTAAACACCATTAAAGTGTATTTTTAAGCTATGGGAGGCTAAGAACTTCCCTAACTTAGGTTAGGGGAGAAAAAACAAGGGAAGCTCAAACTTCACAAATATGCATTGTAAGGTTTTCTAACACTTTATTTACATTCAATTTCATGTCTTATCTACCTAATTGTTGCAATATTACATGACTCGTCTGACATTGTGTAGTTGCAAATACACTCTTGTTTGAAAGTGGTTTAATGCTAATTAGAAGATTTTACATATGTAATTGTGTGAATTTCTTAACAACAAGTAGCAAATGATCACTTTAATTGGTTGGCCTTTCGGGGAAAATCTTGCAATTAGCAAATCTAAGCTAAATGAGCGCGTTTCGTGACTTGGTTGTATAGGGTTAGTGATCCCACCGAATTTAATGCAATGAATGTGTTGATTGCTAGTGTGTTTCACCTACGATTACACATTTGTTAGGGAGTCTTTTACTGAAATTAGGGAATCAAAGAGTTTTGAGCGCAATGCCAAACTCTATAACTAACCTAAGAGTGAAATTTGAATGCTCTATTGAATGGAAATCATCGACTAATGCATGTGAAGGTTAAGTTGAACTTGCGAATCCCCAAGCAAAATTAATTTACATAATTTGCTAGAACTAATAGGTCTGCGTTATTTACTTTCTTAGTGGGTTAGATTAGTTATTTTCTTTCTATTGTTTAGATCATTGTTGGTTCATTTGCTCTCATGTTAGTTGGTGTAATTAATTTAGTTTCTCTCTCTTAAAACTCTCGTTCTTGATCAAAGTTAGATTCCCAATCCCTGTGGATTGACATTCGTGCTTACCACTTTTACAAACAAATTGTAGTTAGCATTAATTTGGTAGCAATAATGGCCTATTTGGTTTACATACTTAGAAGACCTAAGATCGTGGGATTAGTTTATACTAGGATTAACACTTGGATTTAGGTATTAGTCTGTTTTGGGTAACTTGTTCAGTTGGGAGTATTGAAGGTGAGATTAATGTGGTTGCAATAGGTAAAGTTACTAAAGTGCCCCTCTATTTCTACTTACATCCCCAAATTGAGAAACCATAGTAGCAGTCGACTGGTGCGGAGAATGTCGTGTGTGTATTTGTGCGTCTACCTCATCCGTGTCTTCATCGTTCGTGTCTTCCTCATTTGAAGCTCGAAATGTGTCCATCGCGCGCGAGGTATTTTTACTTGCATTTTTTGTGTGTATTTGATGAAAGCGGTTTCGTCATTTGGTAAGTGATATGAGTGGGACAAAATAATGCCATCAAAACCATGGTTCAAATTAGTCCCAAGGTTGTAGGCTATCTTAGTCCTATGGACTATATAGTAGTGCAAACCAAACACCCAGCTTAAGTAGTCTAACTACTTAATTCGGGCTAATACTACAAATCGAACATGCCATAAGAGTTTAAAATTATTATCAAGGTTCAAAACTTTGATTTCGCCTATGACTTCGCTTACTTAAAATTCGGAATTAATTTGAGAAAGTTAACTTCCACGATGGAAGTTTGACAAAAAATTTGCCGGTGTACGAAAGTTTATGAAATTTCACTTTAAATGCTACAAAACTTAAGTTTTTCATAGAGATGCTAGAAATATAGTTAATCATATAACAATACATAAAACTCATGTCACTAGAGGATATTCCGAATTTTAAGTATATTTCTAGCATAGGCGAAGTTTTAGTCGAAGTTTGCTCAACTTCAACGAAAGATAACAATTTTACTTTAAGTTTTATTAACTTCCATCGATGTTTTCGAAGTTCAGTCAAAGTTAGCTGAAGTTGAGTCAAGTTTTTGCAATTTTTCTATTGCCTCTGAACTTCGCTTTGCTTACCTCAAAATCGACAAACTTTGCTCGAACTTTGGCGAAATTGGTCAATTTTTTAAACCTTGATTATTATTGACATGTTCGACGCGCATCATTTATGTCTTAAGTTACGATTAAATTTGGGATTGACAATACAACAACAACAACAACAACAACAACAACAACAACAACAACAACAACAACAACAACAACAACAACAATAACAACAACAACAACATAGCCTCAGTCCCAAAAAATGGGATTGACCATAGTTGTTTTAAATTACAATTACGAAATGTAAACTATTTAGGTAGCATAAGAAAATTAGAAAGTTGTTATTTTAATGTTTTACAAAAGCCTATATGTAAAGGCTTGAGGTCTTATGTAAGGGAGTAAATTAATTTTGGAAGAATAATTGTGTTTCTTTTATAGAATTGGTGTTATTCTCTTATGTACCTTAAATTAGTTTTTTCACGGACACGAAGAATCACTTTGGAAGATCTCTGCTGCGCATCAGTTTGGTATCGAAACCTCAATTTGGTTAAGGTGATTTGGAGGATTCATGCTTCTAAGGAGGGAACTTGTTTTTGGTGAGGGACTAAAAGAGGAATATTCTAGTTCTGATGGGGAGGGATTTATATCCGAATTAAAAAGATAGAGTTCTTTTTCTTTGTGGTGACAACGAAGTAGATCGATCTTATTCGATGACCCCAACAACTTGACAAGGTGCCAAAGTTTGATGGTGACGGACATAACTTTGTGGAAGATGCGCTAGTCTTTGGAGACGACGACTTTGTCATCAAGGTGACATATCATTATAAGCCTCGTGTGCTTGAAAGGGTGGTTGGTGATGTGGTCATCAAAAATTGTTCGGTAAATTTCGTGACAAAACTATGTTTTCGACCTTTCAATTGAGGGTGATGACTTTACCTTTTTTTTTTCTTTTTGAACCAATCAAAGCTAGTTTCGAGGATAAGGTTGTTATATATTGAAAGCCATGAGAAGGTACGAAAATTCGAGAGCAAGTTTTTTCGAATTGGGAAGAATGACGAGGAAGGTTGGAGACCTTTGCATGTTATCACGTCAACTTGGCTATATAAAAAATTGGATCCATAAACATGGTTGGTTTAAGGTTTTATTAATTAATTTATGAAGTAATGGGGACAGTAAATGTTTGGGTTAAATTATGATGTTTCTTTTATTATTATTTATGTGTTTTAAGAAGTTTTCCATTTGTGTAAGTTTTTTATTAGTAACTTTTTTGTGACGTTTTAAATTTCGATTAGGAAATATAAGCTATTTAGGTAGCATAAGAATATATATATAAAAGCACGAATATCAAATTTTTGAGTGGTAATGAAATTTACTTCTTTGCCCATATATATCTATCATATTTACTTCTTTCCCCATATATATCTATGATATATATAAAAGCAACTATATATCCATCATATATATATCTATCTATATATGCCACCTCTTCAACATCTTGAACACTGCTTCTTCAAATCGATCAACAACTCAACAACTCTCCTACCTCTTTAAATTGATCAACAACTCAACTAATCAACGACTTTCCTTCCTCTTCAAATCTTTCATTCCCCACTTTCCTTCATCGACTCATTTGTTGCTTTCCTTTGCTCTTCGATTCAAATGTGAGTTAATCCACCTTTCTTCTCTAATTCTTTTTTTTTTTCGGAGAGGTTCGATTCAAATGTGAGTTAATCATTTGGTATATATGGTTCAATTTGATTCATGATTTTTGAAAAAATTTGGGTCTAATCCACCCTTGATTCAATGTTGAATTTAACACCAAAAAGCCTTCTTTCATATGGTCTATATGGTTCAATTTTATAAATAATTTACTTCATGACAAGGAGCATCTATCTTTTTTGCAACTGTACTTTTATGATACTGATCATGAAGTGCAAAATCGAATGCATTTGTATGATGGGATGAAAGAGACAATTTTGGTAAGGTTAATTAGTATGCTTGTGAAAAATCTACATGCAAGTTTTTTTCCGCACTTTACAAAATAAAAAAGATTTAGAAGATCGTGTTGTTCAATTAGTTTCAAGTGTTAGTCGCCTTCTACTTATTATTTTTCATGTTTTCTATTAATTGTAGTGGTTCTTTTCAATTTTGGTTAATTAACTAAAATTAATTCCCGCGAGCAAAGTGAGCGGGTCAATCGAGCACGTCTTGAAACTATATATATATAAAGGCTTGAGGTCTTATGTAAGGGAGGAGATTGATTTTGGAATAAGAATTTTGTTTCTTTTGAGAATTTAGTTATAATTCTCTTAGCCCAAAATTAGGTTTTTTGGATTCGAAGAATAAGTTTTGAAGTTCTCCGATGCATCACTTCATCTCTAAATCACTATGCTTAGCAATGTGACAAACCCATCTTTACCTCATCGAAGACGACCTGAAATGCGCACATCCTAATTCTTAAAGGATGCTTGAACACGGTGTACCCAATTGTTACTTTCCTATTGTGAATTAAATTTCCTTCATTCCTCTTGTTACCTCATACTCAAGTTTTAAAGGAGACTTTGATGTAGATTTTTGCTCCAATTTGATTCTTCATTAACATGTTTTGAACAAAATTTGTTATTGTCGCAAGTTTGTTTGGTTATTGTCGCAAGTTTGTTTGTGCCATTGAAGACTTTTTTTAATAATGTTGGAAAAAAAAAGAAAACCAACTGAAATACATGATAATTAATAGTTTATGGGGATGGAAATACATGATAATTAATAGTTTATGGGGATGATAACTAATGTTACTTCAAATAAGAGGTTTTTAAGTATGAATACAAACATTCTATCAAAAAAAATTAAGTTCTTATCTAATTAATAAACTCTTATGCAAACTGTCTTAATAGAGAGCTAAAATGTTAAGAAGTAGAGATACCAAACACCACCTTAGACTCGAATAGAAGTATGTTTTGTCCATTCTCCAATTGCCATGGTTGATTTTACCATTCAATTTTCTTCTTCCTCATTGATCTAGAAAACCAATCGAGTGATAGTTCGATGGATTGGAAAATGGTAACTTATGGTTATGGATAAGGTAGAGAGTTCGAGCTCCCTATGGCCAAGCTTGAGGAGTTATAAGTTGGTTTCTTATCAAAACAATGTTGACCTAGAAAACTAGATTAAGGACAATTTTAATGTTGTAAGCTTCAATCTGTTTCTAGAGGAGCTAATACTCTATGTCGAAAACTCTGAAGTTTCATGACAAATATACTCGATGACATGCATGTATGGGATTGGGCTGCCAAACACAGCCTAGGAACAAGTAAGAAAAATGGGCCTGAGTAAAAATGTCTTTTTGTGGATACAAAATTCCCTCGTTTTAATAAATGGGTAGTGCTAAGTGGACTTTTTGAGTCCGGACTTTTAATTTTTGTATATTTGTAAATCACCATTTTATTTTCATCTATATTAATTAAACACCCATAGAATAGTTAGGTCTAAATATTTTGAAGTCTTCAAGAATGTTAAAAATCATGAAAAAGTCATTCGAGTCTGGACTTTTTGGGTCCAAACAACTTTTTTGTTAATAAATATAAGAGAAATTAGAAACTACTACCGAAAAGAGAAAACCAGTAACCTAACTATTTTTGAAGAGTTGAGATCATATCCTAGGATTTGAAGTTTGGGCCACATGGTTATTGCAATAAGTTGAAGTTGTTAGCTAAAGTTGTCCAATATTGTGGACTTCAGTTCAATGAGCTTTAAAATGTTGTATCAACTTAATGATAGACCAGAACAATGTATCCTCTGCCAACAAAAAAAGATCCGGTCAAATCAAACTAGGGGTAGGCTAGGAGACATTTGTTAGTTTAATTGTTTAAGTGGTTGGATGGGGCGCATGAAAAGTCACATTTGCATTCACTCAAAAGGCATGACTAGTGTTGAAGAAATAAAAAGACAATGACACACTTGAACGTACAGAAGCTTTTTCAAATGAGTGTATTTAATTGATGAGTGACAACACATATAAATAGCTACATTACATAGAGTAAATATCGGATAAACACAATCACTACTAGCTATTCTATAGGAACAACTACCCACTACAGGTTAGACTAAATCAACAATAGTCTTATTCTCATAACAAATTAACTACTCATAATCTACTAGCTAGACCAAATCAACAACCACATTTATTCTCTAACCAATTAACTACTCACAACATAAGTGACTTGGTCAAATACTTTGAATCACACTTCATCAGTCCCCTTGATTCAAAGTTGGACACTCCAAGCAAATTTCGAAGAAAATTTGAACTTTTCAAGGGACAAAGCCTTTGTAAGTATGTCGCCAATTGCTCATTTGTCTTTGAGTACTTCAAAGCTATCTCCTCCTTTGTAACAAGATCACGAATGAAATGATGACGCAACTCAATATGCTTTGTTCTCTTTGTGAAATGTTGGATTCTTTGTCATGGAGATAGTTGCTTTGTTGTACAAAATATCTCTGTTGGCCCATTTTGTTCTTGTAGAAGATCTGCCAAGACTCTCCTTAACCAAATAGCGACAAGTTGCTTGAAGTAGCGACACACGTACTCGCTTCCGAGGTTGATAATGCCTTTGTTGCTTGCTTCTTTGAGCTCCAAGTGATCACCCCGGATCCAAGGGTGAAAACATTAGGTTTGAGATGTTTTTTTGTCATCCAACGAACTGCCCAATCACTTGTCGGTGAAACCACACAATCTAAAATTCACAACTTTAGTGTACCAAATACCATACTCCATGGTTCCAGCAACATAGCGCAAGATTCGTTTTGATGCCCCAAAATGAATCTTTGAAGGTTCTTGCATAAACCTGGAAATAACACCAACTGAAAATGCAATATCTGGTCGAGTGTTGGTTAAGTAAATCAAACCTCCAACCAAGCTTTTGAATAGCTTAGCATCTGCCATTTCTGCACCATCTTGAAGCTGCAATTTCTCATTTAAATTCATGGGTGTAGCTGCAGGCTTGCAATTTGACATGCCAAATTTATTGAGAAGATCATTGGCATATTTCCTTTGTGAAAGAAAAACTCCATCTTCAACTTGAGAAACTTCAAGACCAAGAAAATAGTGCAACAACCCCATATCTGACATCTCAAACTCGTGCATCATTTGAGACTTAAACTTATTCAAAAGAGAACTAGATGAACTAGTGTAGATGATATCATCAACATAAAGGCGAGATAATGATGAAATCAGATTTACCTTCCTTTTTGACATACAAGGTAGGCTCATTCTCGCTCCTCGTATACCCATTTTTTGAAGATACCCATCAATCTTGCTATACCAAGCCCGTGGCGCTTGCTTTAAGCCATACAAAGCCTTTCTCAACTTGTACACTTTTGTTTCATTGCCTTTTTCAAAACCTTCGGGTTGTGCTACATAGACTTCCTCATGTAACTCACCATTAAGGAACGCCGACTTGACATCGAACCGATACACCATCCATTGTAATTGTCTTTGCCAATGCTAGGATAAGCCGCCTTTGTTTCAAATCGAGCCACCTAGGAGAGAAAGTTTCTTCAAAATCAATGCCATATTGTTGTGCATATCCCTTCGCCACCAACCGAGCTTTGTGCTTCAATATGCTACCATCAGCTGCAAACTTTGTCTTGAACACCCATTTCAAGCCAATTGCATTTTTACCTTCTGGCAAATCAGTAATTTCCCATGTCTCATTCTTCTCAATAGCTTTCATTTCCTCTTCCATTGCTTTTCTCCACTCTTCCTTTTAGCCGCCTCTCGTAATTAATAGGATCTCGAAAGCATGAGCGTAAACCGACAAGAAGCATAAATGTCGGTTAGTGATCTATACCTCATTGGTGGTGTCTCATCTGATGATTCTTCAAGAGTGGTAGAAGAGTTTCTGCTAGGTGTTGATGTGCTTGTTGAAGGAGTAGTGGCAGAGCTTGAAAGAGTTGGCTCATGTTCTTCATTTGCAAAGATTTCAGCAGCCAAGGGTGCAAGAATGTTGTGTTGGACTTGGTCTTCACTCCACTTCCAGCATGTGTTTTCATCAAACACTACATCCCTTCTAATTACAATCTGAACACTAAGAGGGTTATACAATCTATATGCTTTGGATTGATTACAATATCCAACAAAAATACATTTTTCAGATTTTTCATCAAGCTTTTGACAAACTTGAGAATTAACCAAAGCATAGGAAATACAACCAAAAACTCTTAAATGACTTACAGAGGGTCTCCTTCCACACCAAGCTTCATATGGAGTTTGATTCATGCTTGGGGAGATGTTTAATAAGTAGATAGAAGTCGCCACTGCTTCTGCCCAAAATTCATTTGAAAGGTCGCTTGCTTTCAACATGCTTCGTGCCATCTCTACAACGGTTCGATTCTTCCGCTCAGCAACACCATTTTGCTCGGGAGTGTAAGGAGTTGTCAACTCCCTTTTGATGCCATTCTTTTCACAAAACTGATTGAATTCTTTCGATACAAACTCTCCTCCTCTATCTGTGCGAAGAGTTTTGATATGGCAGCCGCTCTGCTTCTCCACCAAGGCTTTGAACTTTTGAAACCTTTCAAAAGTCTCAGATTTGCTTTCTAGAAAATACACCCAGCTCATTCTACTAAAATCATCAGTGAATAACAAAAAATATCGACTCCCACCCAAGGTCTTAGTTTGCATAGGGCCACATAAATCAGCATGAATTAATTCTAAACATTTTGAAGCTCTCCAAGCTTTTCCTGAAGGGAAAGACTTTCTAGTTTGTTTGCCATAAACACACCCTTCACATAACTCAATAGAATTAATTCTAGGCAACCCATGAACCATACCTTTGTCACTTAGCAGCTTTAAGCCCTTGACATTGAGATGCCCATATCGTAAATGCCAAAGCTTGGAGTCATCATCTACTTTTGCAGCAAGAGCAAAATTTTGGATGTTAGAGACATCCAAGGGAAACATCTTGTTCGAAGCCATACCAATGCGAACCTCCTTCCCCGATTTCTTGTTTGTAATAACACAAGCTTTGTCATCAAACACTATGGAGTAACCGCTCGCCATTAGTTGTCCAACGCTCAGTAAATTGTACCCAAGATCAGGCACAAATTGAACATTGTCCAACACTCTTACTCTGCCTTGAAGAGTGTCAACGCCTACTGAGCCGCTTCCTTCAACTTGCATTTCCTTCTTGTTGCCTAGCTGTACCTTAATTTTTTGAGTTTCATCGAGCTCCTCGAACATCGATCTGGTGCCGGTCATATGATTTGAACACCCGCTGTCTATGAACCATAGATCACTTGCTCTCTTGGCCATCATCAAAACAAGCCATGAAAAGCTTGTTTTCTTCTTCGAGTCTCTTTGCAAAATTGATTTGTTGGTCTTTGTACCAACAATCGGCTTTGATGTGCCCATACTTCTTGCAGTGGTAACATTGAACACCATTCTTTGTGTTTCCTTGCTCGTTGTTTTGTCGTTGACCAGCATTCCTTCCTCTGCCTCTGCCATAGCCACGACTACGGCCACGAAATCCGCCTCTTCCTCGACCTCTGCTGCTGGTTGCATGGTCATTTCCTCCATGTTTGTTGGCTGGTTCTTTCACTTGAAAGGCCTTCTCTTCATTCTTTTCAAGTGATCGGTTGATTCTTGACTCATGTGCTTGAAGAGACCCAAGCAACTCATCAACAGAAAGGACCGTTAGATCCTTAGATTCTTCAATGGCAGCAACCACATGGTCAAACTTTGGAGTCAAGCTTCTCAGTAGCTTTGTAACAATCGTCGCATCGGAAATCTGCTCTCCGTATGAACGCATGTGACTGACGACTCCCATTGCCCTTGACAAGAAATCAGCCACAGATTCGCCATTTTTCATCAACAAGGTTTCAAAGTCGCGCCTTAGAGATTGCAATCTCATTGCGATGACCTTTGAATCACCTTGAAACTCCCTCTGCAAAATAGACCACGCTTGCTTTGACGTTGTTGTTGCTGCAATCCGTGAGAAGATGGACTCATGGACAACTTGTTGAAGAATGAACAATGCTTCAGCATATTTCTTTCTTATTTTCTTCAATCTGTCCTCTTCTTCTTCAGTGGGATCTAGAACATCAACAAACCCATACTCCACCGGATCCACAACTCCTTTGAGATGAGTAGAGTTTTTACTTTGATGCTCCAAAACTCATATTTCTCTCCATTGAAGATGGGCAGCAACGGTGAGAAGAGGAAAAACCTGCAAATGGTTGTGAAGAAGAAAACCCCACTCCTGCCATAATAATGACTCTTTGTCTCTCATTTTTTCAAAAAACGAGATGACAATTAAAGCTTCTATATTTGACTTTTTCACACTCAAAAGACAAGGTGTCATGCAATTGCCCAAAGGATCATAGCCAATGCTCTGATACCAAATTTGTTGAAGAAATAAAAAGACAATGACACACTTGAACGTACATAAGCTTTTTCAAATGAGTGTATTTAATTGATGAGTGACAACACATATAAATAGCTACATTACATAGAGTAAATATCGGATAAACACAATCACTACTAGCTATTCTATAGGAACAACTACCCACTACAGGTTAGACTAAATCAACAATAGTCTTATTCTCACAACAAATTAACTACTCATAATCTACTAGCTAGACCAAATCAACAACCACATTTATTCTCTAACCAATTAACTACTCACAACATAAGTGACTTGGTCAAATACTTTGAATCACACTTCATCAAAATTTCTCATTAAACATAATCAATCAAATCTCAAAACTATTACATAGCTTTTATATATATAGGCTTTTAATTAATATAAATAAATAAATACCAAAATAATAAAAGATGTCATGTAAAAGATCATTTCTTAAACAACAACTTTACTAGACTCCTAAGTTGACTACTAATTTAACACATATAGCTAAGGCTTACAACTAAACTTCCAATTTAAGTCCTTTAACACATATAAATATATAAACTTTGATTCAAACTTCTTAATTTAATTATGTACGCCACCTAGCACACCTGCTAATAATAATTATTTCCTAATCAAACTCTTCCAACACTAAACTAATCAAAAGTTTCTAATTAACTATACTTCTAAAATAAAACATATCCTAATTAAATCCAAACTTCCTAATTAAATACTAATATAGTTCTAATTACGCTCAACTTTTTAAAACCACATCAACGTTTCTTGAATTTGTTGAGTTTGGTATACGTGCCAACTCATCGTGCCGACCCACCTGTATGCTAATTTCACGAACTTGATCTTCGTTGCCCTACATCAGTTCTATATGGATCCTTGTAGTTATGCCAGCTCATCGAATCTACAAGGTTCACTTTGGCTTTTGGTTCGTTGTGAACCGACCTAGGTACTATGGGCCTACTATGTGACGACCCAAAACTCAAAACCCGCCTAGGGGCAATTTAGTAATTAGGTGAACCTTAATATAAACAAGATTAAAGCAAAAACCCTAGCCACCACTATGTTATTTACAAAACCCTAAATCAAAAAAAAGGAGGAAGAACAAGAAGAGGGAGATATAGGAGGGTTAGTAGAGGTCAAAACTAAAGGGATCCACAAAGAAGGTAATATCCATCTCCCATCTATTTCTTTAAGTCTCTTTTGGTTTATTTTTAAAAAAATTAAAAAATGGGGTTTGAATGAGGATTAAGGCAAGGCCCCCACCCCTCGACCTACTCACGGGTGACGGGGGACCGCGAGGATCACACTAGTGGGCCCCACCCCGAAGTAATTGAATAAATAATTAATTTTGGATTTTGAATCGTCGAATAATATGATTGTTATTTAAATTGTCTAGATTCGCAAGGAGGTTGCTACTTAGAATTCATGAATTTTCACTAAAGGACTTGGGATTGGGTTATTACCTACCTTGTTTGACTTTGTGTAAGGCCTCTTGGAGAGCCATAGTCGTATGGTGGAACCAAGTCACCTTACATGCTAAAGGGCCTCTTGGGTAGTCGTAATAAAGCGGTGGAATCAAGTCACCCATTTATGCAAGGGCCTTTTGGGGAATTGTGGTTGCACGATGGAACCAAGTCACCCGGGCCTCTTGAGGAGCATGGACACACGGTGGAATCAAGTCACCTATGCATATTTATTATACTTTGATAATTTGGTCAACAAGGGAAGTAATGACAAATGAGACAATGGACTTGTATTTATAACTACTACTTTCTATGTATCTCTCTTGCAACCCTTTGCATGCAAAAGTTGATTTTGTTATGTTTTACAACTCTTGAAATTCCCTATCACTGCTTAAGTTGCTTTATGAATATGATATGCTTACTCTTTGTGGGAATTGATATCATGCTATAGATTTCAATGCTATCTTGATCTTAAAAGCATGCTAGTTTTATTTTGCTTTATAGTATTACTTGCATGTTTAATATATTTGAGCGTAGTTCTTCTCTTATTAGGCTCATTGGTTCTTTGACACACCCCACTTACACTACAAGTCCATCTACGAGTGCGATAGATCATGGCAAGGGGAGGGCTATCGCTTGAAGTCTCCCTCCCCTTGCGGCATGAGCTTCGCATGATATATCTACTATTTGTTTTTGAAAACTATTAATAAGAGTTGCAACCTAGGCAAGTCTATTGAGTAGTTAAACCTTTATTTAGTTAGTTGGATACATTTATAAATATTTGAAGGTTAAGGAGATTTTATATTGTTTTGATTTGCTTAGGTGAATTTGAGATACTCGATAGTTTGGTTATGATGACCTATGATATTTATTGAAATTTCAAATTTCGCGTTCTTTTGCCATATTATATATATGTTATTCTATAGGTTGTTTGGGGGGTTAATTTCACATATGGTCATCCAACTTTACTATTTGTAACACTTTGATAACTAAACTTGCTTTTGTATCGAATAAGTCACTCAATTTTCTTAATTCTTTCACAAAAATCACTTTCGCTACACTTTCATAATTAATGGCAAATTTGCCATTCTAGTTAGAAAAGAGAGGAAAGAGAGAGAATTGGGTTTGAAATGCACCATGGAGTTGAAGGAGGGGAGAGAGGGCGATGCTTGGAAGGGGTGGTATGTGGCAGATATAGTGAGGGTGAAAGCTGGCAGGATGGGTAGAGAGGCGATGAGTGAGTTTTTTTTATGAATGTTATCAGTAAATCAACTGAAGAACGAGAGAAGCATCAATTCATGAACTGAATTTATCAAAGGAGAAGATGAAACTGTGCATGTCTGATCTTCAAAATCTAAGCAGTAATCATATGTTCAAACTTCTACTCCTTGAGAATATTCCACTTGCTCCTCCAACAACCCATGTTTCATTAGCATTACCAGAAGAAACCTTGAAGAAATCAGAAGCATAGCATTTCAATATCAAGTTCGGCCACCTCCCCCTCCAAGCACCGCCTTATCTCCCCTCCTTGGCGTCCATGATGCATTTCAAACCCAATTCTCTCTCTTTCTCTTCTCCCTTTTCTAATAAGATGGGCAAAGTTGTCATTAATTATGAAAGTGTAGCCAAAGTGACTTTTGTGAAACAATTAAAAAAGTTGGGTTACTTATTTGATACAAATGCAAGTTTAATTACCAAAGTGTTACAAATAGTAAAGTTTGATGATCATCTATGAAATTAACCCGTTGTTTGGGCGTATCAGACCGTTATTTGGGTCTGGTTAAGGTATTGGGTCTAAGTGGCTGTCTGGGTCGGGCGACCCGACCGTAGATCGGGAAAGGGTCATCTCATACTATGTCCAGTCTGATTTGTCCACAGATCGTCATTATGCTTGTTGGCACTACTTGTGAGCTTGTAATCACCTGTTTGAGCTTCAAAAAAAAAAAGGCATGATACTACGAGTGTGTCCAGCCTTCTTCTGTATATATTATGAGTACATTTGGTTGTCCGGCGAAAGTGAGGTGCAAAGAAACCCATAGAGAGAATACGTTTGCTTTACTTTGTCTTATTCAGTGTTATTTGGTTTTTCCTGTTTGTCTAAGACTCTTATTAGGTTGGGAATGATTGACGTTCCACCAATGATACCTAATTACCAATGATACCTAATTTTTTTGGTGCTAATGTCATCACATGGTGTTCTAAGAACCAACATATGGTGCCAAGATCTAGTACAGAGGTGGAGTACATGGCGTTTGCTAATGGCGTCATTGACATAATGAGAACCTCTTCTTTACTATTTGAGTTGGGGTCGCATTCAAGTTCTACCCTGATTCTGTGACGGGCTAATTCTAGTGCAAAAGCTTTAGAAGAGAACCCAATTAATGTTCCATGCTTTTCATTCGGGAGAGAAACTACTTGCAAAGGTTTTGATCATCGACAAGTTCTTACAGAATTTTGGTCAGCGGACATCTTTACTAAAGCTTAGTATATTTCCTTATTTCAATTATTAGCTTTCAAATTTGTTATTGCCATGATCATATCGATAGTTTTGATTTGTCATTATAGTTGTTACGATTGACGTTTCGATAAATGAGTCATCCAACACATAATCCATGTGCTCAAAATCATATAAGAAACTGTTGGAGATTGGATGAAGATATGCGGTTGCAACCGATGGCTTGGAGTGGTTGCAATAGGATCTGTGAATAAAAAATTTACAGATTTGATCTTATCTGCAACCGATTGGAGTTCAACTGAAGACATGAAAAGGTTGAAGATCACGATTCAGAGGAATCATCACCACGTTTTTATCATGCAATGACGTGGTTATTTAGAGATGAAAATTAGACAAATCTTACGATTATAGTTAGGATTGTGTAATCTACATTGGTCTATATATTTGCCAAAGTATTTGAGTCATGTACACCAGTTATTCAATTTATTTTGTATAGCGAACCTGTCCTGTTCTCTCCTTTTATTGAGTTGTAAAACCCCAAGTGGACTTGGGTGTTCTAGTGAGGGGGAGCCTCACATACGAGAGAAGTTCTGTGTACGTAAGATCCACAGAGCTAAGTATGAGAAGGTGCTAGGAGGAGCTCGGTGAGGTAGTCACCCGAAGGAGTCATCTAGTCCGTTATCTTCATACATTAGTGGAGTTTACGTTTAGGCATGGCCCCGCAGATGTAGTTCTTGGACTGAACTGCAATAACACATCTGATATCCTGATTTGATTTATTTTTTGCATACTTTGTTTTTAAGTATTTGCATTGATTACTGTTTCCTGTTACAACCACCTTTGAATTCTGTTGTAACCGCATTTGGTCATTTCAAAATCAAATCAAGTTTCTTATCTCAAGTTCAATTTAAGGGGAATGTAAGTGAATGCACTCGCTAATTGCATAGGAAAAAGCCAATTAAATTGACACATTTCCTTTACATAACTAAGCATTAAACATGAGGCTGAGTGCGTCTTTTGTAGAGCTCAGAACTTGAACATTCAAGAAGGAAGAGTCAACCATTCCATGAGACGAACATATATTATTGTCGAGCAATCACAATTCATGGTTGGTAGGCATATGATTACTTGCATGAACATCTAAGGAGGATTCTAATGACATGACTTTGCAAGGAAATGACAGAGACTCAGATAGTACGCTTATTATTGGATGAAAAAATAAATAAATAAAGGGGTCATGATAGCGATTGAACACTATGCAAAAAGAGGAACAAATCAAGTGAAGAACACAAGAACATACCAAGTACCGATTTCCTCCAATGACGAGAGAAACCTTTGTCGCCCACACCCACACTCCTACGAAGTTTTATTTTTTTTCGATGGGAGCAAATTTTAATGGGTATGTCTTTGGGCCCTTAGGCCCAATAATATGGGCTGGCGCAATATGTTACTGGTAACACTGAGCAGGGCCATTTAGGTATTAGTTTAGATTTTAGGTTTGTGTCTGATTTATGTAAGGGAACTGGTAGAGTAACTCGCATTGACTCAGTCGGATGCCGTGCGATACATGCTGAGATATTTATGTGCATCTCGAGATGAAATGCACGACATTCGATTGGATTGGTGTCCAAAGTGGGTTACTTTGGCATTTTCCTTTAAAGTAACATGTGAAACTTTTTTTTTAAATGAGGTGAGAATAGGATAGCCCATACGCTAGCCCACACTCCTATCGTCTGTAATATTTATCCCTTAAAAAGTCGGCTTCTCCCAACTTAGAGGTGATAATTTGTGTCGGCGAATCGTAAACATGTCGTATCGTAAAATGACTCGCAACACAATTATTAAACGTACCGCAATATGCAAACACGGACACGACAAGTTTAATAAACATGTGATTTATATACGACAAGTTTAACATGTTTAATATTTAATAGTTACATATTAATTTTTTTTTTTACAAATGACTATATCAAAATTAATAACTCCACCTATGTTGTACACTATGTGCGCTACATAGCCGGTCCCAAGTCCGGATAAAGGAGGAGGACTCTGACGCCCATTTTTTCATACCGAAAAATGGGTAAGGGAGGTCCCAAACTCACTTTTCATACCCGAAAAGTGAGGGAGGGGGCCCCAAGCTCATTTTCCATTCTTGGGAAATGGAGGAGGGTTGCGATAGGTTGACAGCCAGCGTAAAACTTTTGTCACTTTCATGAAATGGATCAAACATATATAAACGTTGGGGCATTCCCACCTAGCGACGCGCTGCATCGGAGCCCGGGTGTAGTGAGAAATGAGCAAGGGTGTGTTTCACATCGCCGCTTGGGTGTGAAGAGAAAAATGAGCAAGAGTTCCCACACATAGGACGTGTGTGGGTAAAGAAGCTAGTCCCTTCACATCGTCGCCCGAATGTGAAGAAAAATGAGCAAGGGTTCCCACACAAAGGACGGGTATGGGGAAAGAAGCTAGTCCAAAAAAAAACGAAAACAAAAACAAAAACAAAAACAAAAACAAAAAAAAAATCATAGATACGAACACTAGATCTTTTAGACAAAATAGAAATAGAAAAGAAAAACAAATACAAAGGGGAGAAAAAACTCGTTTAGGAACATGGAACATAGGAACACTTACGGGGAAGTCAATAGAACTAGTAGATACCATGATTAGAAGGAGAGTCAATATTGCTTGCCTCCAAGAGACAATATGGGTAGGAGAAAAGAGTAGAGAAATTGGAAGCACAGGGTTTAAATTGTGGTACACTGGTATAGATAGAAAATGCAATGGAGTAGGAATTGTGGTGGATAATGATTATAAGGATAAGGTCGTAGAGGTTAAAAGAATGGGGGATAGATTGATTCTAGTTAAATTAATTATTGGAGACGAAAACTGAACATACTTAGCGCATATGCACCACAAATAGGATTAAGCGAGAGCATCAAACGCAAGTTTTGGGATGATATGGATGGATTTATGCAGAGTATACCATTAGATGAAAAGATTTTTATTGGAGGAGATTTAAATGGGCATGTCGGGGTAAGTAACGATGGGTTTGAGAGAGTTCATGGAGGTTTTGGTTACGGTAATAGAAATGAAGAAGAAGAATCAATTTTAGAATTTGCTTCAGCATATGATCTTGTCTTAGCAAATACTAGTTTTAGGAAGAGGGAGTCGCATATAATTACTTTTAGTAGTGGTCATAACAAGAGTCAAATAGATTTTCTTTTAACAAGAAAAATAGATAGAAAACTATGTAGAGACCGCAAAGTAATACCTGGTGAAGCACTTATTACCCAACATAAGTTAGTAGTACTTGATATTAAGCTAACACAACGGAATAAAATGAATAAAAGAGTTAGCGACCCTAGAATAGGTGGTGGAACCTAAAACATAGTAAACAAGTAGAGTTTAGAGAAAAACTACTAAAGGAAAATGTTTGGAATCTTGACTTAGATGCTAATACAATTTGGCTAGAAATGAGTAGTTGCATAATGAGGGTGAGATCAAACATATTAGGTATATCTAAGGGCTTGGGACTTCCAAAGAAGGAAACATGGTGGTGGAACGAGGATGTCCAACGAGCAATTAAGACTAAAAGAGAGATGTATAGGAAAATACCTAAGTGTCAAGATGAAGATGCGTACAATCAATATAGAGAAGCTAGAAAACAAGCTAAAAAAGTAGTTAGTCAAGCTAAAACAAATTTCATGGAAGATCTATATACAAGGTTAGGCAATAGAGATGGCGAAAAATATATATATAGGCTAGCCAAATGAAGAGATAAAAAGAAACAAGACCTAAGTCATGTAAGATGCATTAAGGACGAAAATCAAAATGTTTTAACGCGCGAGGAGAATATTAAGGAGAGATGGAGAAGTTACTTCGATAGTTTATTTAATGATGGCCAAGTTGATACTATAATAGATGAAAACCCACACCAAGAAAGAAATGTAAACTATACACGCAATATTAGAATTGTAGAAGTTAAAGAGGCATTGAAAAGAAAGTAAATATGGAAAACATGTGGCCCAGATGAAATACCCATAGAGGTTTGGAAATGCTTAGGAGAAATCGGATTGACTTAGTTAACAAAACTTTTCAATAAAATCTTAAAATCAAAACGGATGCCAATGGATTGGAGAAGAAGCACGCTTGTGCCAATCTTCAAAAACAAAGGAGACATTCAAAGTTGCTCAAACTACCGGGGAATTAAATTTATGAGTCACACTATGAAACTATGGGAGAGAATAATTGACAATAGGCTAAGGAGAGAAACAACAATATCAGAGAACCAATTTGGTTTCATGTCTGGAAGGTCAACTATGGAGGCGATTTTTCTTGTAAGACGATTGTTAGAAAAATATAGAGAAAAGAAAAAAGATCTTCATATGGTATTCGTAGATTTAGAAAAAGCATATGATAGGGTCCCTAGAGATGTTCTTTGGTGGGTTCTAGAAAGAAAAAGAGTGCATGCTAGATACATAGACACTATTAAGGATATGTTTTATGGAGTAGTAACGAGTATAAAGACATTTGGAGGAGCTACAAAAGAATTTCTCATTACGATAGGACTACATCAAGGATCGGCTTTAAGCCCATATCTATTTACTTTAGTTATGGATGAAGTAACTAGACATATTCAAGAGGATATACCATGGTGTATGTTATTTGCAGATGATATTGTCTTAGTGGATGAAACCAAAGATGGAGTGAATAGGAAATTAGAACTCTGGAGGAATACATTAGAATCTAAAGGCTTTAAGTTGAGTAGGACGAAAACTGAATACATGCACTCTGAGTTTGGAAACACTTGACATCGAGATGACGGAGTGGTAAAATTAGGGGAAGTAGAAGTTCTTAAGGTAAACCACTTTAGATACCTAGGATAAATCATACAAAATGATGGTAACATTGTAAATGATGTCACACATAGAATTCAAACTGGATGGAAGAAATGGCGGAGTGCAACAGGGGTGATTTGTGATCGACATGTTCCTACTAAGTTAAAAGGAAAATTTTATAGGACCGCAATTAGGCCAGCTATGCTCTATGGAAGTGAATGTTGGGCGGTAAAACAACAACAATTACACAAAGTGAACGTAGCAGAAATGAGGATGCTTAGGTGGATGTGTGGTAAAACTCGTAAAGATAGAATAAGAAATATAAAAATTCAAAGACAAGTAGGAGTAACACCAATTGATACAAAGATTAGGGAAGGGCGGTTGCGATGGTTTGGTCAACTGCAAAGACGGCCTACAAATGCCCCAACTAGAAAACTTGACTCAATAGAAACTGTAGAAATTCGACGAGGTAGGGGCAGACCAAAGTTAACATAGGATGCATTAATTAAAAGGGATTTGAATGGTTTGCAAAGCTCACAATCAATTGCACTTAATCAAGCACAATGAAAAAGTTTGATCTATATAGCCGACCCCATTTAATTTGGGACTGAGGCTATGTTGTTGTTGTTGTTGTTGTTGTTGTTGTTGACTATATCAAAATTAATAAGATATATATATATACCTTTTATTTTGAAAACTGGTAGTTGTATATACCTTATAAGTTATATGTGTATAATAACAATATTAATCGTGTTAAGCGAATTATAAATAAGTTAAGCAGGTTAACATGCTTTATTAATCGTATATAAATGTGTTAACTTTTTCATGACCTAAACTCATTTATGGCAAACCCATAACATGTTTATTACATGCAGTGTACATGTCGTGCTGTCATCACCCAAATTACCACCCCTTGTCATAACCCCTCTTTTGATTTTGTCGTTGTTTTCACGTGAGTGCCACATGCGTGATCATCACCTTTGATTGGCATCTAAATGAGATATCAAATCTTGATGTGATAAACATCTTGCGTTTCTTGTCCTGAAAATATCCACAAGGATTTCATACACATAGCTATATATGGCTCACTTCTGAGATATTAACTAACATATGTAATATTTGTTTTAATTATTAAAATACGCCTCGCCATGGATATATATATATATATATATATAATACCACAAAGTCACAACAGGTGATATAACGTACGGACTCACATTCTTAGGATACGTTCATGCATGCATCAGGATACATACTTTCACGTGTTATGCACTGGAATTATGTACAAACTAAGGGTGGGCAAATTGTAGTTTAGTAGCGAACACGGTTTGACAGTTTTGCAAACCACCACTAAACCGCGAGCCATTAACACAACAACCAGACCGACCACGGTTTGCACAGTATGGTTGGTCTCACTTTGCGGTTTTCCTACAACACATTTTCAACAAAAAAACAAAATCTGTCATACATTCTATAAAGTTCATACATGTCCATCTACAAAAAAAGACAACAAAACACATATCCATATATGACCATCCACCAAAATGCTCTTTGATTTGCACGTTTTGGTGGAACAAATTGACAAAGTGCATTTGTGTAATAGGGTTAGGGTTTTGAGGAGTGTAGAATTATGGAAATTCCTAAAAGTCCCTTTTCGGTTTCGATGAACCACGGTTTTCTAAAAATGAAAACTACCACCAAACCGCAAAATTATGGTTTTAAAGTTTTCTAAACACCATGAAACCGCGAGTTTAAAAGACCCGACCAAATTAGGCGATTTGGACAGCCTTAGTATGTTTGGGCAGTTTTATGAAGACCGCCTAATATAAACACTCCAAAGTCAGTCATTTCACGCAGGCCCGCATGTAGAGAGGAGGGGAGAGAAAGAGTGGGGGTAAATTTGTAATAGAAAAGTTAAGAGATGGACCCTCTTTATTCTCCCTATCAAATGACACATAACGCGTTATGATTGCTATTTGTCAAATCTTACAATTACTAATTGTACAGAAGTCGTTCTCGTTTGGGCATGTGCTTCCGATTATTGTTAATTTGTAGAACTAATTAGACTTTCATCGAAAAGGAGCAGTGACGGTCTGGACACCCATAGATCTTAAAAAACCTTAACCAATAGAATGCATATCCCCATTCATCGTACTTATCTATGTAAGGACGAGAGCCAACGCATCCTGAGATCGAGAACACTTGGGTTTTGGACCTTTGGTGTTTTCCTTTTAAGAACCCATATATACCTCTATATATATATATATCTATACTATTATAATAACAACCCCAAAACGGTTAACCGTGAAGCCTTTTTAGCTAAAAGTCTCAACAATGACCCTGTGAATTGATAGAAATAATTAAAATTAAGGATAAATTGGTAATTTAATTGATAAGTCCAAATTAATATGCGGGTTTTCCTAATCAAGTGGGATTTAGAAGATTTTTCCTCTCTCTCTCTCTCTTCCACGTTTCTCTCTTCCACTCGGTTCTCTCTTCCCTTCTCTCTCCTCACGATTCCTCCATGGTTCTTTCTTCTTCATTAATGTTTCTATACTATATATAATTCCAATCCTTTTTCCATTTTTATTAGTTCAAAATTTATTATTATTCCATATTTGTCCTTAATTTTTTTTTACTTATCTATTGAAAAAGAAGTTAACAAATAATTGATGGGGACATTTTTTGAAAATAAATAAATTTAGTTTTTAAATCAATCTAGTTTAACTTTTTCTTAAATTATCTCCACTTCCCTCTCATTCCCATGAACTAAAAGTAGACATTTTCATTTTCCTACAAAATGGTGAATTTTAGTTTCCAAACCTGTAAACCAGTTACTAAGTCAAAGAGAATATTAGAGGAGATTTGGGAGACGACGACGAGGTTGAAGAAGAACGAGAATAAGCGTGGGCACGTAAGCGCCGGCCACGGCCGCATCGGCAAGCACCGGAAGAACCTTATTCACCGAATCAAGATCGCATTTTCGAACGATTTATCGGTTTGCGAAGAACCTAATTTTCTAGACGTTACAGAGGTTCGAATTTTGGTGGATGGATTGGTAAGAACCCTAAATTTGTGTGAATCATGCTTCGTAGTTGTTGTTTTTTGCGTGTGTGACCTGATTTGTTGGATTGGGAGGTTGATTGGTTGGAAAGATTAATTTTTTAGACGATTTGATTAGGGTTTGGGGGTTTATGGATTTGTTTTGATTGATGTTTGATTGGTTTTTGGGTAGGTGGATGTCGAAGGTGTATCGCATGATGAAATAAGAGGTAAGTCTCATGCGTAATGAACCATCTCATATGTAGTAAGAGGTAAGTTTTTTTTTCCCTGATTATTTGGGTTGTATATTTTTTGTGTTCAATTTTGCAATCCCCATCCATTTTGTATGGTAGACATAGTCCATCTCTATGCTAAAGGAATGCTACTGGTATTTATGGAATGGTGTCTAACTCAATGTATTCCTTGATATGTGTTGTTTTGAGACTGTTGTGGGGCGTTTTTGACGCAGGCAAGATCAATTTTAAAGATTAATAGTTTTCTTGGGACTGTGGCTATGTTGTTGTTGTTGTTGTTTTTGTAATGGTTTCTTGGGATGATGCATGATGGGGTGCAAGTTTGGGAGTTGGACTAAGGTGGAATGTGTGAGAACCTTTTTCTATGCATAAACACTTATTGTGGTATGTGTTGGTCTATGCGTTTATTTCTCAGGATATTAGGCATTTTGATTTTGCAAGGCTAACTTGATATTGGGTTTTTTCTTTAATATTTTAAATTTTTTCTAGTTTTTTTTTTTTTTTTTTTTTGTAAAGTTGAACTATTTTGGTATGGCATTCATACTTTGAAAAGCGGGAATTCTCTCTCATTTTTTGTTAATCTTTTGTATCTCACATTATTGTCAATAAATAAGTAAAAAAAGAGAATAACAAAAGTTAAGGATTTTTTAGTTGATCATATTTGTTATTTCTATATATGCTTGACCACATTGCCTTCTTTTTTTTGGGTGCTTGGCCACCTTGCCTTTGCAAATTAGGAGGCCTTTTGCTAATTTCAACTCCACATCCATATAGTATAGATTTTTAGAATATTTTTGTTAGAGAAATTAAATTAAGTTGGTCGAATCATGCATGACTTTGCGTTGGAAGTGTCGCTACTATATATCAACCTAAAAAGATATACATATACAAATAAAGTCGCGCATGTTGGGGTTTGTGTTCTTAATTTATTCAATTTATATTAAACTATTTTTTTTACACAAGTCGAAGTTGACAAGTGATACCTCTGCCATCTCTTTTCTTCAGCTATGATAACTAAGTCTCTTCTATAACCTCTAACTACCTTCAAGAATCATGTAAATTTCATACTTACATTCAAGATTCAATAATTTATGCATATTTTTATAAATTAATAACTATTTCATATATCCATGTATTTCGTTATTTTGTAAAAATCTTGGGTGTTGTAATCAAGAAGGGATAAAAATTTGATCTTTGTTCACAAATTTTGTCAAGTACTTTTTTTGGTAGAATTGCTAGAGTGTTGTAAAGTAGTTTGATAAAATGGGTTAAAATTGGTTTTAATTTTTCTTAGGTTTGATCAGGTATTTGATGCCATTGGCTATAAACAAATTGATGGTAAGGCGTGTGTTTTTTTATATAAGAATGATAATGCCGGTGTTACAGATTTTAGGTTCAATTGCGCTAAATCGATCTCAATGTAGAGTTTAATCCATTTTGTGAACTCCAAGTAATATGTGATCGAGGTTTTGTTGTTGTAATAAACTTTTTAAATTTGTACGTTCTTATTCATTTATATAAACTTATAAAATTTTAAATACTACAACAACAACAACAACAACAACAACAACAACAACAACAACATAGCCTCAGTCCCAATTATAAAATTCTAAATAAATAAATTAATTAATTAAATGTGTTGCTACCTCATTAGGATACATTTTACATCAAGCTGCTAGATTTTAACTCCATTAGTTTGGTGATGTGCGTGACAAATGTGAAATATATAAACTCTATAAAATAACTTAAATATGCACGTTACAAGGAAAATTTGTTTTTAGAGAGATCGTGGTTCTACTCTCACTGAAGTCAGAAAATATGAAAAGTATTGTACACATCTATTTTTCAAGTAATTATTTACACTTCACGTGCAGAGCACGTGCTCACCAACTAAGATTATCTACTATTCCAACACAATACTTCAAGAAAAACATCTAATATCTCCCTCACGTGCAACGCACGTGCTCATCGACTAGTATATATATATATATTTATATATTAAAAGCACGAATAGCAAAAGATTCATTCGTCAATTGAATTATCTTTTTTACTCTTTAATTACTTATTAATTAATTCAGTTACTTTAATTTGTATATGCCATGTGTTTTGGATTTAGAGATAACAGAATGAAAAATCTCCTTAATATACGTGAATAATTTGGAAGTTCTTATATGATAGTGATTTTATGTGATAACTACTTACATGTGTTGTAATCCGTTATAATTAAAAAAAAATTGTATGTTGTAATCCGTTATAATTAAAAAAAAATTGTATGACTTTCTTTTCGTGTGATGAGGTGTCACACTCAACATGGACAAGCAACGTGTTTTTTCATAGTTATTGTTATTGGTTAATTTGATTAACTGTGATTACATGCATGGCTTTAATCATTTAATGGTAGGGCGGTTTCAATTTATATATTTTGATGGATATTTTAATTACATTAAATTTTAAGTAATTTAATTCTAATTAATATTATAAGAGGTTAAGTTTTATCAATTCAATGATTAAAATTTAAAGTTTTTAGAAAAAATCTCACTATGAGATAGAGAACTGCTGTGTAACTAATTATACTACATGAACATATTTTCTATTGACGAATAGCATTAGATTAATAAATTAATTAATTTTTTGCGAGCTTAGCGAGCGGCACGCTCCGAAAACTAATATATATATTAGTGCCTATGTCTCGACTTCAGAAAAGGGTTTTATCTGTCTTTGTAAGTAGAAAATTAGAAATGTAGAATAGAGTAAATGACAAATATAATTTTAATTTGAAAAAAATAATTCAAAACAAATTTTTTAAAAAAAAATAGTAAGGACATGCTTAGATTATTACTTCTCCTGATCTAATTCCAGTTTGTGAAATTTAACGCTTGACTGTGAAATTTAACACGTAACTCTGTGCACATAAATATATATATTTCGAGATTCAATTTTATATTCTTATTATTAACTAACCAATTCAGCTAGATTTTTATTCTTAGCACTCCATGCTAATTTTTCCTCTAAAGAAAATGATGTTATTCGCAGAAGCACAACTAGAATATGAACCACCTGAAGGAGTTCAACATCTGACGCTCGAATGGTGAGGCCTCTCTTTCGTAGGATTGCGTGCGAAGAGAATCGAAGGGTGTTCAATTTCTTGTAATATAACCGTTGGACAAAGAGCTGTTAAGCCAATGCTCAGATATCAAGTTCAATTTCTTGTAACATTGGACCTAATCCTTCTAATATCCAAGGTGATAAAAATGGAAAAAATTGCGAAAAAATTACAAAAGTACAATAATTTTTAGTTTAAATGAGGAAAATAAAAGTGATTTTTTTTTATTCCAAAAGTAGCCTATGTCGCTTATCCAAAAGGCGGTGTTAGTTGGGTCAACTTTTTCTGCTGACGTGGCCGGGCCACGTAGGACGACTTTACACTGATAGCGCATTTTCAAAAGGCGCTATCAGTGTATGACCGTCCTACGTGGACAGTGACGTGGTGGTGAGGTGGAAGGCAATTGTATAGATAGCTCCTTTTGAAAATGAGCTATTTATACAAAATTATACACTCTATGAATGATTCCTTTTGAAAAGGAGCTATCAATACAATTTTTTTCCCCATGAACGACACGTGCATATGGAGATGGACGACCCACACCACTCGCGTATCTCGAGGTAGACAACCAATGTAAACAACGCGCACGCATACGTGGACAACCCATGCAAACGTCACCATGTATGCCGAGGTGGAGATTTCATGCAAATGTCAGGCACGTCTGTCAAGGTGGGCGACCCATGCAACCATGTGCAACTCATGCAAACGTGTCTCGATGTGGTAAAGCCAATGCCAACGTCACACACGTATCTCCCCCTGGTTGACAACACATGGAAACGCTACGCACGTATGTCGAGGTGGGCGAGCCATGCATATCCGCTACAGACCATCAACCCCATGCAAACGTCACTTGCGTATCGCGAGGCGGACGACCTGGGTGAGTTGCATGCTTACTATGGATATGCATGGCTGGCCCACCTCGACATACGTGTGTGGCATTTCCATGTGTTGTCAACCAGGAGATAAGTGTGCGACGTTGGCATTGGCTTTATCACATTGAGACACGTGCGTGACGTTTGCATGAGTTGCACGAGGTTGCATGGGTCGCCCACCTCGACAGACGTGCCTGACATTTGCATGAAATCTCAACCTCGGCATACATGGGTGAACTTTTCATGGGTTGTTCACGTCGATATGCGTGTGCGTTGTTTACGTTATTTGTCTACCTCAAGATACGCGAGTGACGTAGGTCGTCTATTTCCATATGCACGTGGCGGTCATGGGGAAATTTTTTTTTATTGATAGCTCATTTTCAAAAGGAGTCATTCATAGAGAGTATAGTTTGTATAGATAGCTTCTTTTCAAAAGGAGCTATCTATACATATTGCCTTCCACCTCACCGCCACCTCATCACCATGGTTGCCAACTCATAACCAATAACTTCTTTTCAAAAGGAGTTATCACCTACTTTTGTAATTTAAAAGTAAACTTCCCTATTTTGGGAAATAAAATATAAATCCACCCCACTTTTAGAAAAACCCCAAAAAATTACACAAGTACAACAAAAATTAGTTTAATTGAGCAAAATAAGTGTGCGTTTTTTTTAATTCTTGATATAAGCTATATCACATTTTGAAAAGGCGCTAAGGAAAGATTTTCGGCATACGTGGACACATAAATATCGCCTTTTGAAAAGACGATATTCGTGTTATTTGGATATATCAATCCACGTGGATGTCTAAGTGGATTGGTTGGAGCCGATTTACAAGAATAACGCATTCTCCGAATGCGCTATTCGTGTAAATAGTATTGAGTGTCCGCATGGAAAAAACAAACAAGAATAACGCCTTTTCAAAAGGCGCTATTCTTGTTTCCCGGTACAAGTGGACATACACGTGGGATGTCCACGTGGGAATGGCAAAAGTTTAAAAGATGAGTTGCATGGTTACTATGGGTTGCACAGGTTGTCCGCTTCGTGATACGTGTGTGACGTTTGCATGGGGTGCATGGTCCGTAGCGGATATGCATGGGTTATTCCCTCGAGATACGTGCATGAAGTTTGCATGGATTGTTCACATCGAGATACGTGTCTATCGTTTGCATTAGTTATCCACATCGAGTTACGCGCATGACGTTTAGATGGTTTGCATGGACTGCAGTAGGTTGCATGAGTTGTCTACCTCGAAATATGTACTTCGCATTCGCATGATTTGCATGGATTGCCAAGGTTGCATGAGTTGTCCACACTTCGAGATATGTGTGTGACGTTTGAATGGTTTGCACGAAGATGCATGGCTCGCCCACCTCAACATAAGTGTGTGGTGTTTCCATGTGTTGTCAACCACGAGATACGTGTGTGACGTTTGCATTGGCTTTACCACCTCGAGACACACGCGAGTTGTTTGCATGATTTACTTGGATTTTGCGAGGTTACATGGGGTGTCCACCTTGAAATACATGCGTGACCTTTGCATGGTTTGCATAGATTAGGCGAGGTTATATGAGTTGTCCACCTCGAGATACGTGCATGAGGTTTGCATGGATTGCAACAGGTTGCATGAGTTGCACGAGGTTGCATGGGTCGCCTACCTCGACAAACGTGCCTGACATTTGCATGAATTCTCCACCTCAGCATACATGCGTGACGTTTGCATGGGTTGTCGACGTATCTAAATGGAGCCCAGGGCAAGGCCTAAATATTTTATTTATTTTATTTATTTTTTTTTCTGTTTAAGCCCAATTTGCCCAAACATACATTTGAGCTCACCCTAAAAACCTCCCAAATCCTAAGTTAAGAACCAAAAAATTAGCAATGCACATACAACCAAAACGAACGCACGACAAAAAAAAAACCTCTCGGCACAATCGCGTCATTCTCACACTCACCGAATGTAAGTTCTTTACATTTTTTCAAGTTTTTTGGAGCAATATTTTTTCAAATTCTATTGTCTTGTGTCTTCTATCTCTATTCTTTTTGTATTTGAAGAAACCAATCCATCTCTTTGGGATTAATTTCATTGCTCCACATTTAATTTTTTTCATTAGATTGCATTATAATACAAGGATAGATTAACGGTTCTTTTACAAAGTGCGAACAAAGAGGTATGTTAGTTCATAGATTTTTTTTGTTTGTAAGTCTTTTTTTGAAGGGATATTTTTTTAATGTAGAAATCATTGAGCAAAAATATATGCTAGTTCTTGATTTTTCTTAACTTGTTGGTTTTTGAAGTTTAATAAGTCGGGTTTTTTTTTTGTTTTTAATAAGAAAGAGATTGATTGTATTACTATGTTGTCAAAAATCTCATATTTTTTGACAACATAGCTTATTTGCAATAACATATCACACAAAAAAGAATAAATCATCATATACAAGTCTCAATTATTTTCCTTATCAGATATTTGGCTAGAGGAAGAGAAGTCTACCATGGAAGTAATTAAAAGTAGTACCTACATGCTACATAGAACAAAATTATTTATAGTTCCACTAGTGTTATTTGACCATTCAAAAAAGATAATTGTTAAAATAATCAATTATTTTCAGATAATCCGTTAAATGTCAATTAGCCTTGTTTTCACTTATCCTACTTGGCTACCTTCCCATAAATCAAACACATTAGAATATCATTGACACACACACACACACACACACACACACACACACACACACACACACACACACACACACACATTAGAAAGTTATAAATATCCCAATAGTAGCGTATAGATTATATATATTAAATAAAAGAGTATATATACATATATATTGTATATAATGTTATAATATATATATATATATATTGCAAAACTAGTTTGACGTAGGTTTATATATAAATTAAGATAAAAATTGATAAAAAAGGGTAATTGAGACGCTGAAGTTTGAAGTAGATTTTGTACCGATAGAAGTTTAATTTGTTAAATACAAACTTAACATTGCATCAAATCCAATTTTTTCAAAAGTTATGATAAAAATGTATAATTAAGATAAAAGTTTAATTTATTATGTATAGATATTAGCAACATTAGTCCATTTTTATTTTATTTTTATGTTTCACATGTTTTTTTATATCTTTGATCATATACTATTTACATCGATTGAATTAGGAGAATAAAAGGGAAGTTTTCACGACTTTAATATTTATGGAGACATTTTTTCTTTTAAAGATAGCATACTAGTTTTGGACTAAACTCTATGGAGCGTCATGGTAACAAAAGAACGAAGACAATTGTTTGTGTTCAAATGTTTTTTTTCTTTGCTTAATAGTTTGTGGCGTAATTTATGCGATAACCATGCTAATTTTATGTTTGTCATGGATGCATATATATATATATATATATATATATATATATATATTGTTGTATAATTTATTTAAAGTATACATAATAATATATAAAAGTAATAATTTAAAAAATATTTATAGCCCAAGGCTATCAAAAATCCTGGATTCGCCCCTGCACGTCGAGATACGTGAGTGACGCGGGTTGTCCATCTCGATATGCATGTGTCGTTTGCATGGGTTCTCCAACTTGATGTGCAATGTTTGAGTTGAACAAATAACACATTTTCAAAAGGAGTCATTCATAGAGTTTAATATTTTGTATAGATAACTCCTTTTCAAAAGGAGCTATTCATACAAGTGCCTTCCGCCTCACCAACGATGCATGCCACCTCATCATCAACAACTCCTTTTGAAAAGAAGTTATACCGTTGTAAATTGGATGACCCTTTAACCAAGCTTATGAATGATCACATTGTCAAGTGTGACTCTCACATTGAATTGTAACATCAAGCATGACTTCTACATTGAATGTAACTTGTACACTCTACAAAACTTGTATTCAACACCAAAGTTGGAATGAAAATCTCTACATTTCTCAACTCTAGCTCTCTTCTCTATTGTCTCCTTTTCTCTACTTGTTTTAGTAGTTCTTAGTTTATGCCTTCTATGCTTAAGTCTCTAGTAAGTCCAACTTAAGTTCTAGTTGGCTTATAACTTAATTTACAACACGTTATCAACACGAGCTTGCTCTAGCATTAAGAAGATCTTGAAGTTCAAGAAGGCTTGTTAAGGAGACGAAGCTAAGAAGATATAACTTTTGTTATTTAAATAAGTTCAATTTATTTCTATATTATCATGGTTGCTTCTTTTATTATATGCATCACTTCTATATGCATATTTTATTCATATACTATGCATTATAAAGTCACCGATTGCGAGAGTATGCTCCGTAGCTGCGTCTTGTACGATCTTCTACATCAGAAATCAAAAGTCAATGTGTGACATATAGTTTTTCTCTTAAAACTACAAACGATTAGTTATTGTTCTATTCTTGATTTTATAATACCAATAATGCTATAAGTTTGAGTTGATAGTGGGTAAGCCTTGTCCTTGGTAAAGCTGAACATTGAAAGGGAGACGGGTTATACCATTCGAGGAGGTATGGTATTAAGTTGACTATGTCTCGCCACCCAACTTGGAGGTTGTCCCACCAACTCATACGAATAGTACATTTTGTTTATTAATGAATCAAGTTGTGAACATATATTTAATCATATGTGGTGTTTTTACATAAAAAGGGGAAAATTATTTTATATTAAATTTATTTTCAAAATATTATTCAACCATAGTTGAACTTGTTGCCTTATTATATTACCGACAAGAATTACTTGTCATGACAATTAGATACTACAATTTGTGAATAAAACATATATGCAAAAATGTGTGTTATACATAATCATTCGCCAATTTCTCTTTAGAGATTTGAAAAGTGAATATTTCACTTTATATAGCTTTTCACCTTATGGAGTTATATATATACATATCAAAGGATACTGCTCCAAAAGCTCAAAATGAGCGATTGGGTCTCATGCTACAAAATTTAATCAGTCAAATATTAATTATAATTTCACAATTTTAATTATCTTTATGTTGAGGCTATGCGGAAATATGACTGATGAGACAATAAAAATAAGGTCACGTGGTCTGCTTCAATTTATTGCTGCAACAAATATCGAGTGCGCACGTCAATCCAATAAATATTAAGTATTGATTTCTTGTCTCATGGTAGCTGAGTAAAATAATGAGATATTATAAATATAATATCGCTCTCGTCCAATTAGTTCGACTTCAAATTAAAAAGCATATGTTGCATATAATGATCATGATCGCAATAATAAATTTATGGACATGGAAAAGGTGAAAATATTAGGTAAATGTCGTATTGACAATTTCACCAAAAATCGAAACAAAAGTGGTGCACCACTACAAAGGGCAAATAATTATTGACAATGAACGTTCATAATTGTGACATTTTTTGGTCATATATGAAAGGCTATTTTGCCTAACTATTGTCATATATATACCCAAATATTTTTGTGACCTTTACTATGCCTTCATAATCAAAGGCAAAATATTATAAATTTTATCATTGAAAATAGCTCGATAAAACATGCACATCGAAATGTGTTTAAATAGTGACCTACGTATGGACGATGAGTTTATGTCTTGTGTATCGTGCTACATGCATGTACATTACAATATAAAAGTGTATATTTCTCGAATTCGAACTTAGCAGAGGCTAATGTTCAGACAATATCGGGTACAACAATTTTATTGTTAATGTCTTGTTCAGAAGAAGTCTACTAAGAATAATAAAAAATTTATCTATATGAATACAATTTAATCTGAGTATAATATTCACATCTTTAACTTCTGGAATATATAAGACACATTAAAACGAATGTAATCATAAATCAAATGACATTCATAATGTGGAAAGATCTATTTGATTATTTGTAATCATCAATAATGCGAAAATATCATAAATTCGCACGGGCATCCTTTATCGAACTGAATTTTTTTATCAGCTGGAGATTATCTCAAGGAAAATCAATAGGAAAATTATATTGATTTAACTCCCCATTAATCATATTATAAGATGTCTTGGATCCCTAATAGGGAAATTATATCAAGTTTTGCTAATTGTCACTTTGATGAAGCAATTTTCCCACCATTAGCGAGAGATATAAGTGATGCGTGTCGTGCGTGCCAAATATAATCCGTAATCGAGTTACCAACCGCAAGGGTGTAGTAGTGGTAAATACGGGGTCGATCCCACATAGACGTGAATTTACTCCAAGTTAACTAAATATTGTGGTTTTCAGAGAAATCAATAAAATAATTAATTAAACAATCAATAATAAAAAGTTCACAAAAATTAATATCAAGAATGAAAAGTTCACCCAAATCTCCAGTTCCACAAATCAGAATCAAGATTCAATAGCATTCAATGGTCTTCAATCTTTCCCAAAAAGTTATTAATTCAATTCTCCTAGATTAGCTATAGAAAATCGACATCCGCCATAAATTCCTAGTCCCCCTAATTCCGATAGCCAGGACATCCGCCACTAACTATTTCCCTAATTAATGCGTAACCCTAGACATCCGCCAATCAGGTTTAACACACTAACCGCAGTAATATGGATCTATGGGAACACTAGTCCTAAATAACCGGATCGCAACCGCTCCCGATTTAACCTAAATTCAATTGTTGTACATTCAAACACCGAAAGGGTTTTACGGCAAACAGGTGAATGTTTGTTACTTTATTGGTCTAAAAGCACAATTACACGGATACTAATATTCCAAATAACGATAGATTGTCCACCTAAAAGCATGCATTGGTCACATACATACCATATATCTAAATCATAATCATCAAATCAACAACAATGAAATATGAGAAATTAAATTAATTAAAAAATAAAACAAAAAGATCTCACAAAGAATGCCATGAATCCATGAGTCCAACTTGCTTCCCCTTCGACTTAGGCGAGAAAAAGAAATTAGCCGGACATCATCTTCAAAAATCTATACTAAAAACTAATAATTGATATATTTACAACTCTAATTAATTTTCCATAATACCTAGGTTATATATATAAATAGCCCAAATCGTACTCATGACTAATTTTAGGGTTTTGTAGGTGACTCGTGCGTCGAGGAGCATCCTATGGGTGTTTTTAGCTTGAAAAACCGATTATGCCATGTGTAAATAGCCGATTGGCTGCAAATCTGGGTCCGCTCCACGTGTCGACTTCTGATAGGTCCACGTCTGCCACCGCCTCTGACTTGTCGCCGCCACGTTCGCGCTCTATGTTGCTTCTTGCTGACTCGGCACCACGTGTCACATCCTGATTGGCTGGACCACGTCAAAGAGCTACGCTGGACGAATGGATGATCGCCACGTCTCACCCATGTGGCTGGAGAATCGCTCATGAGTCGATCGAAAAACTGGGAGTTTGTGCGAACACGGATCTCGAGGCATATCAACGGCTGCTGAAGAGTGATGAATGGCTTGCGGTGCCGACGCGGCGTACTCTGATTGGTCGGAACGTTTTGTTGGCTATTCGACACATCCGACATCCGATTTCTGCAAATAAATACTCCATTTCGAGTATTTTTCCGCCACGAACTCAACCGCGCACTCCATTTCACCTAAAAATGAACAAAAATATAATTAATTAATTATTTTAATTATTTTAAATAATAAAAAATAGACTAAAATATACTAATAAATATATACAAATACCGACTTATCAAATACCCCCAAACTTAGGACTTTGCACGTCCCGAACAAAAGTGTAAGTGACGACACAAATAAACTAGACTTTTAATATAATAATGCAATGACTCAACTAATCTTATACCCGACCCAAATTCATGGAGTTCTTTTGATTTAAATAGTCACCAAATTAACAAGTAACTCAGAAAATTTCAGAGTTATGATATGTCAAGTCTCACAATTCAAACACAATTAAGATCTCACTTTCAAAACATAAACTCGGTCAAAACAAAGGCCATCAACTAATCATAAGTTTTATTGGTCTATACATTTAAGCACGCAAGTTCAAATTTCTTACTTAATATAGTGAAAGCACTCGAACTAAATCTTTTATTTGAGGAGTTTCACAACTTCTACCTTCATTCATTTTTTTTCATTTTTATTTTATTTTATTCTTCAATTTTTTTTTTCAATTTAATACGGTCCCTGCTCCATTTCCTATGGACCGATTTTATCACTTTTTTCCCACCACAAGTTTCCCTGCTCCATTTCCTGTGAAAACTTGTAGGACACTCTACATTAAGAAAACTTCTGTTAGTACTTCTCACTTTCACTATAATCAAGCAAATCCACCAAATATGGGTCAAAATAATATAACTTGCACAAATTAGACCTTCTACTCATTTTCGTTATCTAGCACAAAGTCTAACCATCATCTAAGTCTCTAATCATGAAATCATAAAAATGTTGAGCTACGAACTTGATTAAATATTTATCCTAATTTTCTCTAAGTTTCAAGTTAAAAAGGCAACTACAGTTTACTCATCTACAACTAAAGGCATGAACAAAGTTTCAGGTGACTCTAAATAAATAATAACATACTAAATATATACATGAAAGTGTATCAAATCCTAATGAAATGAGAATGGAATGTGAATGGACAAGAAATGAAAGAAATGATATAAAACACCACCATTATCATCCAACACCCGCATATAACCGCATAAAAAAAAATTAAACGATCTCACCTGCGGTCTTTCGCAAAAATTCATCCGAAACAATCCTCAATCCCTAAAGCACTCCCAAACTTATTCCAAACCTTGTCCTCAAGGTTTAAAACAAGTCAAGACATCCATATGACAAAAAGAAAAAGATAGTGGTGAAGAAGAACATAGATTAGAAAATGATACAAATGCATGCATAACAAAAAGTCTCTAAAAACTAGTGAACGCACAAAACCTCTTATGTGTGGGTGACTAAGGAAACTATGAAATAGCGATCATAAGAAGAGCAAGAACTAGTAGACATAAGAGTTAACTAAAAAGATTCCAATCAAGTCTTGCGAGCCCGAAATATGTCAACTAAGGGTAAAATCAACAAGATGATGGAATGAAATTTAGGGTTTGGGTCTACTAAAAAATCTGCCACTAATGTAGCGACTTAAGTTGGGTATATCCAACCAAGTCTCAAAACACCTAAAATCCTAAAAACATGTTAAGTCCTTAATGCTTAAATTATGGTAAAAATGTAATCCAAAGTCAAACCTACAAAGCTTAACGCTCCAACCCTCCATCACCAGTAAAAATAAAGAGACCAAATTAGAATGTTAATAATAATAATAATAATAATAATAATAATAATAATAATAATAATAATAATAATAATAATAATAATAATAATAATAATAATAATAATAATAATAATAATAATAATAATAATAATAATAATAATAATAATAAAACTAAAACTAAAATAAAACTAAAATAAATGCAAGAAATAAATAAAATAAAAGAAAAATAAAGTTGGGTTGCCTCCCAACGAGCCGCCTTTCTTTTAAGTCTTTGGCTAGACTTAGAATGATTGATCACGTGATGCCCTCTTCTTTAGAGATGTCGACAACGAATGGCGCATCTACATAATTGGGCAACGAAACATGCATGCCCTCTTTCAGATTTAGGAGCTCATCCGGAACTTCCAACACGAATGAATCTATCGTATCAAGATCGTCTAACACAAAGATGTCGGCAGTGTAGAAGATCTGCAAACGCTCCCTTACTTCCACCCCCTTATAAGGTTTACCAAATGTGCATGGGAGGGTGGGTGGTTGTACCAATACCAGAAGTTGGTCTTCTTTGCTCTCTATTTGCAGCTTCTCCTGCTTGTCTGAATTGACGTCAATGTTCATCTCATCTTCTCCCTCATTTAGTGCAATGACAATCTTTGGCTCAATTTGAAAGACTTCACATTCGTCGGATGTTTCTATCAAATAGTCTTCCATCTGTATATCCTCATGCACCTCAAGATTTGTCAATGTATGAACACTCACATCCTTGTCTGGGTTAAAAGTTGGTTGCGTACTATACAACTCTGCTTCATCAATTGTTCTGTGAAGAGTAGCACTATATTGATCTAAGTCAGTTACCAAGTCCTTCGATCCTGGACAACTAAAATCAAGTTGTCGTATGTTATGACTAGCTCGTCGAAGGTCTTGCGCACTTTCTTTCATTTGATATATCATTTGCATCACCATATCTTCTAAGGAGAGGCTTTGATGAAACTGTCTATTTCCTTCATGTCGAGGAGCCTGTGGGTGTGACATGAATCCAGAGAAGTCGGGTTATGGCGATGCATAGTTAGAATAGTGATAATTCTTATACCGTGGATGATATGGACAATTATGTACTGAATGAGAATAATCTCCACAAATTACGCAAACCTCGACCTGTTGCACAAAAGAACTCATGTTAAAATATTGATATCTATTATGTGACATACCTACCCCATTCACATTATTATAATGTGAGTTTTCGTATCGACCATAATTATGGGAGTAGGAGGAGTCCATCGCGGGGTTGACTTGCACTTCACCAGAGGAGAGGAGATGTTCCATCATGGATATCATTCGGTCGAGTTTCTGATAAGTGGAACTCGAGATATTGCATGGATACATGTTAAAAGCAAGGGACTAGATAGGCAAAATAAAAATAATAAAATAAAAAAAAGAGGAAAAGAAACTAACAGAAAAAAAATTAATAAAGTAACAAAGTAAAAACGTAAACTAATAAAGTAATAAAAAAATTAAAATAAAACGTAAATAAACTAACAGAAAAAAAAGAAAACTAAAAACGTAAAAAAAAAAAAAACGTAATAAAGTAAAAACGTAAAAAGTAAAAAAGAAAACTAATAACGTAAAAAAAAGGGAAAACTAGAAAGTAAAAAGTAAAAAAGAATAAAAAGTAAGAAAAACAAAAACAAAAAATAACGAAAAAAAAAAAACGTGACGAAAAGAAAAACTAAAAAAATAAACGTGAAAAAACGTAACTAATTAGTTACTAATCTATCTAAAACAAACTAATCGAGATAAATAGATTAACTAAACTAATGTAACTAACTAACATCTAAACTCAGAGTAAAGACAAAGTCCCGGCAACGACGCCAAAATTTGACGCGTGTCGTGCGTGCCAAATATAACCCGTAATCGAGTTACCAACCGCAAGGGTGTAGTAGTTGTAAATACGAGGTCGATCCCACAGAGACGTGAATTTACTCCAAGTTAACTAAATATTGGGGTTTTCAGAGAAATCAATAAAATAATTAATTAAACAATCAATAATAAAAAGTTCACAAAAATTAATATCGAGAATGAAAAGTTCACCCAAATCTCCGGTTCCACAAATCAGAATCAAGATTCAATAGCATTCAATGGTCTTCAATCTTTCCCAAAAAGTTATTAATTCAATTCTCCTAGATTAGCTATAGAAAATCGACATCCGGCATAAATTCCTAGTCCCCCTAATTTCGATAGCCAGAACGTCCACCACTAACTACTTCCCTAATTAATGTATAACCTTAGACATCCGCCAATCAGGTTTAACACACTAACCGCAGTAATATGGATCTATGGGAACACTAGTCCTAAATAACCGGATCGCAACCGCTCCCGATTTAACCTAGATTCAATTGTTGTACATTCAAACACCGAAAGAGTTTTACGGCAAACGGGTGAATGTTTGTTACTTTATTGGTCTAAAAGCACAATTACACGGATACTAATATTCCAAATAACAATAGATTGTCCACCTAAAAGCATGCATTGGTCACATACATACCATAGATCTAAATCATAATCATTAAATCAACAACAATGAAATAGGAGAAATTAAATTAATTAAAAAATAAAACAAAAAGATCTCACAAAGAATGCCATGAATCCATGATTCCAACTAGCTTCCCTTTCGACTTAGGCAAGAAAAAGAAATTAGCCGGACATCATCTTCAAAAATCTATACTAAAAACTAATAATTGATCTATTTACAACTCTAATTAATTGTCCATAATACCTAGGTATATATATATATAAATAGCCCAAATCGTCTCATGACTGATTTTAGGGTTTTGGAGGTGACTCGTGCGTCGAGGAGCATCCTAAAGGTGTTTTTAGCTTGAAAAACCGACTCTGCCATGCGTAAATAGCCGATTGGCTGCAAATCTGGTCCACGTGTCGACTTCTGATAAGTCCACGTTTGCCACCGCCTCTGACTTGTCGCCGCCATGTTCGCACTCTCTGTTGCTTCTTACCGACTCGGCGCCACGTGTCACATCCTGATTAGCTGGACCACGTCAAAGAGCTACGCTGGACGAATGGATGATCGCCACGTCTCACCCACGTGGCTCGGAGAATCGCGCAAGAGTCGACCGAAAAACTGGGAGTTTGTACGAACACGGATCTCGAGGCATATTGACGGCTACTGAAACGTGATAAATGGCTTGCGATGCTGACGTGGCGTACGCTGATTGGCCGGAACGTTTCGTTGGCTATTCGACACATCCGACATCCGATTTTTGCAAATAAATACTTCATTTCGAGTATTTTTCTGCCACGAACTCAACCGCACACTCCATTTCACCTAAAAATGAACAAAAAATATAATTAATTATTTATTTTAAATACTTTAAATAATAAAATAGACTAAAATATACTAATAAATATATACAAATACTGACTTATCAATAAGCCAATTCAAAAGGAATGACGTGAAATTGCTTGAAACACATCAAATTGCATTAAATTTGTTGTATTATGATCCATGTATAAATTAATATGAACTAGAAGTTCAAAGGATGATTTAGTAGCAACAAGTTATGAATCAATTACTTGATGCAAATACTATATACAAAAAAGTGACAATCATATGCTTCAACATTAAATGGTTCATATAGAAAACGATGTCCATGTGCAACAAAATGCACAAGATATCTCACCCATGTGAACATGAGGGGGATAATCAAAATAAGTTATTGATTAGTGTATTGCACTCTTTTTCCCTTTGCTATGGTTTTATCCCACTGGGTTTTCTTTGTAAAGGTTTTTAATGAGGCAATTCTAACACTATTAAAACTCTTTATCAAGGTTGATTAGTGTATTGCATTATTTTCCTTCCGCTATTAGTTTGATCCCACTGGATTTGCCTAGCAAGGTTTTTAAAGAGCAAATCCTAACATTATTATACTCCGTATAAAAAATTTATGAGAGCAATGTACTCTTTTTCCTATACTAGATTTTTTTCCCACAGGGTTTTTCTAGTAAATGTTTTAATGAGGCATATATATTCTCTCAAAGTGTATTAATGTGTTGCACTCTTTAATTTCCTTATCTTTGATTTTGTCCCATTGGGTTTTCCTAACAAGGTTTTTAATGAGGCAATCAATCATATTATACTACAAATCAAGAACATTGTATTCTTTTTTCTATGCTAGATTTTTTTCCACAAGGTTTTTCTAGTACAGGTTTTAACGATGCATATTCTCTCAGCAAGTGTCATCCAAGGGGGAGTGTTGTAAATTGGATGACCCTTTAAGTAAGCTTATGAATGATCACATTGTCAAGCATGACTCTCACATTGAATTGTAACATCAAACATGACTTCTACATTGAATGTAACTTGTACACTCTACATAACTTGTATTCAACACCAATGTTGGAATGAAAATCTCTACATTTCTCAACTCTAGCTCTCTTCTCTCTTGTCTCATCTTCTCTACTTGTTTTATTAGTTCTTAGTTTATGCCTTATATGCTTAAGTCTCTAAATAAATCAACTTAAGTTCTAGTTGGCTTACAACTTAATTTACAACATATACATTGGTTTTGGAATTTTAAAGTAAGCCCCACTATTTGGTAAATAAAAAAATAAAGCCACCTTATTTTTTAAAAAACACCGATAAAAATGTGGTGACTAATTAATTTATATATGGCAGGAGCAAACGTGAGTTTGAAGTGCACTGGTATAATAAATTCATTGCATTTCAATTTTATCAACTAAATTTCCAATGTAAGTGTTAAATAGTAATGCGTATTTTAAAATCTATTAATTTTTATAATAAAGTTTTCAAGTGCAGCGGGTTATGAAATGAAGCATATATGACTTGATTGTCGTTATTGTAAAATTTTAATTTGTGAAGCTACACGAAGATATAAATAACGGATTTTTTTGCTTGATTAACACATTTGGGGAGACTATTTATCAAGCTAACACACCCACAAAAATATTTCTCAATCTAACTCATTTGCTGCCACATCACCGCCATGTCACGGCCAAGTCACCACCGCACAAAAAAGCAACGAAGTCGTGACCCACTGTCACGACTTTTTTAATTTTGATTTTTTTAGTTTTTTTTTTCCTTTTAGATTTTTTTTAAAAAAAACTTACCAAAAAAATTTTAAAAAATGCAAAAGTCACGACTTCTATTTTTCTAATTTTTTTTTATTCGGTGTTGTTTTTTTGTTTTGTATTTTTTGTTGTTACTTTTGGTAATAAACGCAACCAAATACAAACAACTTCTAACTTATTTTATACCTGTGTTTGGCTCAAGGTTTGGAGGCAATATGTCCTAGAGAAATTAAGTCTTATAGTGTGATGGACAGATGAATGCATTTTGAAGAAACTAGAGAATGTCTAGATTCTTTCACTTTGGATAGTAAAAGATGGTACAGTTGAAAAGCCTACTAGACCAGTTAGTAAACACTAAATAGGAACAACTGATCATCAATATTACTTCACTCAAAGAGATAATATAGATGTGGTTCATGAGTGTTGCAGTATCGATCATCTAGGATAATTGGGATAGGAAGATCAAATAATTTATTTGCTTAGTTATAAGCATTAAAAAGTTTATCGATTGAGTATGCCACCCAAAGTCACATTAGCGACGTAACCAATCTTCAATGTTGATAAATTTCGCAATCTGATAACGAGTTTAGCAATTTCAGTCAAGTTGTAAATGAATGCGACCCCTTCAACTTTCTCATTTTTGTTGCCAGTAAATCGTCGTAGAGATCGCGTAGCATTTCTAGCTTCCACTATTCCTTTCGAACGTCGACAAAAAAATGTTGGATACTCTCCAAAGATCAATTCATAGTTGCAAGTTTTGTTTTAAGTCTGATTTATTTTTATGACGAAAATGAAAATGAATCTTGACAAAATTTAATTTATCATATTATACCTCATATACAAGTATAATCCACTAGCATATATGTGTTTTTTTTTCAACTAGAGTAATTTGCAAAATTCATGAAATTCAAGTTAGTAGTGCAAGAGATTTCATTTGCTATAAATGAAAAACTTGGAAGTCGATGAAATGCTATAATAATCACTTAGTTTATGAACAAGCGTTTCACCATGTACCTTCAAAAGCTTGTGAATGCATCGCTAATTAAGTTATAAGTTCGCAAAGATACTATATGGTTCTTTCACATTAAGCATTATCACATTAGGAACACCATAACCAACTACAAAGCATTACTATAAACAAAAAGATGTCTTGTTATAGTAAAAAAAAAGTCTTAGTATGACCCCAAATAATGACTTACAGTCCCACAATGTGTTCTCTTTATGACTCGCACATTACGATCTAAAGCTATGATTGACAAACATTGAAAGGCTCCTTGTTCTATTGTTTGCATCAACTGTGTAATTTCTTATTTATTGCAAATCGATTGATAGTTGATTCTTTATTTGAATAAAATAAAGAACTTAAATAAAATAAAGTTTGAATACACGTTGGAGCTTGTTAAGTTTATTTGTGCTAAGTGAGTGTATTAATTATCATCACTTCTACTGATTAACAATTATATTCTACATATATAGATTCCATAATGGTTGATCGAAGATTAACTTTGGTGTGCTATATGAATGGTATCATTGTTGATGGACCATCTGAGATTTTGTACACGACACCGCCTATTCGACATCTCAGATCGAAGTTGAGTTTAAGGTACGAGGAACTTGTGAGTTTTATATGTAATTCTTTGGAGATAGACAATGAAAAAATGATATTAAACATGATATATCGATATCCTGTGTACATTGGAATTGGAATGTACAACTATGTCCCTTTGCGAATAGTTGATGAATCAACTCTGAAAAGTGCTTGGGAGATTGTGGCAGGATTCCCACTACCAAATTGTATGGAGTTATTTTTAGATTTAGTTCCAAGGCAATCATATACTAATTCCAATTATAACATAGTGGTAAGTGCAAAAGGACCTAGTACTCAACCAATATTTGAACATAATCATTGTGCATAACTTTCGATGACTTCAATTCTTTGGAGATTGCGAAATTTATCAACATCGAAGATTGGTTACTTCGCCAATGTTACTTTGGGCAGCATGCTCAGTCGATAAACATTTTAATGCTTATAACTAAGCAAATAAATTATTTGATCTTCCTATCCCAATTATCCTAGATGATCGATACCGCAACACTCATGAACCACATCCATATTATCTCTTTGAGTGAAGTAATATTGATGATTAGTTGTTCCTGTTTAGTGTTTACTATATGGTCTAGTTGACTTTTCAACTGTACCATCTTTTACTATCCAAAGTGAAAGAATCTAAACATTCTCTAGTTTCTTCAAAATTCATTCATCTGTCCATCACACTATAAGACTTAATTTCTCTAGGACAGTTTGCCTCCAAACCTTGAGCCAAACACATGTATAAATAACTTAAAAGTTGTTTGTATTTGTTTGTATTTATTACCAAAAGCAAAAAGAAAAAATACAAAACAAAAAAACAACACCGAATAAAAAAATTAGAAAAAATAGAAGTCGTGACTTTAAGTCACGACTTGCATTTTTTAAAATTTTTTTGCTAAGTTTTTTTTTAAAATGATCTAAAAGGAAAAAAAAAAAAAAAAAAACTAAAAAATCAAAATTAACCCACTGTGGGTCATGACTTCGTTGCTTTTTTGTGTGGTGGTGACGTGGCGGCAAATGAGTTAGATTGAGAAATATTTTTGTGGGTGTGTTAACTTGATAATACGGACTCGACAATCATGTATGGGTTTTAGTATGAAGCGATGTTCGCTCTAAAATGCCAAGATAATATGGACCACGTACCCTAGCATCTCCAACAAAAAATGGGCTTTTATCCGGAGGTTGCTCAACATTTTACATTGCAAGAACTCAATTTCACTAGATTGGTTGGACTTAATTAAATTGATAGGAGTTGTTGTGATCGCAGAACGTATCCGAACCCCACAAGTAACCTTGCAAAATGTGGTTCAAGACATCATGTCCTCGCATTTCTCTCCACTGATGCAACAAATATCATCTCCCACTCTACACAACTCAAATGTTGTGGAAAATGCTATTGCTAAGAGAGCCCTAAACAGTTACTCCCTCCGGTAAAAAAATATAAATCTTCCTAATAAAAATTTCTCGGTCAAAATTATAAGTCGTTTTTAGAATTTAAAAGTGTATTTATTATTTTTTACCAATTATATCTTTATACAATTCAAATATTTATGATTCTTCAATTCTTCAATTTATTTAACGTCAAAGGGCATATATGTAAATTACGCTTGTGATTAAGACTGTCTTAATTTTTTACTTCTTCATTAAACGACTTATATTTGTGAACAGAGGGAATATTTCAATCTGAAAAACAAGGAGCTTGTTCCTTTGTGTATTTCGATATTTGTAATGTTTGATCAATTCATTCATAAGTAATGAAAGTTTAGTTTTTACGATAGGGCAAAACTTTCAGCCATGTTAGTCCCAGAATTTTGGGAGAAATGATGTACATAATTTATTACATAATGCATGTCTTTTTTTATGATTTAAGTAGAGTCGACTCATAAATGGTGTACACAATTTATTACATAATTTCGTAATCGGAAGTTAAAAGTAATACGTAGAATGGAGGATTTCTTTCTTCTTTTCTCTTTTTTTTTTTTTTTTTCTCTTTTTTTAAGTAGCGAATAAAAATCGATGCAGCTGAGTGCTGACTAATTGTCATAGCAGTTTCGCACTGGCTCGATCAATACCAATATCTGTCCCTCCTTAATATCACATCGTTCTACATCGTTCTACAATTAATGCATGTATATATTGGTCCGTCCAGGTGTCCACTCATATACATGATGATATGCAAGTAAATTAAATGCCTTTCGTGATTTTTGTTATGTTTATATGTATTTATTATTTCTTTTAATAGCCAATAACTTGCTTCACATGCAAACTATTAAATAAGGAATAAAGAATACCGTACTGTATTTTTCTACTAGTTCTAGGTTCACGTGAGTTTTAATTCTTTAAAATTGTAAAGATTGTTTTTTTTTTCAAGAAAAAATAGTTAATTAAGATTGTTACTTACTGTAGGAGATCTTCTTCAATCGAGGTTCTCTCTTTACGAAACTTTAACAAATAAAAAAGAATTTCATCGATTTGCTAGCCTAATTTGTTTATGGCGCTAGTATCTAAGGTCAATATATAGTTGTTAATTTCTTTGACAAAAAAAATGGTTGTTAATTTAAATTGTTTTTTAACCCAGCTTAAAAGTGTTTTGAATCTTTTGATGAGGATGTAGCTAGGTAATTCTTACGGGGCTATTAAGAAATGAAATCTCTCTCGAGTTAGTTATGATATATATGATTAAAATGTGTCTAAGTCGTGACCATCAACTGTAGCTCTATGCGCCAATTAATGGGCTTCTAATGGCACGGAGAGATCGACATATTCCAAGAGAGCTTGGTGGTTCAAATTTCTCTCCACACTTATTGGGGAAGGGGTTGGAGGTGGCTTTAGAACTTGCTCAATTTTGTTGTAAATGTTTCTGTGTGTTGCCCGAGTAATGTTGGTATCACCGGAAGGCGCACATTTTTTGAGAAGGATGTTGCAAAGACGATCCTATTGCAAAGATAATCATGCTATAAATCACGATGACGTCAAAGCCTGACTTATATGGCGTGCATTATGGTTCATGAGCTGCAAACTCAAACTATGAAGTACTTAGAACTAATTGAATTGGATGAAACTGGACTAGTGGATCAGGAATTTCATGTGCCCTCATACCCAAGATGTAACTTATAACTCAAAGAGTCCAGACTTAAAAGGGTGTTTTCACAATTTGAAACATTCTTGAGGGCCTCAAAATAATTTTAACTGGAGAGTGAATCACATTGATGAGGGCAAATTGGTATTACAAATTCCATTAAGTTAAACTCATTATAAATTTCAGCTGACGTACACACAACGTTAAATCATTAAATGAGGAAGGGCGTTATTCTCGAGATCCGTTAATTCTCTCTCTCTCTCTCTCTCTCTCTCTCTATCTATTTGTCTCTGCCTCTTTCTTACTTGTCGCTTTAATTATGACCTCGTTTGGTTTATTTTTGATAACTTATAATGTTAATTGGGAGCTATCTCATTGGAGTTAATATTTTTATATTGAGTTCAACTTGAAACTTCCCTACAAGTTTAAATGGTCATTAATGATAGGGTAATTGTATCCACAACTCTTGGGAGATAACTGCCTAAGGGGTGGTGAGGATATATGTTACACCCTAAGGTGTAAGTTGAGAAATAACTTGCAGGCAAGTTGAGCAACCAAAAAAGATTAGTTCTCAACTCCATGTGAGTTATCTCATTCGATATATCTTCACTTCATACCAAACAAGGCCTCTCTCTCTACTTGTGGATATCCGTAGGTACATGCTTATGGGTGGCAAAAAGTGTCCAAACCCGTTTGTTCGCATTTGTCCGGACCCGCTTTAAAACCGTACATAATTTTTTTAAAATAAATACAGATTCGAATATGTTTTTTTGTTCGTTTTAAAAAACGGGTTCAAGTCCGGACAAAGTTTCTTAAAAAATGGGTACCCGTTTAGTGATTAATTTAAGTAATATTTTATTTATTTATAGGGATATTTTAAAACTTTCATGATGTTTGTATTGTAATTTCACTAATGATTATGTTATTTTCATATGAAAACTTGTAAGACTTGAATTTTTAATATATAACATTTTTTTTAGTGATGGAATGCATGACAACATAAAAATCATGCATTTTTGTTAATAATTAGGTGAAAAGATTATTTATTATATTAAAAAGGGTTGGGACAAAAAATGGGTCCTGTATGTTTTAAAAACATACGGGTACAGACACAAAAAAATGTCTGTTTCAAAAACGGGTACAAGTCCAGACACTATTTTTAATTGTTATTAGGCGGCAGGTCCGGATTCGTACCCGTCTGGACCATTTTTTTGCCATCCATATACGTGTTTTTTAATTCTTTTGGTTAGTTAATTCTCGAGATATGTGCGTATGTGCTCTTTAATTCTCGATACCAGTGTGTACGTGGAGATGAGATTGGATTTGTCTCGAAATCCGTGCATATATATGGAGATGAGACTAAATTAAGGGGATCAAGGCGTATATGGGGAGGGCTCAAGGCGTGGCTAGGCTTCACCATTGTTGTGCCAAGCCTTGTCAAGGATTGCGTAAGGTGTGCTTGAAGAGGACCCAAACGAGCGTAGGTCTCGCCTAATTGAGTGGTGGGTCGTGTAGAAGTACTCTCGCATTTTGAGGCCGCACCTTTGGCTTCTCCAAGACATTTCTTGATGAGCGTGCTCAAGTATGTGTGGACTCGAACTCGAAAAATATGTGAACAATATCACTAATGTTGATCTTCAAAGAGCGAGTAAATCTAATAATAATAATAATAATAATAATAATAATAATAATAATAATAATAATAATAATAATAATAATAATAATAATAATAATAATAATAATAATAATAATAATAATAATACACTAAAAAAAAGTGAAAATACACTACAAAAAAAAACTCAATATAGCAACAAAAGTTTAATTATTCTTTTTATTGATTAAACATCTTACATAACTTGGAGGTTAGAAATTAGTATTGGACAAGACATCTTTTTTGCCGATGCAAGAAAAAAAAATGAGAAGAGTAGAATTAATTGTTCTTTTTATTTTGAAAATGCAAACATAAAAAAACTATCTTTACCGATGATTAATCAACCACAAGAATCAACGACAAAAAAGATTAATTATTTTATTATTGATTGAACATCTTACAGAACTAGCTTGGAGCTTGAAAATTAGTCTTTGACAAAGCATCTTATTTGATTGAGTTTTATTTATGTTATACATTACCTAATAATAATAATTTCCTATCAATTATTAGTGGATTTAATTAGTTGTTTTTCAATTTGCAGTCGTGAGTTTATGATTCAATTAGGGGTAAGGTCATAGTCACATATATTTAATAATTGTTTCAAAGCCTTGTCAAGGTTTGCCTAAGGCATGCAAGGACTCAAACGAATGTAGACCTCGCCTAGGGGCGTGGTAGGTAGTGCATAACTCTTGCCTCTTGAGGCCGCACTCTTGGCTTCTCCAAGACATTTCTTGATGGGTGTGCTTAAGTATGTGTGGACTCGAACTTGCAAGATATGCGATCAATATCACTAATGTTGATCTTCAAGAGGAGGTACTCGCATTACAAGAAAAATGAAATTTAGAAACGGAATTAGCAACGGAAATAAGTTCCGTTGCTAAAAAAATCAGTTAGAGACGGAATTGAGACGGAGTACTTCAGAGACGGAATTGAGACGAATCAGAGACGGAAATAGAGACGGAAATAGAGATGGAATTAATTCCGTCTCTAAAAAATGGCGCCAACATTCCCACTAAAATTTTCATTTATTACAATCGTCCGTTACGTCTCGAGATTCGTGCGTGGTTCGATCTCGATGATTCAAAAACGAGGACCAAGACTCTCACCCAAATCTCTCTATCTATCTATCTCTCTCTCTCTCTCTCTCGCTCAACCCTAAACGCAACAACACCGCTTTGCCTTCTCTCTCGCCTGGCCTTCTCTCTCCCCCGGTCTTCTCTCTCGCCCGGTCACCGCTCTTCCTTCTCTCTCGCCCGCCTTCTCTCTCGCTCGGTCACCGCTCTTCCTTTCTCTCGCTTTCGGCCTTCTTCGCTCTCGCCGGTCACCGCTCTGCTTTCTCTCTCGCCCAGTCATCGCTCTGCTTTCTCTCTCGCCCGGCGGCCCTCGCTGTGTCCTCTTCGCCGTTTCGAGAAGGTTCGATCTCTCTCTCTCTAGAATTTCGTCGATAAGGTTGGGAAGTGGTTTCAGCTCTGTCCTTCACTCACTTGGAAAATCTCGTTTAGGTTGAAGATAAGGTTGGGGTGCAGGGGAAGGTTAGGTTTTTGATTTTTTTTGTTGAATACTTGAACTTTCAGTGATTTCTATGTGTTTTGGTGGAATTGGTGGTTCTTTAAACGTTCTCCGTATCTCTATTATTGAAGACCTAACTTTCGCTGCTTCTAATCATCTAAATTTGGAGATTCCTCACGTGTGTTTTATTTTGTGTCTCAATTTTTGGTATTCCGAGAATCTTCTGTAGTTTGTCTTAGCAGTTTGTGCACTTTGAATTTCTTCAGATTGCACAGCGATGGCGAAAAGGTTTGGTAAGCAATAGATGCAAATAAGGCTCTATATGCGACGAAGTGCATCGACTGCTCTTGTGAAGTACGTAATGCTTCTTCACCTTCAGTTCCTTTGATTTTCAAATTTTTTCTTCAATAGTTTAAGCTTTGGTATTTAGGTTTAGTCTTTGTTGATCGAGTATTGTGTTGTTGTTCAATATGGCTTAAATTGAGGTTTGGATTTGTGTGATTAGTGAGTTGGCTAAATTTGGTTAGCCTTAAATTGAGGGCTGGATTTGTGTGATTAGTGATTAGTGAGTTGGCTAAATTTGTCGATTTGTGTGATTTTCAATATAGACAGTAAAAGTTTCCATGTATAAATCCAAAAAAATAGTTTCCATGTATAGTGATACTGTATAAATCTCATAAGATTTCTAATATGAAAACCTACTAGTAGGCTTTCTTACTTACAAAGTAATTGGTGATTAATCTTATGGGATATATGGTTGTGAATCTAAATTTCTTATGGATCTTGCTACACATGCATGTGAGGTTATATTAATTGAATATGCTGAACTTGCAGTCTTTAGGTATATGTCCTATTATTTCTCAATTTGTTACCGTATGTATTTGAGGTTTTTTTTTTTTTTTTTCAACCATTCTTTACTTCATAGTAGGTCCTTCGTTTACCTTCGAAAGGCCTTGTGAGGTCATTTAGACATCCAATTTTAGTTTGCTTATATTCTATGGTTCTACCTCAATGTTCATTGAGTCTTTTGTTTTCCTCATGTGACGGACTTTATTCAGCTGATAAATGTATACTTTGGTTTTAAAAAAAGTAGTAGGTTATTGAATAAATTTATGGATGCTTGATACATCTTGACTTTGGTAGATCTTGTGTTGAGTTTTTCGGAATGTTGTGTAAGTTTAGCTGACTGCTACGCAATGAACTAATCCTATTAGATGAGTATCGTATATACCTTGACTTTAGAAGTTTCCAATGCAAGTGGCGCATAATAAGTGATGTAAAAATCAAGAAAAACCTTAGGTGGATTCCATGTTTTTGAACGAATCTGACAATTCAACAGATCTTGTTCCATTTAAGACACTGGTTCAAACGCTGCCTATTGCATTGTCATATTTGCTCTATATGGTATCTTGCCTCATCTGGTGCAATGGTGAGTTTTTTCTCCAAAAAAAAATAAAAAATGATAAGACTGGCACTTGTTTGTTGATTAAATCGTTCAATGCATGACCATTATTGTGATGAGACAGTCTACTCCAGTGAGGGTAAAGTTTTATTCAAGTTGTTGCATGTTTGTGCGAGGATCACTACAGTTCCGACGCCAAGTAAATTTTCTTTCATTTTCTTTCTTTCGTTTTTGCAAATTAGTAACACTTCTCCAAATATATTGCTCTAAACCATGTTTTGAGCTCATGTCTGCATTATGTCAATCCTTTAATTTTTAATGCCATTTGAAATTGTTGTCCTTCAAGTGGGAAACTATATTCCAATTTCGCCAGTACGGGATGATGTAGCAGCTGCATACAAGAAGGGAATGGAATGGAAAGCCAGTAAAATGCTTATCCCATACAAGCAACTTTGTAGTGAGAAAAGGTAAAGTTTTCTATGTTAACCTTCAAGCCTATAAAAAAAGTATATTATGAAAGAGAAAAAAAAGAAAAGAAAAAAAATGAACTCACTCTAATGCGATACATGAAGGTGGAAGCGGAGATTGTACAAATTGAAGCAGATGATGTACCAGTTGCAATATCTAATGAAGTGTCTAAGTCCCAAATCAGCATGCTTGTTATTGGAGCTTCGTCGGTGTGGCGCTTTCACAAGGTAAGAGTAAGAGATATGATATCAGTTAACAGTTTGATCTATTTGCATAGTTCCATTACTCCGATTAATTGGATAGAATAGCAATGTGGATTTACCATTTAGTTCTCTTTCCTTCGTTTCATCTCATGGTTTTTACATGCGTTAGACCTTATATGCCCTCATAGCTGTTCCTTGTTTCCAATTGTTCCTAGTTCTATTTGAGGTTTTAAACCTTCCTTGAAGTTAAAACTGTTATTTGATTGGGTTGGGTGTGCTGATGATTGTTAGGCCAGAAGATAACTTCTTAGTTTTTAATTCTTATGGGGAAACACACAACAAACAACGAGGACCAAAGACTGTCTCTGTCTGTTCCCACTGTAGCCCACTACTATATATATGGTTGATCACTTTGGTTGTAGTGGTGAAACCACATCTTGTGAAAACAAGGTCTCTAGTGATACATCGACATCCATGGTTTTGGCTGTGATTTCTAAAAGTTGTAAACTAGTCGACTCTAATTAATAAATTTGCAATTTAGGTTTTATTTTCATTGTTGTCGAGCATATTTTTCTTTTAATTTTAATTCTTAAACGTAATCATGCATGATAGCTTGTGTATGTTGCAGTCTTAAATATTGATCATGAAACATCAAGACTATATCTATAAGCATCACAAACCATTGCCATGTTATAGTTTGGAGCGAGAGATAATTTGCTAATTAACACCATGTTCCTTCTGGATAATGATGAATTTCTTTTTTTTATTACTTTATTTATGTTGTGTTTGGCTCATACACTTGTGCTTGCGATGATACGTAGTTCTCCCATAATATTGTTTATATTCCTAATATTGTTTGTATAATTTAGTGATTTTTTTCTTTTTGATCTTTTTTCAGGTGTTTTGTACGAATTAAAGTATTATTTGAAGCACAATCAACTCTATATAATCTCGAAACACTTCATTTTTTTTTTTTCATTTAGAACAATTTTTGCTTTTACTTTTGTAGAAAGATACGATATAGAAACTTTTAGATTGTTTTTGTTGTTTCGTGTACAGTACATTGAGAAAAGATAATGTTAAGGATATGTTAAGTTTATATAAACTGTGCAATATCAATATATTATTTAGCTATGATTTTTATTATATATTGGCAGGTTAAATGTGCTTGGATTGGGACCTATATATATAAGACTTTAAAAACTAAACGAAAATGAAAATTAGAGATGGAAATAGCAACGGAATTTCTGGATTCCGTTGCTATTTACGTCTGTAATTTTCGTTGTTGTTAGATACATGAATCAGAAACGGATCAAATCCCGTCTCTGATTAGCAACGGATCAGAGACGAAAATAATCAGAAACGGAATTTATTCCGTCTCTAATCAGAAACGGAATTAGAGACGGAATAAATTCCGTCTCTGATTAGAAACGAAATTTATTCCGTTTCTGATCCGTCTCTAAATCAGAAACGGAATCGCATTTCCGTTTCTGATTGAATTAGCAACGACGTTTTTAGAGACGAAATTAATTCTGTCTCTGTTCCGTTTCTGACTGCAATTAGAGACGAAATTTATGCAAATCAGAGACGGAAATTTCCGTTTCTGATTTGCTATTTTTTGTAGTGATGTTCGTTTACGTTACTAATTTTTTCGCCTTCATTCGGACCCCATATAATAATAATAATTAATAATATCTATTGTAGTATCTCGAGGAGCATCGTCAACTCAAAACTAGAACTTTAACTTACTTAAAAAATTCAACAAGAAATTAAAAAGAGATGTTTGAATTGTAAGACAATATTTTTTTTGATTTCCCAACACGTTTCATTCATGGATTGTAGGCCATGACCATGAAATCAACAATTGAGTTTGTTTTTTGTGTTTTTTGTGTTCATAACATGCTTTCATTGGAGGATTTGCTGGAGTTTTCAAATAAACATCATGTACAGATTCTCTACTCTAATTAGGAAATCAAATTGGCAAAGCAACTGCCCATCTCATAATTCACTTATTGGTTGATCTGTTGACACAATATGCTATATCGACTGATTTTGATTTTGGATTCTTAGAAAGATAAAAAATTTAGCTAGTATATGCTATTTCACCCAGAAAACAAAAGTCCTACTAAAAAGGAGTGAATAACGATAGAACCTTTTATTTCTAAAAGTAGTTTATCAATTAAGTGGTAAAATATAGCTAGCTAGTATATGCCATTTCACCTATTCATTAGAATAATTGTTTCTTCTATGCATTTTATATGGTATATTCAACATCAATACACAGTCATATTATTAGATACAATGAACTTATATTCAAGAACTAAAAATCTAAAGAAAAGAAAAGAAAAGAAAAGAAAGGAAAAAAAAAAACACATTTGTAATTTATAGCAATCTCAACTTTAAATTAGGGAAGTTGAGAATGATTGTCTAAATAAGACATTCTCAGCACTCAATAATACATTCAAGATATCCAATAAAAAAATAATACATTCAAGATAAATTGACAAACATCAATCTTTGTTCTTTTTGCCTTCAGTGGTGTTTTCAGTGCATATAAATACAACTTAAACGAGATGTGAAGGCTCAATCTCCATCCCAACTCACCCATGTCGCCGACGCCTCCTCCCAGGCGTAGTTCCATACGTAATCCAAACCAACTCTCCTCCACACATACCACACCCCACACTCCATCCCCTCAGCGATCCGCCGAGCCTCTGAGCCCCCGAGCATCGCCCTTGGCGGCCCTAGCGTTGGCCACGCGGTGCATCAAGGAGGTCGAGAGGGATATAAGGTTTGGAGTTGGAAGTAATAATGGAGGGACATCGGGTTTGGGATTATTGTAGAATTATACGAAGCCGTTGTTGTTTTATTTTATGTGTATTCTTTGTGTACGAGTTGTTGTAGCTATTTATGTTAATTGATGAGTATGTATAGAATCATGTACTTTAGTGTAATGTACTACAGGTTCATGTTAGTTTGTTCTAGGCAGTTGTAACTAGGGGGTACAATGTACACCATGTGAGTTTTTATATATAAGCAATACAATGTAATGTAAGTTTTGAGATTGAATAAGAATAGATCTCATTTCATTGTTTCATCATGTTCAATGAGCACTGTTGTATTGATCAATGATCTTTGTTGATCATTGATCTGCTGTTGATATTTGAACTTGTTCATGGTATCAGAGCAGGTTCTATAGTTCTTGATTTGTGTTGTTTTCTGATTAAATTGACGGTCTGAACATGGCATCTGTTCATGGTTCTGTAAGTTCTTCCATTCGAAATGGAGCAGGGAGAGCTCCTGAAACAGGTGATCTTGGAGCTGAGAATCCTTTACTTCTTCAAGGATCTGATCATCCTGGTATGGTACTTGTCTCTAATTCTCTTACTGGTTCAAATTACCTGTCTTGGAGTCGAGCTATGATGATTGCATTGGGTGCAAAAACAAAGATTGGTTTCATTGATGGAAGATGTTTAAAACCAGAATCTACTGACCCTAATCTTGATCGATGGATCAAGGTGGATTATATGGTCACTTCTTGGATCTTGAATTCTATTTCAAAGGATATTGTTGAAGCTTTCCTTTATACAACCTCTTCTTTTGATCTATGGAATGAATTAAAGGAAAGGTTTGGAGAATGTAATGGTCCTCTCTTGTACCAATTGAAACGAGATATTGCTTCTATAAGTCAAGGAGATCTGTCACTTTCACAGTATTATACCAAACTTAAGAAACTTTGGGATGAACTGAGTTGTTTAGCTCCTTTACTGTGTGTGAATGTGGAGTATCAGCTGTAATGGCTATTCTGGAGTCTAATGATAGGCTGATGCAGTTTTTGATGGGATTGAATGATTTGTATGATCAAATTCGTAATCAAATATTGGTTATGAATCCATTACCAAGTATAAACAAAGCCTACTCTATGGTTCTTAGAGTTGAAAAACAAAAGGAGGTACATGTTAGCTATTCACCTGTGATAGATACAACCATGATGATGAAAACTACTAAGATAAATTCAGGTTCATCTGGTTTAGCAAATGTTCATAGGTTTGCTGGAAAAGGAAATCAAAGGAAGTTTGTTAATAAATATGATCTGTTTTGTGATCATTGTAAGACAAAAAGGCACGCAAAAGAAACTTGTTTCAAACTTCATGGATTTCCAGATTGGTACAAAAAAGACCTTGACAAGAAGCAGATGTCAAATAATTCAAAGTCTTTTGTGAATTTGATGGAATCACCTATGGATATACAAGATGCATGATCATCTCAGTTTGAAGATTTCTAGTCTAATATAGCAGCAATGATACAGAAGGGGATTGAGAATTTTATGAAAGGAAAGTCTGTTTCTGAGGCAGGAGCTTCTACTCATGTGAATTCAGCTGTATCTGATTTTACAGGTAGCTCATATAAAAGGTTTTCCAGTTCTTGTTCTTCTTTTAATTCAGATGCTTGGATTATGGATAGTGGAGCAACAAATCGTATGTGCACTAGCTATGATTTACTTGCTAATGTCCTTTGTCTTACCTAAGCTTTGTTATGGTTTGTTTACCTGATGGACATACTAAAGAAGTGAATTGCATTGGAGATGTGAAGCTGAGTTCAGACTTAGTTCTTTCTTCTTGTTTGCATATAAACTCATTTAAGTATAATCTTTTGTCAGTTAGTAAGTTACTCTCATCTACTAAATTGACAATTGAGTTTTATCCATCGTTTTGTGCTATACAGAACAATGAGAGTTCTCAAGTTCTAGCTGTGGGAAGGATGGTTGGAGGACTATACATACCGGATTCAAGTTCTTTCATAAGGATGTCATTGCTTCATTTGTATCACCTTCAGAATTATCATTAGCCTATTGTAATAATGCTACTGATAATTTTTCATGGCATTGTCGATTGGGGCATCCTTCTGTTCATGTAACAAGACAACTTGATATGTTACTTAACAGTCATTCGAATGTAACACATACTGAACCTTGCGATGTTTGTCAGATGTCCAAACAATGCAGATTGGTTTTTCCAGTGAGTTCTATTCAAACATCTAGTCCTTTTCAGTTGTCACATATGGATATATGGGGACCATATAAGCAGTCTTCAATTCAAGGAGCTCATTATTTTTTGACTATTGTGGATGATTTTAGTCGATTCACATGGACTTTTTTGATGAAACATAAGTCCTTGATGACAGCAACATCATCAAACAGTTTCTAGTTTTCATTCAAACTCATTTCGAGGTCTCAGTTCAAACCATTAGGACTGATAATGGAACTAAGTTCTGTAATAAAGATTGTCATGCTTTGTTCTCTGATTTGGGAATTGTTTATCAAAGATCAACACCATATACACCTCAGCAAAATGGTGTTGTTGAAAGGAAGCATAGACATTTACTGCAAGTTACAAGAGCCTTGATTTTTCGGTCTAATTTGTCCACAAAATTACGGGGAGATCTTTGTTTCTTCTTGCCACATACATCATTAACAGATTACCTACTCAGTTACTAAAGTGGAAGTCTCCTTATTGTCTTTTATTTGGAAGAATACCAAATTATTCTTCTTTAAAGACTTTTGGTTGTTTATGCTTTGCTACAAATGTTTCACCAAGCAAATCTAAGTTGGATTCACGAGCTATTAAATGTATCTTCATTGGTTATTCTCCAGGACAAAAGGCTTATAGACTGTATAACATGGCCACACATACATGTTTTGTTTCCAGAGATATGATTTTCTTTGAAAAATAGTTTCCTTTTCATAAAGATTCTGCAAGTTCAAGATGTCCTGTGCCTATTCCTTATGGAGATAATTCTGATTATTTGAGAGACATTCCAGCTCCTAATGCTCCTACATCAGCTACTGTACCTTCTTCTCAAGATTTACCTATTAATGAAGCATGCTTTGATGTCCCTGAAGCTGTCTCCTCTGTACCTCCTACTGATGCATTAGTACCTCCTACTAATGATGATTTACATGAAGATGTCCTGCCTCCTAATGCTGGTGTTACTAGGAAAAGTACTCGTGCAGTTCATAAGCCTCTTTGGCTAAATGATTTTGTTCTAAACAATGTAGAGACATCTGTTTTGCCATATACACCAATTCCTCTATCTACTGGTAACCCTCCTACATTTCCTTTCATACATTCTCCAAACATTACTGCTAGCTACAAATGCTTTCTTGCTACTGTTTCAAATATAAAAGAGCTTGCCAGTTATATTCAAGCTCAACATGATCCTGTTTGGATTGAAGCAATGGATAAAGAGTTACAGGCTTTGGAAACAAATGGCACTTGAAGTCTTACTACTCTACCACCTGGTAAGAAAGCCATTGGTTCTAAGTGGATCTACAAGGTTAAACTTCATCCTGATGGTTCCTTGGATAGGTGTAAGGCTCGTTTGGTTGCAAAAGGTTTTAACCAAATTGAAGGTGTTGATTATACTGATTCATTTTCTCCAGTTGCCCAAAATGTCACTGTTAGAATTGTATTATCTTTAGCAAATTTGCTCGAGATTAGCCCTTACATCAATTGGATGTTAACAATGCCTTCTTACATGGCTATATAGATGAAGATGTGTACATGAAACCACACGATGGTTATAATTTGGTTTCACCTAATCAAGTCTGCAAACTTCATAGATCTCTTTATGGTTTGAAGCAGGCCTCTCGACAGTGGAATCATGAGTTTGCAACCAAACTTCAATCTTTTGGTTTTAATCAATCTGCTCATGATCCTTGCTTGTTTACTTACAACGATCTTTGGTCAATTTTTGGTGTTGTTGGTTTACGTTGATGATGTTATTCTTACTGGTACTTCACTTCAATTAATTGATCAAGTCAAGACTTTTTTACATACATTGTTTACCATTAAGGATCTTGGTCAAGCTCGTTATTTCTTGGGTTTGGAATTGGTTCGATCTTCTTCAGGCCTTTATGTTCATCAACGCAAGTATGTTCTTGATCTACTTATAACGATCTTTGGTCTTCTCATGGCCAAACCAGCTGCTACTCCACTCCCTCGTGATTGCAAGTTTACAGATCCCGATTCACCTTTGTTACTTGAAGTTGATAGATATAGAAGACTCATTGGTCGTCTTCTTTACCTGGGATTCACTCGTCCTGATATTACTTATGCCACACAACAATTAAGTCAGTATGTTCAAGCCCCTACTGAGCAACATTGGTCTGGTGCTCTTCATGTTTTAAGATACCTTAAGGGTACTCCTTCCCAGGGTCTGTTCTTTCCTGTCCAGCAAGATCTCTCTGTGGTTGCTTATTGTGATTCAGATTGGGCTGCTTGTCCTATTTCAAGAAAATCTATCACTGGCTATTGTGTGTTCATGGGATCCTCTTTGGTTTCTTGGAAAACTAAGAAACAAGCTACTGTATCCAAGTCCTCTCTTTGAAGTCGAATATCATGATTTGTCTTCCACGGTTTGTGAGTAATTTGTTGTGGATTTCATATATCCTTAAGGATTTACATATTCCTACTTCACTTCCAATACCTCTTTGGTGTGATAATCAAGCTGCCATACATTTATCTGCTAATCCTGTGTTTCGTGAACGTACTAAGCATTTGGAAATTGATTGTCACTTGGTTAGACATCAGTTTAAGTGTGGATTTGTTCTTCCTTAGTACATTTCTACTCGGTTACATTTGGCTGACCTCTTTACAAAATCTTTATCAGCTGCATTGTTTTCTGATTTATTGTCCAAGATGGGTCTATGTGATTGGCATAGACTTCCATCTTGAGGGGGGGATGTAGAATTATACTGAGAATTTTGTTATTTGTTATTCTTGTTTTATGTGTATTCATTCTTTGTGTACGAGTTGTTGTATTTGTTTATGTTAATTGATGAGTATGTATAGAATCATGTACTTTAGTGTAATGTACTACAGGTTCATGTTAGTTTGTTCTAGGAAGTTGTAACTAGGGGGTACAATGTACACCATGTGAGTTTTTATATATAAGCAATACAATGTAATGTAAGTTTTGAGATTGAATAAGAACAGATCGCATTTCATTGTTTCATCATGTTCAATGAGCACTGTTGTATTGATCAATGATCTTTGTTGATCATTGATCTGCTGTTGATATTTGAATTTTTTCAATTATGATGATGATGATGATGAAGAGGTGCACAACTGATCAGAGTGTTGATGTCTTCTTCATTAGAGATTTCCATTGGTGGAAGACGAGGAGTTTGCCGAAGACAAGAGTTTGGACCACGAAGACTAGGAGTTTGCCCTTTGATTTGAACCCCGAATATCTTTGGATGTGTGAATGATATAGGTGAAAGTAGAAGGGGCATTTACAAATAATTAAAACTTTGAAGAGTCCGATTAGCACTAACTTTTCCAAAAAAATAAATAAAAATAAAAGGGTTAGTACGTACTTTGTGATATGAATGACCACTTAATCAAGCTTGTGGATGATCACATTGTCAAACATGACTCTCACATTAAATTGTAACATCAAGCATGGCTCACTCATTGAATGTAACTTGTGCACTCTATGTATGTAACTTGTATTTCTCTTAAATGTACATTCACTTGTCCATATATTAATGTCATGTAACTTGTAATATATCTTGTATGAGATGAGACTTTGGTATAATTTACACAATTTGTGCAAGTACTGATTTTCATCACGACTAAGGGCCTATATAAGTATTTCTTTCACTTATAAAAAGCACACCAAGTTGAGTGAAGAACTTCTCATTCCAACTCTTTCATTTCTTCTCTTCTCCTTTGTACTATAGTTCTTAGTCTCTTACTTTCCTTCTCTAGTTTTTAGCAAGTCTCAACTTGGTTTACAACATTTTATCATCATGATCTTGAAGTTCAAGAAGGCTTTATAAAGAGGCAAAGTTAGGAAGGTATAATTTTTGTTAATTAAATTAAGTTCAATTTATTTCTATATTATCACGGTTAATTTCTTTTTTCTTACATGCATCATTTGTGTATACATACTTTATCCATACACTATGCATTATAATGTCACCAACTGCGAAAGTATGTTATGTAGTTGCGTCTCGAACGATCATTTACATCATAAATCAAAAGTCAATATGTGACATAAATAGTTTTTTTTCCTCTATACTACAAATGATTAGTTATGATCTATTCTTGATTTTATAATGTAAAATAATACTATGAGTTTGAGCTGATATGTAATGGGTAGGCCTTGTCCCCAGTTTAAGCTAAACATTGAAAGGTAGACATGTTATTCCTTTCGAGGAGGCATGATTTTAAGTAGATTTTGTCTCGCCACCCAACCTAGAGGCTGTCCCACCAATTCGTACAAGTAGTATATTTTGCGTATTAATAATCAAGTTGTGAATATATATTTAATCGTATATTATCAATTTTATATAAGAGAAGAAAACTCTTTATTCAATTTTATTTTCATTACATATCCTCAGATTATGGCAAACCTTCAAAAACTTGAATTTGTTGCCCTCGATATTACTAACAACAACTATTTGTCATGGCAATTGAATACCAAGATACACCTTCAAGCTAAAGACTTGAAATGCACTATTATGGAAGGAAATAAAGCATTAATGCAACCCTACGAAAGCACTGATATTTCTTTGCCATTATCTCCATGAACACCTGAAAAGTGAATATCTCATTGTAAAAGATCCTTTTGCCCTATGGTTAAGCTTGAAAGAGCGATAAGATCACCAAAAGATGGTGATATTTTCAAAAACTCAAAAAGATTGGCAGAATTTTAAGCTACAAGATCTCAAAATAGTCAATGCTTATAACTCCACCATATTTAATATTGCATCTCATTTGAAGCTATATAGAGAAAATATATCCGATGGGGCAATGATGCAAAAACATTCAGTACTTTTCACGCTTAGAATCTATTATTGCAATAGCAATATCGAGCGTGTCTATTTAGAAAATACTTGTAATTAATTTCTTGTCTCATGGTGGTCGAACAAAATAATGAGCTTATGTTGAAAAATCACAACTCACATCTTGTCAAGACCTGTCTCACTAAGTCCCGACTTTGCCTAATTAACCTAATTAGGCACCTAAACCATACACTCAACTTTGAAATTTGAAATACTTTTAATTTCAATTCTTTATAGTGCTTCAAGCCTAAATCTAGATCCTCAATAAAACTCAGTTCTCGATTTATTTAATTGGAGCAAATTATGAAATCATACGAATTATCTACCATATTTTATAAAAAATTCAGCATCAACTCCCCTAAAAGTGGTTTGCCAAAAAACTCACCTAATAGACATCAAAATCTGGGGAAAGGCCTTAAAGGACTCACAACTCCCCATGAGTTCACAATACATATCAAATTGAAACTCATAAACTTAACTTGAAGTCTCTAATACCTTAGTTACAACTTTGAAAACCCATAATAAACCAAAACTAAATCATAAGCATCGCAACTTACTTTAAAGTAATTTAAGAAACTCTCATAACCTTTCAACGGTGTTTCATGCCCTAGACTCACCCCAAGAACCCTAAAACATAGTATTTAAAATGATTTTACTACAACAATTAAATTTTAAACTTTAAAAGCATCACCGAAGTTCTTCAAGCCTTATTTGTTCTTTCCTTTATACTCGTTGTTTGCTTTAGAACCCGACAAAGCCATTTCGAGGACACCAAATAATAGTGTACTCCAAATATGCAGTGTTAGATAAGTAAACATTTATTTTGCTTTGTACAATAGGTTATAAAAAGAGATAATATGAAATATTTTATAATAAACAAAATTCATGAAATAAAATATACAACATGGATACATCATTTCCTATTATAAGCTCATAACATGTAGGCCTTTTCACGTTAAACCTAGAACGATACTATGAGTTCAACTCATGCTACCCCAGACTCAACCTTACCCACCATAAACGCCGACAATACGTCTAGTTTAAAGTGGATCATATCACACTCTTTCGATCGAAATCATGGGCAACTACATTCGGATGCCATGAATGCATGATCAAGATGTTCACTCCCTCAGTATGCAAGATATAAACCATACCAATGTAAAAAGCAAGAAATAGTGCTCACTTGCTGCTAAACCAACTTAAAGTCGGTCGCGAAGCCTCACATGGCACTCCCCAACTTTAAAGTACTTCCGCGTGTCCTATTAAACCGCAATTAACATTTTAGAGTCACAACTCTATTTCAATACTTCAAAACTATTTTCAAGTTACAATGAGTTTAAAAATCCCCTTTCAAATCATTTTGGAGTTCAAACTACTTTAACAACTCTAACAACTCCTTTGAAGTCTCCCAAATGACCTTTCATGCCTTCTTAATGTGTTTTTGAACACTAAATAGGTCACGAACCATTTATTAGACTTTAAAATAGGTCTTAACCACCTATTTAGTTTTGAAACCACTTATAACTCAACTATGAACTCCAAATTAGGAGTTTTTAACTCAACTTGCAAGTGTAGACTTTACAAATTCAATGTCTAAATTAGAGACCTTAAAGAGTCTCAATTTAAATCATTTGCTCACCAAAAAATGTGATTTGTCTCATTACATCAACAACAATGTCATTAATCATCTCATTTAATCACTCGTATCACCAATTCATATGATGTTGGCTATTCAATTCAATTGCAATAAGTTGCAACTGATTTAGTCTATTCAAAATCATCAAACATTAATAACAACATCACAATATTTGCAACAACTCCTCCCTTTACACCGTCATCTTTACCTATGTCCTAAAGCATAATAACATAGCACAACAACCACCCCCATTTTTAATTTTAACCTAACAACAATAATACAACAGTAGTTCCAATTAATCCCTTAAATTATAACTTACAATTCATCAATCTCAGCCTTCTCTAATCACCATTAACATCATCTTCACAACCCTCTGATCAACACAAACAATAAAAACGTTAATTTGCTTTATGTTGTAATATTTATAACGTTTAGATATTCTTGCCTACTTTCTTGCCTTATTGGATTAATTCCTTTTTGTTGCTCCACAATGCACCATGAGCAACCACGAAGGGAATTCCTACAACTTGAGGGAAACTCATGAAAAAGAAGAAAAGCAATGGCACAGTCTAATAGAACATTGTATATCTTCTATAACTAAGACACACTGAAGGCCATTCAAGACATGACCTCTACACTTGATCAAAGGTTGGCTAAGCTAGCCCAGTCTCATGATAGAAACATGGCACATATTTTGGAACTATTGCATCATTAAAGAAACCGTGGTGCTACTGAGTAGGCACCCGTGGGGAAAAGGCCTAATCCTCCATTAGTACCTATACATGAGGATCATGATGTGGAAGGCACAACTATTTCTGTCACAGCTGCAACTGCAACTACCATGCCCATTGTCGATGGAAACACCAACACTACAAGAAAATGGATATTTAGAAACAGAATTAGCAATGAAATTAAAGTTGCTTGAGACGGACTATTCAGAGACGGAATAGAGAGAGATCAGAGACGAAAATAGAAACGGATTAGAGACGGAATTAAATTCCGTCTCAAAAAAATGGCGCCACTATTCCCACCAAAAGTTTAATTTTTTACAACCGCCCGATACGTCTTGAGATCCGTGTGTTTTCGATCTCGATGATTAAAAAAGGATTTCAACCATGCAACAGAACTCGCCCTGTCTCTCTCCCGATTCTCACCATCAACCCTCCTCGTCTCTCCGAAAATGCTTTGTTCTCTCCGAAATCTCCCTCTCTCCCACTGATATCTCTCTCTCTCTCTCTCTCACCGCTCTCTGTCACCGGAATCTCACTCACCGTCAAGTCTCTCTCTCTCTCTCGCCGAAATCTGCCGTCGCTGCGATTAAGGCTGCGATGAGGTCGTCGGGGTCTGCCGTCGCCGTCTGCCGGAGATTGGAGCTTCCGAAGCCCTTCCCATGTGCCCTCGTCGCACCCTAAGCCGAGGTTGCTTGTTCGCCGTTGTATCTCGCCAGATCTGAAGCCCCCGCCATCTTCCCTCGCCGAACCCTAAGCCTTCGACTTTGGTACGCTTCGGGTGTTGAGGGTTTTGGGGTAATTTCTCAATTTTAGAGACGACATTGGTGTGATTTGTGGTTGTTAGCTGTTGATTGCTGTGAATTGTGGTTGTTTCGCTGTTGATTATTAGGGTTTTTGTTTGATGATTGATTCTATTTATTTTGTTGCCTTTTTTGAGACCAAAAGGCATAACATTCCATTGGTATTGCCCAAATGGAGTGTTAAAGGTGGTTTTATAGCGATTAGCAGGATGAACCTGTATTTGCCAGAACCCAAATTTTAAATCAAACTTTGAAAAGACAACAGCTGATGTTTTAGCTTTTAGGAGGTCTGATTTATTTGGAAGAGGATAATGAAAAGTTTTTAATACTTTATTAAGGGGTTTATAATTGATAACTAAGCGAGGAACACCTCGTTCAAGTTCAGGAGTATTTTCAACATAAAATGCTGTACAACTCCAAGGAGATTGGGAAGGAGTAATTAATTTCTTTTTAAGCAAATCGGTAATTTCTTTTTGACAAATTTCGCGTAGGCGAGAATTCATCTGAGAAGGATTTGCTTTCGTGGGAATTTTAGATTCAAGGAATTCAGGAATATAAGGCAGTTTAACAATATGTTGTTTTCTTGCCCAGAAAGCAGAAGGAATATCAGAACAACATTGTTGTTGAAGTTTATTTTGAAAATGGTTAATTTAGTTTTAAAAACAGGAGATTGTAATATCTGCTCAGTTTTTAATAACAATATTTCATGTTTTAGAAATTGGATGTGAGTATTTTTATACTCAATTTGATTAATGATGTAATTCAGGAGAGATTCCTTGGGAGGATCTAAGAAGGAGAATTGTAAAGCTTTTCCTTGCATGTTAGTAGAAATACCAGTTTCTGAAACCGAAAAAGGCCGTATTTCACACAGAAATGGTGTTCCAAATAACATATCTTGTTTTAATCTTTTAAAAATAACAAAGGATAATGGAATACAAATTCCTTGATGACAGATATGAGCAAGGGAAACTTCATACTTAATTCTTGTTTGTTGCCCATTTGCAACAGAGATGTGTTGATAATCTTTGATGAGATCACAATAATGCAAAGGAAGGAATCCTTCTCTTATACAATTTAAATCAGCACCAGAATCGATCAACGCATTACATTTGACAGAAAATCCTTTTACTGCAAATGTAACTGGTGTGAACCAACGCTGAAAATTCGAGTGAGATCGAGAAAGGATATCAACAAAGATGTTATTGGAGTCAAAGCTATAACTAGCTTCAGGATTTGGTTGTTCGAGGCTCGTAATACGAGAGGAAAGTTGTTTTATCTCTTGTTTTATCTGATTAATTTCAGTTTGCAGAGATTGGATGGTAACATGTTTGGGTTTTTTCTTCACAACTTCCATGAGACTCGCAAAATTATGAAGAGAATCATCAATTGATAGTTGTTCTTTAAATTGCTTCTGTTTTTTCTGGAGTGTAGGAGGAAGATGTTCTTCAGATGAACTAGGAGTATGGTTAAGAGGTGTAATAATTTCAGTAAAATATTTAAGCTTTAATGAAGGGTCTGAAATTTGTTCACCTATTGAGAGAATGAGTTCTTCGTGAGCAGTTAAAACATTTATTTCAGGCTCAGAAGAAGAAGAGGAAGTGTTCGGAAGATTAGACACACAATGACATTTATCATCCGAAGAAGAAGAGGAAAAAAATGCAACCTGATGAATTTTCTTCGAAGCAGTCTTTTGATGACATTTATTGGCATAATGGCCAGGCTTACCACAGTTATAGCAAACATTGCTAACTTTCTGTTCGTTGCGGTCCGGTCTGGGAAATGGTCGAAGGGCATACGACGAACATCGTCTATGCTTTTGTTTAGGAGGATGTTTATAATACGGTGGTTTATAGAAATGGGACGATTTGTTTTGGCATTTGATATGATGCTTAGGGGTATAATGAGAAACATCGATATCTTGACCAAAATCAAAACAAAAATTGCCTAAATCGTGTTTCATTGTAGACTTTTCTTTTCTAAGTTAGCGATTTAATCGCAGGTCATTACAGATGGATAGAGCACAGGTTTGCACAGATTGGATAATATCCCCATACGTGAGTTCAGCTAGGGTATTATCATAATGTTCTTTGATAAAATCCTTAATTTTGGCAGCAAAATAAGGAGGCAAACCAGCGATAAATCTTTCTTTCCAAAAAGAGGTATCATGTTGCTCAGTTAAAGAATACAATTTGGAGAAAAATGTATCTTTATACCATCGATAATCGTTGAGTGTCCTACAACGTAGGTTTTGTAATTGATCACGAATCTTTTCATTAATAGAATCGATATGACCGACAAATTGCCAGATAATGGCGGCCAAAGGATGGTTAACATAATCATAAATCCAATCCCCAAGAGCGTGTAATGCATCTGTTTTAAGGTGATTAATTATGGAAAGGCGTTCTTCTTCAGTCATGACATAATGCCACCAACCATACAATTGACCAGTGAAGCCACAGGTAATGGCTTTCGCTGTATCTGGTTCTGAATGATTTTGTAGAATACTCGCCTTAGCATAGATGTGCATTTTGAGGACAACCTCAAGAATTTGATATTCAGAAAGACCATAAATACTCCAGTCATATATGGCATGAACGTCGTATTTCTTGTTGCGTTTAACCTTTTCTTCGAGAATAAGGTCAGAATGAGATGGTCGAGAGTAAAATTGTTTACGCAAGGGATACCTAGATTGTTCAAATCTTTTTGGAGGCTTGGCATGTCGCATAATGCGATGGATTTCAGGGAGAGTGTCATCATCAGAGTCTAGATGAGAGTCAGGAAGAGACTCAGACTCAGCAGGATGAGACTCAGACTCAGATGGGCGAAATCGGAGCAGAAGCGGGAGACAAAGTCATAATTGCATGACCTTTGTCTTTTGATGTGGAAGATACCGGAGGTGGAGTGGAGGTAGAGGGCTTTTCTGTTGAAATTTGAAGCTTACTAAGCTTTGTTGTAAGGATATTAAGAAATTCTTCAGAAAAAGGAGTTTTGAAAGAAGGCATACTCGGGGATGCCGAAGGAGGAAAAAAAGGTTTAGCTACCTTGTGAGAAGGTATAAATGGTTTTCCAATAGAGGTTAATGGTTCGGTGGTCGGTGTTAATGTAGATAAATACATATTTGTAAAATTATTTTGTTCAATGAGGTGGTTAATATCTCGTTTGGAGATTGGACCAGAATCCTCAAAGGTTGTTTTAAAAGGAGAAGCCTTGATATTATCACGAAGTTTTAAAGGCGCTAAGGGAGGATGACGCTGGTCATATTTTTTACCACCAGTGGCTTCCCAAATGGTATTAACTTGGAGGGAAGTTGTTGGGCTTTTAATGGCTAACCAGTCAAAGAAAGAAATATTCTGCTTGTTTTCTTTGACATAGGCCAAATATTTGTCACGAAAAATAGCTTGATGCCGGAATGGAACTAGTTTACGAAACGAGGGTTTTAAAGGATGGGTTAGGAATTGCAGTTTTAGCAATTCATAATCCAGTATAAAATCTTCCTCCTGTTCTTCTAAGGTTACAATATTAATATGATACTCAGCAAAATCATTGATGCTGACATTATCATCATTAGTTGTTGTAGGAGGATCAGAAATAGGATAAGCAATTCCACAAGTTCCGCAAGTTTCTGATGGAGAAGGATCCGTAACAGGGGTAGGTGGTTGAGAGGCAAAGTTAGATGAAGAAACAGTTGATGTCGATGCTCTTGGAGCAAAGATAATATCAACTTTTCCATCATCATGCTCAATTATTTGCGAAATTTGCTGAGACACCTGTCTTTGTTGTTGTTCTTCTTTATTTGTATCTGTGATAGTCCACTGATGAGGAAGGGGAATTTCTTTTATGGCGAATTGTTGTCTATCAATGATAGTGTTTTTAACATTTGTAAGAAAAATCGTTGACAGAGTTTTCTTTTGAAGTTCAATATAAGCAATATCAGGAATTATGGTATGCATTAATTTATAAAAGAGACGGTAAACAACCGCAACATTAGAAATTGTTTTTGATAAGGTAAACCCTTTGGTTGAAATCCCAAGAACAAGTGCTCAAGAGGCAAGATCATAATCATTATGAAGGTCAATGGTGAAGTTAGGACAACAGTAAAAGTATAAAGGTCCGTTAGAGAGTCTTCCTTCAACTATTCCTAACAAGGAGTCCTTAAAATTAAGATGACGTTTGTCTCGAACAGAGACCATGGTGGCAATATTTAGTCCTAGGGCGACTAAGGGCTTAATTGCAACTTGTATGAGACCAAAATGCAAATACTTATGGTTAAAGCATGGCTTTCAATTTTTTGAGGAGACAAGATATGTATTTCTTGGCCATCTTCAGTGACAGAAATAGTATCTTCAACAAGTTTTATAATATAATTTTGAGTAGGGTTGAAATCCCCATTGGTATAAACCATGGATGGTTTAACTTTAGGGATAGACCAATTTTGTAAAGACTGATCAATATTAGCATATGTAGTTTCAGAAATATTTTTAAATTTATGTTTAGACACTTGACAAAAAGACTCAGGAGGAGGAGAAGATGAAGACCCAGATCCAGATTCAAGAGACTTAAATGATAACACTTTAGACAAAGACCTTCTAAGAGAACTCATGGTTAAGGCTTAAGGTGAACACTTACTTGGTCAACGATTGACTGCTCGACTTACGCTCTGCGAGACTTACGACGCGACTAGGAAAGCAGATGTTAACCGATAAATTAAAACCACGAAAGTCCAGAGAGAAAATCCGATCAAAAGCAAGATATCAAACAAATCGTCGGTGAAAACAAAGATCAGGCAAACTAATATTATGTAGTTTGATAAAGATAAGAACATAAACAAAGAGAAATAATACACTTACAGCGGTAGGATGAAATGAGGTAGGATGAAAATCGGTCCAGACAGGAAACTGTACGTCCGTGGCTCTGATACCAATTGAGCGGTCGCGGATATATTTAAAAGCAAACGGAGATAAATAACAAGGAATTTGTTCCGAAGGATCGCAACAATCACAAGGAAATGAGACCAAAGAGGGAAGATTAAATAAGAACTTAGGAAGGTCAGAAAGATAATAGAAATATGTTATTTTCATACGAGAGAATACCATTACAAGGTGAACATTGAACACAAGACAAGAGAGAAATACTTAAAACTGATTAAACAAGCTAATACGAAAATTTTCAACCAGAGCAAAAGGTAAAGTAAACGGTCTAATAGAACATTGTATATCTTCTATAACTAAGACACACTTAAAATTAACACGGTCATAAGGAAGTAGGCAAGAAATACTTAAAACAGTACATAACTCTTTACATAAAGCAAAAGGTAAAGTAAACAGTCATTTTGCCTTTCGTAAAAGCAAAGTAACAGTTACTTGACCTTTGAGAAAATGGATGGAGAAAATGGATGGACACGAATCCAAGGCTGTCACTAATAACAAGTGGAAATTAGGACAGGCAGCCTGCACTTGATCAGGAGGCCGGCATGGGCCAGAGGGCTGGACACGTCAAGGAAACGATAAATATTGTTTATCGTTGAAGAGGCCAGAACAATGGTTCAAGGGGGAAGAATGGTCGTTCATATATGAAGGTACAAGAAAATCTTGCAGGTGACCAATCAAAGAAATGCCAAAGGGGGGCAAAAATATAAGAAGGAAAACGGAGGATGGCTTGTGTATCTATTATGACTTGTGTATCCAATAAAAAGGTTTTTTGGAGGAGAGTAAATCTTGAAGACATTGTCTATCAATCGCAACGTCTTTGTAAAAACCAAAAAGATAATAGAAATATGATATTTTCATACAAAGAATATCATTACAAGCTGAACACTGAACACAAGACAAGAGAGAAATACTTAAAACTGATTAAACAAGCTAAGACCCGATGCCCTGCAAATTGAAACTTCAATCCTATATATAGACGCATTGCTTGTGTAAAAGAAATCTCACAAACAACCCTTAGGAAAAGCAAAAGACAAACGACTCATCACAAAAGTAAGAGGCCAATAGTATCTGACCTTTAGAAAAAACAAACAGTACATAACTCTTTACATAAAGCAAAAGGTAAAGTAAACAGTCATTTGGCCTTTCGTAAAAGCAAAGTAACAGTTACTTGACCTTTGAGAAAATGGATGGAGAAAATGGATGGACACGAATCCAAGGCTGTCACTAATAACCAGTGGAAATTAGGACAGGCCGCCTGCGCATGATCAGGAGGCTGGCATGGGCCAGAGGGTGGACACGTCCAGGAAACGATAAATATTGTTTATCGTTGAAGAGGCCAGAACAATGGTTCAAGGGGGAAGAATGGTCGTTCATATATGAAGGTACAAGAAAATCTTGCAGGTGACCAATCGAAGAAATGCCAAAGGGGGGCAAAAACATAAGAAGGAAAATGGAGGATGGCTTGTGTATCTATTATGACTTGTATTTGAGGTTGGTCAAGTAGATACAATAGGCCAAGGAGGAGATCGGTGTCATCCGAGGTCCAAGTAAAATTAACACAGGCCATAACAATTTGTAACGAACATCGTTCATAAGGAGGGCTCCAAAGGATATCAACACCATGGGGTACAAGGCAATACGAAAATTTTCAACCAGAGGTTGTCTGACTGCCAAAGGTAACTCAGAGGGTGTCGTCATCAGATAAATGAACACTTGAAGGAGTAGGAGAACACCGGAGGAAACTTGTTCCAAGGCAAGACGCATTTGTTTATTATCATCTTCTAATTGTTGGATTTTGGCTAGAATTTTTGCCATATCAGGATCAATAGAAGAACTAGACGCCGTTTTTGATTTGGACACGACATCTTTAAAGGATGCAGAACGGGATGGTAACGCATGGAGTTTGATTGGTGTTTTTGGGGCGAACATGGCTTCATAATTAAATTTATTCCACCATTTACGGGAAATATTTTGGGATAAATATTTATAAGTAGTTTGAGGATCATAGGCAAAAAGGGAAGAGGTTCCGTATTCCCATTTATGTATCCATGGGATAGAAAACTTGATGATGAATTGCAGGAGAGGTAATTTTTCTTTGTCAAATTGCTCTTTGACTCGAGCAGGAAAAATAGATTCATGGGGACCAAATTTTGTCCACCAACTGGTGACCCACCAAAGAAGGAAAGAGGTTTGGCAATTTTGGCGAAATGATATATAACAAGAGTGATGATCAGGGTCTTGATAAAATATAATATTAAGCCAGGCTTCAATGTAGTCATGGTAGCTAAGAGAGACTGCAGGTGAATTTTTTATTATAACAATATCTTTATATGTGATTGGAGTTTTCGTAATAAATTTATAATTATCACACCATTCATCTTCGGTTAAGACTCGTTGAATTTTAAACTTGGAATAATCAATTTCAATGGATTTCTCCCTTGACATGTGTTCAAAATGAACTGATTGAGTGGTAATGAGGATGTTCTCATAGAATTGGATGGTTGATTGAGGGCGAGTAGGGATAAAATGGAGGCCAGGAGGCATGGTACAGGCGATTTGGGTAGTCAGTGGTTTAGTACTGACATAAGGTTCAAGGATGCGAATAAGATTTTGGGTGGTAGCAAGGTATGAACAATTGGGTTCGGGTGTATCCAAAGGCTTGAATCGATTTGTAGAGGCAGATGCTGACGCTGGCGCTTTCTTAGACATAATCTGTATGAGATTCACAGAAGAGGTCGTAAGAAATTCTCGAGACAAAAAGTCAGGAAGAGAATTCTTTTCTCCTGGAATATATTCAATATCGAAATAAAAAATACTTAATATAGCTTGCCATCTTGCAAATATTTGTTTAGACGCTAAATTTTTGACATCTTTTAAAAAGATATATTTTGCAGAACGACAATCAACACGGATGAGAAATTTTTGATTTAAAATATATGTTTGAAATTTTTGGACACAAAGCACTATGGCTAGGACTTCCTTTTGCACTGTAGAATAATTCTTTTGCGCACCCTTCCATGTTTTGGAAGTGAAACAAACAAGTTGTTCCTTTCCCGAGGGAGGACGTTGTAAAAGAATTCCACCATAGCCAAGGTCAGAAGCATCGGTTTGAATAATTTTAAAATACCGAGGAGTTGCCAGATGAAGGCATGGGAGAGATTGAACTTTCTTTTTCACAAGCTGAATAGCAGTAGTGTGAGCAGGAGTCCAATGAAAAGGTTTTTTGGAGGAGAGTAAATCTTGAAGACATTGTCTATCAATCGCGACGTCTTTGTAAAAATCAGAAAGATAATTAAGACATCCGAGAAATCGTTGCAACTGGAGACGATCAGTTAATTGATCAGGAAATTTGCTGGCAAAACTAATTACTCTATTGACGGGAGTAATAGTTTGGTTAGCAATTTTGAAACCAAGAAAAGTTATCTCAGTTTGAAAAAGGTTCATTTTCTTTTGAGACAATACAAGACCATTTTTAAGGATTAAGGTTTGAAAAACTTGTAAATGTTTCCAATGCTGATCAATGGATGGAGAGAAAACCAAAAGATCATCAATGTAAACAAGAATAAAGGAATAATAAGGATTGAATATATCATTCATAATTTTCTGAAATTCAGAAGGAGCATTTTTTAGACCAAAAGGCATAACATTCAATTGGTATCAAAGCCACGGACGTACAGTTTCCTGTCTGGACCGATTTTCATCCTACCTCGTTTCATCCTACCGCTGTAAGTGTATTATTTCTCTTTGTTTATGTTCTTATCTTTATCAAACTACATAATATAAGTTTGCCTGATCTTTGTTTTCACCGACGATTTGTTTGATATCTTTCTTTTGATCGGATTTTCTCTCTGGACTTTCGTGGTTTTAATTTATCGGTTAACATCTGCTTTCCTAGTCGCGTCGTAAGTCTCGCAGAGCGTAAGTCGAGCAGTCAATCGTTGACCAAGTAAGTGTTCACCTTAAGCCTTAACCATGAGTTCTCTTAGAAGGTCTTTGTCTAAAGTGTTATCATTTAAGTCTCTTGAATCTGGATCTGGGTCTTCATCTTCTCCTCCTCCTGAGTCTTTTTGTCAAGTGTCTAAACATAAATTTAAAAATATTTTTGAAACTACATATGCTAATATTGATCAGTCTTTACAAAATTGGTCTATCCCTAAAGTTAAACCATCCATGGTTTATACCAATGGGGATTTCAACCCTACTCAAAATTATATTATAAAACTTGTTGAAGATACTATTTCTGTCACTGAAGATGGCAAGAAATACGTATCTTGTCTCCTCAAAAAATTGAAAGCCATGCTTTAACCCATAAGTATTTGCATCTTGGTCTCATACAAGTTGCAATTAAGCCCTTAGTCGCCCTAGGACTAAATATTTCCTCCATGGTCTCTGTTAGAGACAAACGTCATCTTAATTTTAAGGACTCCTTGTTAGGAATAGTTGAAGGAAGCCTCTCTAACGGACCTTTATACTTTTACTGTTGTCCTAACTTCACCATTGACCTTCATAATGATTATGATCTTGCCTCCTGAGCACTTGTTCTTGGGATTTCAACCAAAGGGTTTACCTTATCAAAAACAATTTCTAATGTTGCGGTTGTTTACCGTCTCTTTTATAAATTAATGCATACCATAATTCCTGATATTTCCTATATTGAACTTCAAAAGAAAACTCTGTCAACGATTTTTCTTACGAATGTTAAAAACACTATCATTGATAGACAACAATTCGCCATAAAAGAAATTCCCCTTCCTCATCGGTGGACTATCACAGATACAAATAAAGAAGAACAACAACAGAGACAGGTGTCTCAACAAATTTCGCAAATAATTGAGCATGATGATGGAAAAGTTGATATTATCTTTGCTCCAAGAGCATCGACATCAACTGTTTCTTCATCTAACTTTGCCTCTCAACCACCTACCCATGTTACGGATCCTTCTCCATCAGAAACTTGTGGAACTTGTGGAATTGCTTATCCTGTTTCTGATCCTCCTACAACAACTAATGATGATAATGTCAGCATCAATGATTTTGCTGAGTATCATATTGATGTTGTAACCTTAGAAGAACAGGAAGAAGATTTTATAATGGATTATGAATCGCTAAAACAAAAATTCCTAACCCATCCTTTAAAACCCTCGTTTTGTAAACTAGTTCCATTCCATCATCAAGCTATTTTTCGTGACAAATATTTGGCCTATGTAAAAGAAAACAAGCAGAATATTTCTTTCTTTGAGTGGTTAGCCATTAAAAGCCCAACAACTTCCCTCCAGGTTAATACCATTTGGGAAGCCACTGGTGGTAAAAAATATGACCAGCGTCATCCTCCCTTAGCGCCTTTAAAACTTCGTGACAATATCAAGGCTTCTCCTTTTAAAACAACCTTTGAGGATTCTGGTCCTATCTCCAAACGAGATATTAACCACCTCATAGAACAAAATAATTTTACAAATATGTATTTATCTACATTAACACCGACCACCGAACCATTAACCTCTATTGGAAAACCATTTATACCTTCTCACAAGGTAGCTAAACCATTTTTTCCTCCTTCGGCGTCCCCGAGTATGCCTTCTTTCAAAACTCACTTTTTCGAAGAATTTCTTAATATCCTTACAACAAAGCTTAGTAAGCTTCAAATTTCAACAGAAAAGCCCTCTACCTCCACTCCACCTCCGGTATCTTCCACATCAAAAGACAAAGGTCATGCAATTATGACTTTGTCTCCCGCTTCTGCTCCGATTTCTGCCCATGCTGAGTCTGAGTCTCATCCTGCTGAGTCGAGTCTTTTCCTGACTCTCATCTAGACTCTGATGATGACACTCTCCCTGAAATCCATCGCATTATGCGACATGCCAAGCCTCCAAAAAGATTTGATCAATCTAGGTATCCCTTGCGTAAACAATTTTACTCTCGACCATCTCATTCTGACCTTATTCTCGATGAAAAGGTTAAACGCAACAAGAAATACGACGTTCATGCCATATATGACTGGAGTATTTATGGTCTTTCTGAATATCAAATTCTTGAGGTTGTCCTCAAAATGCACATCTATGCTAAGGCGAGTATTCTACAAAATCATTCAGAACCAGATACAGCGAAAGCCATTACCTGTGGCTTCACTGGTCATATGTATGGTTTGTGGCATTATGTCAAGACTGAAGAAGAACGCCTTGCCATAATTAATCACCTTAAAACAGATGCATTAAAACAACCCCTGCTTAACGCTCACGGGGATTGGATTTATGATTCTGTTAACCATCTTATGGCCGCCGTTATCTGGCAATTTGTCGGTCATATCGATTCTATTAATGAAAAGATTCGTGATCAATTACAAAACCTACGTTGTAGGACACTCAATGATTATCGATGGTATAAAGATACATTTTTCTCCAAATTGTATTCTTTAACTGAGCAACATGATACCTCTTTTTGGAAAGAAAGATTTATCATTTGGTTTGCCTCCTTATTTTTTTTTTGCGAAATTAAGGATTTTATCAAAGAACATTACGATAATACCCTAGCTGAACTCACGTATGGGGATATTATCCAATCTGTGCAAACCTGTGCTCTATCCATCTGTAATGACCTGCGATTAAATCGCCAACTTAGAAAAGAAAAGTCTACAATGAAACACGATTTAAGCAATTTTTGTTTTGATTTTGGTCAAGATATCGATGTTTCTCATTATACCCCTAAGCATCATATCAAACGCCAAAACAAATCGTCCCATTTCTATAAACCACCGTATTATAAACATCCTCCTAAACAAAAGCATAGACGATGTTCGTCGTATGCCCTTCGACCGTTTCCCAAACCAGACCGCAACGAACATAAAGTTAGTAATGTTTGCTATAACTGTGGTAAGCCTGGCCATTATGCCAATAAATGTCATCAAAAGACCGCTTCGAAGAAAATTCATCGGGTTGCATTTTCTTCCTCTACTTCTTCGGATGATAAATGTCACTGTGTGTCTAATCTTCCGAACACTTCCTCTTCTTCTTCTGAGCCTGAAATAAATGTTTTACTGAAATTATTACACCTCCTAACCATACTCCTAGTTCATCTGAAGAACATCTTCCTCCTACACTCCAGAAAAAACAGAAGCAATTTAAAGAACAACTATCAATTGATGATTCTCATCATAATTTTGCGAGTCTCATGGAAGTTGTGAAGAAAAAACCCAAACATGTTACCATCCAATCTCTGCAAACTGAAATTAATCAGTTAAAACAAGAGATAAAACAACTTTCCTCTCGTATTACGAGCCTCGAACAACCAAATCCTGAAGCTAGTTATAGCTTTGACTCCAATAACATCTTTGTTGATAGCCTTTCTCGATCTCACTCGAATTTTCTGCGTTGGTTTACACCAGTTACATTTGCAGTAAAAAGATTTTTTGTCAAATGTAATGCGTTGATCGATTCTGGTGTTGATTTAAATTATATAAGAGAAGGATTCCTTCCTTTGCATTATTGTGATCTCATCAAAGATTATCAACACATCTCTGTTGCAAATGGGCAACAAACAAGAATTAAGTATGAAGTTTCCCTTGCTCATATCTGTCATCAAGGAATTTGTATTCCATTATCCTTTATTATTGTTAAAGGATTAAAACAAGATATGTTATTAGGAACACCATTTCTGCGTGAAATACAACCTTTTTCGGTTTCAGAAACTGGTATTTCTACTAACATGCAAGGAAAAGCTTTACAATTCTCCTTCTTAGATCCTTCCCAAGGAATCTTTCCTGAATTACATCATTAATCAAATTGAGTATAAAAATACTCACATCCAATTTCTAAAACATGAAATATTGTTATTAAAAACTGAGCAGATATTACAATCTCCTGTTTTTAAAACTAAATTAACCACTTTTCAAAATAAACTTCAACAACAATGTTGTTCTGATATTCCTTCTGTTTTCTGGGCAAGAAAACAACATATTGTTAAACTGCCCTATATTCCTGAATTCCTTGAATCTAAAATTCCCACGAAAGCAAATCCTTCTCAGATGAATTCTCGCATACGCGAAATTTGTCAAAAAGAAATTATCGACTTTCTTAAAAAAAATTAATTACTCCTTCCCAATCTCCTTGGAGTTGTACAACATTTTATGTTGAAAATGCTCCTGAACTTGAACGAGGTGTTCCTCGCTTAGTTATCAATTATAAACCCCTTAATAAAGCATTAAAAACTTTTCTTTATCCCCTTCCAAATAAATCAGACCTCCTAAAAGCTACAACATCAGCTGTTGTCTTTTCAAAGTTTGATTTAAAATCTGGGTTCTGGCAAATACAGGTTCATCCTGCTGATCGCTATAAAACCCCTTTTAACACTCCATTTGGGCAATACCAATGGAATGTTATGTCTTTTGGTCTCAAAAATGCTCCTTCTGAATTTCAAAAATTATGAATGATATATTCAATCCTTATTATTCCTTTATTCTTGTTTACATCGATGATCTTTTGGTTTTCTCTCCATCCATTGATCAGCATTGGAAACATTTACAAGTTTTTCAAACCTTAATCCTTAAAAATGTTCTTGTGTTGTCTCATAAGAAAATGAACCTTTTGCAAACCGAGATAACCTTTCTTGGTTTCAAAGTTGCTAACCAAACTATTACTCATGTCAATAGAGTAATTAGTTTTGCCAGCAAATTTCCTGATCAATTAACTGATCGTCTCCAGTTGCAACGATTTATCGGATGTCTTAATTATCTTTCTGATTTTTACAAAGACATTGCGATTGATAGACAATGTCTTCAAGATTTACTCTCCTCAAAAAACCTTTTCATTGGACTCCTGCTCACACTACAACTATTCAGCTTGTGAAAAAGAAAGTTCAATCTCTCCCATGCCTTCATCTGGCAACTCCTCGGTATTTTAAAATTATTCAAACCGATGCTTCTGACGTTGGCTATGGTGGAATTCTTTTACAACGTCCTCCCTCGGGAAAGGAACAACTTGTTTGTTTCACTTCCAAAACATGGAAGGGTGCGCAAAAAAATTATTCTACAGTGCAAAAGGAAGTCCTAGCCATAGTGCTTTGTGTCCAAAAATTTCAAACATATATTTTAAATCAAAAATTTCTCATCCGTGTTGATTGTCGTTCTGCAAAATATATCTTTTTAAAAGATGTCAAAAATTTAGCGTATAAACAAATATTTGCAAGATGGCAAGCTATATTAAGTATTTTTGATTTCGATATTGAATATATTCCAGGAGAAAAGAATTCTCTTCCTGACTTTTTGTCTCGAGAATTTCTTACGACCTCTTCTGTGAATCTCATACAGATTATGTCTAAGAAAGCGCCAGCGTCAGCATCTGCCTCTACAAATCGATTCAATGGATTTCTCAGGAAGATTTATAACGTTTAGATATTCTTGCCTACTTTCTTGCCTTATTGGATTAATTCCTTTTTATTGCTCCACAATGCACCATGAGCAACCACGAAGGGAATTCCTACAACATGAGAGAAACTCATGAAAAGGAAGAAAAACAATGGCACAGTCTAATAGAACATTGTATATCTTCTATAACTAAGACACACTGAAGGCCATTAAAGAGATATCCTCTACACTTGATCAAAGGTTGACTAAGCTAGCCCGGTCTCATGATAGAAACATGGAACATATTTTGGAACTATTGCATCATTAAAGAAACCGTGGTGCTGCCGAGTAGGCACCCGTGGGGAAAAGGCCTAATCCTCCATTAGTACCTATACATGAGGATCATGATGTGGAAGGCACAACTATTTATGTCACAGCTGCAACCGCAACTACAATGCCCATTGTCGATGGAAACACCAACACTATAAGAAAATGGATATTTAGAAACAGAATTAGCAAAAGAATTAAGTTCCGTTGCTAAGAAAAAGTATTTAGAGACGAAATTGAGACGGACTATTCAAAGACGGAATAGAGAGAGATCAGAGACAAAAATAGAAACGGATTAGAGACGGAATTAAATTCCGTCTAAAAAAAATGGCGCCACTATTCCCACCAAAAGTTTAATTTTTTACAACCGCCCGATACGTCTCGAGATCCGTGTGTTTTCGATCTCGATGATTAAAAAATGATTTCAACTACGCAAGAGAACTCGCCCTGTCTCTCTCCCGATTCTCACCATCAACCCTCCTCGTCTCTCCGAAAATGCTCTGTTCTCACCGAAATCTCCCTCTCTCTCACTGATATCTCTCTCTCTCTCTCTCACCGCTCTCTGTCACCGGAATCTCACGCACCGTCAAATCTTCTCTCTCTCTCACCGAAATCTGCCGTCGCTGCGATTAAGGCTGGGATGAGGCCGTCGGGGTCTGCCGTCGCCGTCTGCCGAGATTGGAGCTTCCGAAGCCCTCCCCATGTGCCCTCGTCGCACCTTAAGCCGTCGCTGCTGTTTGCCGCCATACCGTCGCCATATCCGAAGCCCCCGCCATCTTCTCTTTCCGGACCCTAAGCCTTTGACTTTGGTACGCTTCGGGTGTTGAGGGTTTTGGGGTAATTTCTCAATTTTAGAGACGACATTGGTGTGATTCGTGGTTGTTAGCTGTTGATTGCGTGAATTGTGGTTGTTTGCTGTTGATTATTAGGGTTTTTCTTTGATGATTGATTCTATTTTTTTTGCAGCCTTTTTTGTCATATGTTGAGTTGTTTAATTTGATTCAGTATTTCTTTCATCGTTGATGTAAAAGTGGAGGATTTTGGGTTTTTTTTGAGCTTTCATTTGTTTAGTTGTTTATTTGGATTTTGGGTGTATATTCTCTAATTTATTTAGTTCATCATGTTGATGTAGAACAACGAATATGGTAGAACATCGAATATCATGCCATTATGTACTGTTTTCATAAATTTATTTATAAAACAAAACTAGGAGCTAACTTGTTTTAAATTGATAAAAATGAAGGGGTTCTAATGATGAGATCCTACTTTTAAATTTGTTTCAAGTGTTCGGTACCAGAATTTGAAAAAAATTATGCCATCTCTTGTTGATATAGTTAGACAAATATTTGTTCCTAACATATATATAGAATACAAATACTCGACATATATAGAAAAGCAAGAAATATAAAGTTGAGACTCATTAAGAGTTTTGTTGATTCAAATACTAATTGGTCAAGTCAAAATCACATTTACATCGATACAGCGTAAGCAATAATAATCACTTGATATGCACATTTTGGTATTTCAATAATATTACAACAAGTATTAGAATTAATTATTTTGTTTGAGAAGCAAAACTACACTTTAAAGGACAACACAAGAAACGGTTGCTATTTATGGACTAATCTTGATGTAGGGAAAAAGTATAAAGGAACCTAATTAATTAGAGAATACGATAATACAAGATTGATTGGTTGGTGCGATATTTGCGAGCTGTAGGGCGAATCACAACACGGTAATGTCATCCACAATGTTGGTTCTCATCTTGAGTTTGATTTTGATGTTTATGTATGCTACTCAATTATTCTTCTTGTTGATTTTTTTTAGAAAACTAGATCGGGAAGTATGTTTTGTTGATTTATAAAAAGATATTCATTTGTTTTTTTTGTTTTTTTTGACAATGTGCGTCTCTTTAAGGAGAGTATAGGAGTTTTGATGGAATTTACTTTGTTCTCTCATGGGAAGAAGTATGATGACTTGCATGCTAGTCCATGAATAGGTTTGTCTTACTCTTGAATTCTATATATTAAATATGGAAGAGCATTTAATGTGGCTCTTGAAGACCTTGGAATTATTGTAAGTGAAACTTGAAGATTTGAGCATAAATAGAAATCTCCTAGTTCATCAATTTGGTATTCCAGATCAGCATTTATTAACTTGCTTGATTTATGCACCTCTGAAATCTCCTCTCTCGTGCTGGTGTTGATTTACAAAGGAAGCTTAAATGCACTCTTAGCATTCCACTTTTTGAGAGGTGGATAGTCTAATTAATTACATATATGTGTTGGAATTAATTGACTTTTTTTTTGTTATAATCCTATGCTCTATGCTAATGAGAGTTTGATGGTCTTATTTTCACTTTTGATTACAATTGAGATTTAAGTCTTTCTTGTATTAACTTTCTTTTCTTTCTCAAGTGTACATTCAATCTTTTTGCTAAGAAAGAAAAATAATGTAAGAAAGAAAAATATACATTATTTAAGCTTACAAATGATATTTTGTTGTTTAGGTGGAGTTTCTTGTCTTTGCTTTCTCATCTATAATTGTCAATTTAACTGAACTGCTGGTTAGGCTTTCTTATTTATGCAGTCTCAAGCTCAGGTTGTTATCATGTTTGCTCTCTACGTCTCGATGTCTTTTTCACTTATGTCATCGGATAGTAGAGATGACAATCTTTCTAGATTGATAGTCGATCAATTTATATTAAATGTAGTATCATGATTAATAAGCGTATCTGTCTATTACTAGCAAAAAGATAGAAAGAAGATTGCCAACCAAACATGATAATCCATACATGACGAATTTGATTTGAACTTAGGCAGAGATATCAACAAAATCTATTGTTTTAATATTGACTATTTCGAGGGTAAATATAGTGCTTGGGCTTTTTCTTTTCTCAGACAAGTAGGGACACAAGGGAGGGCATGATGCTAAAAACAAAAAGACGATGTTGCAAACAAAAACATAGCGACGCAAACTTTTACTTTTCGAGAGATGGCTGCAGCAACCAAGAATTTTGGCAAGAATGTCTGTTAGGAGAAGGTGGATTCAGAAGAGTCTATAATGGGCGCCTCGAAAATGGCCAGGTAAATGATAATTGTAGCAATCTAAGTTGGTACTTTTTCTCAAAATTATTAAAGCTTGAGATCTAACTTATGGTCGATATGACAAATATGATCAGGTTGCGGCTATCAAGCAACTTGATAGGAATGGATTGCAAGGGAACAGAGAGTTTCTAGTTAAAGTTTTGATGCTCAGTCTTCATCATCATTAGAATCTGGTCAATTTGATTGGATATTGTGCTGATGGAGATCATAGACTATTAGTGTACGAGTTTATGTCACTAGGATCTTTAGAGGACAATCTTCTTGGTAACATCCTTTTCTCTTCTAACATGTTTCTTACCGAGTCCTTTGAAACGTATAATGTGCTTTCGACCTTGTTTGTCAGCCATTTTAGCTTCTTATTAAAGCATGCTGCTGTTAAATACAATTTATAATCACCTAACACGCCACATCTTCATTGGCACTTTTCAGACTTAACTCCTGAACAGGTCATGTATCATCAATGGTAATGGGAATGTATGGATATTGTACCCTGGAATATGCAAGAACAGGTCAACTCACCTTGAAATCAGATGTATATAGTCTTGGGGTCATTTTATTGGAACTAATCACTGGGCGCAGAGCCATCGACACTCCTAAGCCAAATGACCAGCAAAATTTAGTCTCCTGGGTAACTTCTCGCTTGCTCTTTTTTTTTGCTAATTTGCTCTAGACATGAGAGTATTTTGCATGAAATGATTGGAGAAATTAAGATAGAATGCATGGATTTACTTTTTGTTTTTTTTATTTTCTTTAGGACGTACAAGCCTATAATTGCCGACCCCAACTAATTTTGAGATTATATTGTTAGGACGTACGACTACAATTAAAAAGACTATGATAGATAAATAGTAAGTACTTATTAAGGACTAAGGAGTGAAGCATTATGAAGTTTTTATTGTTGTCATTAAGGAGAGAAACATTAGATATTTAAGCTTGAATAGTGTATATTTTTCTTTCTTAGCAAAAAGATTGAATGTACACTTGAGGAAGGAGAAATAGGATATCATATTCTCGATGTTATTCAAGTTTTCATTTTCTTAAAGTGTTGTCATTGATCATTTGTAAGCTAATCCAAGAAATAGGAAAAATATGAGATCATAACTAGTTAAATACTCATATTTTGTTGTTTAGGTGGCCATGTAGATTGGGCTTTGGCCAAGGGTTGCCTATGGTGGAAAACTAGAATTGAATTGTTTAACCGAGTGATGTCATTGATCATTTGTAAGCTTCACATGTCAACAACCACTCGAGTTGCTATCTTGTAACTTAATTATTTTGGACTGTTTGTACTACAATGCCTCTCTAAAAGTCGCGCGGGCATTCCTTAAATCTTTGATTTCTTTTTCCTTGTGCATTTATGATTTTTTTTGTAAGTAATTACTTATACCTTTGATCTTTCTATGCAGGAAGACGTATATCAAAAGTAGAGTTATGAAATCACGAAAACGGACAATAAAGCTTAAGGTACCCATACTTAAGAAAAAAATATTAATGTTAATATTATATTGTTACCATTATTGTTGATCCATGCAGGCTAAGCTCCAAAGGAACGTCAGGAGCTGACCCAGACTACACCGGACCAGCCGGTGGATGATGAGGCGGTGTACTACAAGGTGGCGGGTGTGTGTCCCAAAGGACGTGTCTACAGTCTCGGGTGGTTAGGGAGAAAGAAGAGAAGATACGTAGATCCTGATGCTAGCACATCCCAGGTGCTAGCACAACGAGGGATTGACAACTTTATGATACTCATGTATTTTTATGGTTATTGTAGAACAATGAGAATTGTAATTTTTTTGTGGATACTTAGGTATCTTAAACATTTATTATACTTGACTACGTTTCGTGAATATATAAATCTTTTTTGATATCGAATTGTATGTTTTTTCTCATTTGAATCTTTGTTGTTGATATATAATGTTGATTTATGTATGTATGTGAAATTTTATTTTTTTTGGGGATGTTAGCCACACCAAGGAGTTGTTGGAGGGGGTGCAGGCGATGGAGCAGTCCGTTGTTATTTTTAGTTTTACAAGTTTCGGAGAACTAATTTGATTCTTGTGAATATTTTAAAAAAAAGTTGGTATAGAAACGAAATAGAGACGGATTAGCAACGGAATTTATAAATTTTGTTGCTAATCCGTCTCTAATTTGTGAAGAAATGGAATGAAAAATTGGGTAAACAGAGTTTAGAGACGGATTAGCAACGAAATTTATGAATTCTGTTGCTAATCCGTCTCTAATTAGTAACGGATTAGCAAGGGAATTATTAAGTTTCGTTGCTAATCCGTCTCTAATTAGCAACAATTTCATAAATTCGTTGCTAATCCGTTGCTAATTAGAGACCAATTGGCAACAGAATGCAAGTTAAACATTCATTTTGGAAGAATGTGCATTTCTGTTCCGTCTCTGTTCCGTTTCTAAATTTCGTCTCTAATCAGCAACGGAAACACATTTCCGTTGCTGATTAAATCAACGACAACGATTTTAGAGACGGAATAGATTCCATCTCTATTCAGTTGCGGAATTAAATTAGAGACGAATTTATGTGAAGCAGCAACGAAAATTTTCGTTTCTGATTGGCTGTTTTTTTGTAGTGCAAAGCATGCTAGAGGGGCAAGATAAATAAGGAGTTCATGAAATATAATGTGTCGCACTCCTACGGAGGGCCAAACTTGATTGAAACAAATACTTGAATTCTGAACATGGAAAGGAGGAGAAAGACTTTGGGCATTGATGAGTGGACTATGATACTATTGGTGACATTCCTATTAGAGCATAAAGAACACAAGTGGTGGTTATTCATTGAGAGGACTAAGTGGTCGAATATAAGTTGGTTGAAGTTTAAGCATATGTTTTATTATGAGTGGTTTCCCGAGGTTGACAAGTGTTGGGACATGTGCCCTATGTCAATCTATAAACTTTGTTTATCTTATAATCTCAGTTAATAAAATTGAGTTTTTCATTTGTTATTTTATTATAATTGATTGCATGTTTACTGTATAGTAAGATCCATGAGTATTTGTTGAAATATCCTATATGTACATAGTTGGTCATTATACAAGGAACTAAAATGAATTAAGGCTAGTGTGAATCTTGATTGATGGTCATATAATGATTATGCGCATTAGGATACGAATTGAGATCATGAGTACTTGTTATGGGAACAAGGTACTGGATCAACCCGCTATGAGAGCACTACATGAATTAAGTCATAGGTGTTAATCATGATAGGTATATCATTAGTCCTTCGAATTGAGATTACCATAGACTTCAATATTAGGAGCATGATAATTTGACATAATTAAACATTTTCGTTAATGGGATGAATATAAAAATTGTGATTGGTTACCATGTGAATAATATGTGAAGGTGCGTAATCAATATAAAATCCATTCGTCTCGTATAGGGAGATATATAAGTGGATCGCTCAATATGTTAGATTGTTAAATGGCCAAGTCCAAGTAAATTGATATGATCAATGTCATTTGGATATTTTCAGTCTACTTAAAGATCGAGACTAGTACGATTGAACATTAAGGATGACTTTCTATGCCTTATATTTAATCAAAGGATATAACATGAAAAAAGGATATGATATATGTTATTTATTAGGTTATATCGATTCTGATATTCATGCTATTTGAGTAGTTATAATACCTTGCTAGAGACCTCTTATGACTTGTGTACCAAAATGGTTTTAGTTCTCTGCCAACGTCGCACGAACCTATTAGGTTAAACATAAAGAATGGCTTTACGCAATTTCAACTAGTAGAGAGTAATGAATTTTATATGATAAAATCCATGACATAAAAGCCCTTACAATTTGTTATATGATAATGTATTAATAGGGGCGTATGTATAATTCTCTTAAACTGCCTAAATACAATAGTTGTAATACGAATAAGATTTTAAGTAAGGGCTTATCTACACATATAAATAGAGGTTGAAACCCTTAAAGAAATATGATATTTGTTTTTGAAAATCTAGAGTTCTCTAGATTTTAGGAGAGAAAGAAAAACGTTTTCTATCTCTCTTGAGGCTAGCACTCCAAATAGTAGTCATCGTTTGTGTGTGAATTTTCGATAGAGGACACACACTTGAACGTCTTAGAAATCGAACAATCAGAGAAGGAAATCACGAATTAAGGTATAGTTTACTTTTGTAGATCTAGTTTAATGAAACTTATTTTCAATCCTATTGGGGTTGTTTAAAAGCTTTTTTGAATTTTTCACTACATATGAACCTAAAACCCAACAGTGGTATGAGAGTCATAAGCTCAGTTCTATGAAACGTTTGCTTGTTTTCTCTGATTTATATATTATATATGTGTGAAAAACATGATCTTGATTAATGTATTTATGATGTACATATAGGTTCTGTGATAATTGTTATCAAGAATTGATTTTAAAGCATGTTGTTAATTTATGTATATTGATACATATGCATAATTTGATTCCATGATAGTATTCATGTTTAGAGTATTTCGATTAATATATATTTTTTTGATATTGAATGATGCAAAATTTGTATGTTCATGGTAGAAGTCATGTTTAGGTTAATGTGATTCTAGCGTTGAATACATATTTCATTTTTGTTTAATAATTATGTATGTCTCCATAACAGAAATCATGATTAGGTTAATATGATTAATTTAATATGATTCTGGTGTTGAATGCATGACTTATATTTCGTTTCTTGATTTAATTGTTTGTTTTGTATGAATAAGAATCGAAATTGGTTTGATCATATATCTCATTATGGTTATCTGTTAGTATATTCCTATTAGATAAGAGATAAACTTGTAATTGGATAAGAATTACAAATCCTATAGGATATGTGAGATATATAACAAATTCGTATTGGATAAGGATTCAAAGTGTCTGAAATTCTAATTGGATTAGAATAAGATATTAAGTTAGAAGTGGGCCCGAGTAAATAAATTTTTTCTAATTAATATTTTTCTCGATATTAAAATAAGGGGCAATTTTGGTCAATTGGATTGACTAAAATAATTAGTAACTTTAGGCAATTTTCAATTTTCGGAATTAGAATTTGCTGTCTAAAAAATTTGTTAACTTATTCAGTTGTTGTTCATGCATTGTAATATATGATATTTATTTTGTTTAAATTATGATCACTAAAACAAATAAAAATCCTTCTTCCAAATTTTAGGGCAAGTGCCATCCATTCTCAAATACTTGTCATGACTTTGATCACATTAATATGGGTCTACCTCCGCAGAGTGTATTATGTTATCTTGGTGAGGCAAGTTGAGTAACAGTTACTCTTTTGTTTGAAATGGTTAGGCTTAATAAAGCTTTTAAAACGGTTTTGGGCTTTCAGCACAATATGAGATAAAACATGGTAAGATATAAGATCTTATAATCTCATAAAAACAACTGAAAGTTCCAAATGATGTAATTGGCATCTAGTACCTACCTAAATAACTTAATTCAAAGTGTCATGCCTTAGCTGTCTTGGAATTAGGTGAAACTTGGATTTTAGTTCCTTAAATTAACATAATGTTTTTAGGAGGGTTGTTAATTTGATGGGAGTCCATTCCCCTATACTAAAAGGAACTTTTATATAATCTTTCTTATAGATCTATGAACTCTTCAAATCTCACTAATCTTTTGTCACTGTGATCAATTCTTGAGAAGGATAAGTTGCCTAAGACAAACTTTCTTGACTGGTTTAGAAACTTGAGAATTGTTCTTAAGCATGAACATAAGTTATATCTCCTAGATGATCCTATTCCCAAGGAACCACCAGCCAATGCTTCGAGAGCCGTAAAGGATGCACATCCAAAGTATGTCAATGACTTAACTGATGTTGCATGCATTATGTTAGTAACCATGGTTGGAACATATGGAAGCTTACGATATGGCTATGATGTTGAAGAAAATGTTTCAACAGCAGGCTAGGCAAGAAAAGCTCGAGATAGTCAAGAACCTTCATTCTCGCAAATTGGTCGAGGGTGCCTCGGTTAGTCCTCATGTTATGAAAATGAAGGATTATATTAACCATCTTGGCAAGCTTAGATTTCTCATAAGCCAAGAGTTAGCTATGGATTTGATTTTGAATTCATTGCCTGATAGTTATTCATAATTTGTCATGAACTATAGCATGAATAATATGGAGACGTCTATCTAGGAGTTGGACTTTGATGCTTAAAACTTCCAAGTAGAATCTCAAGAAACCCATTGCTAATGTGTTGATGGTTCAGAAAGGAAAGCTATAAAGAAAAAGGCCAAAGGCAAGACTAAAGTTGCTAAGGCTCTTATGAATGTCACAGAGCATGTGGAACAAGTCAAGCATAAGGCTGCTTCTACTTCATAGTCTGAGAAGTAAAGGAAAAGGAAGGAAATTGTTATTTCTGCCATGCACCTGGGCATTGGATCAGAAATTGCAAGCTCTATCTTGATGATCTAAAGAAAAAGAAGAGTAGTGCAACTACTACTTCAAAAACTTATGTTATTGAAGGTAACTTGTCTGCTAGTAATTCTTGGGTATTGGATACTGGATCTGGATCTCACATTTGTATTAATATGTAGGGTCTCATCAAAAGTAGAAAGCTAAAGAAAGGATAAGTTATCCTACGAGTTGGAAATGAAGTAAAGGTTACTGCGTTGGTTATAGGATGCTATGAGTTAATTTTACATGATGGACTTGTTTCGGTTTTAAATAATTGTTATTATGTCCCCACCTTGAGTAGAAACATTATTTTAAGTTCATGTTTAGATTTGGATAGTTTTAACTTCATTATTTTAAATAACAAATGCTCAATTTCTCATAAAGATGTTTTCTATGCGAATTTTGATTTATGTGATGGTATTTATATTCTAAACATGAAAAGGTACACATATACTCCTATTCTTAATGTAAATACAAAGAGATTCAAGTCAAATGGTTTGAGTCAAACCTACCTTTGGCATTGTTGCCTTGGCCACAGTAATGCGAAAGACATCTCTAAACTCCATAAAGATGGACTTTTAGATTCATTTGATTTTGAGTCATATGAAACATGTGTATTTTGTTTACTAAGCAAGATGTCAAAGAGTCCCTTTAATGAACTTAGTAAAAGGGCAAGTGATTAATTGGGTCTAAGACATAATGGTGTATGCGGTCCTACAAACATAATGGCTATACTTCATTACTTTCACCATTGATTTCAGCAGATATGGTTATGTGTATGTCATGAAACGTAAAGGTGAGTCTTTTGAGATGTTTCAAACATTTTAAAATGAAGTGCAAAATCAACTTTGTAAAACTATTAAAGCGATTTGATCAGATCGATGTGGTAAATATTTGAGCCAAGAGTTTGATGATCATCTTAAAAATTATGGGATTGTCTCAAAGTGAATTCATCCAGTAACTCCATAATGGAACGATGTTTTTGAAAGGAGAAATCAGACTTTATTGATATGGTTCGATCTATTACGAGTCATGTATATTTTCCTATTTCCTTTTGGGGCTACGCTTTAGATATTGCTACATTTACACTGAATCGTATTCCTTCTAAAGCGGTTAATAAAACACCATATGGGATATGGTTTGGGAAAAAAACCATATTTTTTAAGATTTGGGGCTGTAAGGTTTTCGTACGATAGCAAATCTCAGAAAAATTATTAGCCAAATCTACCAAATGTGTATTTTTTGGTTATCTCAAAGATACTAGAGGATAAGACTTTTACAATCCCATCGAGAACAAAGTGTTTGCTACTCAAAATGGTGTCTTTATAGAAAAAGAGTTTATTTCAAAAGACAACGATGAGTATAAAGTAAGTCTTGAAAAAGTTCAAGAATCACAAATAAACACTCAACTGCTAGTAGGAGATTAATAATGTCTTGAACTAGTTGAACCACCACAGGTATCACAAGGCTCGCGTAGGTCTGATAGGGTAAGACATTAGCCTGAGAGATTTGGATTTTTTATTACTAATAGTAGCGAGGTGTTTTTTATGGATAAAAATGAGCCTACTACTAATCAAGAGGCTTTGTCTAGCCCTAAGTTAGATAAATGTCTTAGTTTCATGAATTCTGAGATGTAATCCATGTATAATAACTAATTTTGGAACCTAGTTGATTTACCTGAAGGTGGTAATACCATTAGACGTAAGTGGGTTTTCTAGAAGAAAACCGATATGGATGGTAATTTGCATACCTATAGAGCACGACAAGTAGCAAAAGGATTCAGGCAGACTCAAGGTGTTGATTATGATGATACTTTTTCTCCTGTAGCAATGCTTAAATCCATTAGAATTCTAATTGCCATAGCCGCATATTATGACTATGAGATATGTCAAATAGATGTTAAAATCGCTTTTCTAAATGGAAAGTTACTTGAGGACATGTATATGATACAACCTGAAAGGTTTGTTCATCTTGAGAATTCTAGAAAAAGTATGCAAGCTTCAAAGATCCATTTATGGATTAAAGCAAGCTTCTCGGTGTTGGAATCTTCATTTTGATGAAACAATTAAGGAATTTGATTTAATTAAAAATGAAGATGAGCCTTGTGTATACAAGAAGGTCAGCGGGAGCGTAGTTTTTTTCTTGGTAGTGTATGTTGATGATATATTACTCATTGGAAATGACATGACAACCTGCAGAGTGTCAAGTCTTGGTTAGGGAAGTGTTTTTCAATGAAGGACTTAGGAGATGGAGTCTACATTCTTAGGATTAAAATCTATAGGGATAGATCTAAAGGTTGATCGCTCTAAGTCAGAGCGATTATATTGACATGGTACTAAATAGGTTAAGTATGCAAGACTCGAAAAAGAAGGTTGTTGCCAATGTCTCATTGTATAAGTCTCAACAAAACTCAACGTCCTAAGTCTAATGATTAGCGAGAACACATGAATACGATTCCATATGCGTCATCCATTTGGTATATTATGTATGCCTTGTTATGCACTCGACTTGATGTGTCTTATGCTTTAAGCATAACAAGCAAATATTAGTTTGACCATTATGAGAGTTACTAAATAGCAAAAAAGAACATTTTTAAGTACTTAAGAAGGACTAAAGAAGTGTTTTTTGTCTTTGGAAGTCTGGAAGACGAGCTTGTTGTAAATAGTTACATAGATGCATGTTTTCAAATTGATATAAATGACTTCAGATCGCAGTCTTGATATGTGTTTACTTTGAATGGAGCTGTAGTGAGCTGGAAAAGTTTGAAGTAAGACACTTGCAGATTCTATTACAAAAGCTGAATATATTGCAGTGTCCGATGCTGCTAAATAGGCAATTTAGATCAAAAAAATTCATCTTTGAACTTATGTGCTTCTGAGTATAGCTTACCCAATTTCCTTTTATTGTGACAACAATGGGGCGATAACATAGGCTAAGGAACCAAGATCACACCACTAATCCAAACATATACTTGGAAGTTTTTATCTCATTCAAGAAATCAGTGAGAGGGAGATGTAAAGATTCGTAGAGTTCCTACAAAAGGCAATGTTGCAGATCCTTTGATGGAGGCTCTTCCATAAGCGAAACATGATGGTCATGGTAGGTCATTAGGTATTTGATACATGAATGATTGGCCTTAGTGCAGGTGGGAGATGTTAGGGTATGTGCCCTAAGTAAATCTACTAACATTGTTTATCTTATAATTTTAGTCAATAAAATTAAGCTTTTCATTTGCCATTTTTATTATAAGTGATTGCATGTTTACCATATAGTAAGATCTATGGGTATTTGTTGAAATATCATAAATGCCCTTAATTGGTCATTATACTGGGAACTATAATGAATTAAGGCTAGTGTGAACCTTGATTGATGACCATATGATGATCATGCGTATAGGGATACGAATTAAGATCATGAGTACTTGTTATGGGAACAAGGTATTGGACCGACATGCTACGAGAACACCATATGGATTAAGTCATATGTGTTACTCATAATTGATATATCATTAGTCATTCGGCTTGAGATTACCATAGATTTTAATATTAGGAGCATGATAATTTGACATAATTAAACATTGTTTTAAACCGAACGATTATAAAATTGTGATTGTTACTATGTGAATAATATGTGTAGGTGTATAATCAAGATATAATTTTTCTCTCCCGTATAGAGAGAGATATCAATTGATCATTCGATATGTCAGACTGTTAAATGGCTAAGTCCAAGTGAATTGATATGATTAATGTCATTTGGATATTTTCAGTCTACCTAAAGATCGAGATTAGTACGATTGAACATTAAGGGTGACTTTCCATACCATATGTTTAGTCAAAGGATATCGCACAACAAAATGATATGATATATGTTATTTATTAGGTTATATCGATTTTGATATTTATGCTACTTGGGTAATCATAATGCCTTGCTTAAGACCGCTTGTGACTTGTGTACAAAATGGTTTTGGTTCATTGCCAATGTTGCATGAACCTATTGGATTGCACACAAAGAATGGCTTTATGCTATTTCAATTGGTCCAGAGTCATAAATTTTATATGATAAAATTGTTGACATAAAAGCCCTTACGATTTGTTACATGATTTACTTATTAATAGGGGGATATGTGTAATTTTCTTAAATTGCCTAAATACAATAGTTGTAATATGTATAGGATTTTAAACGAGGTCTTATCTATACTATAAATAGAGGTTGAAACCCTATTACAAAATAAGCCTTTTTTTTTTGGAAATTTCGAGTTCTCTAGATTTTTAGAGAGAAAGAAAAGTGTTTTCTATCTCTTAGGGCTAGCACTTCAAATTGTGGTCGCCGTTCTTGAGTGGATTTTTGATAATAGACGAGCGCTTGAACGTCTTGGAAATCGTACAATCATAGAAGGAACTCACGGATTAAGGTAAGGTTTACTTTTATAAATGTTGTTTAATGGAACTTATTTTTGATCCTATTGGGGTTTTTCAAAATTATTTTGAATTTTTCACTGCATTTGAACCCCAAAACCCAACAACAATATCAAAGAGTTTCTTGACTTCGTATAAGGGCAAAATTATCGTGGTCTGAATATGCCTCAAGGTTTAATGAGTCGACTAAGTTTGCATATAAGTATGTTCCATTCAAGGCAACTCATAAGGGAGAATTTATTGATGGGTTGTGGAGCGACACACGCACTATGGTGGCAGCATCAGGATCGAATACATATAAGCATGCTTACAATCAGGCACTTCGTATGTGAGTCAACATTTTCTGAGGATGATATGCGAAACAATTTTAGAAATTATTGAAAATTCAATGAAGGAAACTTTAAGAATTCACAAATTAGAGGATCTTTAGGTAGCCATGCACCCTTTAGTGTAGCTTCAAGGGCATCACACACTTCAACGGGGACCACCATATATTTACATGTCCCCGCACCCTCGGGTACTCAGAGTGTGACAATTAGGCCACCACAACCATCACAATAGTCAGAATAAAGTGAGCTAAGATGGCTGAGGCTGATCGTATCCGCGAATGTCGTTCAACCACCTCCGACTTACATGAAGTCGCATATATTATGTTTCAAGTGTGGGGAATCGAAACATTATAAGAGCATATGCCTTAACCCACCACCATATGAGGGAAGTGTAGCTCTAGTTGCTTGAGCAGAAGTCCATGTAGTAGCTGAGTAGGACCAGGAGACCCTGCGATAGGTAGTTGTAGGTACAACTTATATTTTGGGGATGAGACTAACATGCAATATTTAATTAGAGATATATCATTTTACTCTTATCGAAAGAAAAAATTGGTACTTTAAGGTTGGTAAGGCCAAAAAAAACTTGACTAAAAGCTACAATCAACGATGGAATTGTATAATCTCAAAGAAGGTAGGTTAAATATTAAAATTGAGGAGACGAAAACCTTCAATTTTTTTTTGAAATTGGTGTGGTGTACCTTTCGGTAGCACAATATATAAATGAATCAAGTTAGTACGACTTGGAAAGCATATCTTACAGCTAGTAATACTATAATGAGACAAATGATGATGAAGCCAATAATAGGCATATTATAAAATTAGGGATACCCAGCTAAAAATATATCCTTAGTATGATTGTCTGATGTTGGACACATGAACTGACAACTATTAGGTCAAGTAGAACCTAACTTAATATGAAAGGGGATGTTGAACAAAAATCTCCCGAGAAATGAATAATGTAACTAGTGCCACCTAACCTAAGTCAATGATAGGTGAATTGGAAATCTTAAGATATGATTGATTTGTGAAAAGACGAATAAGTAAATAGGTGGTATAATGAATTGCGAATCAATGAGAAGCAGTGAATAATATGAAAGCCTTTCTTTGTCTTAGGATTTGCAAGGGTGCGTAACTCAATTGAAAGCCTAAATTTTAAGCATATTAATAACATCACAAGAAATCATGATAATCACTGGTGGTAAGTGACTTGAAATTCCTCGATAAGAGTGACCATTACTCTCAAATGTTAAATATAAAAGTTAAGACACCATGATTTTTCAGCTAAAAGAGTTTTTAATAAGCTATAAGTGTTAAGAGTGAGCTCACAAAGGTGACAAGAGGCGCTTGTTCACCAAATGTGAACTTAACTAAGCCAAATGAATCTAAACGGTCGCCTAGGATCGTGAGAGTTGACTCAAAATATAAACCTACAACAATAAACTACGACAAATGTATGTTGACAATTATGTTAAAGTATTATTCCTGAGAGGAATACTAGGCCTACTCATTTGTAGACTCCATAGATAAGTCGCAAGGACATGAAGAGTTGTTGTTCGATATGTATCCGAGATAGCGACATAAATGGTGTGCTAGTGTTCATGCCATAGCTGGTAGCTATCGTTGTTCCTACTACCAGTTAATAGTATGGTTTTGTTATTGGATAGGTAATGATATATTTCTTTTTGACATAGATAGGCACCAAATGACATCTCTGTATGGTTCTCTTTACTTGCTAGTTGAACGACTTAGGCATATGTTGCAACTTTGATAGAGTACAGGGAATACCCAGATACGCATGATGATATGAAGACTGGGTGGGTAGCTAAGGTATAATAACTCAATTGAGACCTATACGAGATATGTTATTTGAATCCAACCTATAGGATGGAGATAATAGAAGGTTGTTTAATATTCATAACTATTAAATTGTTTTTGTTATTCATACTTAAAAGGTTTTTGTACTTGATGGCTTTTGGCTTCACATTTCTTCTAACCCTCTTCAAATATACCACATTTTGTTGACTTGTGTGCACAATACTATTTTTATGATTGTGCATTATAATCAATTGAAAATGCATGTATATTTGGAGAGGTGCTGGGAAATGTTGTCGAAAATCTGTCTCGCACAATAACTTGTATGAATAGAAAATAACAATAAATAATTCTTTAATGGGTGTAGGGGCAAACTTAGACAAATTAAATAGGAGGTAGTAAATATTAACATTACTTAAAATCTTATAGAGCGAATATTTCAATCTCGGGGTGGATAAAGGTTAGGCTAGGCATTCGAGGTTAATATTAGCTTTTGATAGTGGTAGAAACATTCACCTTTTTTGCAAGGTTGAAACTTACCATCTAACATCTTTTTTTGTTATTAGAGTTTCAAAAGAATATTATAAAGGAGCAAAAGCATTTATTCTTCAAGTTCAAACTAGGTAAGGACATTAAGATGGTATTAGGTGTCATTGTCAAACCTGTTGGAAATCGTCTCGTCAACAACATGATGTTGCTCTCGCTCATCTAATCATATATGAGCTCATCTAATCATATATGGAGTAGATCGCATGTATACGATTTGGTCCCATTATGGAAAGAATAGTTCTATTGTAAGGAATGAAGTCATAAGGGATGAAGAGGATGAAGTTGCTAGAGATGAAGGGGATGAAGTCGTAAGGGATGAAGGGGATGGAGTTGCTAGAAATGAAAGAGATAGAGTTGTTAGGGATGAAGTTGCAATGGATTATGAATATGGAGTCGCGAGGGATGGAGGGGATGGAGAAGTATGGGACGAGAGACTTGATACGCATGAAGATCAAGAACATCTCCATATCCAAGTCGATGACGAAATGTTATTTGAAGAGGACAGAACGCTACCTCTATAATCATGTTACACAAAGTACAATAGATTTTCTGCTATCGTGGTTTTGTACTGGCATAAATCTATAATTAATGGTTTTAATGAACTATTGAAGATTATGGTAAACATGTTGCCAAGGTAAAATATTCTCCCCAAGTCATTGCAAGAGGTGAAGAAGTTGCTAAAGGAATATGAGCTTCATTATAAAAAGATTCATGCTTATGTAAATGATTCTTATTTATTTAGGAAAGAAATGAAGCTTTGAATGAATGTCTAAAATGCAACTCATCCAGATGGAAAGTATGTAAATATGGCAAGGAGATCAAAAAAAGAATTTCTGCTAAGATCTTGAGATATTTATCCGGTCATACCAAGAATCAAAAGAATGTAAAGGTCATCGAAAATAGTTAAGAACTTACTGTGGCTCTTTTCCTATTTAAGCCAAGAAGTTAAGATGCGACACCCAGTCAATTCAATGGCACGTGATTCAGTCGATCATAAGTGGCCAGAGTTTGCATCAAAGCCTCGAAATCATAGGCTTGGCATTTTTGTGGATGGATTAATCATTTTCGTATTTTTAGCTCTCGATATTATTGTTGGCCAATAATGTTAGTCACATACAATTTTCCTCCTCGGCTATAGTTTAAGGAAGATTAATGATGTTATTCATTATTAACTCCAGGCCTTAAATAACGAGGAAATGATATAGATATCTATCTACAAACTTTGATTGAAGATTTGATGAAGTTGTGGAATGATGAAGTAGCTATATTTGACGCTACAACTTAGAGAATTTTTAATTTGAGAGTCATTTTGCTATGGATAATTAATGATTTGCTAGCTTATGGGAATTTAATTAGATGTTTTACAAAAGAAAATTTTGCTAGCCCAATTTATGGGACTAATACATGTTCAACATGGTTAACTTCAAGCAAGAAATTTGTATACATGTGCCATAGACGATTCCTTGAGCATGGTCACATTTGCCAAAATAAAAATACTTGATTTGATGGAACTTGTGAAGAACGCGGAAGACCTGAAGTAATGACTAGATCTAACATTGCAAATGCAATATAGACTATAAAAAATGATTGGTGGAAAAAGACAAAAAGAAAGAGAGAAGTGAATAAGGGGAAAGAGGCATGAAATAAAGATAAAAATGTCAAGGAAAAAATTACAAAAAGAAAGAAGAATACATCGGAGGGCATTGAAATCACTGGAATCTGGAAGAAAAAGTCCATATTTCTTAGCTAGCCATATTGGGAGGTATGATACTAAGTTGATGTGTAAAAGTTTATTTTATTATTTGAATATGCATTAAACTATTCATCGTTCTTTTCAACACTTGATTTTATGACACAATTTGGCGTTATGCACGTCAAAAAGAAAGTTTGGAAAAGTATTATTGGAACAATTCCTGATATAAAAGGTAAATTGAAAGATGAACTTAGTTCATGAATGGATTTGAAAAAGATGAGCATTAGATGAAAATTATATATTCAAGTTCATGGGAGTCGAATGTATCTCCCGTTAGTATCATTTAGACTTCATAAAGCCGAGTAACGTATATTTTGCCAATATTTTGCCAAAAAATTATAAAATATGAAGCTTACAGTTGGTTATGGTTCCAACTTTGCAAGTCATGTTTCATTAAAGGATTGCACCACTGTAGGTCTCTAGTCCCATGACTATCATGTTCTAATGCAACAATTACTATTTATTGCTTTGAAGGGAATTCTACCTTAAGGACCTCGAATTGCAATATTTTGATATTGTAATTTTTTTAATGAACTATGCCAAAGAGTTGTAGATAAAATAATTTTTGAGTATTGAGAATGGAATTATGGAAACTTTATACGTGTTAAAGAGGTATTTATCTTATTTGTTTTTTGATATCATGGTTTATTTACCAATCAACTTAGTGAAGGAAGCTCGCTTAGGTAGATCGGTCTAATACCGATGGATATATCCCTTTGAAATATATATGAGAAAGCTCAAAAGTTAATGTAAAAATTGAGCAAAACTAGAGGGATGCATGATAAAAGGCTTTATTGCCGAGGAGTGCAGGCAATTTTATAGTAGAAAGTTCAAAAAATCAAATGATATTGGAGATTAAGAAGGACAAGACAATAATATTAATAATGAAACAATGCTAGAAGGGGAACCAATCTCATCATTTACATTCAAAAATGTTGTCAGACCATATGTTGAAAAAGACACATTAATGTATATTGTTCAATTTGAAGATTGTCGAATCTTATTTAAAGTAACTATGATAGTCAATTGGATCATTTCGTTGCTTTGAATTCTCTTATTTCTATTTCTTTATTTATATGATTAGAATGTATATTAATGAGTAGAATTGTAGAGATAGATGTATTGGAGGGAGTGAAAACCAATTTTGGATGAAACACACAAAGACATTTTGTGAATGGTTTGAAGAGAATGTTGTAAGGTCTTCTACTATATTTTTAGGTTCTAAGTACAACAATTATTTTAAAAACTTGAAAAGTCAATAATTAGACATGTTTTATAGTGTAATTTATGTTGATTTTAGATGAAAATGATGATATTACATTGGGTATTATCTTGTTTTTGTGATTTCAAAAATTAACAAGGAAAATTGAAGAATTTGGTTAAGTGTAGGAAAAATGCAGCAAAAGGTGCAGTGTAGTACATCAAAAAGTTCCAAAGATTTTCCAGCAAGTCCAAAATACATACGATTTGCTAACAAAATCGGCAGCAGATAAGAACCAGAGGATTTCCAACGATTTGGGATATATAAAGGAATTGTCAGCTGAATCGGTGAAGCATATAAGCAATTTTCAATGATTTTCTCAGTGATTTGAGTACAAATTGGATTCGTCGACAAATTACTGAGGTCGGTGATGAGTTTTTTAGATTATTATGAAGAATTTGAGTTAATCTATAATATGTATACATAAGGAAACTATAAATAAGACCTTATGGGTTTGAAGTTAGCTCTCTACCTTAGCCCTCTATTAGTCATTATTTGTTTTAAAGTCTTTTCAATGAGGTTTTAGTTTAGTTCATTATTTATTACTTTTGGTGATTCTTTAGAGATTTAAGACTTATTTAATAGAGGTGTTTTACATTAATTTCTTTCAATTATTTGTTTATTATTAATATACGTGAGTAGTTCTTTAATATAAAGAAAAAAACTCTGAACATAAATTAAATTAGATTGCATGTTAGTTATAATTATGGAATACAATGCTTAATGCTTTAAATCTATTCATACACAACAATTAAGGTTTTATAAGTTTTTTTGCGTATTACAACTGATGAAGATTGATTTTGTATGCATAGTGCGTGATATGTATTGTGATATTCGATTATCTAAATCTATGTCTATGATTATTGACAACAATTATAGAAGTAGTAACTAGGACTAATCTATAGAGCCAAATTACCCGAGTGGATGTTCTAGGTGATTGCGTTCTAAGTTAGTTACTAATTGACATATTCTGATTAATATTTGATTTATATTAGGCATGATTTTCATTGAGTGTTAATGTTATCGTTGTTCTATTTTATTGTATGTTATCCAATAAATAGAATTACAATGATAAGGATATGATTATTTTCCATCAAATATAGGAAAATCGGTGGTTGGCTAAAGGCTATCAAACCTATTATGATATCAGGTTTAATGAACTAAAGATTCCATGATATAATTATAGCTAGTATGCTATGTTTGTTAAGTTAAGTTAAGTTTGAAAGCTCAGAGGCAATCCGGTTTAATTTCACTGTTTAATATGTTTATCTTATAATGGTTACTTGATTTGAATTGTGTTAGTTTAGTTAGTTTAATTGGTTTAATTAAGTTACTTTATTTACATAGTTTAATTAGATAGAGTTTAATTCTCGTTTTAATTAAATTAATTAAATCAAATTAAACAAAATAATAAAAACCCACTTTCTTGATAAGTTTGCATAAACCTTGTGGAGATGATATCCTGTTTGTCACTATTAGAAGTTATAAATATACGAAAAATTTATTGTACCTGCTCAACACATACCGATCTTTGGCACTATTGTTGGGAGTTTTAATATATTTTCTTAAGATTATTTCTAATTGTATATCATATAATATAGTGGAAGACGAGCAAGAACTTACTTTTAGGCAATATGATAAAAATATAGCAGCTTATGAACCAATATGAATTGTTTTTCCTGTAAAATCCCATGACTTTTAATTAATTTTAGACTCATCAAATCTTTACCATGTTTTCATGGTGAAGATGATGATGATCCTCAAACATTTATTAGGGAATATATATATATATATATAGTAAATACGATGAAACCTAAGGATGTAGAACTTGAGTATGCTAAACTACAAGCTTTTCCTTCCTTCTTCATTAAAAGGTCAAGCTCTAGATTGGCTTTTCTATCTTCCACCAAATTCTATAACCACTTGGTCCAAAATATTATAAGCTTTTATAGATAAATACGTCCCAACACACAAAATTAGTTTACAAAGACAAAAGAATTTGTAATGCTAGAATGGAAACTAAGAAGACTTCTGGAGAGTTTTGGGATAAGTATTAAAGATTGATCTCATTATATCCACAACATAGATTTATAGAAAGAGTTTTAGTGCAGGATTTCTATGAAGGGTTAAACCATCTAGGACAAAGATTCTTAGACATAGTGTGTGGAGGATATTTATTCGAACTAACACCAACTTTAGCTATTGAAGCTATTAATAAAATAACTAAAGAATCTAAGTAATATGGTTAAAAGAATAGATCCATAAAGGATATACTTTATCATGAGAATAAAAGAAAATTGAACACATTAGATGATAAAATCGATGAATTAAAAAACATGGTTAAGTTATTATTAAAAGATAGATCAATCCTAGTGAAACCTTGTGCTTTTTGTAATAATAATAATTATTATCTTGATAATAAATGCCTTTTAATGCTGAAAACAAAATTGAAGAAGCTAATGTGATGATGAACCATTATGGTGGATTCAACCAAACCTAATTACTACTTTAATTACTATACAAATTATCTACAACTAAATATATGAAATTCTTTAAATAACCAGAGTTATCAAGGGTTTAGGTCACCTACATGGATTGAAAGAACCATTCCATTAGAAAATCCATACAAGGAGCAAGATCAAATAATCCAAGTCTTACAAGATCATATTAATGAATTGAAAAATCTATTAAGTCAAATGAACCAACAACTTAATAAATTCATTAATCAAACTAAAACACCTACTAAAATTGTTCATACTAGTCAAGCACAAGTTAATGCTTTATTTAGTGATAATGAGAAAGACAAAAATATACCTAAAAAGATACATAAAGGGGTATTAAGAAAAAGAAAATACATAAAGTTGTTGAAGAAGAAGAGAAATGATGGATGAACAATTGAAATATACACATTTTTCTGAAGGCCTATACCCATGGTATTTAGCTAAAGTTGAAGCTTATGAAAAATGTTTACAAAAGTGTAAAATACTTAATGAAGAGAAAAATGATAAGATTCTTGATAATTTGAATGAAGATATGTATTCAAATTCTACCATTTTGCAAGGATTAGCTGATGCTAGGAAGGAAGAAAAATGAAGACATAATTGAAGTATTGAGGAAAATAGAAATTAATAAACAATCGATGGAATAAATTAAGAAACTTTCTAACTATGAGGATGTTTTAAAAGAACTCTCTGAATTTAAAGATAAACTTTTAGAATAATCTAAAGAAAACTTAGGACAAAAGGCGTGTGCATTAATTAAAATGAAAATACTTGAGAAATGTTCTGATCCAGGAATGTTTGGAATACCTATTACAATAAGAACTTCTTCTAAAGACTTTGCTATGTGTGATCTTGGAGCATAAATTAATTTGATGTCCCTTAAACTATATGAATTATTGAAAATAGGCTCGGTAAATAATATACCTATTAATCTTATTATGGTTGATAACACAAAAGTTAAACCTTATGGTTTATTAGAAGATGTTTTAGTAAAAATAGATGACTGAGTATTCCCTCCTAACTTTTATGTCATAGAAATGAGAGATTCAATATCACATAATTCTCCATCTATACTATTAAGTAGACTTTTTCTTAAAACTTCTAAGGCTAAGTTAGACATCTTTGAAAGAACTATTTCTATGGAATTTCGAGACCAAATTGTCACTTTCAAATTTAATAATCAGGATAACTATAATGATTCTAATGCATTGCTTAGCAATGAAATTAAAGATAATGATTCTTTAGAATTAAATCCTTATAATAGTATAAATATTGAAGTATATACAATCAATGCAGTAAATACGAAAATTGAAAATGATATTTTAAAAAAGGAAGAAATTGAAGACACTCCTAATGATAAGAAAATAACTCAAGAATTGAGAGTTCAACAACTAAAAAACAAGAAAAATACTATCAAGCCGAAAACTTCAAGTGTTAAAAAGGATATTAAGAAGAAAATGTTGAGTTCAAATTCTGTAATGTTGCATGATCTGGAGGGTCAATTTAAATATTAAGATAGTAAAGTGACTGAATTCTATCAATTCATTCTTTATGAAAGAACCAAAAGAAATAACTAATAAGAATAAGGATAATAAATCAAGAAACATAACAATCTCCATTGTAATCAATGGTAAGCAATTTGAGAATGTCAAATGTGACAAACGCATCATATAACACCCTACCTTTCTATTATCTTTTAGAACACAATCTTCCCATTAGGAAATGTGATAAAGATCATAATATTATAATTTCTTTTCTGATGGATTTATAATACAGAATAAGGGTATACTTAGAGATATGGAAGTTAAAATTGAGAAATTTAGTTTCTTATTAGATTTCACTATTTTAAATCATAAACCAGAGGATGATGTAGGTATTAAATTAGGAGAATCTTTCCTAAAAACAACTAATGCAACTCTTGACGTAGCTTAAGGAACTATCAAAATAATAGTTGGGAATTAGAGATTGGTTTTAAACATGGTATAGAAAAATAACTTCTTAATTTAGAACTAGATTAGGACTGCGTGGTTTAGTCGTGCCAATGATAGTAAACAAAAGCACTCTGTGGGAGGCAACCCATATTCTATCGTTACTTTCAGTTTTAGTATTATGATTAGTTAGTTGCTTTTATATTCTCTCAACTTTTGACTCTTATAATGGGGATAGTTTAAGAATTTAACAACGGAATAATTTTATATAAGAATGTTGATGTGTCAAACATATTGCATTGGGTTTCTTGTAAAACAAGAAAAAACACACTTTCTAGTTCAGGGTTATGCAAGCAATGGATTGAAGTTTCACAGAATCCTAGCATATTTGTTGAGGGTTGGTAACATTTGTAGATTAAGTTCATAGGACAATGCACAAAAAAGTGAAATTGATTACTAAGAGGTTATAAGAGAGATAATTATATTGGATTATTTTAATTGTCTATAGATTCTTGTTATTAGTGTATGACTGGGTTAATGAGGGAAACAATATAAAAGTCGAAGATAAGTTTACCCTAATAAACTTTAACCAATATCATAATCATAAGGATCCATTTATTTGGCAACTCAGGCCAAACAAGTGTTTTATTCTAGTGAAAGTGATTCAACAAACTAGTGCATTTTGCTAAGGGCCCGTCTCGAGGATTGTATGATATTGAATGTATGAAAAGAATACATAACCATCATTTTCTTCTGTTAACATGTCACGTATAGATTTGGACACTTGTGAGGAAGATGGAAGTTATTGACACATGTCAAGTGTGCAGAATAGTTTTTCGTATTTTTCTATTATTTGTAGTAATGGTAAATGAGATATTGTCTCCATATGAATTTTTCAAATCTCAAAGAAAAATATTTTTCTCATGTTTTTATTAATTTGGTATAATTAATTAAATGGTAATTAAAATACTAAATAATTAAAATCTATAACTACTAACTTATTGTTAGGGCATGTGCTCTAGGTCAATTTACAAACATTATTTATCTTATAATTTTAGCTAATAAAATTGAAGTTTTCATTTGCTGTTTTATTAGAAGTAATTGCATTTTTACCTTATAGTAAGATTAATGGGTATTTGTTGAAATATCCTTAATGTCCATAGTTGATCATTATATTGGGAAATATAATGAATTAAGGCTATTGTGGATTTTGATTGATAGTAATGTGATGATCATGCGTATAGGGATACGAATCAAAATGATGAGTGCTTGTTATGAGAATAAGGTACTTGGCTGAATCGCTATGAGAACACTACATAGATTAAGTCATAGGTGTTACTCATAATATATATATATATATATATATCATTAGTCCTTCGACTTGAGATTACTAAAGACTTCAATATTATGAGCATTGTAATTTGATACAATCAAGCGTTTAACTGGATGATTATAAAGATTGTGATTAAGTGTGTAATCAAGATAGAATTTGTCCATCTAGTATAGAGAGGTATCAGTGGATCCCTCGATATGTTAGACAGTTAAACGGCCAAGTCCAAGTGAATTGATGTGATTAATGTCATTTAGCTGTTTTCAGTCTACCTGAAGATCGAGACTAGTACGATTGAACATTAATGATGACTTTTCATGCCTTATGTTAAATTAAAGGATATCGTACAATAAAAATGATATGATATATGTTATTCATTAGGTTGTATTGATTTTGATATTCATGCTACTTGAGTAGTCATAATGCCTTGCTAAAGACCACTTATGACTTGTGTACAAAATGATTTTGGTTCATTGCTAATGTCGCATAAACTTATGGGGTTATACACAAAGAATGGTTTTGCACAATTTCAATTGGTCTAGAATAATGAATTTTATATGATAAAACTCATGACATAAATGCCTTTACAATTGTTATATGATAATTTATTAATATGGGTGTATGTGTAATTTGCTTAAACTGCACAAATACAATTGTTATATTACGAATATGATTTTAAGCGATGTTTATCTACACATATAAATAGAGGTTGAGACACTAAAACGATATACGGTTTTTATTTTTGCAATTTTTGAGTTCTCAGAATTTTGTAAGAGAAAGGAAAACGTTTTCAAACTCTCTTGTAGCTAGCATTCCAAATTGTGGTCACCGTTCCCGTGTGGATTTCTGATAGAGGACGCGCACTTGAACGTACGAAAAATTGAACAATCAGAGAAGGAAATCATGGATTAAAGTATGGTTTACTTTTTGTAGATTTAGTTTAATGAAACTTATTTTTGGTCGTTTTGAGGTTTTTCAAAAATTGTTTTGAGTTTTTCGTTGTGTATGACCCAACGCTTAATTAATAAAAGTACCTAACTTAAATCAAGCAATTCAACTTAAAATAAATTAAACAACACCCAATTCAAAATAACTCAAATATCTTAAACAAATATATAAATAAACCCACACTAAACAATGTAATATACTTGGATTGCTTCTAAAAACTAGAACATAACATCACTTCATTTTATATTTATAATCATAACACATGAAATATTGGAATCATTAAATCCTATTTCATAATAGGTTGATAGGCTAGCTATCGATTTTTCTAAATTCAATGGAAAAGCCATATTCTTATCATTGTAAATCCACCCATTAGATAAACGCAACACCTTAAAAATACGATAAAATTATACTCAATGAGTATCAAGCCTAATGTAAGCCAATATTAACCAAAGCCGCATAATAAACAACTTAGAACACAATTACTTAGAACATCCACTCAGGAAAAGCCCTATAGATTAATCCTAGTTACTATTTCTATAATTGTTGTCAATAACTATAAACATAGATTCATAATCAAAATACCACATAATACATGTGCAACTATGCATTCAATATTCATCATCTTTAGTTGTAACACGCAAATACAACACAAATATATAATTAAAAGATATAATGAATAAATAAATAAATACCTTAAAAAATCAAAGCTCCATTTTAGCTTCAAGCATCAACTAGAATTATAGAACATGCAATAGAAATAATGGGGGTAAAAAGTAGAGAGTTATTTCAAAGCTCCCTGATTTCTTTTATAATCTCCTTACGTATACATATCCTAGATAAACTCATATTCTTTATATTAATATGAAAAACGTGTACTCAGCCTCAATGATTTGTTAGTGATTCCTAAGTTGCACACAAATTGCTGAGTCAATCACTTGAATTAGCTCTCAAAGCTCCACCGATTCAGCTAGTGATTTCTATTATAATCTTTAATTCACTGTGGATTTGCTGACATTTTCTTATTGTCGATTTTGGTGTCTATTCCTAGTGTAGATAGAAATGGCTGGACATCTTTTCTAGTTGACTATTTTGCTATTCTTCATCTTTTCTTCCATTTCTTCATTTTCCTATGTAAATCTTAAAATCACAAAACAAGAGAATACCTATTGCAATATCATCATTTATGTATAAAATCAACCTAAATTACACTATAAAACATGTCTACTTATCGACTTGTCAAATACCCTCAAACTTAGCATTTTGTTGTCATGAGCAAATGAATACTCTCAATCATATTCTCTTTTCATATAAACTTATTTCAATCCAATTCATCTTAACTTTAAAAAATATAAATTTTAAAATAGAAGTTATTTCCAAATGAAAATATATTACCTCTAAGTAAATGAAAATTATGATAGAATAGAATGATTTAGACAAAATAAAATATCCCTTAATGATAACTTAACCATCCAATGTAACACTCTTCAGAACTTAAAGTTTATTACCAAGGTCAGTACATTATATAGATTTTCTTCATCTCCACGGGTAAGCATCAAGCTTACGTTAACTAGTATAGACTCTCAAAACACAAAAAAATCATTATATTAATTTTGATTTCTGAAAATACTTTATAAATAGTTAAATAGTAAAAATCAATAGAAATTTTACCAAGATACTAATGAATATGTCATTTAAAATATGTTAGATTAGGAAATACTTCATTCTACTCTAGCTTCAAGTACTCAAGTTAAATCTTTTCTTGAAGAGTTTAAGAACATCCATATTTTCATCTCTCATTTTTTCTACTCCATTCTAATTATTTATTCTTATTACATTTCTTTTGCTTTTGCTTTTGAGTCCCTGCTCCATTTCCTTTAGACATTCTCACATTTTTCTCACTATAGATTCCCTGCTCTATTTCCTTTGGAGTCTATAAGATTCTCTCTCTATATATATATATATAAACTCTTGTTAACACTTCTCATTATCAACTAAAATTGGAAAAATATTCTTTTTAACTTATAAGATTTCTTTGATTTCTAACACATTTCTTTTTTCAATTATGGCATGGTAACTTTTTATATATACTATAAAAATGCTTAATCAATAGCTTTTATATCACAAGATTCCTTGAAATCTATTTTGTTCATTTTTCACAATTATTTTGATCTCTACCCATTATTATGACTAACACAAGGCAATGAATTTAATATACACATAAACTAGAAAAATTAATAGAAAAGGTCATAAAAACTGATTTCTTCTATCATAAAATTCACTCGGGTAAAAATTATCACTTCCATTCAAGAATCTATTCTATATTCATTATCATTATCTTCCTAACTAAGAACAAAGTAAAATGAAATTCATACTTGAATACAGAAGAAATTTGAAAAATCTTGTCAACTTACTTGAATATCGAATTAAAAGTTTGCACTTTTTGGATTAATTGTGAACTTGTCTTCTACCTTTCTTGTATTTTCCTTGCTTTTTTTGCTATCATTGTCATACTTCACCTATAATACCCTCAAACTCATTCCAAACCTTGTCCTCAAAGTTTAAGAATGAAGTCAGGTTTCCAACATAACAAACATACCACGTGAAGTATAAAAGAATTGATATAATCATAAATTTGATAATTAAGAAATGAATAAACTCAATTTAGAATTATGATAAGATAGAGTGCATAAAAATTATATGAAAAACATCACCGTTATGTATCAAAAGTATCAAATTTCATACCAAAGCACTAAATAAAATTTATCACGTAGTACATCGCCGCCATAAACACAAAGTATCACCATTAATCAAAAGCACATCACCAAAATTGGAGTTACATAAAAGACCTCACACAATATAACTTGGCGACAAAGAAAATAAATAGAATATGAAAATCAATGTCGTCTTCAGAAGTTGCGTCATCATCATCTTCCACCGATTAATCCTTTGGGACTGATAACTCGCAGCAGGGTCGTAGATGTGGTATTGCTGACATGGCATTGTTGGAACATCAAGATTACTGCTAAGTGGTAGTCTCATCTGTATATATGGTACAAGAACCTCTCCACCTCCTTAACATTTGTGTCTTCTAGACATTGTTCGCTCCAACCTGTGGATGCTTGTTGCTAAGGCTATCTCGTTCTCGAACACCAATTCTAGATTACTCAGAGTTGTCATCTGATTGCAAAAAACTCCACCCCTGAAGGACGACTTCGACTCTTCCATATATAGTTCGTCATAATCCCTAGAAGGCTACTCCACATTTAGGTCATGTCTAGCTTTCAACATCTCATTCAAAATTCTCCTCGTGTCATATTTGATTTTCTTTCTATTCTTAGTATCTCTTCTAGCTATCTTAGCTCTTTATCTTTCATTCTCTATGTCTTCATAACCATTAACTCTTCCATATCTCTCTATAACCTCATCCGTAATAGTCTTCTCTTGTAAAACATTCATGTCAAGCCCTACTATGTTTACATAATTTGCTTTACAAAATGTCATAATCATTAAAAGGAAAGGTAGTCCATCATTCTTCTTAGTGGTGATGGCACTTCTAATCGACTCATAAATAATCTTACTGGCATCGAAATATCCTAATCCCGTGGCAATGTGGTAAAGTAAGGTGCCCTTATAGTTCACTATCTCGTAATACCACAAGCTTGGCTATAAGTTGGCGTTGATGAAATAATACCAAGCTTTAGTGATTTTTCTAAAAGATTTGGTAGTTATGTGCTTGGGGTACCCTCCATATAAAAAACAAATCCATCTCAATGTATTGCCTCTAAACCTCCCCTTATGTCTCGATGGGATTGTGGTATTTAATGGCATATTCAAGCTTAGAGTACTTCTCATTTTGTTTTTGGTAAAAATCCGGTAAACTACTGTCTTCCCTCGAACTCGTGACCCGGTCTTGCTCTCGCGTCCATATGCTTTGGCATAAAACTCTCTCACCAAGATATTACAACCCCTCTCAATACTAAATCTTCTAGGACTAGGTGGTTATAGTCTCTAGTCGACAATCCCCAGTTCATGGCCTCAATGATATCTAGAATCTTAGGCCCATATTTCAATTCGTTCTTTACATTAAATTCCATCTCTGTGTTCAACTTCCTATCCTTCACTAAATAATCTTTAAATTTTTCATAGGCCTTCTTATTAACAAATCTCTCTTTTCTAAGTTTGTAATTTTTCTCCCTCGTTGGTATCTCTTATTCAACTTCATCCATTTCCTCCTCCTCATCTACATAATCATCTTCAGTATTGAAAATAAATGATAAAGGTGGAGTATGTTCTCTTTGTGGTCTAATCTTAAGTGTGTTAAAAGACGTTGACGTTGGTTTAATTTAGGAAATTTTGTATTTAGTGTTTGATTTCTCTACTAACGCCCCTTCTCTTTCTCCTTTCTTGAACCCCACCTTTTCTACCTCTGACCATTTAGACAAGTACAATTAAAAGAATGAACTTACAAAACCATTTAAGACCAAATTTTTCAAAAAAATGTCTGGTAAAATTCAACTTATCTATCTTAAAGAAGAAACTCATCGAAAATTTCTTTTATAAATTAAGAGTTTGAAATTTATATGAAAATTATTGATAAAATATAATCGAGAAAAATGAGTGTTTGTATGTAACTCAAATCAGCTGACATTTACACACAAGAACCCCTAAACTCATTTGAAACTTAATATCAAATTCACTTGCGTAAAAAATCTGATTCATTTGCCAATATATAAAAAATAGTTCAAAAATTTGATAGCGATAAACAAAGTATCACATCACTCCCGTTCTTGTATTGTAATAGAAATTATTCGATATCAAAACCATTTTAGAGTAAAAATTTTGAAATTGATCTTTTAACTTAATAAAAACCCAAAATCGATGAAAATAAAAAAATTAATGCATATGAGATTAGGATTTTTGTTGATTACCTTCTTGAAAGTGATTCTTTCGAGTATGGAACTCAAAGCTCTTTTCTAGAACACTCCTCCAAGTTCTTATTCGAACTCCCTTACTCAAGCCCTAAGTTGGCTCTACACTCTAAAAACTCACAAAAATCTTAGGTTGAATGTGTGAATATTGAGGTGTGAATCATTTGAATACACTAAAATTAAGCTTTGAAACGTTGAATTTAGTCAAAGTTTGTACTCTTGATTGAAAGGTTGCAATAGTTTGTAGGTGTGAAGTGTTTAAATGTGGCAATTCAGGGTTTTTATTTTGAAAAACTCTAATTCGTTCTCAGTGAATCAAGGTTTAAGTGGATTTGCTGCGAAATCGCAGACAAAATTGCCGAAAATGAGTCTCAGTGGCTCGACAATTTGTCTAGTGAATTCTTGTTATAAGCTTGAATTAGTGAGAAATCACCGACTCAAAATTTTATTGAAAACTCTACACACTGCTGCTGATTTTCTCGGCAAATTCTAATACAAACTGGAATCGCTAAGAAATCGCCTGTCTATATTTATTGTTTTTCCAATTCAATTGATTTTCTATTTATTTATCACCTACATATCCAATAAAAAGATAGAATTATTCAAAAATTTTAGAATTTAACTATGATATGCATTAAATGATAATTTCATTACTATAAATAGTTAATTAACATAAAACTAATGCATAAAAATAATATAGTAAAAAAAATTTGGCTTGATCAACCCCCTCACTCTCCCTTACATGAAATTATTAAGGAATGAGATTCCTAAAATGTACCGACTACAAGAGTTAAAATTTGAAAGAATACAAAAACAACTAATTAATCCTAATACTAAAATTTAAAAATAAAGATAGAGTATGGGCTGCCTTCCATAGAGCACTTTTGTTTACTATCGTTTGTTCGATTTAACCACACAGTTCTAAACTAATTCCACAAGTTTAAGTGTAGAAATATCCACTCTTATGCCATTTCGGAATTTGATTACTCGACCATGAACCCCGAAAGTGATTGTCTTATGTAGAGAATCCATGACAGCCTGCGAAGTGGCTAAGAAAGTTCGTCCTAAGATTAATGGAGGATATTCATTGATGAAGTATGGTACATCCGAAAAGTCTGTGGGGGGATAATGTACTTGTCAATTTAATATATTAGTAACCGCACCTATTAGTTCTACTAAATAACCTTTTGGTAGAGTAACTTTTTTAGAAGCAAGTACATCCAATTCCAATTGAGAGTGAAGAAAAAAATTGAATTGGCATATAGTTTGCTATAGCAACCATATCAAAAATAGCTTTAAAATACCAAACCCATTTGACATTATGTTAGTGTATATATCTCCTGGATTATTGAGCTTGACAATTGATGGATTCTTTTTTCTTCTTCTTTTTATTCTTCATAGATTTAAATTCCTCCATATTATTACTGTTCTCAACATTATTCGGTTTCTTAACCTTTCATTCTCGGGTTATTGTCTTTTGATTTGAAGTATTTTCAATTTGCTTATTTTTTGTCATAACATTTTCATCTTCCATTGTTATTGCATTAATTGCATATATTTCGGCTTCATGATGATTTAATTCTAAATATTCATTATCATTAGTTTGTTCATTATTAAATTCATTAAAATTTTCACAGGCATCCTCATCATTAAAATTGAAAGTGACGATCTTATTTTTAAATTCACTAGACATTGTTCCTACAAAGATATCTATTATTGTTTTAGCTATTTTAAGGAATGGTCTTCCTGAAAGTATAGGTAAGGAATTTGATGATATTGAGTCTCGCATCTCCATGACATAAAAGTCAGCAAGAAATACTAAGTCATTTACTTTAACTAAGACATCTATTCAACCATAAGGTTTAATAATGGTGTTGTTGGCTAAGGTAAGATTAATAGGTGTATTGGTCAATGAACCTATTTTCAATGACTCATATAGTTTATGTGACATAACATTTACAGATGCTCCAAGATCACATGGAGCAAAATCTATTAAGGAATTTCTTATTATGATAGGAATTCCAAACATTCCATGATCATAATATTTCTCAGGTATTTTCTTTTTCATTAAAGCAAACATTTTTTGTCCTAAGTTCTATTTACATTTTTTAAAAAAATTATCCTTTGATTCAAATAATTATTTCAAAACTTCAACATAATTAGAAAATTGCATAATTGAGTCCATCAATGATTTATTGATTTTTGTTTTCCTAAATGCTTCAAGAATGTCTTCATTATTTTCTTCCTCCCTAACATCAACTATCATTATAGAACGGTAGAATATAAATATATATCTTCGTTCAAATTATCCAAAATCTTATTAGTTTTATCCTTATCAATTGATTCAGACTTTTGTAAAGATTTTTCATATGCTTTAACTGTGGCTAAATACCATAAGTGTAACCTTTTAGAAAAAGGTATATATTTCAATTATCCAACCATTTATTCTCTAATAGGAATGGCATTGGCCATCATTTCTTCTTCTTCTCTTCTTCTTTCTCTTCTTCTTCTTATTCTTTAATTGTCTTATGAACCTTCTTTTCATTATTATATTTAAGTATCTTCCCAGTTATAGGTGTGTCTTTCTTATCATTGAATAAAGGACTAACTTGTGCTTGATTAGAAGGAGCAACATTAGCTTGAGTAGGTGCTTTAGCTTGACTACTCTATTGAGTACGTAACCTATTTATCTAAAAACTCATTTGATTTAACTAATTTTTCAGTTCATTATTAGTAGTATCAGTCTTAATTTGATTTTGAGAAAATTATGTAATGTTTTGATGACTTTGACTCATGAAATTATGCATAATTTGCTATAAATTCTTATTCATAGGTTGAGTATTTTGTTAAAGTTGCTGATTAGGTGCATATTGCATTTAAGCTCTTGGTCTATAAGTATTATAATTTTAGTTTTGAGGACCATAACTGAGATTTGGATTCGATATTCTAAGATTATAAATATTATTATTATATTAATTTCTTGGGGGATTAGAAAATTGATTCATCATTTCATTAAACATTTTAGTATTTTCTTCATGTAGAGTAGGACATTCATTCGTAAGATGTGTAACATCATTACAAAATCCACAAGCCTTAACTTGAGTAGATCTATGATTAACAAAAAACTTAACCATATTTGATAATTCATCAATTTTATCATCAGTCGCAATATTTCTCTTATTATCCACTTCTAGAGTTTCTTTCTTGAGGATTCAACTTTTTCACCATATTGCTTGGATTGTTTTGTCATTTTCTTAATTGTTTCTTTCGCTAAAGTAGGTGTTGCATCAAATAAAGATCCACCACATACTGTGTCTAATAACACTTGTTCAAAGTGGTTAAGTCTTGTTGGGTTCTTGGGGTTCATACGTAGTGAAAAAGTTGTTTTGAATTTTTCGCCGCGTATGAAATCCAAAAACCAAACAATGGTATCAGAACATTAGGCTCATTTCTATTAAACATTTGCATGTTTCCTTTTATTTATGTATGATATATGTGTGAAAACATAATCTTGATTAATGTATATATGATATATATATAGATTATGTGATAATTGTTATTAAAAATTAGTTTTAAAGCATGTTGTTAATTCATATATATTGAAACATCGCATGATATGATGAAATGATAGTATTCATATTTAGAATATTTTGATTATCATATATTTTTTATATTGAACGATGTGAATTTTGTATGTTCATGGTAGACTTCCTGTTTAAGTTAATATGATTATGATCTTGAACACATATTTCATTTTGTTCAATAATTATGTATGTCTCCATGATAGAGATTATGATTAAGTTAATATGATTAATTTAATATGATTATGATGTTAAATGCGTGATTAATATCTCGAAATTGATTTTGATCATATATCTCATTGTAGTAATCCGTTAGTATATTCCTATAAGATAGGAGATAGATTTGTATTTGGATTAGAATTACAAATCCTATAAGATATGTGAGATATAAAACAAATCCTAATTGGATAAGGATTCAAAGTATCTTAAATTCTAATTGGATTAGGAAAATTTATTATGTTAATGGTGGGCCTGAGATAATTAAAAATGTTTTAATTAATATTTTCGAAATTAAAATAAGGGGCAATTTTGGTTGATTGGATTGACTAAAATTATGAGGAATTCTAGGCGATTTTCAATTTTAAAAATTGAAATTTGTTGTCTACAAAATGTTTTAGTTAATATGATTCTGATCTTGAACACATACGCCTCTATTAATAAGTTATCATATAACAAATCGTAAGGGCTTTTATATCATGAATCTTATCATATAAAACTCATTATTCTAGACCTATGGAAATTGTGTAAAGCCATTCTTTGTGTGCGACCCAATAGGTTCATGCGACGTTGGCAGTGAACCAAAAATTATTTTGGTACACAAGTCATAAGCGGTCTCTAGCAAAGCATTATGACTACCCAAATACCATGAATATCAACATCGATAAAACCTAATTAATAACATATATCATATATTTTTGTCGTGCGATATCCTTTGATTAAACATAAGGCATGGAAAGTCACCCTTAATGTTTAATCGTACTAGTTTCGATCTTTAGGTAAACTGAAAAACATCCAAGTGACATTGATCATATCAACTCACATGGACTTGGCCATTATCAGTTTATCTTATCAAGGGATCCACTGATATTTCTCTATAAGAAAGTCAAAAATCCTATCTTGATTACACACCTTCACTTAATATTCACATGGTAAACAATTATAATCTTTATAATTGTCCAGTTAAAGACAACATTTGATTGTGTCAAATTATCATGCTCCTAATATTGGAGTCTATGGTCATCTCAAGTCGAAGGACTAAATGATATACTTATCATGAGTAGCATCTATGCTTAATCCATGTGGTGTTTTCATAGTAGGTCGGTCCAATACCTTATTCCCTAACATGTACTCATGATCTTGATTTGTATCCTTATATGCATGATCATCACGTGACCATCAATCAAGATTCACACTAGTCTTAATTCATTATAGTTTCCAGTATAATGATCACTAGGTACATTTAAGATATTTCAACAAATACCATAGATATTACTATAAGGTATACATGCAATCACTTATAATAAAACAACAAATAAAACCTCTATATTATTAACTAAAATTATAAGATAAACAAAATTTGTAAATTGACCTAGGGCACATGCCCTAACAAGTCCCTCATAAAAATATTCTAATAAAGCTCTTTGAGTATATTCATATTGTAGACAAGAAGAAATTAGTCTTTGGAATCTATCTCAAAATTCATTAAAGTTTTCAACATCTTACGTCTTTGCAACTATGATTGCTTTCTATAGGAACTGATTTTTCTAGCAGGCATATATTAATCTAAGAATGCATCTAACATTAGAGTCCATGTAGATATTGAGTCTTATGGGAGATAGAACAACTAATTTTGTGCTTGATATTTCAATGTAAAAGGAAAAGCCTTAAGTTTGACTTGTTCTAAAGTACCTTCTTTCAGTTTCATCTCATTCTTTATGTTGATATTCCCTTATGAATCTTTGTAGGTCTTCATTGTCTTTACCATAGAAGTTAGGTAAGGTACTAATAAATCCAGATCTAAGTTCAAATTCAAGAAATCTATCGGGGTATGCTATGCACATAGGCTCATATGTTGTAACATTTTGATTTGCTTGTCTAAAAGTGAGTTCTCTATTATTGTTCTTATTATTGATAACTATGTTATCATTATAATTATTAATGACCTTGTAATTAATATCATTATTGTTATCTTCCATCCAATTAGCTAAATTTTCCTTAAGTTGTTGTTGTCTTCAACTTCGATTAAAAGTTCTATTTATTTCAGGATCAAACATATCTAAAGATCTTGTTGAATTAACTCGACGAAGTGTGTAGACCATATAACGTCTAAAATCTTTAGAAATTATTTAAAAATCCATGGCAACGGTGCTAAAAATTGACCTGTGTCGAGCATGCACAATAGTTTATCGTATTTTTTAAATATTTATAGTAGTGGTAAATGTGATATCATCTCCACATGGATTTTTGAAATCTCAAAGGAAAGTATGTTTTTCTTGTTTTTATTAATTTAGTTAATCTAATTAAATAGAAATTAAAATACTAAATAATGAAAATCTATAACTACTAACTCAACTAACCAAATTGACTAAAACAATCAATTCAACTTAAACTAAATTAAACAATACTCAAATTCAATATAATTCAAATATCTCAAACAAACATCTAAACAAACACCCACTAAACAATGTAATATTCTTGGGTTGCTTTCAAACACTAGAACATAACATCACTTCATACTATTGCTATAATTATAACACATGAAATCTTGAAATCATTAAATCATATTTCATAATAGGTTGATAGCCTTGAGTCAGCTACCGATTTTTCTAAATTCAATGAAAAAGTCTCATTCTTATCATTGAAAATCTACCCATTGGATAAAGTGCAATACCATAGATATACGATAAGATTACACTAAATGAAAATCATGCCAATATAAGCTAATATTAACCGAAACTGCATAATAAACAACTTAGAACACAATCACCTAGAACATCCACTCGAGAAAAGTCATATAGATTAATCCTAGTTACAACTTTTATAATTGGTGTCAATGACTATGGATTTAAAGCATTAAGTTCATGATTCCTTAATTGTAACTATCTACGAATCTAATGTATATACATATCTAGGGTTTGTTTAGATTGATATAATACTCACTCATGCTAGAAATAAACAATGCAAATATATAATTAAAAGATATAATGAATAAATAAATAAATAGCTTAAAATAAATCGAAGCTCTAATGTAGCTTCAAACATCAATTAGAATTATAGAATAGACAATAGAAACAAGGGAGATAAAAAAGAGAGAGTTATTTCGAAGCTATCTGGCCATTTTTATAGTCTCCCTATGTATACATATCAAAAATAAACTTAAATTCTTCATATTAATCTAAAAAACTCATAACAAACATCAACAATTTGTCATCGATTCCTAAGTTGTACACAAATCGTTGAGTTAATCCCTAAAATTGGCTTTCACTGCTCCACCAATTTAGCTGACAATTTCTAGTATAATCTTCAATTCACTATGGATTCTCTAGCATTTTTCTACTGCCGATTTAGGTGACAATTCCTAGTGTAAATATAAAGCATGTAAATCTTCTCTAGTTGACTGATTTGCTCTTCTTCCTCTTTTATTCCCTTTATTGGTTTTCCTATTTAAATCGTAAAATCACAAAAATAAGAGAATACTTAGTGTAATATCATCATTTATTTATAAAATCAACCTAAATTATGCTATAAAACATGTCTAATTATTGATTTGTCAGTTATATTAGAATAAATTGTTAGTGTCAATTTGTGCAATGTTGTTGAGTTCTAACCTTATTCACGAATTGTTGATCAAATGCTTATATTTCTAGTGTTAGGTTATAAACCTTTTTTTTTTTTTTGTGATTGTTAGACCATGCAATTTTCATTTTCTCAATTTTTTCTTTATGAAAGAACTAATGTTTATTCAATGGCTTCATTTGCCTTTTGAATCTTTGTTTTATATCTAAGATGTATTGATGATTTGAAGCATTTGTAAACTAAGATGCATTATGTATTAAGGCTCATTTTGTGATTGCATATGATTCTAAATATAAGCTATGTCTAGTACTTGTACTTAGTAGTTATTATATAGTTAGCACTCATGATAGTTATAATATAGCTTTTGTGAACCATGTAGTTGTGCTTAGTAGTTATTTGCAAGTGTATACGCTGGGCTGATTTTAACCATTCTATAACCATCATCTTCTGTTGACATATTTCTTGTAGATTTGAGGAAAACAAATGTATAAGGAAGAGGAAAAAGTAATTTAGTTAATCAATTTAAGGTTAAGTATTTTTTTTATTTGTGCTAGTTTACTAATTATGATATTTTTTACCTTAATGAAAAGCGTTTAAAGGCTTCTGAAAAGAGAGCAAAAAAAGAAAGGCAAGCTTGAGAAGTAATGATGAGTCAAAGTCCGAATGTTGGTGTAAGGATATGGTGTCCCAAACTCTCAAATCCATGTTAAACACAAATAAAGAAAACCAAATCCTTCTCTGACATTCTTTTTGAGATTTATACCTTTTAAATAGGTTCATTGTATTAATTAATTTCTTATAATTCACTACTTTAAAATTTCACACATTGAGAACTTTAGATAACAACTTCATTAAGTATTCATGAGCGTTTTCTTCATTCCTCACACGAAAAAATGAGAAATCATCATGCAACACAAACCAAGAACAAGGCACTTTATGAACTAACTCATTAACAGTCATTAAAAGATCAAACACTCATGTCAAATAACTCAAGGTAGTATTCAAGAAACTTGAAGTGAACAGGGATGGGAAGATCTCAATGTCCAAAATGGGGTGGATTTTGATAAGCAAATGGTACAATGCGAGTAAAGAGAAGTTGTGTGAGATGATGAGAGTGGGCGAATTGGATGGAAATGGGTTTGTAGAATTGAATGAGTTTGTCAAGATGAACACGAAAGAGGTTGGTTTGAAAGAGGAGATGGAAGACTTGAATAAAGTTTTCAAATTTTTCGACATGGATAAAAATGGATCGATATTTCCAAAGGAGTTGCAGAATCTGCTGAGGAGTGTTGGGGATAGCTGTTCTGTTGAATATTGTAAGAAAATGATTAGAGGAGTTGATGATGATAGAGATGGGCATATCGACTTCAAAGAAGTCAAGGTTATGATGTGAATCACAAGCATTTTGAAGTAGGTGCAACAACTTAGAATAATAGTATCATCATAGAACTTTGGGGTTTGAAAGAGAAGTATGAAAACTTATCTTCTTATGTTTACAATCAACATAAATAGGTACAATTTTATATTTTCACTACATTTATGTATATATATTTATATCGTGAACAATATACATTCATAAATTGTATTGGTTACTTCTTATGATAAGGTCAACAATGGGGATGATCGGTACACTTATATATGCCAGGTAAAAAAATATTAATCTATCAAATGTAGGCGTTGCGAATAATGAAACTCTATGATTTTTTATTGCAACCACAAAATTGAAACCCCTCAAATAAGTATGGAATGAAGTGCAAGTTAATCAATTAGGTTGTTGGTACCTATGTGGTGGTAGAAGGAGAGATTGCAATTGATGACCCACTGCATGTTATGGAGGGTGCTCCTTTTAGGGTTTGATTTTACATGGTGTGGGTGCAAACTACCATTGACTGCAATGTTTTGCTATGGAGGATTTAAGCTAATATGTGGACAATAGAGAAAGGTTTAGGGAAATTAATTCATGGTCCAAATAACATGTCTTCATACTTAACACTTGAGGTAAGTACGTTTCAACCACTTGTTTCTTACTAAAATGAATTAGTAGTGTCAATAAATCAAGATTTTACTTTCTGACTTATCATGTGTCTCTGAACGTCATATTTTTATGATTGTAGATAGTGGAAAGAGCAAATACATGGTGCCAAAAACTTGATAGGTTTCAATGTTTGATATTTGTTTCAATATTTTTTGTGTTGCTTTTGCTCATTACGTGAAAAAGAGTTATATTTTATCTAGTTTTAAGTGCTTCATAGGAGACTATATTTTGTTACTTTTGTGTTCGTTTAAGTCCATAAGTTTGTATATTTATGGTTAGTTCTGGTTAATTAAATTGCAAGTTGTTTGATCTTTTATGCTAAGTGTGTTGTTCCTTTGCTTGTATCTTTCATATGCAGTTGCATAGCATGTTTCACGATGATGTAATTATAGACTATGGCCTAAATTTTCTTCAAGGTACTCATCTAATTAAATATGTAGCAAACTCCTAATCAATGTCCTTTCTTAGGAAGAAAATTAGATTTATGTTCAGATGCTAATGTGATATCGATCAGAATTAGATTTTTTACTATTCCATGAAGAATGTTGATCCAATTCGCAAAGTTACACTACTTATGATTTCTACATAGCATTTGGGGAATCTGATTCGTATTTGCAAGAGTGAGTTGCAGACCATATAGGCGAAGTATTTCATCAGGTATTTTTGGAATAGTGTCGTTGTTGTACATACTTGGTTGTCTAAATTATTTTTTATTCTTTAATTAATCAAACTAGTTTATACTCTAGTAAATATATAATTCCTTTTTGTATTCTTCCATGGTGTGGAAGAGATACGTAATTACTATTTTAAATCTACCTATATATCTTTCTATTCACTTTTTTTGTCTATCTTTAATTGAGTAGTAGTAAGTAGTTTGAAAGTTGGTTTCCTTTCTTTTTTTTAGTTTGGTTGTTTACTTCTTCTTTTTTTACTTTTGAGCTAGAGTTTTCGGGTTTTTCTTTCCCCTTCCTTTTGTTTCACTTTCTTATAATATTCTTCAATGTCTATTCATTTTGATTCATATGCATATTATAAATTGATGAACACTTTCTTATTCGGGGAAGTATACAATTTTATGTAGAGTTAACATGTACTTGAAAGGTATTATTTTATGCTTGAAAGATTTTACTTAATTTCATTATATTCAGAGTTCCGCCTATGCGCATTTTGATTTTATGCTTGAGAGTATTTGATGCAAGAATTGCAACTCCAAACTACACTTTGTTGGAATTTTTTTTCCATGCAAACCGGCGTCATTTTAATCGTCATTATTATTGATGATTATGTCAATTGTGATTTTTTATTATTAATTGCATTGCATTGTATCGTAACAATTCTTTGTGAGACTTACTATTATCCTCTTATTATTTTTTGTTGTTTTAAATAAATGAGACAAATAAAGGAAAAAATCAGTTGGTATTAAAAGCTTTAGGTGTTAGATTATGAGACACTTTTACAATCATTAGACAAAATTGTAATCTTCAACATTAAAACTCTTTGAGAATGACTCTTTACTACTATGAAGATCATGTAATATTATGAAATGATGCGCTTTTTTGTTAAGAGAAAAACCTCAAAAGTTTCATTAGAACTCCCACAATTTGGTTCAGAATTATTTTTTGGCTTTGTTTGCATAAGATTTAGAGGGAAACCAACAATTTTTGCTTTTTAAGTTTGATGCAATGATTTCAATAGGTGCATAAATTTATTACATAATGTAATATCTAAGTGTCGTGCATTAAATCAAGCAAATACTCGAAGTTGTAGATCTTAATCCATGTATTTGATCCTAACTAATTTAGTATTGATGTTTTTTTTTCTTGTATATATATCTAAGCGTCCTTTGTCTTCAATTTCAAGTATGTTGGCTGCTATAAAAGGATTCAAAGTGCAGGAGCTATTGTGGCTTGCCAAGTTAAGCGATAGCAAAAGAAATAATTAATCACTTTGTTTAGTCATTCATGATGTAAAATAGCGTAAATAGTAAATGCTTTGCACTTTCTTCTTACATGTAATTTGATGTTCAAGTTGTTCGGTTTCATATATAGTGCTCAATTCATTTAGGATTCAAAACTATTTATTTTATTGATTGATTGATTGATTGGTTGTTGTCTATTGGAATGCAGTTTTATCATGGTTGAAGGAGAAGTATGCAAAAACGATGAGGAGATATGATGTTAAAGCTATTGTTCTCACTGGTGAGTCTCAGATTCAACTCCCTTTTTGAAAGATATGTGATGATTACTAAGTATTGGACTATAGTTGATTAATTAGCTTGGCGAGTGAGTGATTAAAGAATTTTATACCTATTTTTCCTAATTTGGTGATTTGTTAACTGATAGGTTTTAAATCAATGAACACTTATGTTATGCTTTGTAGTATGATAAATATACACTAAAATATTTACTAGTTTCCTATGCGCTATCTGACACCAACCATACTAACTAATTCATGCTAGGTCTAGTTTTTTTATTGTAAGAGAAAATAATGATGAACTTTAGTAATTACTGTAATTTATGCTCAACTGATGTGGATTTCATTGGTTATTGCTTTCTTTGTTATTGTTCAGCTAGAAAAAGCTCTTGGGCAATGATGTTTGTTAAATTTTATTGAGATCTTTGTTAGAACGGGATCCATGATACATTTTGGGTATGCTCTTACCCATTTCATCAAATCTTCAAAACCTAAAAGATTTGAGTAAGGATTTCCTTAGCAATGCCAAAAGAATAGAACTTATGGAGTGCATGAGGGGGATAAAGAATAGACTACACGAGAACCTAGAACTATGCTATAAGGAATTTAAGACTAGTAAGTTAATTAGAGAAGAGTTAGTCAAGATAGGTATTCCTTATGTAACGACCCAAAATCCAAAATGCCAACCTAAGGGGAAGTTTGTAATTTTGCATTTTATTATTGTTTGGTGTGTCGATTTGGATGTTATAAATATTATAAATACAAACTTTGTAGAAATTACTAAATTTAGAAAAAAAATTAGTTGCGACAATTAAATAACTAAGGAAGCTTAAATGAGGTTATAATAGACCTAAAGACCACTTAATGGGCTTGAATTATGCTTAAGGTTAATTTCCCTAGACTATTAGACATGTTATATAAACCTCATTATAAAAGCACTTGAAGGTACCCTTATTAGGGCATTTCAATGAGTTTTTTGTGTGTTAAGTCAAACAGAACAGATTTAAAGGTACCCTTATTTTCCCTGTCACCTCTTCTTTTGATTATAATGAATTAGAAGCTAAAGATTTGCTGAAAAATAGGGGAAACCACTTTATTTTTGTGGTTTGTTGAAGATGGTAAGGAGAGGGTCCCCAACAAGGGTGGCGGTGCCTTTGTGGCACAACCAAGGCGCGAGGCGTGACTGTGAATATGGGAGCACCACTAGGCTACCCCCACCACCATCAATATAGAGAACGGAAGGATGGGTGGCCCTAGGCCCTCCTCCATCGTGGTGGTCCCGCCAAGGGGTTGACCAACCTTAGCCAGACTGATAAGGGCACCCCCATACAGGGGCAGTGAGGGATGCCCCTGCAACGATCCAAATTAATTAAACTAGGATTAGCGTTAATCTCAGGGATTAACTATTGTAATTCGGGCGTTACGTGGGAAACTTGGTTACCTCTGACATGAAAACCAATGAAATATATTATTTGTGGATTATGGTTGTGTATATGTGGTGTTTAAAATTATTATTATTATTATATTGCACCACATGTGTGTACGTTACTAGCGGACGAGTTAATGTGACGAGTGTTCATCTCGAAAGGCATGTCAACATGGGTATTGAGCAGGCGAACTACGGGTACACTAGAAAACTTAACTAATTCACATTAAAATGACTAGTTAATAAATTAAAGTGGGTAATGTAACCATTGGCTTAGTTGATGAAATTAAAACAATAGGCTATGCCGTACCTTGAAATGTGTGCCGAGGCGCTGGGCATCGAGTGCCGGGTAGTCGAGGGTTAGTAGAATCACAAATTTGTCAACTTTAGTGAATAAAGCACATGTATTATAATAGTCCTAAGTAAAGTAATTAAATCAAATAAATCAAGGCCTATAGTTTGATTGATTAATTGAAAACCATATGATTTACCTACGGATTCATGTTGGTACATCTAGGATCTATGGAAGTATCAATTGGTGTCACTTGAGTATGGTTAGTGGGAGTTAGTGGGCTAAGTGGGAAGAGATGGGCCATTAGATGAACCTCGAGATACGTAAACACGTTGAGATGAAAAGCTATAAATACATATCACTTTAATATATAAGATGGTTTGATCAAAAGCATGCAAATGAAGCCAAATTTATTTTAAGAGTTGCTAGAGTGGAAGGGGAGAGCTAAAGCTTGAATTTAAGGGTTTGGAGGTGAAATCTATGGATTAAATTGAAATCATAATCTCCATCATCTACTCTATCATATGAACTCGATTTTGTATGTTCATGGTGGAATGCAAGTTTAAAGGTTAGATCTTTATGTTTTAGTGAAAACTAGTTGAATTACATGTTTATGGACTATTTTCATAGAGATTTCACAATTGTTTTAGCATTAATTGGTGTTTTGTAGAATTTGGGAAAAACTAATGGATTTCATAAAATTGATTAATTTGATCTAATTGATGTTCTGATGTTGATGTAAATGATGTTTTGAAGTCATTTTTGTGTGTAGAGTATGATTGTAGGGTCTAGGTCCTAGGGAGTTTGGGATAGAATTCTCGAGTTGAGAATTCTGTCACAGAGGGTAATTAGCGCGCTAACTAGATTGATTAGCACATTAATCAATCTGGGCACTTAATTATTTTTCAAAATGAAGAACAATTGTGCGCTAAACAAAATAGTAGCACACTAACTTCACCTAGAGCACTAGGTAGACCCATTAGCGTGCAAATGCAGATAAAAACTGAATTTAAGGGACTATTTTGGGATTTCTGACTTAATAGATATCCCAAACACCTATAATCATACTAAATATATAAAATTGGACTTCATGGACTTAGGGGACCGTAGCTTAAGTATCGAAGAACTAGTCGATTTGGATTTCATGAGTCTGGGGAAGTCGGAGCGCGGATTGAGGTGAGTAAACCCATTGGAATGCCTCACATAATTCATGGTTTGTTTTATCGATGTTAGATTACGTATGTGATTGCTGGTTAGCACACATGAGGTTTCACTCATATTTCAGTTTGCATGTATATTGGTTGTGGTTAAATCACTTGCACGGATTACTTGTGATAGTGCTCATGTTGACAGTACTAGGATGTACTTGCGACCATCGAGAGGGATTAGGGTGGTCCTGACGTGTAACAGTGTCGAGAAAGGACCATGCCGTTTGCTGAAGTTGGGATTTAGTCACTATAAGCATGTAACTATATACATGGTTCCTATTCGATTTATCGATTACTAGCTGGTGTAGGTTTGGGTTTTCTCGTGATTATACAGATATTTATTGATTAATGCTCTATTTATGAACTGGTTTAGTTGGTATATGTTGTTTATTTATTTCACACTACTGCTTTTGCTTGTCATGGGCTGCCTACATTCATAGGAATATGACTTACTGTTGCCAGGTGTTATATTTGCTTGTTTCGTAGTTTATCAATTTTGTTTCAAGAATATTGTGTGGATTTCTCTTAGGATTTTAGTCACTAGACCCATCACTATATTTGTTGGGTGACTAAGTGCAGATCCGTCGACGAGCAAGGGCAAGGGCAAGGAGGTATTAAGCAACTACCTCTGAGATTGTGGAGCTAGCTCGTATGTGATATCAATATATGTTTATTTTACTCTTATTGGATTTTGGGGACCATAAAACTCTGATTACATGTATATGGAACTTTCGTTACGCTTATCTCGTCTTGATATATACATGATATCTTTTGATGGGTTTCCCACTACGTAGGATTGTAAAATATTGCATAACTCATTTAATTTAAAACTTCCGCTGTAAAATTTTAATATAACTTGATAAATCAATAAAATAGCTAAATAAATCGTTAATGCCTATGTAAAGATTAATTAGCATAACTAGGGTTAGCTAGAAATATATAAGCAACCAAGTAGGTCGCGGGATGTCAAGGATAAGTGGGCCATGATGTGGCATGGCTTGGTGACCCACCAACCCTTATGTTCTGGGCAGAGCTCAAACGACCCATGGTCCTCAAAGCATGGGTCAATTTGACCTTTGGCCCACCCTAATCATGGGCCACACCCGGCCTTTGAATGAAACTAAGCGCTAATTTAGCGTTTAGACCGGATTTCATGGGCCAATTGGCCCTTGGACCATAACAAATAAATAAAATAAATAATAAATAACAATATTTATATGTACATATATAAATATGTACATATATATGATAAAAAACTCTTGCCTTTAAATAGGGCGCGCTATCGCATCCTCGAGGGAGACCGGGCGAGTCCCACTCCTCGACTTTTGCACTGAGGAATGGGGGCCTATGGGACCCATACTTGTGGGACTTATACAACTTGTCATTGGTGTAACGCAGCTTGAATTGTCTAGATTCGCGAAATAGTTCACATAGAACACTAAGCACGTAAGTATCGAAAGTGTATATCGCGGCGAGTCAAGGTAAGTGGGGAGCTTTGCTCAAGTATTAAATATATTATGTCATTAGATAACTAGGATTCACGATTCAAACTCAGGACTTGAGAAAGGGTTGCATTATGATATTGACTTGATTTTACTAATCTATGGCATATGTGTGTTGCACCAAACTTGGGATTTCCTCCTCCGGGATAAAGAGATGGAATTATGTTCTTCTAGATAAGGAGCTAGATTTTGGCCCTAATGGCTAAGGAGTTGGGATTACTTCCTCATAAAAATCCTCATGGCTAATTACTAAGGACATTTGCATTGACCAACTTCTCATGGAAACTTTCACTAATTCTGGTGCACATATCGGCGATGGCGTGGACGAACTTACTATTGCTTTGATGGGACCATTGAGGGGATGTAACTTCCATATAGTTCATTAGTGATCTTTATCACTTCAAGGGTAGGGGAGTCGATCACTGAAATCAAGTTAATAGTAATGCTTTGATCTCTCATTCAATTTACGATTCTCTTTCTTGTCATGGTTTAATGAATCGTGGAACTTGCCTTAAAAGTTATGAATGGATAGCTTCTCACTTGTTTAGGGATATGAACCTCACTTCCATGCTTCCATATGATTTATAACTCTTTGCATGCTTATAAGTAGATATGAAACATGTTTCCATGCTTCTGCTCAATGCTTTATAATCTTGTTTCAAATTCATATTAGATCTTGCTTAAATATTAAGTAATGCATGCATATTTGATGTTTGAGCGAGGTTTTCCTCTTATTGAGTTTCGTTATCTCTTTTAGCTGACCCTACTTACATTTTAGGGCCTTCCACCTTCGTTTTCGATCATGGCAAAGGAAAGGTGACACCGCCGTGAAGCCTTTCCTTGCGTATGCGATCCTTGTATGCTTCTACTATTCTATCTATCTTTGGTTTATGGAAAAGTTCGAATTGGGTTGCAACTTAAAAAATGTTATTGGGTAGCCTGAATCATTTCTTATCTTGGTTAGAACTTTTGGACACCTATTTCATAGATTTTACTATAATGGCTTAATGAATATTTATTTTCTTAATTTCACATTTATTATCCATATATATAGCTATTGTCTTTCTAAGGGTTTTGTTTAGGTGTGCCAGACCGTTACTTGGGCCTAGTTTAGGTATCGGGCTTGGGTGGTGGTCTGGGCTGAGTGACCTAACCTTAGTTCAGCTAAGGGTTGTCACAGTTGGTATTAGAGTATATGGATTAGAACCTAAATAAATGTTGATAAGTCAATAATTAAAATATTTTATAGTTTCTTTTAGGGTAATTTTAATGCAAAAAACTATATTACATGGGGTTTTCTTTTTTTTTGTTATTTCAGGTAATAATTGGATCATTTGATGAAATGGAGTAAAAAGGAAAGAATATGAAGGATTAGATTAAGTGGAAAAGTGCACAAAGAATCATCAACGAATCAAAGAAGAACTAGAATTTAAAGCCACTGAATCATTAGTGAATTAGGTTTCATACTAGGAGTCGTTACTTAGATTATTTGAGCACTAAGGCTATTTTTCAAGGATTTTCCTAGCGATTTGAGTAATATGAATCGCTGAGGAATCAAGGGTTCGATTTCGAGAATTTTAGATAACTACTAGATGTTTGAGTTAGTTTGGGATGTGTATAACCTAGATTACTATATATATAAATATATACATGACCGTATGGTTATGAAATCAGTTGCCTTTAATTACTTAGATCAATATTTCATTGCTCTAGTAGCCATTATTTATTGTTTTAGTTTATTGCTTTATATTTCATTGCTTTTAGAGGTGATTTAAAGACTCAAACTATTTATTCAGAGATATTTATTATGTTTTTTATTTATCTTATTGCAATGTTATTTATGATCATGAGTTAGTACTTTATTAATATAAATAAAGTCTAAACATGAACTTGATTCGTTATAGAATGTAGTCATGATGAGATGATTTTGTGCTAGATGCTTTATATCATTCGTATTTTTTGATTCACTGATTTATTAGATTATTATTTGCTGATTTTAATCATGAACTTTATACTACATGCATAGTCGAGAATATGGGTTATGATATTTGGATTCAATATCTAGTTCAAAGTAGTAACTATGATTGTTTGAAAGGTCTACTACCATTTAGATGTCCTAGGTGAACTTGAGATCTAAATTTAATATTGAAGTGGCTTTCCGAAGGTATTAGATTTAGTAATTCTATGTTTTCACGAAGTGTAATGCCGTTTCTAATGTTAATTTTTTATGTATTTAAAGAGTTAGCTTTATAAAGTTAGAACATGGCTTTTCCACTAGTATAAAGAGAACTAATGGCTTGATAAGGGTTGTTTACTTACTTATAATTAGAGTCTAATGATATAAAATGCTTTATAAAATATGCTCATGACTATGATTTGAGTAACATATTTGGATGCAAAACGGATTATTGTTTCGTTGTTCTAGATGTTTGTTTTGATATTTATTTAATATTGATTTGAATTCATTTGATTTGAATATTAGTAAATTTGAATTGTGATAGTTAAGTTAGTTTAATTTGTTTAGTTAATTATTATAATATTATAGTTTGAATTAGTGATTTTTAATTTCTATTTAAATTAAATTAATTAAATTAAAGTAAAAAATAATAAAAACCATTGAAAGAATTTTTCCTAGAGAATTTTGATAAATCCTTGTAAAGAAAATCCTACTTATCATTACTACAAATAATAAGAATATACAGAAAATTATTGTACATGCTCAAGGAAGTGTCAATTTTTGGCACCGCTGCTGGGGATTTTTCATAATTTCTTAGGAATTTTAGACGAAGTATGGTCTACCCACTTCGTCATTCTAATCCAACAGGATCCTTACATTCATTTGATCCTGATATAGATACTAGCTTCAATCGCAATTTAAGGCAATAACAACATATAGAACATCAAACTACCACAATGGAAGCCAATAATAACCTTGATAATAATAATAATAATAATAATAATAATAATAATAATAATAATAATAATAATAATAATAATAATAATAATAATAATAATAATGATAATAATAATAATAATAATAATAATAATAATAATAATAATAATAATGAAAATAATGATAATAGAGAACTTACTTTTAGGCAAGTGAATCAAAATATCACTACTTATGAACTAATGTGTATTGTCATCCTAAAGGCTTTCCTAAATTGGAACTAAGATCTGGACTTGTTAGTACTCTACCTAACTTCTATGATAAAGATAATGAAGACCCTCAGAAATTTATAATGGAAAACCAACACAAAGTCAATGGGATAAAACCTAAAGACTGCACGTTAGAACAAGTCAAGCTTTCCTAGATTAATATATGCTTGCAAGAAAAATTAGTACTTTTAGAACTTTTAGAAGACAAATGAAGACCCTCGGAAATTTGTAATGGAAAACCAACACAAAATCAATGAGATGAAACCTAAAGACTGCACGTTAGAACAAGTCAAGCTTTCCTTTTTCATTAAATGATCAAGCACAAGATTTGTCGTTTTATCTTCCTTACGACTCAATAACCACATGGACACTATTGTTAGAAGCTTTCCTAGATTAATATATGCTTGCAAGAGAAATAAGTACTTTAAGAAGACAAATCACAATAATGAAAATGAAAGATGATGAAGATTTTAATGAATCTTGGGATAAATCTCAAAGATTAATTCATTTTGTGCCCAACATGAATACATCCAAAGAACTATATTATAATAATTCTATGAAAGACTTAATAATTTTGAATGAAGACTATTAGATACCGTATGTGGTGGATCATTATTCAATGTTACACCAACTTTAGCAAGAAAAGCTATTAACAAAATGGCCAAACGATCTAAACAATCTGGTGAAAAGACAGACACATCAATAAAGAAAATTTATGAAGTTAATAATAAAACAAGTAATAAATTTAACAAAAATATTGATGAATTATATAGTATGGTTAAATTACTTTTAAAAATAGATTAAATCAAGTGAAACCATGTGGATTTTATAATGAAGTTACACATCTTATGGATGCGTCCTACATTACAAGAAGATAATACTGAAGAAGTCAACGTGGTTATCAACCTATATTCTGGTCCTCCAAGAAATTAATATAATAACAATTATTACACTAGAAAATCAAATTCAAATCTTATTTACAATCCACAAAATCAAAATTATGCCACTTATAGATTGAAGGCACCAATACAACCTACGCCAATGTTGAGGTTTTGGGATTCATATGCAATTGAAAATCCAAAACAATTTTAAAAACCCTAATAAGATCGAAAATAAGTTCCATTAAACTAGATCTACAAAAATAAATCAGACCTTAATCTGTGATTTCCTTTTCTGATTGATCGATCTCCAAAGCTTTCAAGTGCGCATCCTCTATCAAAAACCCATACACAAACAATGATCACAATTTGGAGTGCTAGCCCTAAAAGAGATAGAAATATTTTTCTTTCTCTCCCAAAATCCAGAGAACTTAGAATTTGCAAAAAAACCAAAAATCTTATTTCATTTTAGGGTTTCAACCTCTATTTATATGTGTAGATAAGCTATCACTTCAAATCCTATTCGTAATAAAACTGTTGTATTTAAGCAGATTAAGCAAATTACACATACGCCCCTATTATTAAGTTATCATATAACAAATTGTAAAGGTTTTTATGCCATGAGTTTTATCATATAAAATTCAATACTCTTGACTTATTGAAATTGTATAAAGCCATTCGTTATATGTGACCCAATAGGTTCATGCGACGTTTCCAGTGAAACAAAAACCATTTTGGTACATAAGTCATAAGCAGTCTTTAAAAAAACATTACGACTACCTAAGTAGCATGAATATCAAAATCAATACAACCTAATGAATAACATATATAATGTCCTTTTGTTGTGTGATATATTTTGATTAAACACAAGGCATAGAAAGTCACCCTTAATGTTCAATCATATTAGTCTCTATTTTTAGGTAAACTGTAAACATCCATGTGACATTGATCATATCAATTCACATGGACTTGGCGTCATCATCGGTCTATCATATTGAGGAATCCACTGATACATCTCTCTATATGAGAGTGACAAACTCTATCTTGATTACACACCTTCACATATTTTTCACATGGTAACCAATCACAATCTTCATAATCTTCCAGTTAAAGACAACGTCTGATTGTGTCATATTATCATGCTCCTAATATTGAATTCTATGGTAATCTTAAGTGGAAGGACTAAATGATATATCTATCAAGAGCAAAACCTATGACTTAATCCATGTGGTGTTCTCACAACAGGTAGATCCAGTACCTTATTCCTTAATAAGTACTCATTATCTCAATTCTTATCTTATATGCATGATCATCACATGACCATCAATCAAGATTCACACTAGTCTTAATTCATTATAGTTCCTAGTATAATGTCTGACTAGGGAAATATAGGCTATTTAACCAAATACCCATGGATCTTACTATAAGGTAAATATGTAAGCACTTATAATAAAACAACAAATGAAAACCTCAATTTGATTAACTAAAATCATAAGATAAATAATGTTTGTAGATTTACTTAGGGCACATGTCCCAACATCTCCCACTTGCACTAGGGTCAATCATTCATGTATCTAATACCTAATTACCTAACATGACCACCATATTTTGCTACTGGAAGAGCCTTCATCAAAGGATCTACAACATTGTTTTCCGTAGGAACTCTACAAATCTTCACGTCTCGGCTTTCAATGATTTCTCAAATGAGATGAAAAATTCTAAGTATATGTTTGGATCAGTGTTATGATCTTGGTTCCTTGGCCCGTGATAATGGATTCTAATTCAGGATCAGGTGAGGCAGAAAGTGCTACGAAAATCCCATAGATCTCTTTACCGCATTCATCTAAATATTAATAAGGAATATCATGAAATGAGGCACCTATATTTATTGTTAATATGGGATGAAAAATGATGATGTGGGAATAATAAAGAGATATGAGATTTGTCAGCAAGTTGGGGCTAAGCATAAGAAACCCAGAGGTTTCTTACATTCGCTGCCAACTCCTAAATGGAAATGGGAACATAAATCGATGGATTTTATTTCCGATTTATCTCTGAGTTGCGTAAGCATTATACGGTAAAAATTGTAGTTAATAGTTGATGAAATTTGCGCATTTCTTGCCATTTTTTATGTGAAATTTTTTGACTATTTATGCAAAATATACATACATGAGGTGTTAGATTTCAGGGTGCTTCAGTGTCTACTATTTCAGATATGGATCTAAGATTCACATTTAGAGGATGGAGTGAATTTTTGCTACAGCTATTTGAATTGATCTTAACGTCTGTAGGGTATACTATAGGCAGACCGATGGGTAACAAGAGTAATTGATTTTGGTGCTAGAGGATATACTTTTGGCTTGTGTCTTGAAGTTTAATAATAACTGAAAGAGATAAATTTCTATTTGTGAGTTCATTTACAAAAATAGCTATCAAGGTAGAATGGAATACTCCTTTGAAACTATGTATAGTAAACCATGTCATTCACTAAAATGTCTAGACAGGGCGTTGAGACGCAAGTTTATTGGAAGCAGAATTGATTTAGGACTACACAGAGAAGATGTAGCACATTTGCCAGTGTTTGACTACAACACAATTAAAATAGAAGAGATACATAGATAAATATCATTGGTGGTTGGAGTTTTCAAATGACAATTAAGTTATGTTGAAAATCTCGCCTATGAAATGGAGTTGTATAAGTTTGGACTAAGAAGTATGCTAGCTTCAAGGTGTATAGAGCCGTTCAAAGTACAGGAATGGATTAATCCTAGTACTTACATGTTAAAGTTGCCTATTCAGCTAGTTGGAGTTATTAACATATTCCATAAGTCAATGTTTCACAAAACGGGGACTCATTTCACTATAAGGATTGATTGGAATAAATATGATCTTTGGGGAAGACTTATCTTACGAAAAACAATCAAGTGTATTACTTGATCGTAAGATGAAAAAACTGAGAACAAAGAAATTTCGTTAGTTAAAGTGAAATAGGGATTTTGCAAAAATGAGGAACTAACCTGAGAACGGAAGTATGAGAAACAATTTCCAATTCTCTTCGAAACTTCAAGTAATTTCATATTACTTTAATTTCTAGGACGAAATTGTTTTAAAGTGGGGAGACTGTAACGACCCGTTACCTTAAGCTGGTGATTAGTACTAATACGAATCCAAATTAATCCGAGTTAGGCTCGTGATTAAGTTCGATATACCTTGATTAGCATGTACGTATGTTTGCAGATATATTGTGTTTGTTTGAATTGTTAAATCAATGTATATATAGGTTGTCGTATAATACAAAAATTATACACAAGCCTATAAAATAGAAAATACCTAATAAACAGTGGTTTACCGGGACACTAAGTGTGATAAGGGATTTGTGGCACGAATGTGCACGCTCAAGGAAATTTGTAGGCATGTGTGGTGAGTTGATTAGTGAATAATATGCGATATATATTTATATGTTTTTAAATTTATAAATATATATTGGAAAATAAAAGAATATTAGAAATATATGGATTATCGAATCATCTCAAACGAAGCGTAAGTGCTTGATGTGTCAAATTTTGTATCACTTTAAGCTGTATCATTTTAACGCATTAACCACACGATCGGCCTCGAGATAGCGCGATGCATATCTCGAGAAAAATCCATGTATATAAACAAAAATTCATTCTTATCCAATTCGATCGAACGTTCGAGAAAAGAGGAGTGTTCAGTTGATTTTGGATCAAAGAATTTCGTTCCAGAAGCCGATTTAGTGAAGTTGGGGAGCTTAAATGATCATCACTTTGGTAAGTTTGGTTTTCAAATTTTTTGAAGTTCAATTCTATAGTGATGATCAAAGCTTGTTGAATATAGTTGTAGTTGACTATAAACGGTTTATAATGTCATTAGAGGTCCTCCCTGGTGATTTGGGAGTGTAATTGTTGAGTTTGGATAAGAATTTGATAGATTTGGATGAGTAGAACCGCACTGTTGTTGCACGTCTGGTGTGCATAGCATACTAGGCTTTGGCCATAGAGCGCTCCACATACTGGGGAAGATGATTGACTTATGGATAGCGCGCTACCAGACCCTGGAAACCAGTAACTCTACTGTGTTTGACATTTTATTTTCGAGGGACATAGGGACTAGTCTAGGGTTCTAAACATTGTATAATGATCCTATATTGATCTCGTATGATTGGTAATAGGTTGAGGAACATAAAGGAAGAGTGAGATAACCAGAAAGTTACAGTTTGAGAAACAGAGACTTAGACCGAGGTAAGTACGGATTCGCTTATTTATCAATATTGTCTGGCTATTTAGTATATATAGCTCATGTAGTTGTTGGATTAAAATGTGGGGTTATGTACATTGTGATGGTTTTTCTAATGAACAGAAAACAATGTCTAATGTGATGTAAGAGAGTAACTCCTCAAGGTTAAGACTAGGTTATATAGGACTTGGGACTAATCTATCAGTTTATACGTAACTCCTACTCAGTTAATAGGTTGCGTAGGTTACATATTAACTAGTGGGTTTAGGATAGAACCTTTGGGCGTTAATCAATTGGCTAAACATTCCATATGCGCAGTATGTTGGTTTAGCACTCTTATTAATTGCGCGGGTGGGTAATCGGCCCTAGTTTTCCAAATAAAATGGAGGTCACATGTAAAAGTCCGAGACCTTTGCTTAGTATCCGTTTATATATTAAGTTTATCTTATTTCCATATTCTTATTAGATATCATTGGTGCATGTTGTTATTGTATGATATCCTTGAATATTATGTGGAATGTTGATGATTAGTGTGAGTCCCTACTTAGTGAGCAAGTTGGAAAGCTCACCCTAATTAACATTACGGGTAGATCCAACGAGTGCTATAACTATGGGATGAAGAAGTTATAAGAGTCTTGAACTTCTCTCCGATGTAATGACTTTCTCTGGTCTTATATATTGGAGTTGAATTACTATTTGGTAATATAATATGGGGAACGGTGATTATATAACCGATGTTTATTCTAATTTGTTTTGAATAATGTATATTTTACTTAGATTATTGAAAAGGTTTTAAATTTTCGCTGCGTATATTAATTGTTTTATTTCGATAGTCGATATACAGTAGTGCTTATCAGGTGAAGGTGGTAAGGCTGATGGCTCTAATTAAGTCTGGTAAGAGTAAATATAGACTTAATTATGGTTTTAGGCCGGGTATTGCCCTAATAAGGTTAAGGGATGCTACACTGAGAATTCAAGAGTTCATGTTTTAGAACCCACGCGAATTTGGTATGAGTATACACGGGTTCAAGAGATGCATGAGCAGAAGAATGAAATGCAGGGGAGTTGATATTATGATACCGTCCACCCGATTGAGAATGCCTAACCAGAGAGTATTTTCAGAAACTACTCTAGTGGCGGGAGTGGACTATAGGTTCTATTATGACCATGCAGCGATCTTTCTGGCTTAACAACATGACCAAGGGGATGGCGGTGACGACGTAACTTTTGGATGGCGGCTCAGATCTATGCATTCTTCTCTGTTTAGTCTATCTTAGAGTGATTATATATGAGGTCTTAGTTGGTATTATGATGATATGTATGATGTGGTATGCTACTATGATACAATTGCTATAGTGTGGCTTGTTTTACACTTTAGTTTGATGTGTTCAATTCTTTAACTGCGATGTTTAGAAAATTTTCAATTTATCATGTTTTCTTTAATTATGAAATTCATTTTAATGATTATTTTTTTATTTTATTATTCTTTTATTTAATTCATTTATGCTTCACAAGGTATTTTGTTTTATTTAAACTCGACTTAAATTTTAAAACTTAAGATAAGGTTAGGGATGAGTTTGGTGGTATTTATGTGAAGTAAAGTATGAAGAAGCGAAGTATGAAAGAAACGAGAGGTAGAATCTATTGATTTATTGAAAGTTGACTTAATTTTTTCAATTTTTGAAGATACAAATAATATTTTTCCATTTCATTTTAGTTTATTTAGTTAAGAATATGAATTGAATATAATTTTGATTTAAATAGAAGTGATATATTGTTAATACATACAGAAATTTTATGATGGAAAGGATTGTTATACCCTATTTGACTTAATCTAGATTGTGTATATGTTAGAGGAGTTTAGAAGGGATTCATTAATTTGTGTTGGACATAATAATGGGTAGAAGATCGAAACAACAACACAAAATAAACAAGACAGATTTCGAAAATCTTGTTATACTATGATTATTGATCATGTATTTTATATTTATATATACAATGAAAAGAATATATGCCACAATTGAAAAAAATAAGAAATTAGCCAATAAACTTTACTAAGTTGGAAAAAATACTTCCTTAACTATAGTGAAAGTGAGAAGAGCTAACAAAAGCTTTTTAAAAAAAATAGAGAGACCTATATATTCCAAAGGAGATAGTGCAGGGAATCTAGTGGTACGAAAAATGTGAGGAAGAATTTCTATAAAAAGAATAACGGATTCCAAAGGAAATGGATCAGGGAACTGTATGAATATAAAATGATATAAAGAAAAATAATTATCGAATGAAAAGAAAAAAAAATAAAGAGATATAAAAGAATTGAAGGATGTTTATGAGACGTTCTTAAAATAAAAAAGTTAGCTTGAGTTCTTATTGCTAAGTTAAGTGAAGTATATCCTTTTATTCCAATATTTAAATGGATATGAAATGATAATTATTTGTGATTAAGAATTTCTATCGACTTTGATGTTGATGATATTTTAAATATTGTTTGAAATGAGATTGGTTTAGTGATTTTTGTATCTTTAGATTCTATATTAGTCATCGTAAGCTTGATGCTTGTTTGTGCAGATTAAGAAAACCTTTGTGGTAGCTTAACCTTGGTGATTGATTTAACTTTGAATTAGGAGGTGAATTACATAATTAGAAGGTTGAATTGCCAAATAAACGGGTTGTTCTTTAAATTTTCCTATTCTATCATGACTTTTATTTTTATGAGGGTAATATGTTTCTATTTAATTATCACTTCTATTTGAAAATAAGAGTATATAATTATGAAATCAGAATGAGGGAAGAAAAGAGAATATAATTCAGAGTATTCCTTTGCTCGGGACAACAAAGTGTTAAGTTGGGGGTATTTGATAAGTTAATAATTAGACTTGTATTATAGTTTATTTTAAGGTAATTTTAGATGTAAAAGACTATACAACGTATGGTTTTCTCTTATATTTGTTGTTTCAAGTAATAATTTGATTATTTGAATAAATGAAGTAAAAATGGAAGAATATGAAGGATTTAGTCAAGTGGAAAGAGTAAACAAATAATCATTAATGAATCAAGCAAGAACTAGAATTCAAAGCCACTGAATCATCAACGAATTGGGTTTTGTACTAGGAATCACTACTTAGATCAGTGAGCACCGAGGCAGTTTTCTAGGGATTTTTCCAGCAATTTTAGTAACATGTGGAATCGCTGAGGAATCAATGGGTTCAATTTTGAGAATCTTAGATAATCAGGAGACGTTTGAGCTAGTTTGAGATGTGTACTACCTAGATTACTATATATGACTATAGGGCTACAAAATCAGTTGCCTTTAAACACTTATATCAATATTTCATTGCTCTAGGAGCCATTGTTTATTGTTTTAATTTATTGCTTTATTGTTCATTATTTTTGAAGATGATTTGAAGATTCAAGGATTTATTCAGAAATATTTATCTATGTCTTTTATTTACCTTATTAGAATTTTATTTATGATCATGAGTGAGTAGTTTATTAATCTAAACAAAGTCCGAACATGAACTTGATCCGTTTTACAATGTAGTTATGATGAGATACTTTTATGCTTATGCTTTAAACCAATCGTATTCTTTGATTCACTGATTTAATATATTATTATTTGTGGATTTTAATCATGAATTTTGTATTGCATGCATAGTCCAGAATGTGTATTGTGATATTTGGATTCAATATCTATTTCAAAATAGTAACTTGGATAGTTTGAAAGGTCTATTGTCGTTTAGATGTCCTAGTTGAATTTGAGATCTAAGTTTAAAAATTAAGTGGCTTTCCGAAGGTATTAGATTTAGTAGTTCAAGATTTTCAGAAAGTGTAATGAGGTTTTATTGCCTAAAATTAATTTCTTTGCGTATTCAAAAGGTTAGCTCAATAAAATTAAAACGTGCATTTTTCATTGGTATAAGGAGGACTTATGGCTTAATAAGGGTTGTTTACTTACTTATAGATCTAGAGTTTAATGATATAGAATGCTTTGTAAAATATGCTCGTGACTATATGATTTTAGTAACATGTTTGGATGCAAAACAATTATTGTTTCATTATTTTGGATGTTTGTTAAGATATTTATTTATTATTAAATTAAATTGATTAGAATATTAGTGAATTTGAATTGTGATAGTTAAGTTAGTTTAATTAGTTTAGTTAATTATTATAATATTATAGTTTGAGTTAGTGATTTTTAATTCCCATTTTAATTAAATTAATCAAATTAAAGTAAAAAATGATGAAAAAAAAAAGTCTTTTTCCTAAAGAAGTTTGATAAATCCATGTGGAGACAATCCCACTTATCACTGCTACAAATAATAAGGATATACGGAAAACTTATTATACGCACTTGACACATGTCAAACGTTAGGTTTGTGAAGCCTAAATATATAGTGCCTCTAAGTTTAAAGTTTAAGTTGAACAAATCAATGATATGGGACATTGGCTCAAATCAACTTAACGTGCAGAAATGATCAATCCTATAATGGGAAGGGATTGAGAAATTGAGATAAAACTTTAGCATAATGATATTTGCTTTTTGTTGTAATATATATAATTTTTATATATTCTTGCGTACTTTCTTACCTTGTAAGATTAATTCCTTTTTGTTGCTTCACGGTGCACCATTACAAACCACAAAGAGACTTCTTAAAACCTTAGAGAAACTCAAGAAAGGGAAAAAAAGCGATTGCACATTAACATAGAACATCGCATATCTTCTATAACTGATATACACTAGAAGGCCATTCAGGACATGACCTCTTCATAGGATAAGAGGTTTGCTGAGCTATCCCAGTCTTAGGAAAGAACTATGGCACATATTATAAAATGTTGGGGTACCTAAGCAAGCACTCGTGGGGACATTGCATAATCCTTCACTAGTACCCATATACGAGGATCATCTCGTAGATGTGGGAGTTTTTTATGTCACAACTGCAGTTACCAGTCCCATTGTTGATGGAGAAACTGAGGCATGTCAGAGGGGCAAGATATAGAAAGAGTTCAAAATTATAATGTACCGCATTTCTACGAAGAGCCAATTTTGATTGAGGCAGAGGCCTAAATTTTGAACAAGGGCAAGAGGAGAATACTTTGGGCGTTGATGAGTCGACTATGATACCATTGGTGAATTTCTTATACGAGCATAAAACACACAAGTGGTGGATATCCATTGAGAGGACTAAGGGGCTGAATACGAGTTGGTCGCAGTTTAAGCATATATTCTATAATGAGTGGTTTTTAGAGATTTTCAAGGCTAACAAGATTAGGGAGTTTCTCGCCATGGTACAAGTGATAAGTGATTATTTACACTTATATATAGGATTAGTTTAGTATAATGAGTGGTTTTTGGTGTATATGTATTTTTAGGTAAATATGGCATAAAGGAATGAAACAAGCAAAAATGAGAAGAAATGAAGCTCAAAATCACCAACGTGTGGTTGGCGTTGTGACATGAAGGTATGGCGATGTGGACAGTGAAGGGACAGCATGGAGGACCTAGGCATGGCATGGGAGATAAGACAAGTGAAGAAAATAAGACAGAGAGGTTGGTGCAGTGGTGGCACAGTGGAGCTTAACGTTAGAGGCCAAAGGGACGGTGCTAGGGTTACTTAATATTGGAAAAAACACACAAAAGTGGTGGTGCAGTGGCGGTATCTTGGCATTACATACACGACGTCCGGAGTGAAGTGATAGTGCTAGACCATAAGAAAATAGAAAGTTAGAGTTCTATTTCGAGTTAAAATGTAAAATAGGGTTTCTAATTGTGTTTAGGAAGTATAAGTAGATATTAAGACGTGGTAAACACACTACATATCAACCATTAGCATCCATTAACATATTTTATTATAGATTTATATTATTCTTGAGTATTAGAATGATTCATGAAAAGAAGACATTGAACGCTCATGTGTGGTGATTTGGGTATTGCGTTATTGATTTATTTGAAGTATTTATAATATATCTCTGATTTTAGTGAATACCACTATATGCATGTTTGTTTCAATGAAGTATGAGTAGTTTATTAATCTTATGGATCAATGGATCCTATGGCATGAATGCTATGTTATGACATGAGTAGAAATTGAATATGAAAAGTGCAATGGTTAGAATTTGTGTTGATTCTGATCGTAATCTAATAGACATATTGATCATATGTTTATTGATATTAGGTTTTAGGAGTTATCATAGTCATTGAAGCTTTTAAGCCGGACATAAACTGTACAACCATAAAATACACAACATCGAATGATAATTGTTGATTAGGGAGGCACGAATAGTAAACTTAATTGGTTATGAATCTAAAGATTTGGAACATTAAAGCAATGTGAAGCTTATGTTATTCACACCAATAGGTGGAGTTCTAGTTTTCACATTAGAATGTTTTCCGTCACAATAGTGGATTAAAGTGAATTAGAAGGAAATTTTTCTATTCTAATTAGGCATTGCACAAAATATTATATGATAATAAAGTGGTTGAAAAGCATAGTATTTCATTACCTAGGCAAAGTTGTGAATTAAGATAGTTTTAATATAAGAGTTTAAGTAGATTGCATTGATTCATTAGTATAGATTAGTTTAGTTTAATTACAAAACCAATTGAAAAATGGATTTCCTTAGCAATAGTTTAAAGTTAACTAGGTATACAACTGAGTGCAAAAACCTTTCCTGAGGATGATATCCATAGTCAACGTAAGTTGGTTACACTATTACTATGAGAGAGTTGTTATATATGCAGCACGCCTTCCAAGTTTTTAGAGTCATTGTCGAGGATAGGTAGCCACTTAGACTTAGTTAGTTTGAAAAGTTGCTAAGTTTTATTTTAGGTACCTTACTTTAAACTTTATAAAAACAAAAAAAAGTTTAAATTTGATTGACCCTATTGCACTTGATCTACTTTCTTTTTCTTTGGTGTTTTATAGATGTAAAAAATGTATAGCTATCATGTTAATGAATCAAATAGTGAGATTATTCATTAGATCTCTAGGTTGGTCTATCAAAGCGAAGCTATTTGAGATTATAACATATACCAAGCACAACCAATCACAAGAGGTTTGGCATGGACGGGATATAAACAACCATATCATAACCTGTATGGATTTAAAGTATTTATGGGAAATCAAGAGCATTATAACTGCATACAAGAGAAAGACTCATGGCATAATTATCAAATTTTCCTCAACCCCCACATAGAAATTGTCTATCAATCATCATGGAGTTCTCAAAACAACTGGCAATCACGAAAAGATCAAGAGATGGATGAACAATCATATCTTACATCTCTAGCATAAATGATATGAAAAATGGTTGAGCAAAGCCAGAATGATCTCAAAATGTATGAGGAGATTAGAGATTAATCATTTAATATAAAGGAGGAAGAAGATAAACAAGCATTCTTGAGTTTGGAAAAAAAACTTAGAAGAGATTGCAATATTCAAAAATTCAAGACAAGAGGTTGCTGTTGATTCTTAGGCGAACCAAGTTGAGGAGTTATTATCGAATGAAAAAATATGTCATGAAGCATATGAAGTTTTAGAGAAGCTCAATTAAAAGGATTACGACTTTGTCGATGCTTTAGGGCCAGATAATCAACTAGACCATGTTATAGAAGAGATTCATATCATGGATATTAAGCAACATGATAGTGGTGTTGATCTAGAGAAGTTTGAAACAATAATGAGTAATAAAGGCAAGGAAAACTTAAGATCGCATAGTTCAAAGTTTGTGCAAAGGACAATCAATCTTGTTGTATCACCATCACTTCTTCAGCAAGAATTGTAAGAGCAATCGATTTGTGATACGATTGGAATTTGTGTGATGATATATGAAGTTTTTTTGAAGAAGATCCATTTTTGTCAAAGAATGGCAATGCGTGCTAAATTACACGAAGTTTATGAAGGATAAGGTACATACCAAAAAACGATTAGAGGATATGAGGAACTTCGCGATGATATATCATTAAAGTAACCTTGGTGCATCACAGTGCTCATTAGAGAGTTATGATGCATAAGTCATGCTAATGACATTAAACTAAGTGCTACAGAGAGGCAGGCCAGGGGTTTTTTAATTTCAAGTTTCTCAATTTCAAATAATTTAGTTAGTACAATTCATACATATTACTTTTCTAACTTTCAAAAACTTATGTCGAATGTCCATGTAAGACCATTTGTTGAGTGATTATTCATCGGAATGAAAATGTCTCGCTAACTCATGAAAGAGCATAAAAATAGCAAAGGTGTTTAAGTGGAAAAGGTGAGGTACACAGGCAAAGCACGGGTAAAGTTTTTATACAAATTTTATATTTACATGAAATTCATACAATTATGACATCTTATGTAAGTGACACATAAAGTGCGTTGAATAGGAATTAACGAAAAATACATGTGAAACATGTGGATGGACTGCTCAACGTCATTTGTACCAGCCACAACGTCCTAGGTTTGAGTGACTGCGCCAGTATCGATGAAGGGTTTTAAAACCCATGTTCATCACTTTTCGCACTTGCATCCAAAACTCCACTACAACCACCAATTATACATCCCTTTAGAACTAAAGTTTGATCATTTCTATGTGAGATAAAAGAGTCCTAGTGATTAAGAGTGAAAGAAGAAATTGCATTGTGGATTTGCACAAGGTGAAAAACTAGGGCTTGATTTTCAGAATTTGATTTCAAAGAGAGCAAGGGTTCTAGTTTGTTAGAAAAGTGATAGGGCTTTGATTGATAGGGACTTGAAGGAGTGTTCTACACCGGAAACTAGTCCATCATAAGGTTAAATTCTCAATTAGATTAGTTATGCTTTGAATTTTGAAAGATTTTGATGAAATTGAATGAATAATGGATTTAAGGTTGTTGAGGATAAGGATTTGCAACTTGTGAAAGTGTTGAACATTAATGCTACCCATGGAGACATAGTTTATATTTTTGCATCATTTGGCATATGAATGACCTATGTGATATGAATTATGATTTTAAGGTTATTTTATGACCCGAATTGCTAGTTGCATTTGTTGTGTAGTTGTTTGAATTTGGGAAATGCTGAGAATAAGGAAACGAGTTAGCCAAGCAAGTAAAGATAATTTTGAGACGTCAACCTCAAGAGATCCTACAGAGGAGCCTAGGCCTTTAAGTCCAAATATTTCATTAGTGGAGAGGTCAAAGAAAGATATGAGAATATTCAACATAGGGAGTTCATTATTTAGAGATGTATAAATTTATTGGCTAAGCATGACAAACGAGTAAATAGTTTCATTAGGCGAAAAAACAGGTAGCATTTCACTCGAGATTATAGAAAGAATGAAGTTAAAGGAGTGAGTAGGATAGTTTATAAGTTTTATGTTAATGCAAAGTTCACTATGAGGAATGAGCCAGAAAATGTGAGAGTGGTGTTAGTCCCTTTTAATGAGCATGTAATTATTAGTATTTATCGATTAGAGCATTTAAGTATAGTTGGAACTGAAACAAGTTTCTCGGATGATCTATATGAGAAACCATATAACCTATAGCCATTTGGAGACATAGAGAGAGAACATTGGTTGTCCAAGGAAAACCCGGTTGGATAATAAAATCTGAGAATGTGACAAAGCACATTAAGAAAGGAAGTGTAAGGAAGTCTACTGAATGTGGCAATATTTCCTTGTTGCATCCTTATACCCCACCATTCAGCAGGGATAGATCAATAAGCCAAATATGGGTAACTTATTTATATGAGATTATAAAAAATGGGGTGATCGATGTAAGCACGATCATCTACACTAATTTGAGGGATTCCATTATGTCAGAGTGAGATAACAAATTATTGTTTCTGATATTAATTATTAGTTGTGCTTAAAAATTGAAGTTAGATTGTGAAATGATGAAGAATTGAATATTGAGGCCTAAGCAACCATAGATGAGGCTATCATGCTTACATTGAAATTAGCGCCTGGTTATCAAGACTCCAAAAAGGAGAGAGAAAGCGTTGAGGGAGCTAGATGTGAGGCCGAGTTGTTAGCCAAATAGTAGGAGGATAAAGCAGCAGCAACTACAGGAGTGACGTCAGCTCATGAATTGAAAGATGAAGGTTTTGGAAAAAAGAGGAGCAATAGTAGGGATTCTCTAATGACTAGAGTTCATAGACCTACTGATTGGAGAGCAAGACTTGGATGGTCTTGATGTTTTTTCACCACCTCCTTTAATACAGCTACCAGTACCACCACTAGAGGACTTGACTCCTTGGCAGCAGAGGCTATGGATTACTGAGATGAGGAAATAGTAGCGAGAGGAAATGATGCAGTATCAGGCAACCTTGTTATGATATGAGCGTGATATGCAGATGATAGAGCAAGACCGACGGAATGGGCAGTGGAACTTCATGTTATTTTTCGATCATCAGAGGGACGTAGCTAGGTATGAGAGGAGCAGGCGAATGAGACCGACTGATAGGTATTTGGCTTTCTAGCAACACTAACTTATGTGTTTGATCGAGATGTGGTGTAGATCTGGAGGGCGGACGATCCATTGACACCATCATACGCTGGAGCAGATGAGGCAGATGATGATGATGACGCGCGGTCCTAATGTCAGTGTCTTAGGATTTTTTTAAACCTGGGGAGTTGAGAGATACATTGATACTATCTTATTTTTAAATTTGGGGTATTTTGTTTACTATTTAGTTGTTTAAATTCTATGTTTAGTTTAGTTTATGCTTTTATATCTTGTGTTATTATTTATGTTTGTTTGTTTTAGTGTTTTCATGATTTCAGGCTTACTTTTAAACCTCGAGGACAAAGTTTGGTTTAAGTTTGAAAGCATCAACACTACACTACAGTATGGGAATCAGTAAGAAAGGTTGGAAACAAGGATAAACACTGTAGGTTTGATCATTTAAATTTTATTTAAAAGCGGTTAAAGAGGAAAACATGGTAGTATATTATTTATTTCATTTACTTAATGTTTTGAATGTTTAATTAATATAGATTAGGTTATATATAGTAATATGTAATGAATAAATAGTTCATTTGCATGTTCATGTCATTAATTGAGGATGAGTAAAATATAAGTATTTTGTTGATATGAAAGTCAAAAGAGTGTTTTAAAATTTTTGAAGGAAATAATGAAATGTAGCAAACAACAATATAATTTCAAGATTAGAAACCTAGAGTTAGGGAATACCATGAAATTGAAACAAAAGCAAGGAGAATATTAGAACATTTCTTGTCGAAAAAGTTAGATCTCTTAAGAATTCTATAATAAATGCGAGTCCTACTTTAAAATAAAAACTAAATAAAGACTTAGTGCAAAGATGGGAAGAAATAAGCATTGTAAATGAAAAGTTAGAATTAATTTACTTGATTAAATGAAAGTGAGAAGTGCTAACAAGAGTTTTGGAATAGAAAAATAGAATGTCCCACAAGTTCTACAGGAAATGGAATAGAGAACTTAATGGTTGAAAAAAGTGAGGAAAAATGAGTCTATAGGAAAAGGAGCAGTGACTGTTAAATAAAAATATAAGGAGAAAAAATAAATGAGAGATAAAAATAAAGAAAAGAATATGGAAGTTAATATAAAACTCTTCAAATAAAAGATTTAGCTTGAGTACAAGTAGCTAATTGGGTTACGTTTTCTATCCAACTATGTTAAGTTTTATAGACTCTTGAAGTTTTAAAGTATAGCAAAAATGAGTTTGATCTATGCTTACTTGTGAATTTATGAGCTCAATGAGAAATCATTAGATTGTACACTTGCTATGAAACGGCCCTAAATTCTAATGCAAATTGGGCACCGCCACGTCGCTGGACATGTCACTAAGACGTCACGTCATTACGCGTTATCGATGATGGCCCATGAACTTATCCTTTATCGAAACTTTAGTTAGCCTAACCTAGTGATTTTCAAGTTATTAAGTTATTTAGTTCAAAAATTTACATGTTAGAAGTTTACTACAACTTGATAAGTTAATATCAGTTGATTTATTTAAGCGGAAGTCTTAAAACATGCATAGAATAAAATTTGAAGACTTATGCATCAAGAAACAACATACAGTATGGAGACCTAGTAAAAAATACCATGCATATCATTTAAGTGGCGACAAGATATACAAAAGAAGTTAATATGCATGTATCGGGTACATCAGTCCTCCCTAAAACCCATAAAATAGTAAACAAATATATAAAACCACCTACAAAAAGTTTGGCGTGGTCCGGTTGCCTCAGAGATAATCGCCTAGTACCTCTTTCCCGACTCCACTATGGATCTGGACTTTGCAAACATTATCGTTGCCACATAGCAAAAACAATTAGGGTGATTCTAGTAAGTAAAATCAAGAGAATTTTGACCAATATTCAAGAGATTCAATAAAGCGGCTATGATTCATGCTAGTAATTTAAAGGGCAAGAAAATAAGTAAATCGCATGAAGATAAGTCGCAACTGAAGCAAAGGAACATAATGGCGCCGAATCGAGGGTCAAAGTCGCTAAACCTAGTGGGCCCTACTTGCGAGTGACTTACACCAGCTCCACACGATCGAATGAGAGTTATCCGGGGGTTGGTAGTCAAACTATTATCTAATCCCTCTCAGGAATGGGTCAATGACGAGAGTAAACTCACCGTCAATCCTTTCGAATCGTACACGGCAGTTACAGGAGTAACATCGACCTCAGTTGCCAACATATGCATACCACTCAAGCAAACACTGAGATAGCGAGCCCCGAGTGCGATGATATGTCACGCCTGACCTTATCGACGAGCAACACAACACTCACGAAAGAGAGTACAACATGGATGAAAATAATAGCACAAATATGAAGTGGAAATAAACAGTGCAATAACTGAATGCGAGCTGAAATTCTAATAGTTTTACAAACCTCAAACGATCATAATGACCCTCTAAAATGTCTCGTTCATTCCTCGAACAGCGCGCTCGACACCCGTATGCAGTCTCCTAAGTCCCTGATGTCAAAATATACCAATAATAAATATTTTTAATCTAAATATTTAATGGCTGCAGACTTTATGGATTACACACCAAGTACCAAAGCCCCAAAATTCTCTCGAAATTTTAATTTCCAACTCTTTTCTAATTTTTATATTTTTTTCCTATATTTTGGATTTTTTTGAAATTATTTATCTATTTTCCTTATTTTTTAAAATTTATTATATTTTAAGTTTTATTTTATTTATTTAAAAATAAATAAATATTAAAATATGGGATTAGGCTCACCTGAACCAGGTCTGGTCGATGGGCCCAGTTTAGCCCAATTAGGCCAAGTTCGATGGGTCGCCTGAACCAGGCTTAGTTTACTGGGCCCAGCCTAGGGCTCTTTGGGCATCCATCAGCAGAGATTAATTGCACCAAACAGAGACAAATTACACATGTGAAATTCATCTTTTCCTTTAATTTGAAGCATTTTTTTCAGCAAATCATTAACAACAACTAAATCTTCTACAACAACAATTTATCAACAAAACTTAAAATTTGTTGCGTTTTTTAAAATAATTCAAGAACACAAACAAAAACTCAAAAATTAGCTTGTTGATTAAATCAACAGTGTCCTTAGACAATTTGAATCCATGAAATTCATTGAAAATCCCATTTTTAACCAAAAAAAAAACAAATTTTGATGCATTGAAAGCAAGTAAAACCATGTAGAAAGGGTTAAAATTTGTTACTAAGGGTGTAGCTTCCTTGATTCTTGATTTTTTAGGTTGAATCACCTCCATTTTGAGCTGTTAATCTCACCAATTCTACCAAGATTCTAGCCCTTTATTCTTCTCTTGAGATAAATTTGGGCTTTGTTTTGCATTTGTTCAAGAACACACTTGTTTATATAGTTGGTTTTAAGTTACTTCTAGTCCTTCATCTCAATTCACTTGCTCATCCATATGCATATCAAGGATTTGGATTTAGAAAATCCATGTACCTTTAAAGTCCACTAAATCTCCTAGGACACTCTTGATGGAGTCATCACAAGGATGATATAAGGGTCCAATTAAATGTCTCAACTTATGCTTTGTTATTATTTTTATTTCATTTAGCCTAAATTTTTATAACTTAGACATATCAAAATAAATAGCTTAGTTTTTAGACATCACATTTATATATCACATTGTCGGCTAAGCTACTGATTACTCGACTCCCTAGCGCCTCATGCCAATGCGCATCTCGAGTCACACTTCAAACTTTTATTTAAATTTTATTTTGTTTAATTTAGTGACTTAAGCCTTATTTTGACAACCTATATAAACCTTAGCTTATGGAAAATTAGTAGTAACTATATTAGTTCCAAGTAACTTTTATTTGTCCAAGTCTTAACCATCCCATACACGTGCTATGTGTAAACCGATGTATCCTACGCTCTTAATGTACACATGCATAATGCGATCATGAAATCTAACTAGTGTGATGCGACTTATAAATAAATAATTCATCGAAATAGCACACATCATACAAAAATAAAAACATTACGTCGACTTTTAGCATAAGGTGTCCATCAAGTTTAACACTTCAACTAGAGTTACGGGTTGTTAATCTTTAATTAGATTATAATCTCGATTGAATTAATTTAGGTCGTCACAATATTCCCAACTAAAAAAAATCTCATCCCAAAATTTAAACTCTAGGTATTTGCTTAATCAAATATGGACATCGCATAAATCCTAGTGTGACTTAAGTATCCGGAGGCTCAACCTTGACTCGACCTTTTGGTACCCTATAGTATCGTAAGGAACCCATTAGTCGATCACTTCATAATGAATGGAATGACGTTCGACCAATCTTGATCATTAAGTCGGCAGCTAGTATACAACAATTGATATATTTTTTTCCTTATACAACAAAAACTTTTATAATACGCCTTGGGCATAACCACTAACGGTTGTACTCAAAGTGATCATCGATCTAGAGGCAAAGTGTTGTTCTGGGATATAGGTGCACGTCATGCAATTGCATCTCCTCGACCTAACACTTCTCGTCCATAACCCTGCCCAACTAACATGTCAATTTCCACCATAGGGAAAGAAACTTTAACAACTTTACGCCAAATAGAACCTTATCACTAGTGAGGATTTACAAACTTGACTATGTTTGAAACAAGCACAAATAATATGTCGCAAACTACTCTTAAGCTATAGACGTTTGGCCCTATCCTACGTCCCACGTGATGATGTGTCACTAGCCTATTGGGGCGCAAAATCTTTAAGGTTCATTTCTTGAGTTAAGAGTATGTGGGGTTCGCCAATCTAAATAATGTGTGTCCTGCAAATCCCATTAGGGTAACTTCATCTCTAACTGGCATACCAAGACTCAAACATTCATAACTTTAGCTAGCAACAAAAACCCTAACTCTCATGGATATGCATCTAGATATGATAAAATTGTAAATTCCAAATCATCAATTGAGATACTTAAACTTCATGCACAATTAATCATAAATCTTACCCACGGTAGGCTGCCTAATCGCCACTTAAGCTCACTCTACCACCGCATGTGTTTGCTTCTTGATCCATGTTAATGGTGCAAGAGTCGATGCAACTGACGCTATTAGGAATTCCTTCTTGTAGTGTCCACGTTGATTACATTTGAAACATATTACCTCTTGTCTCTATCCTGAACCCTGCTCTTATCCAGTGCCTGCCCTATGACCATGATTATACTTTCATCGGTCCCTACCCCTCTGGTCACGAGTCAATCACTGGCCATGCAGTTATGCATATCCACTACCTAGAGTCTATGTTGACCGTGCAAGTATATTGACATGGGTGCTGACACCCTTCTGATTGTCATGTCTATGCTTTTACCCTCTTCTATCTCTCTGATCTTGGTTCCTCTTGTTCCTCCTATCCTGCCCTCGGTAGAGGAATCGTGCAATAATATGTAAGTCTCGTGTGCTAATGCCCTTTCATAGATCTCAAGTAGGGTCATATCTTCTTTACACACTACAGCATTGGCCATCTCTGGCTCAAGTCCCCGATTAGAATAATAGATATGTAGTCGATTTGTGTTGTCCACATCGAATGCAAACTGAAGTAAGTACCGATATCGCTCCATGTACTACATAATTGATTAGGTACCTTGTCTTAGATTCAGGAAATCCTCTCTCAACCTCAATTATATTTCTAGCGGGATGTATAGATAATAAAACACTCGATGAAAGTTTGCCCAAGTGGTCGGCCTTCCATGAGTAATAAAGTTAGCAGCCCACTAAACTGCAGCCTTTCCTCTAAGCATATCCCCCGAAATCCTAGCGCGAATACTATAGTGGATCCTCAAAATTCCATGAAGCCTATCATGCACAAGAACCCACTTACCCTCTATCTCTAGATCTCCACCTCCATGGAAGTAACCTGACTAAAACTTGACGAATTCCTTAATCAGCTTTGCTTCAGGTGATAAGGATGTCTAAAAAATAATCTCCTGTGTCGGGGTAAGTGATGGTGTTTCTGCGGGCATAACTACTAGTGTGGCTACTCTCGTAGAGATTTTAGTAATAAAGTTTGATGGGCAAATTTTAATAGGTATCTCAGCCTTCACTATTGTGACTGTAGTCTTCTTGACGATCGAAGCGATGGTCGTCTCTGCGGTGGTTGGTGCACTTGAGGCTAAAAGTGTCGCGATTGCTGCAGACTGGGTGTGCTTCATCTCTACAGTACCTCAAACTACCTATCATAAGCAGCGAGTCAGTCGCCGATTAAAAGATCTAGACTAATGGTATGATTTGAATCACTAGTCTAACTTTCATCAATAGTGGGCTGAGTCGGTTGTCTTTCCATGTTGTATCTACAATGTTGAAAACGTGTTTGAATCATTCTCAAATACTAGTATATATACTATTACAATCAAAATATATAACATATAAGCCTAGATACTACCCACCTCATGTTTGCTTCTCAACTAAGGTTCTAAGTCAAGATTTTTAGGTTTCCACGTCTAAGTTTGTATGTTAAGTGTTATTCGAGTTCCATAGACTTTTCCCTAGTTTTTCTTGAACCTAGGCTATAATACCAACTTTGACGACCCCAAATTCCAATGCAAACCGGGCATCGCTATGTCGCCAGACATGTCGCTAAAATGCCACGTCACTGATGGCCCACAAACTTATCCGTTATCTGAAACTTTAGTTAGCCTAACTTCGTGATTTTCGATTTATTAAGTTATTTAGTTCAAGAATTTATGTGTTAAACGTTTAATACAACTTGATAAGTTAATATCAGTTGATTTATTTAAGCAGAAGTCTCAAAACATGCATAGAATAAAATTTGAAAATTTATGCATCAACAAACAACCTATAGTGTGGAAACCCAGTAAAAATACCATATATATCATTTAAGTGGTGATAAAATATACAAAAGAAGTTAATATGCATGTATCGGGTACATCAGTCCTCCCAAAAACCTGTAAAAAAATAAATAAATATATACAACCACCTACACAAAATTTGGCATGGTTTGACTACCTTATAGATAATCGCCTAGTACCTCGTTTCCCCAACTCAATTGCGGATCTGGGATTTGCAACCAGTGTCGTTGCCACATAGCAAAAACAATGAGGCAAATCCCAATAAGTAAAATCTTGAGAATTTCGGCCAATATTCAAGAGATATAATAAAGCGGCTACAATTCATGCTAGTAATTTAAAGGATAGGAAAATAAGTAAATCACATGAAGATAACTCAAAACTGAAGCAAATGAACATGAATGGGAGTCACATTCAAATTGAGGGTCAAAGTCGCTAAATCGAGTGGGCCCTACTAGCGAGTGAGTTACACCAGCTCCATACGGTAGAACGAGAGTTAACCGACGGTCGGTAGTTAAGCTACTGTCCAATCCCTCTCGAGAAAGGGTCGATAACGGGAATAAATTCACCGCCAATCTTTCTGAACCATACACGACATTTGTGAGAGCAACCTCAATCGCGGTTGCCAACATATGCACACTACTGAAGAAAACCCCAGGGTAGCAAGCCCCGAGTGCGAGGACATGCCATGCTCGACCCCATCGACGTGCAACATAACATTCACGGGAAAATAGTACAACATGGATGAAAATAATAGAACAAATATGAAAGTGAAAATAAATAGTGCAATAATTGAATGCAAGCCGAAATTCTAATGGTAGCGCTACCAAACGATCATAATAACCCTCTAAAATGTCATGCTCATGTCTCGAAGTGCTCGACTGACACCGTATGTAGTCTCCTAAGTCCCTGGTGTCCAAATATATCATTTTAAATATCATTGGTTCAAATTAATTGAGTTTATAGTGTGTGACCAATAATAAATATTTTTAGTCAAAATATTTAATGGTGTCACTTTTAGTCCAAATATTTAATGGTGTCACTTTTTAGTCTAAATATTTAATGGTGTCACATTTTTATTCTATTTCTATTTTGTCTAAAAGATCTAGTGTTCGTATCTATGATTTTGTTTTTTTTTCGTGTTTGTTTTGAACTAGCTTCTTTACCCACACCCGTCCTTTGTATGGGAACCCTTGCTCATTTTTCTTCACATCCGGGCGACGATGTGAAGGGATTAGCTTCTTTACCCACGCACGTCCTATGTATGGGAACCCTTGCTCTCTTCTAGTAAACCATAAGGTTTAATAATTATACTATCAGCTAAAGTAAGATTAATTGGTGTATTAGTCAATGAACTTATTTTCAATGACTCATATAGTTTATGTAACATATCATTAATTGATGCTCCAAGATCACACATAGCAAAATCTATAAAAGAAGTTCATAATCTAATAGGAATTCTAAACATTCCTAGATCGGAACATTTCTCATGTATTTTCTTTTTAATTAAAGCAGACATCTTTTGTCCTAAGTGTTCTTTAAATTCTTCCAAAAATTCATCCTTAGATTCAAGGAAGAAAATTGCATAATTGATTCCATTAATGGTTTATTGATTTCTATTTTCCTAAATGCTTCAAGAATGTTTTCATTGTTTTCTTCCTCCCTAGCATCAGCTAATCTTTATGAACGGTAGAATATGAATACTTATCTTCATTCAAATTATTAGAAATCTTATCATTTTCATCCTTATAAATCATTTTAGACTTTTGTAAAGATTTTTCATATGCTTCAACTCTTGATAAATACCATAGATATAGCCTTTCAGAAAAACGTGTATATTTCAATTGTTCAGTCATCCATTCTCTTGTATGAATGACATTAGCCATCATTGTTTCTATTCTTCTTCAATATTTTTGTGTTTTCTTTTTATTACCTTGTTTAAATATCTTTCCAGTCATATGTGTGTCTTTCTCATCACTAAATAAAGTATTAACTTGTACTTGATTAGTATGAGCAATAGCAGCTTGAGTAGGGGCTTTAGCTTAATTACTATGTTGAATACTTGACCTATTTATTTTAAAACATTTAACTTAACTAGTTTTTCAGTTCATTAATTGTAGTATCAGTCTTAATTTGCTTTTGACAAATCAATATAAAGTTTTAACGCCTTTGGTTCATAAAGTTATGCAAGATTTGCTCTAAATCTAGGTCCATAAATTGAGCGTTTTGTTGAGGTTGCTAATTAGGTGCGAATTGCATATAAGCTCTTAGTTCATAAGTACTATAATTTTGATTTTGAGAACCATAACTAAGACTTAGGTGTGGTTTTCCAAGATAATAAGTATTGTTATTATAGTGATTTTTGGGGACCACAAAATTGATACATCATTGCATTAACATCTTCGGTATTCTCTTCATGTAAAGTATGGCATGTATCCGTATGATGTGTAACCTCACTATAGAATCTACAAGCTTTAACTTGATTAGATCTATCATTAATTAACAGCTTAAACATATTAGCTAATTCATCAATTTTATCATTAGACATATTATTTCTTCTATTATGAACTTCATAAAGTTTCTTTCTAAGGGATTCAATCTTTTCACCATATTACTTAGATTGTTTAACTATTTTATTGATTGCTTCTTTCACTAAAGTAGGTGTTGTGTCAAATAGAGATCCACCACATATTATGTCTAATACCTTTGTTCAAAGTGATTGAGTCTTTCATAAAAATATTCGAATAAAGCTTTTGAGGATATCCATGGTATGGACAAGAAGAAATTAATCTTTAAAATTTATCTCAAATTCATTAAAACTTTCATCATCTTTCATCTTTGCAACTGTTATTTTATTTCTATAGGAATTAATTTTTCTAGCAGTTATATATTCATCTAGGAAAGCTTCTAACATTTGAGTCCATGTAGTTATTGAATCTTCGGGAGATAGAATAACTAATCTTTTGCTTGATCTTTCAATGCAAAAGGGAAAGCACTAAGTTTGACTTGTTCTAGGGTACCTTCTTTCAATTTCGTACTATTAAGTTTATGTTGATACTCCATTATGGATTTCTGATTTTTCATTATCTTTACCATGGAAGTTAGGTAAGGCACTAATAAATCAATTATAAGTTCAAATTCAGGAAATCCATTGGGGTATGCTATGCATATAGACTCATATGATGTAACATTTTGATTTACTTGTCTAAATGTGAGTTTTCTATTATTGTTGTTATTATTATTGATAATTCTATTATCATTATTATTATTAATAGCATTGTCATTATCATTTTTGTTATCCTCCATCCTATTAGCTAAATTTTCCCTAAGTTGTTGTTTCCTTAAACTCCGATTAAAATTTTTATCTATTTAAGAATCAAACAGATATAAAGATCCTATAGAATTAACACGACAAAGTGTGTAGACCATACAACGTCTCAAATTCTACCTGAAATGGTGCCAAGAATTGACACATGTCGAGCGTGCACAATAGTTTCTTATGTTTTTCTATTATTTGTAGTTGTGGTAAAAGGGATATCGTCTCTAAAGGGATTTTGCAAACTTCTAATGAAAGTGTTTTTTTTCTTATTTTTTTAATTAAGTTAATCTAATTAAACGAAAATTAAAATTCTAAATAACAGAAAACTATAACTACTAACTTAATTAATCAAACTAACTAAACTAATTCAGAAATTCAATGCAAACTTAATCAAACAAAAATTCAAATTCAATTTAATATAAATATTTAAACAAACCCCCACTAAATAATATAATATACTTGGATTGCATTCAAACACTAGAACATACCATTATCTTATGAAATAGTTATAATCATATCACATGGAATCTTGGAATCATTAAATCCTAATTCATAATAGGTTGATATCATTTAGCAAACCATCGATTTTCCTAAATTCAATGGAAAGTAGTCATATCTTTATCATTGTAAATATACCTATTAGATAAAATGCGATAAAATATAAATTATGATAATATTAACACTTAATGAAAATCATGCCTAATATAAATTAAATATTAATCAGAATATGCATCAAATATTAATCAGAATATGTCAATTAATAAATAACTTAGAACACAATCACCTAGAATATCCACTTTGGTAATATACCCCTATAGATTAATCCTAGTTATTACTTCTATAATTGTTGTCAATAATCATAGACATAGAATAAAAAACACAATATCATAATATATATTTGCAACTATGCATGTAATATAAATCCTCATTAGTTGTAATACGCAAAAACAACGTATTAAAACAGTGATTTTGGGTATGATTAGATTGAAAGCATTAAGTTCACGATTCCTTAATTATAACTACAAAGCAATCCAAAGGATATACATGTCTAAGGTTTATTTAGGTTAATAAACTACTCATACATGTTGGAAATAAGACGGAAATAGAGACGAAAATAGAGACGAAATTAAATTCGTCTCTAAACAATGGCGCCAACATTCCCACCAAAACTTTCTTTTTTAATAATCGTTCATCAAATCTCGAGATTCGAGGTGCTTCGATCTAGGCACCCCAACCCCCTCCCCCCCCCCCCACAATCGTTCAAAATCGATCGTCTCTCTCTCAACCCTATTTCGTCTCGTCTCTCTCAACCCTCCGTCGCGTCTCTCTCAACCCTCTTTCGTCTCTCTCCTTGCGCTCTGGTCTCTCTCTCTCACCGCCTCTAATCGGCTCTCTGCTCTCTCTCCGGTCACTGCTCACCGCTCTCTGCTCTCTGCTCTCACCGGTCACCGCTCTCTCTCGCCGAAATCTCTCTCCCAAACCCTAAATCTCTGTCGTCGCTGCGATTGCGGCTGCGACGAGGCCATCGCCTCTGCCATCGTCGGCTGCCTGAGATTGGAGCCTCTGAAGCCCTAAGCCGTCGTCGACCTACGCCCCACCCTAAGCCGTCGCCGAACTAGTCAAGGTAACACCATCAAACCCTTTCTCCATTATTCTACCTAGCGTCGCATGATGAAGGGTCGCCTTGATCTTACGCGCGATACGGGAGATGAGGTTTTTTATAGGTTTCAAAAGGTAGTGCTCCACCTTCATTTACTTCGAAAATAGAACTTGATTCGCGGGAGCTATTGAATGTAGACATCTTTGAAGATTTTAACAAAAATTCTTTTGCAGTGATGATGATTTTGGTGAAATTGAAAACTAGAGGAAGATGATGAAATTTATTTTTATTGCCAGGATGAGTTGAACAAATAGAGGGAATGTGATTTCTGCTACATAATTTTTTTAAAAAAAAAGTGAATAAATGATGAGATTTATTTACATGTTATAGGAATGGCATTAAATTATTTAATTATGATTTTCATTTTGTATTAAGCACCTTTTTGATTAATATCCATATAATCAACGATTCTTCCATTTTTCGATTCTTTCACACCAGGCTTGTGCCTTTAGAGATTCCTATGAGAAATTCAAGAAAGCAGGAGCTAAAGTTATTGGGATTAGTGGTGACGACTCTGCATCTCACAAGGTATTCGTTTCTATCAATTATAGTCTTCTGCACTTAAATAGCTACGATCCTCAGCCATTGTAATGCTCGCATCTATACTTTCTGACCCATGCATATTCTTAGGAATCGAGACCATTGGCACCACTACACGTTGTATCACTTGTGCAACAAAATTCCGATTGTTTTAATAATATGATTCATTTGAAGTCTGTGGAAAGATGAAAAAACTATCATTATAAGGAACAACAGAAAAACTAGTGGAACATAATAATAACAAAACATTAAAAGTTTTCCGATCGAAACAAGCGATAAAGCTTTCTAGAGTTGGATCAAATTCAGTATGTTTTTCGTAGTCGATAGTATAGTGAGAATCGTCGCAGGTTCTTGGTACCTTTATTTTTCTTTAGGATGCGGACTTTGGGATGGTCTATCTCTTTGAGTAACAGTTCGGTGGAAGCAATTCCCGATTAGAAGGGAAAATTGATAAAAAAAAAACACATTTTGTTCAAATATGTCCTATTGTTTTTCCTTGTGTGAAGTGATGCTCAAACATATTTGCAGTTTGCACCTCCTTGCTTAACCTGAATATTTGATGTTATATATACAAATTCAAAATCCCTGACAATTTGTTGCAATGTTAACTTTAATATAAGATTCTTTGTTCACTAGTTTTGGCGTATTTGACGAGTCATATGTCAACATGAGAGACTAAAATAATTGGCTAGAGTCCCAGTTGCATGAGAAACTGTAAATAAGAGGGAATGTTCAATTTTCTGTCGACAATTCTACAGAAGCTACAATGAACTATCTAAAATAGAGTAATGACTTGTTAAAAGAAGGTTTTAGAAGGAGTAAGACTAACAAGTATCTAAACTTGTGTTGATGTTTTACCCCGCATAGAGAAATTCAGTTCTTCAAACAAATATCAATCCATTGGAGGCATTTGCAAAGAAATATAGGCTTCCATTCACATTGTTGAGTGATGAGGGTAACAAGATTAGGAAATAATGGGGAGTTCCATCTAATCTTTTTGGTGCATTGCCGGAGATTGGAGCTAGAATGTGATTCTCGTGAATAATTTAAATACTTGTGTTTCAATAAGTGTAAATAAATTAAATACTTGTGTTTCAATAAGTGTAAATAACCCGGCATAGCATTGCTAGCACTTGATGCTTGTGTTTCCTTGGTCCACTTAGTATTATGTCTGCTCAAATAAAACTCACTTCAAGGAGTTTGAAGAATAGTTTTATCCAACAAGGAAAGTTTATTATCTTATGTCCAATTTTTGCAATGATCATCTTTGCTCATTTTTCATAGTATTTAAGAGGTCTTGGCTTCATGTATGATTGGTTCTTCAAGGAAGATAGATTTTTGTAGAAATATTACTATTAGGCCTCTTGTTTATCTAATGTTTCGGGAGGATGTTTTAACATCTAATAATAGATGAAGGAAACTTGAAAGGAAAAATAGAACAATTATTGCAAAATAGATTTGGAAGTTCTCAATTGAGTGCAGTAGTCATCGAGAGTGTCATACGATCCTTGATTGTTGATAGGGAAGTAACCATGCAAGATTGGAGCGAGCCACATAAGGAAGTTCATGGAAATTCTTCATCATTGTATAATACAAATCACATCTTATTTGCACCTCGTAGTTGGTCAGAGTAACACGTTTCATTCTGGAAAGGTACTTGTTGTACACACTTGTGCATGTACTAATTTCTATATTTATTTAAAATGGTATTCTATCCTTCAATTGGGTTTGTCCCTTGGAATTATTTTAGTAGAAACCTTCAAGATAGGGAAGCCCGGAGTTGCATCATTTGATGTTAATTATAGAAAAATTAGGATTAGATTGTGGGGCCATTTAGATTGAAAGGGATAATAAACGTCTCAGTAGGTTTGGTCCGGCCTCCTGGACTTGTGACTAGAAGTTTCAAAGTGTCATTTTTGGCTGAACCACTGAGATGGTAGGAAGCACGCTGCAACCTCAGCATGTCCTTTCTTTTTATTTTTTCTTTGTTAGTTGGCGGGAGCATCTGGATTTTGTATTCTTGCTACAGACTGATATGTGTTTGAGTTTAAAATTTTTTTTTTCTTCTTCTAGTTCTAACTCTTTTTACTTCCATGAAACATCTCTTTCCTATATTGAATAAGGAAAGGTTGCTTACTAGTTATCTTTCTCTATTGCTTTGAATTTATGGGCCCTCTTTTTATTTCTTTCTACAATTACGTTATAATTGAATGAAAGTGATTCTTTCTTATTATCCGTCTATAGTTGATGATATAAATTATGTAGTAAAGTGAATGGTCTAGAAAGAGAATGTGACTACAGGGAAAGGTCATCACTGTCTTTGGTATATTCAGACGGTCCCTTCCTTTATTTCCCTTCTTTTGCTCTGGGGTTCTGGCACTAAAGCAGCTCCCTAGAGGCATGTTTGTCTTGCCTCATGCCTAAAGGAAAGTCTACTCCCAAATGGCTTGTTCATCATGTTCCAGTGATGGGATCTCCACTTGTTCTTTTAAGGCTTATAGTTCTAGAGCATTTTGAATTAAATTATGAGTTGTGTTCTCTCTTCCAAGTTTCAATATAATGTGAAAATTCAACATCTCTCTTAGATCAGTTGGAGCTAATTTGGTTGGTAGGTACATGATTATGTATGAGGAAACTTTTGTTGTATATACAATGAATCAAGCATAGTGCAAGTGTTTGATCCATGTAGCTGACCCAACTAAGTTGGGATTGAGGCGTAGTTGTTTGTGCCCTGAATCCATACTGTTTGTTGCTGATCCTATCTCTGTTGTTGCAGGCAAAAATAGTGAAAGTCAAGCAATGTTTTCTTGGAAAAATTTGAAGCGGGACATAAAGGAATTCTTTTCCTTCTCTCGTGACATTGAATATGTAGAAATGCAAAGGTTAGTCATATTTGGGCGAATAAGTCATTAACTTTGAGATTTAGTTCATATCCTATCTTTTGATGGAGTATGATTGCTTACCGCAGCGAGAGTGCGCGGTCTCAAATTGCTTATGTCACCTTCAAGGATTCACAGGGGGCAGAGATAGCGCTGCTTCTTTCGGTGCTTCAATTCTCAAATACTTAATATTTCCTTGCATAGCATTGCTAGCTTCATTTATAAGAAGCTTAAGAATCTGTCTAATTAATGCAATTGATGTGTTTAATATTTGCTTTCAGGTACTCAATGGCTTCACAGCCGGGTCGAAGTGGATGGCTATGAAGAATATAGTGAAGTTGAATACGATCTGCTTTGGGTGTCTTGGGGAATATCTTGTTATTGAGTAAGTGGTTATTTTATGGGATTTATGCATTTTCTTTAGAAGCATAAATGCGTAGAAGCATCGTACGATATAATTTGATCTTTTCATTCTCTATGAAACGTTCCTGATTAGGAAAAGATCATGTAATTGCCTAAGAGAAGAATAAAAAGAGTTCTCAATTATTACTGTTACTTCTAAATTATAAGTGATTTTTCGGTTTTATTTATGTCTACTTGTGAAGATCTATTGAAATGAACAATTCCAATAATTTTGTATGATAGCAAGGAAATTCATCAAATAGCATAGGTTCTTTTTTTTGTGCTAAAACTCATAAGAGGTATAAGCTACCAACTTTTTTGTTTTGATGGTTTATTTATTTGACATTTATGTTTTTATTGCATTTTCTTTGTTTCGAAATTTTTTTGATCCATTATGGAGATTCTCATGTGTGAAAAGTCTAGAAAGTTATTCTTCCCAAGTGTTAGTCATTGGTTAAGCATCCTCCATCGTTTGATTATGCAGCTTCTAAATTAAAAGTCTAGGTGATTCTTAAGGATTGAATATAATATTAGATAGGTTCATGAAAGGAAGTTCTCTTTGTCTCTGTAGTTTAGTGTCTATGTTCAGCATAACGTCCTGTTTATGTGCTGTTGTTTTACTAGGAGGAACTAAGTAAGGAAGAAAATCCTAGAGAAATGACCCTTGTATTAAGACTGAAGCAAAGAATTATACTTTAGACCTTAAATGTTTTGCAGTTTCCCAAACACATGGCATAAGATCCAAAATGGTTGCAGTTCAAGATTCTTTCAAGGAAACCATACATCTAGCTGTGATAGTTCCCAATTGTTCAAAAGGTTGCTTGTTTAGTTCCCAGTGAAACACTGCGAAGAAATATTGAATTATTTAGTTGAACTAATGCTTCATCGAAACAAAAATTTGTTTGTGTTAATCTAGAACTAAATTTCATGTCATTGTTTGGAGCGAGAGATAATTTGCTAATTAACACCATGTTCCTTCTGGATAATGATGAATTTCTTTTTCTTTATTACATTATTTATGTTGTGTTTGACTCATACACTTGTGCTTGCGATGATACATAGTTCTCCCATAATATTGTTTATATTCCTATTATTGTTTGTATAATTTAGGGATTTTTTTCTTTTTGATCTTTTTTCAGGTGTTTTGTACGAAGTCAAGTATTTTTTGAAGCACAATCAACTTTATATAATCTCAGAACACTTCTTCATTTTTTTTTTCATTTAGAACAGTTTTTTCTTTTACTTTTGTAGAAAGATACGAAATAGAAACTTTTTAGATTGTTTTTGTTGTTTCGTGTACAGTACATTGAGAAAAGATAATTTTAAGGGTATGTTAAGTTTATATAAATTGTGCAATATCAATATATTATTTAGCTATGATTTGTATTATATATGGCAGGTTAAATGTGCTTGGATTGAGACCTATATATATATTGAGACGGATTGAGACCTAAACAAAGCGGAATTGAGACGGATTAGCAATGAAATTTAGAGATTCCGTTGCTAATCCGTCTCTAATTTTCGAGGAATAGATGTATGAATCAGCAACGGATCAGAGACATAATTATTGTATTCCGTCTCCGATCCGTTGCTAATCAGACACGGATCAGAGACGGAATCCAATAATTATGTCTCTGATCCGTTGCTAATCAGAGACGGATCAGAGACGGAATCCAATAATTTCATCTCTGATCCGTTGCTAATCAGAGACGGATCAGAGATGGAATCCAATAATTTCGTCTCTGATCCGTTGCTAATCAGAGACGGATCAGAGACGAAATCCAATAATTCCGTCTCTAATCCATTGCTAATCAGAGACGGATCAGAGACAGAATGCAATTACAATTGTACCCTTTAGAAGAATTTTCATTTATGTTTCGTCTCTGTTTCGTTTCTAAATTTTGTCTCTAATCCGTCTCTAATCAGCAACGAAACACATTTCCGTTGCTGATTGAATAGTGACGACGATTTTAGAGATGTTCCGTTGCAGAATTTAATTAGAGACGTAATTTATGCAAATTAGAGACGGAAATTTTCGTTTCTGATCTGCTGTTTTTTTGTAGTGTAAATAACACAATAACATAATTGAAAGACATAATGAAATAAATACCTCTTAATGATATAAAGCAAAGCTCCAATGTTGCTTCAAACATCAACTCAATAAAAACTAGCTTATAACTAATAAAAGACTAAGAGAATATGTGGGAAAGGTGGCAAAGAACTTGATTTCGAAGCCCTAAGATCCTATTTATAGTCTCCTAAGTTATACATATCATAGATAAACTTAAATTCTTCGTAGTAATCTAAAAAACTTGTAAGTGATTTTAGTGATTTGTAAGTGATTCAATTATGCCAAAAATCGCTGAGTTAATCACTGGATTTTAGTCGTCGTACACCATCAATTTAGCTAGCGATTTCTAGTATATTTTTCAATTCGCTCATGATTCAATGGCTCTTCTTTGCTGCCGGTTTATATAGCGATTTCTAGTGTATTCTTGTATCGTTGGCACTGATCTTCAGTTGACTGTTTTGCTCTTCTTCCTCTTTTCTTTCATTCTTCATTTTTTTTTCCTAATTAAATCATGAAATAACAAAATAAGAGAATACATAGTGTAATATCATTATTTATATCTAAAATCAACCCAAATCACATTATAAAACATTTTAAATTATTGACTTGTCAGTTATAATGCCTTGCTAGAGACCCCTTTATGACTCGTATACCAAAATGATTTTGGTTCACTACCAAAGTTGCATGAACATATTACCTCTCACATAAAGAATGGTTTTGCAGGATTTTAAATCATTTGAAACAATGAATTTTATATGATAAAATTCATAACATTCAAATCCCTAAGATATGCCATATTAAAATGACTTTAACTAGGGGTATGTTAGTAACTTATTTACCTAGTTTTATAGAAAGGTTGTATAAATAGGTGTGTTAAGTGAATTCACATTACGAGAGAAATTAGGGTTGGAATCTAATTTTTTATTTTTGAAAATGTGTTAGGTTTCTCAGCCATTCTAGAGTTTTTAAGGAGAACAAAAAGTTGTTGTCAATTTCTCTTTCGGGCTATCACTCAGATTCTCGACTGTCGTTCGTGTCTGGATTTCTGATAGAGGACGTTTGTCTCTGATAACGTCTTAAACATCAATCAACATAAAGAAGTAAACCAATGTTTGAAGTCCAATTTACTTTGGCTAATCAGTTCAATGAAATTCGGATTAAATCGTTTTGGGGTTTCAAAATAAAACTTAAAATTCCCACTAAGTTTTGTTCCCTAAAAACTCAGCATTCCTCTTATTGAGCACCGTTGTCCCTTTTAGCTCACCCCATTTACATTTTAAGGCGTTCCACCTATGTTTTAGATCATGGCAAAGGAAAGGTGGCGTTGTGAAGCCTTTCCTAGCGTACACGAGCCTTGCATGCTTCTACTAGTCTATTTACCTTTGGTTTTTGGGAAAATTTGAATTGGGTTGTAACTTAAAATAGGTTATTGGGTAGCTTAAACCATTAATTGTATTAGCTAGAACTTTTAGAAGCTTTTTAGGATAGTATGAATTGATAAGGCTTTTTGAACATCCATTTCATGGATGTTACTATAACTTAATGGATATTTCATTTTCTCGATTCCGCATTTATTATCCATATGTATAGTTGTTGTCTTTTCACAGGTTTTGTTTAGGTGTGCTAGATCGTTACTTGGGCTTGGTTTGGGTATCTGGCTTTAGTGAATAGTCCGAGCAGGGCGACTTGACCCTAGTTCAGGTGAAGGTCGTCACACCTTATAAGCACCCAATTGCAATGACTAGAATTATTGGGTCCATTAGGATTGGAAGGCCCCCTTTTGTTGCTATAAAGGCAGATATGGATGCTCTACCCATTTAAGTGAGGTTTTGGTTTGATGAATTTTTTTGGTAAAATGGGTTTGTTTTGTTTTATTTGGATTGGTTTTAATGAGGATCAATTAATTGTTGGTTTGCAGGAAGAGGTAGAGTGGGATGATAAGTCAATAATTAGATAGTGTTTTATAGTATATTTTAGGGTGATTGTAGATGTAAAAAGCTATATTAAACTGGGTTTTCTCTTATTTTGTGGTTTCAAGTTATACTAAGAATATGTGAAGAAATAGAAGAAAAAAGGAAGAAAATAAAGAATTCAGTCAAGTGGAGAAAGTGCACAACGAATCAAGAATGAATCAAGAATTGAACTAGAATCCAATACCACCGAATCAGCAATGAATAAGTGTGACATAAGAATCGCCAGTTAAATCGGTGAAGCTCATAGACCGATTTCAGTTCGGTTGAAATATGTATTACTTACAATACTATATATATGAACCATAGACTTCGAGAAAAAAACACTTAAAATAATTCATGAAGCTTTTGATCACTTTTAATTAGTTTTAGGCCATTATCAACTATTTCTCATTGCTTTTGGAGACTTTTGAAGACATAAGTATTCAATAAATAGGTATTTTCATCAATGTCCTTTATTTACTTTATTATGATGTTTTATTATGAATATATGTATTTTTTTTATTAATCTAAACAAAGTCCAAACATGAACTTAATCCGTTTTGTAATGTAGTGATGATGAAGATTGATTTGTATTTAATGTTTTAAACTTAATCATATTCTTCAATTCATTGATTTAATAAATTGTTATTTGCGGATTACAATCATGAAACATGGTATTGAATGCATAGTGCCCAATGCGTATTATGATAATTTGACTCTATATCTAATTTAAAGTAGTAACTAGGATTATTTAATAAGTATATTACCATTGGATGTCCTAGGTGAATTGAGATCTAAGTTTAATATTGAAGTGGTTTTTCCAAAGATATTAGGCGTAGTAGTTCGAATCTCACGAAACTTAATTTTATTTTATTGTCTAATTATTTTTTTGAGCTTTCGAAAGATTAATTTAATAAAATTAAGATGTGTCGTCTCCATTGATATAAAGAAAACTGGTGGCTTGATAAGGGCTATCAACTTACTTAGATTTCAGTTTAATGATTTGAAAATACTTAATAAAATAATGAAATTATGATTATGACTATGATTTGAGTAATATGTTTGGATACAAAATGGATTAATGTTTCATATTTATAGATATTTGTTTAGACGTTTGTTTTTATATTGAATTGAATGAATTGAATCGATTTAATTTGATTTGAATTTAGTGAATTTGAAATGTGTTAATTAAGTTAGTTTAAGTTAGTTTAATTAGATTAATTGATTGCTATAGCTTGAGTAAATAATTTTAATTCTCGTTTTAATTAATTAAATTAAGGTAAAATAATTAAAAAAATATTGAAAAAACCATTTTCTTAAGAGATTTACAGAATCTCTGTAAAGACGATCTACTATAAATACTAAGGATATTTGAAAAACTTATTATATGGCTATGTGTCGTGTATGCCAAAGCTAACTAAAAATGGGGGGTTTTAGAAAGTTTGAAGAAACATTTAATTAAACTAGCAAAAATGAAATTTCACAAAAGATGATATCAATGAAAGAAAATACCTAAGTCTACAGTTCCACGAGCAAGAATCAAGATTCAATTGCATATCATGGTCCTCAATCTTTCCAAAGAATTATTAATTCAAATTCCCCTAGATTAGCTATAGAAAATCGGTGTCCGCTTGAAATTCTTAATTCTCCTAATCTCGATAGTTAGGACTTCCGTCACTAACTACTTCCCTAATTAATATATAACCTTAAACATCCACCAATAAGGTTTAACACACTAACCGCAATAATAAGGATCCGTGGGAATATTAATCCTAAATAATCGAATCGCGTCAGCTTCCAATTTAACCTTGATTTAATTATTGCGCACTCAAGAATCCAAAGGTTTTTAGGCAAACGGGTGAGTGTTCGTCACTTTATTGGTCCAAAAGTACAATTAAAGATACAATCGGTCCAAATAACTATAGATTGTCCACCTAACAGCATGCAATGGCCATACTAAATCTAAACCATATTTCTTTAAATCAAAAATAATGAAATAGGATAAATTAAATTAAACTAAATTAAAATCATAGATCTCACAAGTTATACCATGAATCAAAAATCTCACTTGTTTTCTCTCTGACCTATGTGATTATTGGCTTAGCCAGACATGGTCTTCACGATCACCGAGGAAAAAAATGTGTGGCGGCTCCAAAACCATGAAAGTCGACTCCTCTGATGAATACCCTCATTCATAATATGAAAAATCACTAAAAATTGCTCTCTATAGGTGAAAGAAACTAATTTTAGGGGTTGGTCTCGTAACCCGTGCATCAAGGAACATCTATAGCTGATTTTTTAATTAAAATGGGTTTTGGACACTTGGCAGCATGTGATAGGTCCGCCTAATGAAGAAGCACCATGTGGTAGCGCGTAATAGGCCATGGAAGCTGTTGTGACGTGTTGTGACCAACAAGGAGACGCCACGTGTCCCCTACAATTAGGGGTGGGCAGCGGTTTTCGAAAAACCGCCCAAACCGCCCAAACCGACCAAACCGCGCGGTTTGGTTTGGTTTTTAAAACTCGCGGTTTGGTCGCGGTTTGGAAAATGACCAAACCGCGATTCCGCGGTTTGGTCGCGGTTTTCGTTTGAGAAAACCGCGGTTTAACCAAACCGAGGGCATTTTGGTAATATAAACCAAAAACCCTAAAAGTTAACTATAAAACCAAATCTTCTTCACCTATCTCTCTTGCCCGCACAACCCTCTTCGCCGGCCGCACGACCCTCTCCCTCTCCCGGCCCTCTCCCTCTCCGCACAACCCTCTCTCCCTCTCTCCTCTCCCTCTCCCTCTCCCTCCCCGCACAACCCTCTCCCTCTCCCTCTCACTCCCGCCGCCGCCACCTCCCTCACTCTCTCGCCGTCACCTCCCTCACTCTCGCCGCCATCACCTCCCGCTCACATGACCCGCCGCCATCACCTCCCGCTCACGGCCGACGCTCTTCGATCCCGACTGCACTCTCGCCTGCGCCGCCGTCACCACCTCTCTCTCTACGCTCACGCCCGCCGCCATTGTCGCCGCCTTCCACCGCGCGAACGTTCACCGCCGCCTCGCCCGCTACTTCGCCGCTGCCTCACACCAAAACCGCAACCAAACCGACCAAACCGCGCAAACCGCGGTTCGGTTTGGTTGCGGTTTTGGTGGTTCGCGGTTTGGTCGCGGTTTGGTAAATCACTAAACCGCAGCCATTCGGTTTGGTCGCGGTTTGGTGGTTTTCACCACCAAACCGCGGTTTGCCCACCCCTACCTACAATGGACTCGGTTCACTCGTGAATGCTAGTGTGAAAATCTAGAGTGTGGTGTAACACGCATCTCGAGGTAACTCGATAGTTGTTATGCGTGAGAAGTTGCTGGTGAGTTGTACTACTAACGACATGTGGAGAAGTGACCTGAAGAAATGTGGCAGGCTGGTACTAGTTAGACGAATGGAAGGCTGACAAGTGGCGAGCTGTGACGAGTTGGACGAATAAGCGATTGCCACGTAGCAGCATACTAGGAAATCACACACATTATGCATCATTCTAGGGACTGTGACAGCACATAATTCGAGAAGATCCGACGCATGCTGAAGCGAGTCACTTAATTATGTTTGGTCTGTTGTCTCCGATTCTACCCACCGCGCAGCACGTAACTTGAGGCAAATCGTCTAGCATCCGATCACTGCACGTAAATACTCCATTTTGAGTATTTTTTGCAATGGACTCAATCGCGCACTCCGTTTCACCTGAAAATGATCAATAAATATAATTATATATATATATTGGAGACTTTTATATACCAAACACATTAAAATAAACTAATAAAAGCCTATAAATACCAACTTATCAAAACCCCAAACTTAAGACTTTGCACGTCCCGAGCAAATGTGTAAATTACAACACAAATTAAACTAATCTCCTATACCTGATTCAAAATTCATGGAGTCCCTTTGATTTACATAGCCACTAAGTTAACAAAAAACTCAAAAATTTTCAGAGTTATGATATGTCAAGACTTGCAACCCAAACACAATAAAAATCACACTTTAAAAACATAGATTCGGTCAAGACAAAGGCCATCAACCACTCACGAGTTTTCTTGGTCTATACATTCAAGTAGGCAAGTTTAAAATCTCACTTAATCAAGTGAAAGCACTCGAGCTAAATCTTTTATTTGAGGAGATTTCATAACTTCCAACTTTATTCATCTTGTTTTCTCTATATATTTTTCACAATTTTTCTTTCAAGTAATACGATCCCTACTACAAGTCCTGTGGACCGCTTTTCTCATTTTTTCCACCACAAGATTCTTTGCTCTATTTTTTATGGAAACATGTGGGACTCTCTATATTAGAAAACTCATGTTAGCTTTTCTTATTTCCACTACGATCAAGCAAATCCCCCAATATGGGTTAAAATACTACCACTTGCACAAGTTTTACCATCTACTCCCTTTTGTATCTTGCACAAAGCTTAACCATCAACTAAGTCTCTAATCATGAAATCATAAAAACACTGAGCTACGGACTCGATTGAGTGTTTCTCCTAATTTTGACTAAGTTTCAAGTCAAAAAGACAACTATAGTGTACTCATCCACAATTAAAGGCATGAAACAAAGTCTCAAGTGACTCTAAATGCAACATATGCAACATATGACACTATGTAAGGTCTAAATGCAAAAACAAACATATATAGAAACATGTCTACTACTAATAATTAAAAAACTATACTAAATGCATGCATGAAAATGTATCGTATCCTAGTAAAATGGAGGATAAAAGTATCAATGATAAGGAAAGAGAAATGGAAAGATACGTGAATGAGAATAACACCACCATTACCATCCGATAACGTCATAATTTCAAAAAAATTAATGATCATACCTACAGTGTTTAGCAAGAAAATTCACCCAACGCAATCCACAATCCCTAAAATACCTTCAAAATTATTATGAACATTATCCCCAAGGTTCAAAACAAGTCAAGAGGTCCACACATAGATAACAAAGAAGAGGGTGAAAGAACATAATATATATATATATATGAAGAAGGAAATGACACAAGTTCATGCATAATGATAAAAATACTAAAATGAATAAACAAAATAATACATATCAAAATCTAGGTTGCCTCTCAGTAGCGCTTTTGTTTAAAGTCGTTGGCTTCGACTTGGTCTGAGTTTGTTAATCAATGTAGACTGGTATTGCAAGTGACACGTCATCCACATTATGGCTCGGGAAGTCTTCACAAAAGATATTCAATCTGTGGTCATTTGCTTTAAAAGCATTATCAGTCTCCAAACTCTGAATCCCCACAGCACCACGATCATACATTGCAATCATAACATAGGGTCCTGTCCACCTCGATCTCAGCTTACCTGTAAAAATCTTAAGACGTGATTGAAATAAAAGCATTTTCTGACCAACACAAAAAGATTTCCTAGAGAGATTGCGATCATGGCATGCTTTCGTTTTTTCTTTGTAAATCTGCACATTTTCGTACGCGTCGTTCCTTATTTCCTCCAATTCTTGGAGAGTGAGTTTTTTCTCTTGTCCTGTTTCATCGAGCTTCATATTAAGCTGTTTCACAACCTAGTAGGATTTATGCTCGAGCTCGATTGGCAAGTGGCAAGCTTTACCAAACACAAGGCGATATGGGGACATTCCAATTAGCCTTTTAAATGCCATTCGGTAAGCCCAAACTGCATCATCAAGACGTGCACTCCAATCTTTACGAGTATGGCTCATTGTCTTTTCAAGATGGGTTTGATCTCCCTATTAAAGACCTATACCTAGCCACTTGTTTGGGAATTATACTCTGTAAATGTTCTATGAGTGACATTGTACCTCCTTAGAAAACTTTTAACCATACGGTTGCAGAAGTGAGTGCCTCTATCACTGATCGGGGCACGTGGGGTACTAAATGTTGTGAAAATCCTCAATTCGAGGAATTCACAAACCATTTTAGAGTCAGTTGTGCATGTAGCCTTAGCTTCCACCCACTTAGACATGTATTCCACTGCCAAGAGTATGTAAACATTACCAAATGACACTGGAAACAATCCCATGAAGTCTATAACCCATAAATCAAATATCTCACAAATATGAATGGGGTAAGTGGCATTTGGTCCCGACAACCAAGGTTACCAGTTTTCTGACAGTTAGGACAAGTCTTGGTAAACATGTATGAATCATGAAAAATAGTGGGCCGTAAAACTCACTCTCAAGAACTTTTCTAGCTGTCATACGGGGATCGAAGTGGCCACCATGGGCATAAGTATGACAAAAAACCAAAATGGAGTGACTTTCAGTCTGAAAAACACCACGCCCGATAACTTGGTCGGAGTTGAATTTCTATAAGTATGTGTCATCCCATACATAGTATTTAGCATCGCTCCTAACTTCATTCTTTTGAGCTTTGAAAGATGAGGAAATAGCTCGTCAAATGTGATATAGTTAACCAAATCGACGTACTAGGGAAGATCTTCCATAACAACATAGATGTACTCATCAAGGAAATCATCCTTATGAGAGGTAGGACGTTCACCATTCTCAATCCTGTTGAGATGGTCTGCGACCAGATTCTCTGCACCACTTTTATCTTTAATTGTAATGTCAAACTCCAGTAGTAGGAGTATCCATCTAATAAGCCTAAGTTGGCATCCTTTTTATGCATCAGGTAATTTAAGGCAACGTCATCAGAGTAAATAATAACCTTGGTTCCCAAAAGATAAAGTCGAAACTTTTCAAGTGCAAAGATAACGGTAAGGAGCTCTTTCTCGGTAGTGTTGTAGTTCATCTAAGCTGTGTCTAGAGTACGAGAAGTATAGTAAATAACATGTGAAGCTTTCCCGACTCTCTGTCCTAAGACTGCACCTACTGCATTACTAGCATCACACATAATTTCAAATGGAAGCTCCCAAATAGGGGCCTAAACTTAACAGTCTAACACATCGAGGGATCCACTAGATATCTCTCTTTATATGAGAGGGAAAAATTCTATCTCGATTACAACTTCAGCAGCATAACAATCACAACCTTTATATATTATGTGTGATTATAATGATAATTTCAAATGGAAGCTCCCAAAATAGAAGTTTTCTTTCGTATCTACTACGTAGAAGTCAACCGGAAACATAAATGTGTTAGTAAGTGAGTCTTTCAGTGCATCAAATGCACCTTTACATGCCTTAACAAACTCAAACGTTATGTCCTTTTGGAGTAGATGGCATAGGGGTTGTGCGATCTTCAAAAAGTCCTTGAAAAAACGACGGTAACAACCGGCTTGTCAAAGGAACGATCTAATCTCTCATACGTTTGTAGGGTAGGGAAGTTTCTTAATAACATCAATTTTAGCTTGGTCTACCTCTACACCCCTGGCTAAGACAATGTGTCCCAAAATAAGACCTTGTCCCACCATAAAATGACATTTTGCATAGTTTAGAACTAGGTTCTTCTTGATACACCTGTTGAGTGCCTTTATCATATTGATTAGAAAGTTATCGAATGAATCACCGTAAATAGTAAAGTCATCCATGAAAACCTCTATGAAATGCTCAACAAAATCAGAAAAGATGCTCACCATGCAACTTTGAAAGGTGGCAGGTGCATTGCATAACCCAAAGGGCATGCGTCGATAAGCAAAAGTGCCAAAGGACAAGTGAAGGTCATCTTTTCTTGGTCTCCAGGTGCTACCGGTATCTGGTGAAAATAGGCATAACTATTAAGACAACAATAATGAAAACAACTGGCTAGTCTCTCCAACATTTGATCAATGAATGAAAAAGGGAATTGATCATTCTTGATGGAAGTATTTAACTTCTTGTAGTCAATGCATGCCCACTATCCATTTTGAATGCGAGTCGAAACTAACTCACCATGTGAATTGGTGACTACCTTGACTCCTATTTTCTTAAGAACCACCTAGACGGGGATTACCCATTTACTATCAGATATATGGTAAATCAAGACAACATCAAGGAGCTTCGATATCTCTTTCTTCATGACATCCATCATAGGCAGATTGAGCCTCCTCTGGGATTCTCTCATAGGTTTTGACCCCTCTTCCATATATATATATATGATGAATGCAAGTGGAAAGGTTCAAACCTTTGATATCCGCTATGGTCCATATAATAGCTTATTTAAACTCCCGGAGTACTCGCTGGAGTCTCTCCTCCTCCAAGTTTGTAAGTTTGGCTGAAATGATAACAGGGAGTGTGTTATTCTCACCTAAAAATATGTACTTTAGGCACTCAGGTAATGGCTTTAGCTCAAGTGTGGGAGCTTTACTAATGAGGAGAAAGTCCATAGTCAGTAGTAGGTAACTCAAATAACATACACTTGGAGGCAGAGGTTGGAATGAATCCAACTTTAAAACAACATCCTCGACATTAGTATCGAGGGTCAAAACACTCTGGTGGATATGAGTAGTGTTAAGAAGAGTCTCCAACACTACTTTAACTTCATCATCACCACTCGTAAGCAAGGTCTACTCAACGAATGGATCCACACAGTCTACGGTACACACCACAGAAGACACGTCACTGGGGTATAACATCGCATCATAGATGTTAAATTTGATGACTTCACCATCAAACTCCATAGTAAGAGATCCATCATCAACATCTATTTTTGTCTTCGTTGTTTTAAGAACGGACATCCAATGAGCACTGACAAAGTATTGGGGAATGGTTCCTCTTTCGTATCTACTACGTAGAAGTCAGCAGGAAACACAAATTTGTTCACTCGGACTAGAACGTCTTCGAGAACACCAACGGGTATGACAACTGAATTGTCTGCCAACTGAATGACAATATCAACCTCCTCTAATGGGCCTTCATTCAATGTCTCATAAATAGACAAGGGCATGACATTAATGGAAGCAAAAGGTCGCACATAGCCCTTTGAATACTTACATCACCTATAACACAAGGCACCGAGAACATCCTAGGATCCTTGCATTTACGAGGAAACTTCTTCTGTAGGATAATTGTGATGGTTTCTCCCGTTTGGAAATTTTCATTGCCTTTTAGTTTCCTTTTGTTGGTGCACAGTTCCTTAAGAAACTTTGCATACCTAGGGACTTGCTTTAGAGCGTCAAGGAGTGAAATATTAATTTCCAGTCGCCAAAAGGTCTCGAGAATTTATTTCTCTTCCTCATTTTTCTTTTCTATGATGATTCATTATGGAAAAATGAGGTTTGACCTTGAATATGGGCGGTGCTCCTTTTTGAGTAGTCACCATCTGTTTAGGGATAAATGAAGTTACTATTAACTCTTACTCTTCCTCATTTGCTTGTTCTTCGGCATCAGATGACTCATTGTTCCTTTTGGGTCCCTCTAGCTCTTTCTCATTTCCGAGTGTAACTGCACTACCACTCGCATTAAGATTGGGTAAAGTTGCGAAGGCAACTTTCCCTTATCCTCGAGCTGTCCCAATTGCTATGTCATTTGGTCCATTTTAACCTGAATGGTCCGAACCGTCGATTTGGTTTCACCGAGGGATTTCTCAATGGTAGCCTGGAATTGGACAATCTCACTCATAAATTAGCTATGTTGAGTAACAAGAGCTTTGACCATATCATCAAGTGTAGAGGAATTATTGGAGGGTGCAGGCAACGGTTGACCTCTCGGTACGAAGGTCTAGTAGTTCTGATTTTGGGCCAATAACCAAAGTTCGGGTTGTTCCTCGCCATTGTGTGATTGTATGTATTCACAAACTAGACTCTAGGTGGTCCCTGAAACTGATTACCCATGGCATTGGCCTGTTGATTGTCCTAAAGAAAGTAGGACATTCATCAGTTGCATGATTTGTGGCAGTACAAATGCCACAAGCTTTGACTTGCACTTTTCCGAAGGAGAGGAGACATTCCATCATGGAAGTCAGTTGGTCAATCTTTTGGTCAGTAGAACTTGAGACACTCCTTGCAGTCAGATTTTCGTAAGCAGTAGCATCAAGATCACCATAAAGGTGTGACTGTTGTGCGATATCCTCATACAATTTATTCATTTGGGTTGGAGTTTTATCTCGAATGTGACCCCTACATGCATTATGAATCATGCGTCGTTCTATGGGCGACATGCCAACATAGAAGAAACGGGTTATGGCCTTCTCAAACTGGCCATGCTACATGCAACTTGCAATCAATCACTTATAGCGATCATAATATGCACCAAATGATTCACCCGACTTTATCGTAACGTTGCATATATCCTTAATGAGCCCAGTAACTCTATCCTCAGGGAAGTATTCATTTAAAAATGTAGTTGTCATCTTATTCCAAGAGCTAATGCAGCAAAGCGGAAGGTAAAAAAGCCATTCCTTGGCTTTGTCCTTAAGGCAAAACGGAAAAAAATCTTAAGCTTAACCATGTCCTCATCCGCATTGGACAGTTTCATTGACTTGCAATTAGTCTGAAACTCCTTCAGGAAAGTAACATGGCCTTCATTCTCGCCACCGTGAAAGGATGGTAGGAAATGAATAAACATAGACCTTAACTCAAAATCTCCGGCATTATCCAGGATAGTTGATGTAGAGAGTTTATTGTGCAAAAGAGCCTAAAGCTCTTGATTAGCGTGGCCCATAGTGATTTGGCAATTTTCAACTATGTTCAGAGGGTTTTAGCCTTGTTGTTGCCAAAGTTGGGTCTCTCTAATCCACTTATGAAATGTTTTATCTGGTTTAGGATCAAAAGGTAATAGTGAACTAGCTGATTTTGACCGAGTGAGGTGTAGTAGCATAAACCTAAGAAAAAAAAGTTAAGGATAAAAGAAAACTAAACTCAGAGTAAGGACAAAACCCCGACAACGACGCCAAGTGTTGTGCATGTCAAATATAACCCGCAATCGAGCTACCAACCACAAGGGTGTTGTAGTGGTAAATATGAGGTCGAATCGATAGGATTTAAGTTTTACTCTAAGTTAACTAAAAATGAGTGGTTTTAGAAAGTTTGAAGAAATATTTAATTAAACTAGCAAAAATGAAAAATTCACAAAAGATGATATCAATGAGAGAAAATACCTAAGTGTATGGTTCACAAGCAAGAATCAAGATTCAATGACATATCATGGTCCTCAATCTTTCCAAAAAATTATTAATTCAAATTCTCCTAGATTAGTTATAGAAAATCGAGTTCCATCAGAAATTCTTAATTCCCCTAATCTTGATAGCTAGGATGTCTGCTACTAGCTACTTCCGTAATTAATGTATAACCCTAGACATCTGTCAGTAAGGTTTAACACACTAACCGCAATAATAAGGATCGTGGGAATACTAATCATAAATAATCAATTCGCGTACATTTTCGGTTTAACCTAGATTCAATTGTTGCACACTCAAGAACTGAAAGGTTTTTACAGCAAATGAGTGAGTGTTCGTCACTTTATTGGTCTAAAAGTATAATTACGAATACAATCGAACCAAATAACTATAGATTGTTTACCTAAAAGCATGCAATAGCCATATATATACCATAAATCTAAACCATATTCTTTAAAATCAACAACAATGAAATAGAGAAATTAAATTAAATTAAATTAAATTAAAATCATAGATCCCACAAGTTATGCCATGAATCAAGAATCCCACTCGTTTCCCCTCTTACCTAGGTGAAGATTGGTTTAACCGGACATGGTCTTCATAATTACCAAGGAAGAAAAGATGTGTAGCGGCTCCAAAACCATGAAAGTCGACTCCTCTAGTGAACCCTCATTCCTAATATGAACAACCGCTAAAAATTTCTCTCTGAAGGTGAAAGAAACTAATTTTAGAGGTTGGTCTCGTAACACGTGCATCGAGGAGATCATATATAGCTGATTGTTTGCTCAAAAATGGATTCTTGACACTTAGCACAATGTGATAGGTCTGCCTGATGAAGAAGTGCCACGTGGCAGCGCGTGATAGGTCATGAAAGTTATTGTGACGTGTTGTGACCAATGAGGAGACACCACGTGTCACCTGGAAGGGAGTTGGTTCACTCGTGAATGCTCGTGTGAAAATTTGAGTGTGGTGTAGTGCGCATCTCGAGGCATATCGATAGCTGCTATGCTCGGAAAGGTACTGGTGAGCTGTACTGCTATCGACGTGTGAACGAGTGACCTGAAGACGCGCGGTAGGTTGGTACGAGTTGGACGAATGGAAGGTTGACAAGTGGCGAGTTGGATGAATGAGCGACTGTCGCGTGGCAGTAGACTGGGAAATCGCACATTGTGCATCATTCTAGGGACTATAAAAGCACGTAATTTGAGAAAATCCACCGCATGCTGAAGCGAGTCACTTAACTATGTTTGATCTGTTGTCTCCTATTCTACCCATTGCACAACACGTAACTCGAGGCAAATCATCTAGCGTTCGATCGTTGCAAGTAAATACTCTATTTTAAGTATTTTTTCACCACGAACTTCAACCGCGGACTCCGTTTAACCTGAAAATGACAAATAAATATAATTAAATATATATTTTAGAGATTGTTATATATTGAAGTTATTAAAATAAACTAATAAAAGCCTATAAATATTAACTTATCATTATACGTGCTCGACACATGTCATGGAGCATATGAGTAAAGACCCTAGGAAGATGCATGCTTGTTGGCATGATACACATGTTGCGATGCTTCTCGATGCGGCGAAGATCTTTTAGGACCATCGCGATGATTTAAGGGTCAGTTCTTTAATGTTTTACTCTTTGTTGTTAATTTTTTTAGGCAACTTGTTTCACTGTTACATCTAGTTTGCTTAGCTATTTGTGTTGAATTGATGGAAGAAGTATGGGTATGTCAAATGTTAGAATTGGATGCATGATACATTTTTTATTGTGTAGTCAATGGATTTGTTGACGTACACAGGATGTTAATGTATGTAATCTTGTGTTTTTGTAGTTAAGCATTATGATGTGGTTTATTTGATCCATGGAAACTGTGGAAGTAGTTGGTAGTGTGAAGTCGAAGAATGAAGGTTGAAGAACTTCAAGAATAAGAGTTCTCTTATGTGTTGGTTTTTGTGTTGAAGGAGTTATATTGTATTTTCCTCAATTGAGATTCTTGTACTCTTTATTCATATAGTGGATTTATTCGGAGTTTGGCCCGTGGTTTTTTCCCTCTGATTTGAAGGGTTTTCCACGTTAAATCTTGTGTTCTTTGTGGTGTGATTGATTTGGTGCATTGTTCGTGGCTTAGTGGATTTTATTCATCCGTTTCTCAAGTTGAAGGGGTTACTTTCTTGTTGAGTAACCCCAACAAGTGGTATCAGAGCCAGGTTAGTTCGTGTTCCGGGAATCTTTGTGGGAATCAAGATGGTGGATGATGATGATAAATCAAGCAATATGGTCAAGTTGACGGCTTCAAATTATTCAATTTGGCAACCGATGATGGAAGATCATCTTTATTGCAAGGATTTATTTGATCCAATTGAATTTGGACAAAACAAGCCATTGGAGGAAGTTGCACCGAAAAACTGCTGGGACTATTCGAAAGTGGATCGATCTCAGTATTTATCACCATGTCAGCAAAGAGGTTGATGCACATGAGTTGTGGAGAAAATTGCAGAATATGTGTGAGAGGAAGGGGGCTCAGAACAAGGCTTCTCTAATTAGAAGGCTTGCTAATATGAAGTACAAAGATGGGCGGTCGATGATAAAACATTTGAATGATTTCGAAGCATTGATCAATCAATTAAGTGTTATGAAGATTGTGCTTGAGGATGAGTTACAAGCACTTTTACTCTTGAGCTCGCTGCAAGAAAGCTGGGAAACCTTGGTGGTGTCTCTAAATAATTCTGCTCCAGGCGGTGTCTTGTCTTCATCCATAGTGTGGGATAGTCTCTTTGACGAGGAGACTAGGAGAAAGGATAAAGGCATTGAAACTTCACAAGCTCTTGTTACTACTACAGAACATAGAGGCGAAGTCGATCAGAGGTCCGAGAGGGGCGGAGTAAAACTGGAGGCAAGTCTCAAGGAAAAGGAAAATTCTCTTGTTATCATTGTGGCAAGGAATGACACATAAAGAAAAATTGTAGAGTGTGGAAAAGAGAACAGAATGATGAGAAAAAACAAAATAAAGCGAATGATCAGAATACTACGGCTACTATATCAGATGCAATTGAAGACTTGGTTGTGCTTTCTTTAGTTGAGGATCAAGGTCATGTCACTAATACAGATAGTGAATGGGTTGTTGATTCCGCAGCATCCTTCCATGCTACTCCGAGGAAGGATTTCTTCTTTGTTTATCGACCAGGGAATTTTAGTGAGGCAAAGATGGGGAACAGCAGTTTTGCAGATATAGTTGGCATTGGAGATGTCTTTGTGCAGACAAATATGGGTTGCATGGTAATTCTGAAAGATGTGCGACATGTTCCGGATCTGCGTCTGAATTTGTTTTCTACTCATGTTTTGGACCTAGATGGTTACTACAACATCTTTGGGGGCAAGGAGTGGAAACTCACCAAAGGCTCAATTGTTGTTTCTAGAGGAAAATTGAGCTATACACTTGACAAGACTCAATTGAAGACCGTCAGAGGTGACCTGACGCAATTGAAGATGATTCTTCACCAGATCTGTGGCATAGGCGGCTAAGTCACTTGAGTGAGAAAGGGTTGCAGGTGTTGGCAAAGAAGTCTCACATTCCCTTTGCCAAAAGTAAATATTTGAACCCTTGTGATGATTGCTTATTTGGTAAGCAACATAGAGTTTTTTTTCTTCATCATCTGAAAGAAAAAGAAATTTACTTGAGTTAGTACACTCTGATGTTTGTGGTCCCATTGATGTGGAAACTATGGGAGGTGGCAGATACTTTGTTACTTTTATTGATGATGTTTCACAGAAGGTTTGGGTGTTTGTGTTGAGAACAAAATGTCAGGTTCTTGAGTACCTCAAGAAGTTTCATATGTTGGTGGAACGAGAAAAAGGCGTATCTCTGAAGTGCCTTCGTAGTGATAACGGGGGAGAATACACTTCAAAGGAGTTCGAGAATTATTGCTCAGAACATGGAATCAAACATGAGAAGGTTGTTCCGAGTACTCCTCAACATAATGGTGTTGCTGAAAGAACAAACAAAACCATCCTTGATAAAGTCAGATGCATGTTAAAAATGGCTAAGTTGCCCAAGTCGTTTTGGGGTGAGGCTCTCAGGACTGCTTGCTACTTGATGAATCGCTCTCCTTCAGCACCATTGGAGTTTGATGTTCCAGAGAGAGTTTGGTTTGGGAAAGATGTTACTTACTCTCACTTGAAGGTGTTTGGATGCAAGGCATTTATGCATGTGCCAAAGGAGCAGAGACATAAACTTGATGATAGAACTGTTCCGTGTATCCTTTTGGGATTTGGAGATGCAGAGTTTGGTTATAGGTTATGGGATCCAGAGAAGAAAAAGATTGTCAGGTCCAGGGATGTGGCCTTTCATGAATATGAGACCATAGCAGATTTGAAGACATCAAAGAAAATCATAGTTGATGATGATGATGTTTCTGGATTGGAGTCTTCTTCCATTACTGATGCCACATATGAGGGAGACTCATTTGAAGAACATGGGGTAGATGTGCCAGAACCAGTTGATGATTCTGAGCAGGGGGAGCAAACTCCTCCACCAACAGCTTTAGTTGAACCTTCACTTAGAAGGTTTGAGAGAGGGTTTCTTCCTTCTACTAGGTACCCTAGTTATAATTATGTTACAATTACAGAAGAGGGGGAGCCAGAGAGCTTCCAAGGAGTTCAGACTCACAAAGACAAAACTCAATGGATGAAAGTAATGCAGGAGGAGATGAGTCTGAAGAAGATTCACACTGATAAGAATCCAGCTGATATGTTGACGAAGGTGGTGACTCGTGAGAAGCATCAGTCCTGCACCAAGTTGGTGGGGCTGAGTTGTTATTGAGCATCAAATATGATTGAGATCTCCCCATGTGTTGGAGGGGGAGATTGCTGGTTTTTGTGTGGGCCACGCACACACAAAAAATAGAAAGTCCAACACGAAAAGCAACTAATTGGTTGTGGAATAGGAATCTTGGAGAGAGAAATTAGGAAATTTGGTGTCAATTACAATTGTAAGTCTTGACATAAATTTAGGATTTTCCCTTTTTCATGAAGATTGAAGGTTGATGAACTTCAAGAATAAGACTGATCAAATAAGAGTTTATCGTGTTGGTTATGGTGGGCAATGTTAGATGTCTCATGAAGATGATGTTTAGGATTTTTCCATTTTCATGTTTATTTAGACTTTAATTGAGATGTTGTTTTTTATAGGAAACTGATCATCTACCCAATACATATTGTAGCAGTACACTGTTGCTTCTGGTGGGCAAAAGTTGCAGAATTCCATCTGCAATGCCAATGCCATGGGAAAAGTGAAAATGTTAGTCTCTGACGACTCTGAGTATAAGGCAACGACAAAGGTTGTGAGGAACCGGAATTCATCTCGAACACCTGAGTCGGGTGGATTTGTTCTCTGGCAGATTAAAATGCCAAGTTTAATGCATTTTGCAGTAATTTGAAGAAGTCTTATCACGTTTCTTTCTTTTTATTAGTGTCTTTTTCCATTGTAGACAATTAGATTGGGCGCTTACTACGTTCAATGATTTAAGATTTTGTAATATTTAGTTTGAAAATTGAATCATTAACTTTATAATTATTATATTTTCATTTAGAAATGGAAATAAATAATTTTGGGCATTCAACTATTAATTTATTTAAAAAAAATAAAAGCATTTGAATGTAAGTCTATGAATATATTGTGGTGGTACCCAACCTCTATCAAATCGCTGGAATTCATATTAGTTTGGAACCCTCATCTTACCACCTTTAGATTAGATAACGACTTAATAGATGACACTTTTCGTGGAGGTTAAAACCCCTATGAAAGGTCTCTTATAGAGGTTTAAAACCTCTATTAAAAACTGATTTGTTCTAGCAAGTTTTACATATTAAGGCATCTTCAGTTCATTTTTGCCAACTTACGAGCTAGTTTTTTTAGAGGTAGAGATAACTCCTTGAAGTTAACCCATAATGTAAGTTCATATTTCATGTTTGGTTTAATTTTGAATTCACATGGAAGTTGCAATTTTTAAAAATAGTAAAACATGAGAATTGACATAAAACCTTTCAAACATATTTTTAAGATGAAAAAGAATACATTATTATTTTCGTCACATGCATTATTATTTATTTATTCATAAATGTATTTGAGTTATTCTAAATAAATACTTTTAGGGTTAAAAAAGAATAAAACGTATTAAAGGCAATCAATGAACCAACACAAGACTGCATTAGTGGGGATTAACGAGGGGCAATTTTGTCAATATTCTCCATGGAGATAACTCCTTTAGGGGTAGGGGAATTATCTCACACCCTTGGGTTTGTGTGATGGCCCCAACTACTAAACAAGGCACCACCGGCCTAATCCCGTAATCAAGTCTTAATCTAAATCACCTAAGACTGAATTAAGTATTAGTCAGCCTTTCGTCCCTATTTCCTCCAAATCTCCATGTATTGTTATATTATCACATTGACAGGTAATTCAAATGTTAAGCGGAAGCATTGGTAATTCAAATATTAAGCGAAAGCATTAATTCTCCAAAACATTCCTAAGTGTGGAAAACCAGGAAAAGACAGCATCACATGCATGTATAGATATGAAACTATTCACTCAACCCAATGTACAACCCAAAATGACATAATTAATAATAATAGAACAAAAGTCGAGACGTACAAAATGAGTGAGGAGAGTCGCCGAACTGCTTAGAGGAAGTCGTCGATCTTCTCATTCCCCGATTTATTGCTGCTCGATGGACCTACACCCACCGTCACAAACTAGACGGTGAGTATAGTGATATTTAAGTACTAACTGGAGAGTTCTATGTCACATTTCCAAAATAAACGAATGTTATTTAAAAGCATAAAGTAGCGAAACAAATTGTTGAAACAAGAAATGCAAGTAAATACCAGAGTTAAAGATGTAGAGATAGACACAGGCTAAGTCGAGATTATCTATGTCCGGTCGGCGGTGAGACCTATCACTTATCTTTTTCCACTACGATATGGAGCAACGCTAACATATCTCACGTAAATAGCGGAGCTGCGCTCTACGCTTTCCAACATAAATCTCATGCTTGCCTACCACTCCAAGTCTCATACCTCGTGTGCCGCGCTAGTCTAGTGGTGAGTGTCGGAACCCCGGTAGACCCGTGTCCTCGTGAACCGCGCATCTCTCGTGCGGCGGACACTAGATAGTCCCTACTTTATTTTCAAAGATAAATAAATTTCAAAATTCTAGGATACCAAGATAAGTTTGGCTACAAAGCCCAAAGGAAATTGAAGACAAGTCCACTTAAATCCACATTATTCCATTAGCATGCTTTTTATCAATTTTGTTCAAGAATGACATCAAGCGTAGGAATCAGAGGTAATGAAACAATTCACAAGGCATCATGTCACAATATGCAATCATGCATAGACACAAGAAGAACATGATGGGAGAGTTCAAGTATTAATGTCTACCAATAAACCAATAAAGCCATATAAATGAATGAAATGAAATATAAAATTCTCACAGTTGTACTTACGAGTCACACGCTTGTCCTAGTCTATCCGATCCCTCGATAAGTCGAAGTGCGTGCCTAAACGCCGAAGGTCTCCCATTAGTTTCTTACCATGGGATAATATAACATTTTAGACCATTTTGTTTTATTTTCTTCCAATCGGCCCATTTGCCTTTTTCGAGGTAAAACCCTGTATAACATTTCGATCGACTTCCAAATTCTCCACTTTTTATAGAAATATCAAATTTCCATTGACTTGAATCACAAATATATTTTCCTATTTTTCTGGAATTCTCCTGAATTGTTTCATATTTTTAGCTATTTTCCGAAATTTATTTTATTAAAAATCAATTTAATATAATTAAATAATTAAATATATATATATATATTATTTTTTTATTGGGGTGGGTCCGGGTTAACCGACCCGGTCCAATCGGATCCGAGTTGGTATGACCCATTCTCGTTGGGTCAAGGTCCGGCCCGGCCCACCCGAGCCCAGGTCGGCCCAACCCGACTCACACCCATCTTCTTCCTCACGCGAAATAGAGCTTCGGCTCTGTGAAGCTCTGTTTCATTTTTTTTATTCTCTTGAGGTGTTGGGGTTGGCTCCTAACTCCAACCCCAACTAGTTTTGATGGCAGGGGAGACACCCCTGCCATCTCCCCCCACACCTCTCTCGACCATGAAGGCCGAACCTCCATGGCTACCAACTGCAACAACAATAGCCGGAACACAACAACGACGATAGCACAAACAACAACGCCAAAGCAACTCAACTCACCTTGCGATCTCGTTCTCTCTCTCCTAGTCTCTCTCTCTCTCCGGGTCTCTCTCATTCTTCTTCCTCTCGGCTGTGCTTTTCTTTTTCTCCTCTTCCACCCCACCGAGAGATCAAAAGAGATAGAATGAGATAAGGTTGGACTTTAGGGGTGTATTGACTTATATATATACATACATATATATATATATATATATATATATATTTTAGGTGCTTGAATGTGAGCCACTCATTTTTTTATTTTATTTTTTAAATTTGATTTAACTAATTACACTTACCCTACGAGCTGCTGCCTCGAGCCCACGTTAGCACGTAATACGAGGCGCATCCACACTCATTTCAGTATCTGCATACCCGTAAATAACTTAGTAGTCTACACATATACAGTACACTAGACATACAACACAACAAATATAACATCTACATCAGCCACCGTGCCTCAGTAGTGACATATATCTCGCTGCGGGTCCCATGTCACGGGTCATTTTGTCCTGATTAACGAAGTAAATGTGTATTAGTTATTTGGGTCGTGACAGTATGAGTTGAGAGATAACTTACAGGGAAGTTGGGTAACCAAATAAGATTAGATTGAATTCCCCTATAAGTTATTTCCAAGGAATTAACTCCTCCCCGAACCAAACAAGGTTTAAGTCAAAAAAGAAATGACTAATTTTTTTTTTGTTATGAACGTAACTACGACAATATCAGATAATCAATTTGGCTTCATGTCTAGGAGTTCAACTATGGAGGTGATTTTTTTGTAAGAATATTGTTGAAAAATATAGAGAAAAGAAAAAAAATCTCCATATGGTATTTGTAGATTTAGAAAAAGCATTTGATAGGGTTCCTAAAGAAGTTCTTTGGTGGGTTCTAGAAAGAAAATGAGTACATGCTAAATACATAGATACTATTAAGGATATGTATGATGGAGTAGTATCGAGTATAAAGACATTTAGATGAGCTACAAAAGAATTTATCATTACGATAGGACTACATTAAGGGATCGCCTTTAAGCTCATATCTCTTTACTTTAGTTATGGACGAACTAACTAGGCGTATTCAAGGGGATATACTATTGTGTATGTTACTTGCAGATGATATTGTCTTAATGGATGAAATAATAGATGAGTGAATATGAAATTAGAACTTTGGAGAAATAAGTTAAAATATAAAGGCTTTAAGTTGAGTAGGACGAAGGCCGAATACATACACTGTGAGTTTAGAAATACTAGACATCAAGATGATGGAGTGGTAAAATTATGGGAGGTAGAAGTTCTTAAGGTGAATCATTTTAGATACCTAGGATCAATCATATAAAATGATGGTAATATTGAGAATGATAACACATAAAGAATTCAAGTTGGATGGAAGAAATGATGAAGTGCAACAAAGGTGATTTATGATCGAAATGTTCCTACTAAGTTGAAAGAAAAATTTTATAGGAGCGCAATTAGGCCAACTATTCTCTATGGAAGTGAATGTTGGGCGGTAAAGCAACAACAATTACATAAAATGAACGTAGCAGAAATGAGGATGTTTAGGTGGATGTGTGGTAAAACTCGTAAAGATAGAATAAAAAATATATAAACTCAAAGACAAGTAGGAGTAGAACCAATTGACACAAAGATTAAGGAAGAGCGGTTGTGTTGGTTTGGTCACCTACAAAGACGACCTACAAATGCCCCACTAGAAAACTTGACTCAATAGATAACTGTAGGAATACGACGAGGTAAGGGTAGATCAAAGTTAACATGGGACGTATTAATTAAGAGTGATTTGAATGGTTTAGAAAGCTTACCATCAATTGCACTTAATTGAGCACAATGGAAGAGTTTGAACCATGTAGCCGACCCCAATTAATTTAAAACTGAGGTTATGTTGTTATTGTTGTCGTTAACGTAACTAATATTTTGTATATAATAGATTGACTTATTGACTTCTAGATAGAGTATTTTATGCCATTTAACATGTACTACTGTAGTATAGGCTAATGACAGTCCATGTTAAATGGCATAAAATACGCTATCTAGCGCTACGCTATCTAGCGCTAGAATGGACTGTCATTAGCCTATACTACAGTGGCGGAACTTGTAGTATATGTTAAATGGCATAAAATACGCTATCTAGCGCGTTTTCTACAACATTGAACAATGGTTTATATCGATTAATAATTATTAACGAAGTACAATGTTCATTATTTTAACAAACAAAACTGACCTTAAAACAAAACTGTATAATTATTTCAAAATTTATTATAAAGTTGATACGAATTAATAAAACATGGAAAGCTCAATATCAATATCTTTTTATGCTTTACAGACACCACATTAATTAGTTACAAAAAATATATTTCAAAAGAGTAAGAAGACTCGAACTTATAACCTTTAGAAAGTTCAAGTGAATGATTAGTAGTTTTAACCCACAACAAGACTATGGATGATTGATTTTCATTTCAATTTTGTTTCTTACAGGATCGATCATCTAGTTTTTTTAGATTATTGAGATTGTCTAAATTGTCTCGACCCCTCCTAATTAATGTCCGACTAATCTCACAGAATTAAAAGGCGCCCCTACCTCACCAACTCAGAGGTCGAAAGAAAAATAGTGTAGTTGTTCTAAATCGAACCCATTACATCTACCTTAATCAAAATATTAAATCCCTTTTTGAAATCACTGCATCATTTTTTTTTTGGTGGCGAGTTCATCCACTTTAAACAATAATATTTTGATAGGAATCACTTTTTTTTTTTTTGATAAGATGGGAACCGCTGTTCAGAGAAAAAAAGAAGATAGGAACCACCTTATATAATATATATTTGCAGTTTTTTTTTCTAATAAAATAAATATATTTGGAGTTGGATGGTGGTCCAACTCGCGCGCAATTAATGCTCGTAGATGCGAGTGAGTAAATGAATCAGCAAACGTTAAGTAATTAAAATCATGTAGTAGATCCTACAAAACTTAGGTCACCGTTTGTTTGCCATGGAGTATAGTTTATATTCCCATTGCTACTTGCTAAGTTACAAAGTCAACGTTGCCTTCCCCACCTAGTTAGCTCCATGTACAAAATTCAAAATTGAAGCCTTGCTCGTGCTTTATGATTACTTCGTACTATTCACTCAAAATATACCCCACCCAATACACCTCGTAAAGTAGAAAGATTCAAAAATATGATTTTTAAGAGGATTAAGTGAACAACTAAATTAAATGCACTACATAGATCCAACTAATTATTTTAACATCAACGAACCCCATAAGATAAAATAATATTTTAAAAGTTAAGAGCCTCCAACTTATAACCTTAAAGAGGTCCAAGCAAATAAGGAGTAGGTCAAAATTTTCACTGCACCAAAATAATGATTGGTTACGAGTTAATCTTTCTTTTTTTTTATAACTAGAGTAGAACCTTACACCTTCCAAAATTTTGCTTTTTGGCAAGTGTGATTTTTTTCAATACTAAACAGGGCTTCAATTATTCACATTAAGTTGTAATGATACAGTTACACCCTTATATATAAGTGATCTCATAATTGTAACTAATCTTCTAACTAACCAACTAATTACTCAGCTAAGCTTGATTAAAGACCACGCTAAATTGTCACACACATGTCGTGACTATACATCACTAGTAACACCTCTAGATATACAGTACATATCACTAGAATCATCCATACTACATAATCCCCCATCAAGATGGAGCTAAGTGCCAGTCACAAGCTCATCTTGAACAACAAATGTGTGACGGCCCCAATTTCCCATAAATTGGACCCCGCCCGGCCTAAGCCCACGTGGACCCCCGAGCCAGTCTCGCAAGGTCAACGAGAGCCTAGTCAGCTTTCAAATCCATCATTATCAGTACATTCAACATTTTACTCAACAACCGAGCAAGTGCGCATTTCGAGGCATCAACTCGCCTCATTTCAAAATCTCAATACTCGTGCTACACGCATCACGAGGCATACCCAATGTACATTTTAAACCCACATAAAATTACTATCTCGGTCCCACGTCGGCACGCGACTCTAAGCGCATTCCCGTTCGTGTTTTGACTCCCGAATTCTTCGCGTATACATTTCTCAACAATTAGCATCTCCACTCGAGATTCGGACATACGCATTTCGATAAGTGGATCCCACGAACGACCCTGACCTGCTACGTGGCACAAGTCAAATTTTCGGGCCATTACAAAATGATGAAAAACTGGAACAGATTAGGACTTAGTAAAAAGATTAGTTGATTATTGGGAAAAGGAGACAAACTGGGAAGAAACAAAGGCCTTCTTGTACTAATCTCGAACCAAGTGACAATCAATGTCAAGGTGCTTGGTACACTCATGAAAAATATGATTCTTAGTGATATGTAACACAACTGATTATCACATTAAAGAGTGATGAGAAAATGAACATAAATCTTCAAATCAGCAAGCATATACGCAATCCACTATAATTCAAAAACAGTGTCGAAAAGAGAACGATATTCAGTTTCGGTAGAGGACTTAGAAATTGTGGACTGTTTCTTAGTCTTCCAAGAAATCAAATAAGAGCCAAAGAAAACACAGAAACCAGTTAGAGAACGACGTGAAAAAGGACATGCTGCCCAATCTGCATAACAAAAAGCAAAAATAGAGACATCATGTTGAATAGGATAGAATAAACCCTTATAGGGTATATGCTTATGATATCGAAGAATATGGCTGGCATAATGCCAATGCTGGTCAGTAGGGGCTTGAACAAACTGGCTCAACTGTTGAGTGGCATAACTAACGTCAGGTCTTCTAAAACCTAAGTACAACAATCTCCCAATGAGCCTTCTATACTGATCATGATCAGATAGAAGGGGAGAAGAGGAATCATGAAATCTACAGTCCTTAGGCAAAGGAGTAGCTGAAGGCTTACAATTAAACAACCTAACATCACTGAGAAGATAAAGAACATACTTCCTTTGATTGATATAAAGACCTGAAGTAGACCTGATCAACTCCAAGCCAAGAAAATAACGAGCTTGGCCCAAATCCTTGATGGTAAGATTTTGATGAAGAAACTATTTAACAGACTGAATACATGGTAAAGAAGTCCTAGTGAGAAACACATCATCAACATATACCAGAAAAACAAGAAAATTAACACCTCAAGACAAATTAAAAAGACAAGGATCATGAGCTGATTGGTGAAAACCAAACAACTGAAACTGGGAAGTAAATTCATGATTCCATTGCTTTGAACCTTGCTTCGAACCATAAAGGGACTTCTTGAGTTTACAAACTTGATTGGGTAATGTAAAGGAATACCCATCAGGAGGTTTAAGATATAAATACTCAGTGATAAAACCATGTAAAAAGGAATTATTTACATCCAACTGATAAAGAGACAAATCATAGGAGGTAGCCAAGGCTAAAACTAATCTGACAGTAACAATTTTAGCCACTATAGAGAAATTATCAGTATAATTAACACTTTAATTTGATGAAAGCCCTTAGCAACCGTTCTAGCCTTATACTATCAAGAGACCTATCTAGATTCAACTTCATTTTGTACACCCACTTAGAACCAATGGCCTCTTTATTAGAGGGAGGACTGGCCAGTTCCTAAGTGTCATTAGTTTCCAAAGCTTGAAGTTTAGCTTGCATGGCAGAAAGCCAATGAGGGTCCAACTTAGCTTGTGCATAAGAGGTAGGCTCTTTAATAGTAGAAACAACAGCAAAAAATGATTTATATTGATCAGTCATGGAGGGAGAAACCATATAGGGAAAAGAAGATGGGCTATTAGAAGATGGAGAAGAAATAGGCTTTAAAAAATCAGTATTAGTATAGCTGACTGAGTAAGTAACAAAGTCATTCAGCCACTTTGGTTTTTGAATATTGTGTTGGCTCTTTCTTTGAGGCAAACTAGGAAGAGTAGGTACAATAGGGTGATCGAAAAAAAATAAATGATTATAAATATCGAGTTGATCAAACACAGTTGGTTGATCAGACAAAGCTGGAGGACCAGGCAAGATAGGAGAGAAAGTAGAAGAATAAGGTGAAAAGAAAAAGAACTGGGATAAGAAAAGTCCTCAGCACGAATAAGAAGAACGGAAGAAGAATGAGAAGAATGAGACAAAAGTTTAAAAGGAAAATTATTTTCAAAGAAAACACATCTCGAGAAACAAAAATATAACTAGTAAGAATATTATAAAGTCGATAAGCCTTTTGGCTTGGAGCATAACTAAGAAAAATAGATTTTGATGCTCTAAGATCCAACTTATCTTTATGAGGAAGATTATTTGATGCAAAACGCAAATAGCCAAAAGACTTAAGAGAAGAATAGTTAGGAACCTTATTAAAAAAGACTTGAAAATGAGATTTTCAAGCCAAAACAGAAGCAAAAAGCATGTTAATGAGATAAGTAGAGGTAAGAACAACATCACCCCAAAAAATTTGGCAACCCAGATTGGAAAATAAGTGCCCTGGTTACCTGAAGTAAATGAAGATGTTTTCTTTCAACCACCCCATTTTGTTGTGAAGTGTAAAGAGTAGTCTTTTGATGAACCATTCCCAATTGTGAAAGTAAAGAAGAAAAAGTGTGATTTACAAATTCAGATCCATTGTCAGTTCGAATATGTTGAATAGATGAATGAAATTGTGTGTGAACCAAATGTAAAAAAATCTCAAGTACTTTAGTTGTAGTAGATTTACACATTAGTAAATAAAACCCATATAAATCTACTAAAATCATCAACATTGACGAGAAAATAATGAGCACCCTGTAAAGAAGCTTCCTTATAGGGTATAGGGACCCCATAAATCCATATGTAAAAGTTCAAAAGGAGCTAGTGATTTTATATAACTCAAAAGAAAAGAGAGTCTACATCGTTTAGAAAATTGACAAACATCATAAGGAGTATCAATTGAATGTGACAAAGAATAAAAAATGACATTATTAAGATGTTTGAGTACAGTATTAAAAGGATGTCCCAACCTAGTATATATACCAAGAAAATTGATTCTAGCTTGGTTACAATAAGCTAGCTCATTTATTGTATTTTCAAGAACACAAGCAAAAAAATGAATAACCTCAGTGTTGAATGTCTTTGATCAAGAATGTAAAGCCCTGCTAACACCTTGCCAACTGCAAGAACTTGAGAAGAATCAAGGTCCTGTAGAACACAAAATGTAGGATGAAAAACAAATTTAACATTGGTAGAATGTGTAAGTTTATTGACTGATAAAATGTTATATTTAAATGAGGATAGGTGTAAGCAAGAATGTAAGGTAAGGTTGGGAGTTAAAATAACATCACCAACACAAGTAACTTGGCTAATAAAACCATCTGGTAAATAAACTGGTGTAGGTTTAAGTAGGGTAACAAGGTTAACCATCATAGAAAAATCAGTGCACATATGATTTGAGGCTCTTGTGTCTACAATCCAATAATCATTACCAATTATGACTTTTGAGAAATAAGCATGTGAGAGAATAGTACCTTCGAAGTCTGGAACATAGGCCAAATTAACATGAGAAGAAGGGCTACCAGCAGCTATTTGCTTCCCTTTCATGTATTTTTCAATGCCCCGTTGTATCATATTGGCCATGTTCAACTGAATTGTTTATAATTGCTGCTGAGTAGATTCATTAGTATAATCCATAGGTGATTCAAAAAGATTGGCATAAGATTTAGAAAGATCCACTCCAGATTTCTTGTCTCCAATCTTATCACCAATTGTTTTTACCAAATCTTTCACCAAATTTCTTGTACCATTCAGGAGTTCCATGCAGTTTGAAACAACTTTCCTTAGTATGCCTTTTCTTTTTGCATAAATCATAATACAATTCATCCTTATTCACAAACCTCTTGAAATGTCCTTTTATGATTCCCTTAGTTCTAGAATTTTGAGAATTCTGAACAAACATAGCATTCTCTAAGTAAGGTGCAAACATGACATTCACTTCCTTTTATTTTTCAACCCTCAGAATCATTGAATAAGCCTTGTTAATGCTTGGAAGTGGATCTAATACAAGAATTTGATTCCTTATATGATCATATATGTCATTAATATCAATAACTGCATCAATTTATCAATTGATTCTAGTTCCATTAAAGTGTTCAAAGCCTCACAACCAAACATAGGTTTAGGTGTCATACAAGCAATTTCATCCCATAACTTCTTGAGTTTGGTATGATAGCTTGAAACTGACAAATCTCCTTTAGAGATTGAACAAATATCCTTCTCTAGCTGATATAAGAAAGGTCCATTACATTCACTAAAATGCTCTTGCAATTCATTCCACAATGCAAAAACACTTGAAGATTAAAGAAAAACATTGAAAATCTCTTTACAAATTGAATTCAAAATCCATGAAGTGACCATGTAATCAACTCTCGGCCATTTCTCAAGCAATGGATCAAATTCTAAAGGTTTCATGTGTTTTTCATCAATAAATCCTAATTTCATTTTCGACTCTAATCTAAGAAAGATAATTTTTACCAGTTAAAGTGTTGGACACTAAAATCAATCCTGGATTATCTGAATTCAACAAGTGAAATGGTTCTTCATTAATAGAACCGACTCCAGTACCTCCATTAACAGGATCAGCTTGAACACCTCCATTGATAGATTCAGCTCAAACACATCCATTGACAGAACCAACTATATCACCTCCATTAATAGAACTAGCACCACCACCTCCATGAACGCCATTGCCTTTAATGACGCCATTACTAATTTTCATTCCTTCAAAAATGTGTGTACTCATTGTGATTCACAGATCACTAAGAAACACAAACCAAATCAAGGATTCAAATCAAACAAACTGATCTATTTCACTCAAAAATCAAGATCAGAAATTCATAAATCAAGAAATTAGGTTACAGAATTCTGATACCATGATCTCTTTCAATACTAAATAGGGCTTCGATTATTCACATTAAGTTGTAATAATACAATTACACCCTTATATATACAATAATCTCTTAATTGTAACTAATTGAGCAACTAATCTTCTAACTAACTAACTAATTTCTCAGCTATGCTTGATTAGAGACCACACTAAACCGTCACACACATGTCGTGACTGTACATCACTAGTAACACCTCTAGATGCATAATACTTATCACTAGAACCATCCATAATACATTAAAGTGATGACTTCTTTATCTCTATGGGTTAATCATTGAATTATGGATGTCAATTTTTTGTCCAACCTGCTGATTCAATATTATCCGACCCTAAAAAAGTTTGAACAATAATTTTTAAAATATGAGCCAAGTTTGGGCAAGGTTATGATGTCCGAATCAAAATCCGAACTGAGTCTGGAAAAGACCATTTAAGTACCGGACCCAACCTAAATTTCAAAAGATACCTATTTTATTTTAAAAATATGTTGCCATACACTGTATAACTCATAAAAAACAATAATAAAAATATTAGACTACATAACATGTATAGAGATTTACTATATTAATCTCAAGACTTACCTAGATTGCTTGAGATAACATTATTTGTTTTGCCTTTCCACACTTATCCAAATTTAAAAGTGGGCTAGGTCTATATAGCGAATATGCTTGATTATATCAAGGGCAGCTTAGATTTGACCCGTTTAGACTCGAAAAATTGACACCTCTAATTGGAATGAATAGAAAAGTATTTTTATTTCTCACACATAAAACGAAAACTATTATTTTTTCAAGGAACCATTTTTAATTAATAGACCAAATTGGTTAAAATATCCTAATTTTTCGCAACTTTAGTTATTATATCCCAAGTAATCTTTTGAGATTTGTTATTATACCTAAACCTTTCTAAATTGTTAAATTAGTATGCTAAATCACTTTTGAAATCTAAATGTGATAATGCGACACTTACAATAATGAGTTTAAATCATAAAATTAATACTAATTTTGATAAACAATGAGTGATTAACTGATTTATTAAATTCTTATTAAGGTAACACCTTATTAAATTTTAATTTAAAAATTAATTTGAGATACAAATTGAATAATTTAGCAAATCTCAAGTTATAATATAATAATAAAAATTGTAAAAAGTTAGAGTATTTTAACCCATTAAGCCTTTGGAATAAGCTTTTATTGCACTCACTTCCTATGCCAAACAGGTGCTAAGCGGAACTGTCTTCTTGTGCTCACAGTCGAGCGAAATTGCGGTGCGTGTAAACGCGTTTTCAACACTCAGAGTCGGTGGGGTTGTTTGGTGTCATGAAATGGCGCATGCCGATGCTAATCGAGGAGGGTCAATTGTCAAAGGCGGCACATTATCTTACTTTTAATTCTCACTACTTTTTCGCCTCCATAAATGTGTTCACTACTCTTCCCACCTGTAGTACTTCACTGAGCTCACCCACAATTCCATTCTAGTACTACTGAACCAAAGATCTCACCAAATTGATTCGATTTTTGGGTTGTCTCTGTTTCAGTGATGTCGCGCCCGCTTCACCGCGGTGGGTTTGCTGGAAAAACTCAGTCCAAACAAAGGGAAGCACTGGACAGAACTAATTCTAGCCATGAAAGCTCAGTTTCGTCACCCTTAACTTTCGTGATTAATTCAATGTTTTGTGACAATTCTTCACCAAATTCGTCGAAAATAGTTGATGGGTCGGCGTCGGATCTATTCAACAGTGGTGTTTTTAGGAGTAGAGGGAATTGGGGGGTGGTGTTCGTGAAGATCGGTTTGGTTTTGGTTGTGTTTCTTGCTTTGTTTGGGTCTCTTTGGTGGACTATTTTGATCACAACCTCTTCTAGAGGTCAGATAATTAAAGGGTATAGGAGATTGCAGCAGCAATTGGTGACAGAATTCGCGGACATAGCGGAGCTCTCTGTGGGTTCAGCGAGGTTGAAAGAAGTGGAGTTTTGTGCTCAGGAGTTCGAGAACCTTGTTCCTTGTTTTTTCAATGTGTCTGGGGATCTGGGGTCGGGTGATTCTGATGGGAATTTGTATGAGCGTCAATGCGGGCAGGGTTGGAAACAGAATTGCTTGGTTCCCTTGCCTGCAAATTACAAAATCCCTCTCCGATGGCCTACTGGGAGAGACGTGATTTGGGTTTCCAATGTGAAAATCACTGCCCAGCAAGTGCTTTCATCTGGAAGTTTGACGAAGAGGTGAGTGGAAGGTTTGTGTAACATTTTTGCCATTTTGATTGAAGGTAAGGTGACATGGTGTTGTATATATTTATATTTTTTGGGTGTGAACCACCTAGTATTCGGATTATTTTACTACTTCGAGTTTGCTCTGAGTCATGCACTGTATAAGCGTGGGAGCTCCCAACATAGGTGTTTTCATTCCTAGGACTCGAACTCGAGTTACTAGTTAAGGGAAAAAGGACCTTCTTCCAGTTGTACCAACCAACAGTTGGTAATATGGCTTTGTATTTGATATGGAGGTTTGTGAATTGTTGCAGGATGATGATGTTGGAGGAAGACCAAATATCATTTCGTTCCGATTCGCTTATGTTTGATGGAATTGAAGACTACTCACATCAAATTGCTGAGATGATTGGGCTGAGAAGTGAATCTAGTTTCATTCAGGCTGGTGTAAGTGAAAGTTAGACTTTTTTTTTTTTGCTTGTTTTGTTATTATTATTTTATGATTGTGTATCTTTGATGTGCAGTAGTTGTTAATATTGGACCTTTTATTCTCCTTATCTGTCTTGATTCTTACAGTCCCCCTACAATGCTCTTTTGAGTTGTAGCGAAAGGTGAGAATGTTTTTAACTTTAAAAGCTAGTTTTGTGCTAAGTACTTTTTTAAAGTAAGTTAAAGCACCATGATTGAGTGTTTTTCTTTGGTTTGACATTATTATGGCAAACAGGTTTTAAAGAACTGAGGTAGGTTTTTTTAAAACTTAGCCAAGGACCATGCTTCTTGAAGATTTCTGCTTTGTGCATTTTTGTGGCGCGACTGGTGACTTTCTACTTTATGTAGACAAACTGGTTCTAAGTTTAAAAAGAAAAAGAAAAAAGACAGCTTTGCATTTCCTACTACTCAACCGCACGCACCTTTAGAAGGTCATTTTTTGGTGTTCTACCAATTTCTTAGTTGTGTTTATGCCACAAAATCGTTTATATGATAATTCTGACATTGTTTCTGCGATATGAGGAGATCCTTTTGTTTACGTCTATTTGTGCGTTTGTGCGGCACCGCTATTTTGGGCAAATCTTCATATTGCTTTGATAATTACTGAGAAAACAAGAAATATTGTGATTGGCATTTATTTCAATCTACCTATGAAAAACTGCTTGGGACTTCATTTTGGTACAACTGGACCTAAGAATCTGAATTGGCTAAATAGGTAGGTCTTTTCCTGAATTTGAGATCTTTCCTGTTGTTCAATTTTGGACTTGGTCTGCTTGGAAGTTCCCCTAATTTCCCATCACAAGTGTTTCCTATCCTATGTATTGCAAGCGTGAGAGTATTCTTGATCTTTCAATCCATGCTTCCCTATCAGGGTAAGGAGGAATTTAGTTTGCACTCTCTATTTTGCAGATAAGAACTGTCTTGGATATAGGGTGTGGTTATGGAAGCTTGGGTGCTCATCTCTTCTCAAAGCAATTATTAACAATGTGCATTGCTAGCTATGAAGATTCGGGAAGTCAAGTTCAACTTACTCTTGAAAGAGGCCTTCCCGCAATGATTGCCTCCTTTAATTTGAAGCAGTTACCATATCCATCTGTTTCCTTTGATATGGTGCATTGCGCATGGTGCGGTATAGATTGGGATCAGAAAGGTATGTTCTTATGTTCTTTGTTTGTGTGTCCTTTTTTCGTTTGTTGGGAAAAAACTGCTAAATGAATTTCAGACAATAGCTGTAATTTGCTGCCATTTTCTTGATTAACCTTGGAATTTGGCATCACACAGTTAAACCTGTGTTACCCTTGTGTAACTGCGTTTTTGTTTTGGTTGTTGTTTTAATGTTGGTGACACACTTAACAAATATGTACATGACACTGTCAGATATGGAAAACTTTATATAACTCCTTTAAAATCTCCTTGAAGTCCAAATAATATAAGAAATCTTATAATAATTTATATTTTCAAGAGAATCAAGACTAGATAGATGAGAATGAGAAAATAGATATGTTGAACTGATTGTAGAAATTGGAAATGTACAGTTATTGGTACCCATTAGCCAAATTCCCATGTCTTCCAATTGGAGAATGGGCAAGTTTGAAGAACTCCAGAAAGATTCTCCTACCTGACACTTCAACTTGAGTCTGTGTAACATAAGATAAAACTAGTGACATGCAGTGGGTAAAATCAAATATCGATTGAGATTTTTGACAGATATCGTTTCACACCAATGGCGGAGTCTCAATTTTACGTAATATCCTTTAAGCCTGGTTCAATCTTTTCAATTGGAATTTGTTTAGGATGAGTAATTGGATACAATGGACGTATCTGTTCTGTTACAGAATAAGATTAACTTAAGAATCTTTGAAAGACATATATGTTAGATTTTTTTTTTTTTTTAATGTGGATTCAATGTTGTTCTTAAGGTTTATTGCTTACCTGTATTAATTTATGTTTTTCTTAAAAGGTGTTAAGATTACATGTGTTTACCATCTTTGAAGCCTTACAATGTTTGCCATACAGAATTGCAATTCAGACAAGGGATTATTACGAGGACTATATTCACATAAATGACCTAGAACAAGCTTATCCTTGTATGATCATTATATGAACACAACAAGCTCATCTTATCCTTCTCACGCATTATTTTTTCTTTGGTGGTTTTACATTTGGCGTTGAATTAGTGTTCCTAGGTTATATTTGACGTGCGGTACATTTTATTTTTTTTCTGTTTCAGATCTACTTACATTTTATTTTAAGATTTTTTTTGGAGCCAATTTTTATTGTAAGATTTTATTCCATTTGATATTTATTTATTTAAATTGATAGTATGGTCAATGCCTTTGTATCCTTGATTTCATTTATTGATCGTTCTTTCATCCAATTGCCTTTGACTTTTGTATGTCGGTTAATATATCCGAAAATATGTCACTTCCCTGACCTTTTTTTTGTATCAGATGGAGCCTTTTTGGTGGAAGTTGATAGAGTTTTGAGGCCTGGTGGATACTTTGTGTGGACTTCTCCGATTACTAATACTCGAAAATCACTGAGAAACATAGAGAATCAGAAGAAATGGTCAATTGTTAGCAATGTTGCAAGAAATATGTGCTGGGAAATGTTGTCCCAACAAGATGAAACTGTTGTTTGGAGGAAGACCAGCCGAAAGGATTGTTATGCTTCTATGTAAGGCTACTAAAACATTATTTTGTTTGTTGTCTCTTCTTTCTTTCTTTTTATTACCAGAAACTCAAAATTGCGAGTAGATTATCATGATTCCCTTCTATCCTAAGTTTTGATCTCTATTTGGTGTACTGTGAAATTCTTAGGAAGCCTGGTTCTGGAATATCTATCTGCAGCAAGAAACATGATATTGAATCTTCATATTATCGATCACTTGAACTCTGTAGTGGAGGAACTCACAGTCGCCGATGGATTCCTATTAAAGAACGAAGAACATGGCCATCCAGGGAAAATCTAAACATGAGTGAACTAGATATTTATGGTAATCTTTATGATCATAGCTTCAAATTTCTGCATGGATCATTGGAGTACTATGAGGATGAAATAGTCAAGTCAGCGTACATTGACTGCAGGTCATGATATTTATCTATAGTTACCCTAGTGAAATCTGATTTCATGGTTTCATTTATATAGGTGTTCAACTTGAAGACTTTGTTGACGACTCTATGAGCTGGAAATCAGCTGTTCGTAATTATTGGTCCCTTCTATCACCCCTTATATTCTCAGATCATCCTAAGAGACCTGGGGACGAGGATCCATCCCCTCCTCCTAATATGCTGAGGAATGTGCTGGACATGAATGCTCATTTTGGAGGCTTCAATTCCGCCTTCCTTGAAGCTGGGAAAACTGCATGGGTCATGAATGTGGTCCCTACTAGTGCTCCAAATTACCTTCCTTTAATCCTTGATCGTGGATTTTTTGGTGTCTTACATGACTGGTATGTGCTGCTCTTGTTACTTGTGTTGCCGACTTCCTCAAGACGCATAAATTACGCATGTTTTTTTTTCACTCCAGTCTCCCAGTTTCCAGTAAATTCTTTGTATAATGTGATTTTGATAGAAGTTGATGGTGATCTGTTGCTGCATCATAGAAGTTCAGTCATAATGCAGTAACATGGATGAAATTACCATCCTCTTAATTTTTCTGATGTTGCCTTGCCGCATTATGACTTGTGAAAACTTCTTTGTTAAAAGGAAAATATTTCATTCATTCCCTATGCCAGAAAAGACATGATGGATGTGGCCATGATTAGGATTGGGGTGAGACTCTTATTCCTATATGGAAAATGGACCTAGAATTACATATTCTTTTTCTCTTCTTCCAGTTTATCAAGTTAAGATTTATTAGCTGTATAAGTTATAAGTTATGCATGCTCTGGAGTCAATAATTTCACTGGCTGCAAAATGGTCTAGCATTTTAATAGTGATCTGTCAATTATATATATATATTTCAAATCCTTTTTTTTCTCGTCAGATACAAGTTTTACTTCTATCTCATCATTTTTATGGATTTAAGTTTTTGTTTTAACTGCTACTCTTTGATACAGGTGTGAAGCATTTCCAACATATCCTAGAACTTATGATATGGTGCATGGAGAAGGGCTCCTGTCACTTCAAACAGGTCAACGACCCAGTTGTGCACTTCTTGATCTATTCATAGAGATAGACCGGATCCTTCGACCCGAGGTATTTTATTTTTCGATGTCTCTTCTACAATTTCCCTAGTTAATTTAGGACCGGGGCTATGTTGTTGTTGTGTCTCTTCTGCAATTTTTTTTATATGTAAAAATTCTATTTAATTATTGCTGAAAATAATCAAACTGTTTATTTGTTCTTGAAATTTAGAATTGGTTTCAAAATGAAACTTGATTTAAACACGGTGTACCGATGCTTGCCATAACTTAGCCCCAGTTAGTGTTTTTTTTTTTTTTTTGATTAAAGTCCCCAGTAGTATTTGACAAGAGGATCATCTGTTGACATTCTTTATACGAAGTAGGATGACACCCATGTTCAAAATATAGGGCCTACATTCAGATGCTACGAGAGTGAGCAACTGTACCTTTGTCCACCGTGCATATGTGTGAGTGAACAAAAGTCAAAAGTGCAAAACGTGTTCGTCATGGAAAATTGGGTCATTGCTTGTTATTTTTGTTTAGAAATTGTTTGAAGTTGGGTTGCTGCATTTTTTTCAAGAATACAAGCATCTTCATGTAATCCCCATCTTACATGGAAATAAGGCCTGTCAAGTAAGATAACTATAATACAATAGGGTATTTCTTTCATTCTATGCAAGTCATGGATAATAGGACAAATACTACAGGCTGCTTTTGTTGTGGTTTGCCCAGTCTGTACTTTTTGAAAACTATTACATTTTTGTATGTTGATTTTGAAATATGGGAAAATGGTTTTATGTTTATATGATATTATACATGTAAAGTAGTATTAATTGATTTCTTAATGCTATCATCTGAGAGAGATGATATTGAAAGGAGATTAACAATTTTACATTGAAATGCTCATTTTCTTCTCCTCTTCAAGTCCAACTATCTACTTTTCCAACTATACTTTAGTGTCAAGTAGCTCGATGGCTTTGGGTTGCACTTAGCCAAATGATCTTCCATTGCATCACTTGGGCACTAATTAGAAGTCATAAATGAGTGACAATTGTAAACCAAAAAAAAAAAAAAAGTGGCAATTATGATGGCATTAAGAAAGCAGTTAATACTATAATAATTGCTTTTAAATTTATTCTATATTTCTCGAATAATACTTTAAAGCAAGTGCTTGTAACTTGTTTTGCATTTTCTGGAGGCTTGTAGTTTGAATGTGCTTGAACTATATGCTTCTTATTACCATGTCTTTTTTTAATTAATAGGCTTATCCGCATTCTATCTGTGCAGGGTTGGGTGATTCTTCGTGACACGACTCCCTTGATTGAAACTGCTAGATCTCTTGGAGCAAGACTGAGATGGGATGTGCGAATAGTGGAGATTGAAACTAACAGCATAGAGAAACTCCTCATATGCCAGAAACCTTTATTAAGGAAGCAGTTGAAGTGAAAACAAGTTAAAACAAGTCAGCTCATCAAATTGCATTATTTTTTTTGTTATTCAATGTGTTGATATGCCACGCAAGGTTCAGCTGCCCAAGTGGGAAATTTAAACAAAATAAGTGTCAAATACCAGATACAGGAAAAGTAAATAGAACCATTTCAGGAGATCGTGTAAACAAATTCCTGTGAAACCGTAAGGCGTTCTCAGGGTCTTCCAATGAAGAAAACAAAAGCAGAAAGGAAAGGAAGAGAGGAATGACCAAGGTACATTGATTAAACGTTTCTCTGTTGCTATATTAATGTGAACTTCCATGTGAAAAGATTGACAGAACTACCAAATGATTGCTGTAGCTTGTATTTAAACACTGGGAATGTTATACATGAAAAATTATTTTCTCCTCGGTTGAGTTCCTAATTTGTAGCATTCATGCAGCATGTAGTCAATGCTTGTCTAATATTGTCTCCGGTCGATAATATGAGTTATTTTAGCAAAAATTCTTCCTTTTAAAATTATAATCTAAATATTTATGATTTTTCAATTAAGATTGTTTTAATTTGTGTTTTTTTTTTTTTTCAAAACGTTCAATGTCGACATTTACAATTTTTTTCACAAAAAGATATGTATGTAAATTACACTGTAATTAAGATTAACGCCTTCTCAAAAGGCGTTTGTTTTAATTTGTGTTTTTTTGAATGGAAATCTGTCCCATGCCACGGATTGTACAAAACGACTTATATTATTGACTATATTGGCTCTTTACTTGGAAATCCTCCAAAGAAAGGTAGGAACATCAAATGTACGAAGAACGATTGGACAGATGAGTTGTAGTATGTACGATCGAACGTAACGTTGGACCGACTCCTCATCGCTTTCATCATCTATTCTTTGGAACGTTACGCTCAAGCCAATCGACCTTAAGTTTACAACCTACGATGTCATCTCCACCGGAGTTCGCCCAAGTAGCCTCTCGCAGACGTCGGAGCATACCTTGATAGGTAATCCAATCTGCTGCACTGCACGTCTTGGAGTGTAATCGTGCACTCGCACAATGCATATGAAAAGTATGCGTCTCGGGCGCCATCTCTCTACAAACGCGAATTTGAAAAATGCTACCGGGATATCCCATAGAACCAGCTGGAACGGAGATATGGGATGCATCGTTCGATCAACGACCCCACGTCTTCGACGTACGCGCATTGTTTCGTAAACCTACGAAACAATAATGTATTAAAGTATGTATTTGATACAATATTGTGGTAAAAATGACGCATTAATGTAAATTGGCCTTACCTCGCTCTCTCAGGTTCGCGTCGATCGTGAGTAGATTGGAGTTGCAACATGTGATGGATCTGAAGGACCTGGATCCATTGCAGTACAACTATATAGAAGGTTAGAAAAACAAAATGAGTATTGTACAAAACCATAGCGATAAGTATTTACTAATTTTTAACACAAAAAATCACAACGAAAATTAGTCAAACTCAACATATCTACGACCATAAGTTGTTTCACACATTATACAAAATCGACTAGAGGTCCTCATTTGATGGTTGAGGTCTCCTTGGACAATTTTTTTTGTTGTGTCCCTCTAAACGACAAATGCCACACCGGTTTCTCTCGATAGGGACTCGTTGACGGTCTCTATTGGGACATGTTCTTCTTCTATGTCCTGCTTGATGACATATCCCACATCGCAAAGGTCTTTGGTCGTTAGCCAGATCCATCTCGGTTTGTAAACGCGAACCCTTAGGTCTCCCTCGGCCAACCGAACTTCATTAACTAAACGTTATTAACTAAACCTACTAAGTGCATCACTAAATTAAGTATAATAAGTTAAACAAACATAATTACGTAAACAAACTTAAACAAACTTCATAAATGACTAACCTAAGTTCCACATAGGAAATTAAGTAAAACATATGTAAACTTATTAACAAACATAGCAAATTAAGTTTAACATAGCAAATTAAGTTCAAATAAACATAGCAACTTAAGTTTAACATACGTGATTACTAACTTAACAATCTTAAATTAACTTATAACAAGTAAATTACATTTACTCACTAAAACTCTCCTTGGACAATCTTAAAAAAACTTACTTATACAAACTTGATTAAGTAAGTACACAAAAACACACTACCTTAAGTAACTTAAACAAACATAGGAAATAAATTTTAACATATGTAATTAAGTTATGTGTCCCTCAAAACGATGATCGGTTGTGGACATCTTTAAATTCTTAAAAGATAGGTTGTGGAAAATCTCAACATTGTTTATTGAGATGGCTAAGTGTGACATCTTCGAATTCTTAAAAGATAGGTTGTGGAAAAGGATATCGTCCTAGCAGTTTTGCTCATTCTCGACGGGGGTGGGGTAAAAAGTTCAATTCAAATCCATTGCCCAATACAAAGTTAAACATAGGAAATTAAGTTAAACTAACTTAAACAAACTTCATAAATGACTTACCAAACTTAAACATAGGACATTAAGTTAAACACACGTAATTAACTTATTAACAACCTTAAAATGAACTTATAACAAGTAAAATCCATTTGCTCACTTAACCAAACTTATGACAAACTTAACAAACTTAACAAACTAACTAGACAAAACCAAGCTACCTAAACTAACTTAAACAAACTTCATGAATGACTAACCTAACTTAAACATAGGAAATTAAGTTAAACATACGTAATTAACTTATTAACAAACCTATATTAACTTATATCAAATAAATTACTTTTACTTACTTAACCAAACTTATAACAAACTTAACAAACAAACTACCTCAACTTAAACAAACGTATTTTAATTAAACCAAACATAACAACAAAAACTCCATTCCACAAACTTATACTAACTGAATCAAAGTAACTTAATCATACTTAATTGACTAACAAACTAACTATTTGGTAAACCCACCGCCGCTCTCTCCGCGCCTCCCAGCGCTCCCACCTTCTGTGCTGGCCAAGCGCAAGGTAGCAGTCTGCCTTCTTCTTCTCGCCTCACCTCTGCCGCTCCACTGCTCCCTTGGCTCTAAACGTCGACCTTCCTCCGCCCGCTACGTCCTCCATTTGTGAACGAATACACTCTCCTCGCTTTCCCTTTCCGAGCTCCCCGTCCCCTCCTTATATAGTGTAGAGGATCGATCATGTATGGTCACGGGATTACTAGTAATCCCGTGACCCCTACCTCCCCTACCCCTGTCCCCCCCACTGCATCCCTAGCGAAACCGACGCAAGAGATTCTCTGCGTCGGTTTTCCCGAGAAGAAGAAGAAGAAGAGGCTGGTCTCAAGCGCCTTCTCAAAAGGCGCTATCGGGCGCTCCCAATAACCAAGGCGCCGTTTGTGTCCACGTGGATGCCACGTGGATCCACGTGGATGCCACGTGGATCCACGTGGACACGATTGGATATCTTTGAAACATTGATAGCGCCTTCGGAGAAAGCGCTATCGTGTTTGGGCGCGACGTGGCGCCACGTGGCGCCACGTGGACATTCCGAGAAAGTCGATAGCGCCTTCTCGAAGGCGCTATCATTGTTTCGGACGCCACGTGGCACCAAAAAACTAGGATAGCGCCTTCGGAGGCGCTATCCTAGGCCACGTGATTTTTTTCCAACCGAACTTCATTAACTAAAAAAAAAAAAAAAAAAAAAATTCCCAAAGTCCACATCAGCAATAACGAGAAGGCGTTATTGCTTAGTGTGGCGAAATAAAAAAAAGGCCCCTATTTCCCTCTTTAAAAGTTAAAAATATAGTACTTTTGGAAAAAAATCAGCGTTGTTGTGTATTAGTTTTAGATCAAAGGTATATCTATTTGGTTAAACTGTGCTTCAGTTGAGGAGTTTTTACTTGATTAATACGTTTGGGAGAAAAAATTAGCAAACCAACACACCCACCAAACTATTTCTCAATCTAACACACTGTTGCCACGTAAGCGCCTAATCACCGGACCACGTAAATTTTTTTTTTTTAGTCATCGGAAATCGTGACTCTAAGTCACGTTTTCCATTGTATAAAAAACGTGACCCGGGGGTCGCGTTTTCACTGTGAGTGGAAATCGTGACCTCACATTTCTCAAGCCATTGTATAAAAAATTTAGTCGGATTAAAAAAAAAAAAAATAAAAAATGTCGGCTAGAAAAAAAACAAGGATACAAAAAAAAAAAAAAAAACAACATAACAATCAACATTACATGAACACAAGAAGCCTAAACAAATGAAATCCCCAAACATGTTGATCTTACGAGTTGTATAAATCACATCAACTAATTGGCAAAAAAAAATTAAAAATTCAATAGGATAAAAAAAAAAAAAAAAAAACATGAACATTACATGAACACAAGAAGCATAAACAAACGAAAATCCCCAAACATGTTGATCGACGAGTTGTATAAATCACATCAACTAATTGGCAAAAAACAAAAAATTAAGCCGGATTAAAAAAAAAAAAATAAAGCGTCGGCTAGAAAAAAAACAACCAGGATACAAAAAAAAAAAAAAAAAAACATAACAATCAACATTACATGAACACAAGAAGCCTAAACAAACGAAATCCCCAAACATGTTGATCTTACGAGTTGTATAAATCACATCAACTAATTGGCAAAAAAAAAAAAAAAAAAATTCAATGGGATAAAAAAAAAAAAAAAAAACATAACAACCAACATTACATGAACAAGAAGCATAAACAAACGAAAATCCCCAAACATGTTGATCGACGAGTTGTATAAATCACATCAACTAATTGGCAAAAAAACAAAAAATTCAAGCCGGATTAAAAAAAAAAATAAAACCGTCGGCTAGAAAAAAAACAACCGAGATACAAAAAAAAAAAAAAAAACAACATAACAATCAACATTACATGAACACAAGAAGCCTAAACAAACGAAATCCCCAAACATGTTGATCTTACGAGTTGTATAAATCACATCAACTAATTGGCAAAAAAAAAATAAAATTCAATAGGATAAAAAAAAAAAAAAAAAAAACATAACAACCAACATTACATGAACACTAGAAGGATAAACAAACGAAAATCCCCAAACATGTTGATCTTACGAGTTGTATACACAGATTGAGTTGGGGGTGGGTTGCGGTGCGGATCGGAGTTGAAGATGGAGAGAAGATCTGCACCAATGGAGCCAATCGGGGTTGTGACCTCGGGTTCGGTGGACGGATAGGAAGAGTGGAGTTTGTTCGGTCAGGGGGAGTTGAAGGAAGGAAGAGTTGAGTACGCTTTCTTCGTTGGGGGAGTTGAAGGAAGAGTGAGTTGATTTGGATATGGTGGTGTAATGTTTAGTAGAAATCGTGATCTCGGGTCACGATTTCTTTTCAAGTGAAATCGTGACCCGAGGTCACGACTTCGCTCCATAAAAAATACAAAAATAAAACGTGACCTTAAATCACGTTTTCCTTACACCCCACCACCTCCTACGTGATGTGGCAGTGACGTGGCTAAAAGTGTGTTAGTTATGGAAATATTTTGGTGGGTGTGTTTAGTTGATAAATTTTACACCTAATTGTACTAATCAAGGAAAAAATCCTTCAGTTGAGTATGCCCGGGTAATCATTGCCAAGTACTCATGACTTCTAATCTTAAAGCCTTAAAAATCAGTCTTTTTTTTTTCTTGACCTGCGCTAAGGAAATTGAGTCTAGATATCATTTCTCATAAAGGATTCTAACATGGCTTTTGCTGCTTGCTACCTAGTACTGGGAAAAAACAAATCAATTTCGCTTGGAAGCCGAGGCATTTTAAAATACCTGCAAGTCAATATATCTTTCATTAAAAAAATAAAATAAGCAAGAAAGCAGAACATATGCCCCGGCATAGGGATCTCATGCGCTGAAGAAAATGATTGACATACTTTTGGCACCTATATTTGACATACAATTACTATTAAGGATGCTACATTTTAGTAGTTTAGGTATTTAGGTAGTTGTTATATTTTGGTATTTAAGTAGTATTAAAAAACTTTCTTTATTTTATGCTTTGTTCAGCTCTATAAATAAGAGTACCTTATTGTACTCAACTTGCTCACATTAATACAATTATTAGACTCTTCTTTGAAATCTATCAGTTACTACAGTTTGTAAATTTTACATTGAGATCCATTAGCATGTGTTTTGAAGGGGAGACCTCAAACTGTGCCAAATGCAGGTCTTTAATATGGGTTACTTTTAACTGAGGAGATTAAGCATGATGCTCGAGTTGCGTTAGCTTCAACCACTATAAAGTCCGCGTTTGAGTTCTGGATATAAAATTCATTTAAAATCTTTGAGGAAAGCTTTGACAGCCGCCACCTAATGATCCTACTGAACTTAGTCTAAATTAATCATAACCCATTGCGCTTCAGATCCTGGATGGCTAATTAGACGATGAAAGGAAAAAAAAAAAGGTTACTTAATAGACTAAGGATAATTATTTATTGGGTGACCATTTTTGGCCACCATAAATGGATATCCGGCACAACAAATCAATGCACATTGAAGAGATAACAATAATTGAGTATATATTTTGAGTGTCCAAAGTGAGTCATCCCACTACGGACAGACTAATTACTAGTCCGCTAGTATTAGCATGATGATATTTATTTGTTTCTTTTTCTTTCTTTTTTTTTTTGCGTTTTTGAGAACACTAATGATGTTTAATTAATCAATTTGCTTTGACCTAATATTGTTCCATAATTTTTCCTGCTGGGTTGTGCTCGCTCGTGGTTTACATGGGAATTTCCCGAGAATGTCAATTTTTGTATTGCATTTAAAGTCACACATTGACCCCTCAGCAGTTTTGGTGAAAGACTTGAAAGTCAACACCGATGGGGCCATGTGGCACGCATACAAAGGATATCAGAGGTACGCGGGACTTTTTCACAAAGTAATATGGGTATAATGTTTATCAAATATGAAAGGTTTCTTTAAAATTACAAAATTAATATATAACTCATTTTCAAAAAGATCAATTGATGATTTCATGAGTCCGTGGGATGGGTGAAACTTTGTATGAATAACTCATTTTGAGAACGAGTAATTTATACAAAATATTAAGTGTATGAATTACTCATTCTTAAAAGGAATTATTTGTTCAACCCATCCAACCTAACGTCACGCACTCATGTATCAAGGTGGACATTCCATGCAAACCACATGCATGTATTTTGAGGAGGACACCCCATGCAAACGTCACACATATCTCGAGGTGAGCAATCCATGCAAATGACACACGCATCTCGACGTGGACAACCCATGCAAACGTCGACACATATATCGAGGTAGACAACTCATGCAAACGCTACACACGTATGTCGAGGTGGGCAACCCATGCAACCTCTTCCAATTCATGTAAACATTATGCACGTATCTCGAGATGAACGACTCATGCAACCATGTGCAATCCATGCAAACGTTACTCACATATTTCGAGGTGGACAACTTATGCAACCTTGTGCAATCCATGCAAACCATGCATACGTTACACACATATCTCGAGGTAAACAACTCATGCAACCTCGTGCAATCCATGCAAACCATGCAAACGTTACGCACGTATCTTGAAGTGGATAACCCATGCAACATCGTGCAACACACGCATCTCGACGTGGACAACCCATGTAAACGTAACGCACGTATCTCAAGGTAGGCAACTTAAGCAAACGCACGCTTGTATGTCGAGGTGGGCGACCCATGAAACCTCTTGCAAATCATGCAAACGTCACGCCCATATCTCGAGGTGGACAACTTATGCAACCTTGTGCAATCCACACAAACCATGCATAGGTCATGCACGTATCTCGAAGTTGACAACTCATGCGACCTTGTGCAATCCATGAAAATCATGCAAACGTTACGCATGTATCTCGAAGTGGACAACCCATGCAACCTCGTGCAATTTATGCAAACCATGCAAACGTCACACACGTATCTCGAGGTGGGCAACCCGTGCATACCCATTGCAAACCATGCAACCCATGCAAATGTCACACACATAACTCGACGTGGACAATCCATGCAAACCCATGCAACACATACAAATGTCCTACACATATCTCGAGGTGGATATGGACGACTTGCATACCAATTATAATTGTAAACCCATGCAAACTACTGCCTATCAAGCTAGCCTATCGCACCCCACCGCCTATCTTGCCTTAACTGGTCTCGTCCATCAATAAAACTCTACATGGCCCATCTACAAATGAAAGGTACTTTCTACAACCTTTAAAGTCTTGGCTTACTTCTATTTCGTGATCATAAGAAGGAATATGAAGATGAAAAACTTTTAAGCCAAAAGTACGTTATTTCTTTGTCTAGAATTTAAAAATTAAAACAATAAGGGACTTTTGAAACAAATTAGAGGACACATCGATAGCCAACTCTTGTGACCGTCAGTACAGTATTCGGGAAGAGACTCGATGACTTCAGCATAAAGTTGCCACATCACGACATCATCTTTCTGTGAGTCGAGTGCATAACAGTAAGCTGATAAGACGTGTGTCGCACTCTGAGTAACCGAAAATGCATCGATCCATGTGTATACAAAACAATAAATTAGTGTAAATTAAAATAAAGTTAATATTATAGAAATTATGAAAAATATTTTTATTACATTTGTCCCAATAAAACGTCAATAGGCATGTGTTCTCCATCCACTATTTAAGGTCGAACTCTAGAAACGCCCAAGCACCTTGGTGCTATAAATGGAAATCTATCCCATGCCTACAACAGTACAAGAATTGACACACCTCCAACCTCATGTACACTCGTAAAATATATGTGACACGACTCCTTGTACAAATAAGCCAAATAGGCACTCCCCCAACTATACTATCCAGCTGTTTGAAGATCCTCGAGCAATGGTAGAAACAACAGATATACAAATCGGTTTGACTTGTCGGCGAATAGACAACCACTGATAAGTTGCAATATGTACAATCGAACATAACGTTGCACCGATTCCTCATCGATGTCGTCATCTATAGTTAGTACATTACGTTCAAGCCATTCGACTTTAAGTTTATTTCCAATAATTTCATCTCCAACAGGAATTCCACAAAGTAGCCTCTCACACACCTCAACATAGTCTGTATTGGTGGTTCCTTTCACAGGCACACATTCCATAAGTAAGCCGAGCTATACCTGCACGTCTTGGAGTGTAATTGTGCACTCGCCACATTGCATGTGAAATGTATGTGTCTCTGGGCGCCATCTCTCAACGAATACAATAATCAAAGCCCAGTCAAGGCTTAAAAATGATATGCGTGAAATCCCATAAAACCCACAGGAATGTAGATATGGGATCATTCCAGAATGGTACTGCACCATTTAATCAACGACACCGCGTCTTCGACGTACGCGCAATGTTTCATACACCTTATAATTGAAAATATTTTAGTCGATATATATTATACGTTTATGCATGAACATTAGACGTATACATATTAAAAAGGTTACTTGACTCCTCCAGGCTCGCGAGGATCTGTATGTAGATTGGAGATGTAAAAGTGAAGGATCTGATGGACCTAGATCCATTGGTGTACAAACTACAATTGAGGGATTTAAAAAAATTAGTCGTGTTATTTAAAAAGTCACAAAAATTCATTAATATAGGTTCAAACAATAACGAATACTTAAGCATTTCATGACGTAAAATTTTTGGATACTTCAAAAATTTCAATATAATCAAATTCCCAACTTAAGCCAATTACAAACCATATACAAAATCGACTATTGGTTTTGATTGGAAGGCTGAGCTCTGGATGAACAATTTTTTTGTTATGTCCCTCTGCACGACAAATGCCGCATCAGTTCTTCCTAGTAGGGACTCGATCATGGTCTTTATTAAGACATGTTGTTCTTCTATGTCCTTCTTGATGACATATGACACATCGCAAGGCCTTCGAAACATTAGGAAGATCCATGTCATTTTGCTTTTGCGTTCCTTTCTGTCTCCCTCGACCACGTCTGCACCTTGGGTCCGGTATGATATTCTTCGCAAAAGTCGGCCAATATTTTCATGTGGGATGAATTTGAAATTAGAGGAATAACATTGTGTGTACATATATATCCTGTAGTATGGCTCAATGAATTGCGAGTAGTTCACTCGAATAAAGGCACATGCAGCTAACACGTATGAGCAAGGGAAACCAAATGATTGCCATTTATTTCAACTGCACACCCGGTCCTTCATAATGAAAACTTGGGTATTGTTGCCTTTATGTATGTGATCTCCATGTCATCTAGTCAACACTTTAAACTCACACATGTCACGATTTATCAAATTGACTTGATGCCTCCTTGCAGATTGTTCATAATGTGTGAGTTTATCCGTGACATTTAGTATATAATAGGTCGTTTGAGATCGGTTCATTGACCTCCTGTCTACATCGATCATGGTATGTCACCAATTTTAGTAAATCATTTGAGTCATTGCTGTTATTGGCAAGAATCGTACCTCCTTCAATATCAGCTGAAACACTCTACAATTGAAAAATAAATTCATATAAGTAATATTACTTCATCGATAACTAAATCGTCGAATGCGAAACATAACTTGCATTTCATAAATTCGTTTAAGTAATATCCATCTGTATCGCATGCCTCCGTCATACGATTGAGTCCATAGTTCTTTGGGGATGACATTGACATATTGCACACATTGAGGAGTTCTTTATGATAAGCACGCAAAACGCTCCATGCACGCATTAAATTTTCATTCTTGATGTTGAGCATCTGCTCGAGAAAGGATTTTTTTCAAGGGTTCATCTTGAATTGTGTGCTGAAATTACTGACCAAATGTCGCAAGTAATAACGGTGGTATCCTTTTAGGGGATAAAAACCATTGGTCGGTGTGTTGATTGCCTTTAGAATGCCAGGGTAACGATCAGAAATAAGGCAAATACCATATATATCCGTCACGTGTTTGCGCAACATCCTCAAAAACCATCCCCACGAATCCATATATCCGGTTTCTACAATGGAAAATGCAACCGGTAGTGTATGCCTATTACCATCAATAGAGATGAAAGTCATTAGCTTACCATTATATTTGCCATATAAGAAAGTCACGTCAATCTATATAAGAGGCATGCAAAACTTGAAAGCTTGTATTGATGCTTCGAATGCAAAAACACACGACGAAATTGAGGATACTCAATCCTTATCTCATCAGCAGCCCATTATCCATGTGACTACTCGATTTTTGTCCCCAGACTCTTATTCTTCACAGCCGCCAACCATCTTGGCAATCTATCATATGACGCATCCCAATCCCTAAATGCATTTTCAACTGCCTTCCTTTTGGCATCCCACATTCGCTTGTAGTTTACATCGTGTCTGTATTTTCCTTTAATTATTTGTATTAATGCCTTGATAGTTATTGCTTGATCTATCTGGATAATGCTTTGCATCTCTCGCGCAAGCATGTTGGTGTTGAGTTGGGCATGACCGCGTTTTACGTTGGGATTTATATTGTTGTGCGACAAGTCTAATTGTGTGATCTCCCATAATTGTGTTTTTTTTTGCAAACAAGCATGGAGATGCCACATGCACCCGTTTTGCGCACTTCTGCACTTGATCCCCCATAAAGTTGTTATCGATTCCATCACATGGTATTGATAATGTTTCTTAGCATGTCACACTTTGACGACATGTTGTAAGTCTTTTTTGTTGTCAAAGCACATTCCTATTTCCAACTCAAAATTAGACATGTCTCACTTAGTCTGTTGATGAAAATGTTAGGTCGCAGTGGAGTTAGCCACCTCCCAATTAATTTCATTATACACCGGCAATGGTTGGTGAACTTCATCATCATTTGCTTCCTCCATGAAATTCACTTCATCGATAGCAAATTGCTCATCATCTTGCATGTTTTTCACCCCTGGAGGTTCATAATTGGGTCATCCGTAACAACATTGAGGTTTTCCGATCGACAGCTACTATAGCATCCTCGGGGGGACGTACGTCCTCCTCTATGTCGTTTTTTCACCGTCATCGTTAACTTCATCGTCACTAGAGGCATTCATTTCATCATGTAATGATTAACAAATCTATCTTCCAGTGATTGCATATGCAGTTTTTCCATCATCGATCTAGTGTCCGACGTACCGACATCTTCATCTACCATTTGCGAATGAACTGTAAGATTTTGAAAAGAGTCGATTGGCTCAAATATTAAATATACATCTACACTTGCAGTTAATGGTAGATTGGCCACTGTCGCCCACATCAAGTCAAAGCGCATGGCGTCTTGCAGCAACACAAGGACGAAATACTGCAGAGGATTATCACGTGACGATAAGTCATCTTAACTAGAGTTTTCGTAGATGAGATACTGAACGCGTTACATACGTGATCCATCAGTTGTTGTCTACTCATCCCAAACTTAAGCATCACCACTGTTGATGGGAGTGTTTGTACGCGATGCCATTCATACCGTTTACAATTTCATCATAGGCATAAAATAGAAATGAAATGTTCCTATGTTCCATTACCTACATAATTTATTCGACAATAGTGGTGTAAAAGGATATTACATATATATTAAGCCAAATATGTTGAGCAAATTGGGGATTTAAGGTGCAATCAAACTTTCTGAAGTAGATGATGGCCTTAATAGCGCAACTACAAAGCATACTCATTTGTTTGAATGAAACATCAATTGATAACTCATATTTACATCTTATACGATAAGTACTACTTAATCAATTAAAAATAAGGATGTATTTCTTCAAAGCAAGATCAAGTTGAAAACGATATAAAAAATTGAAGACCCCGTTAAGATGAGTACTACTAAATCAAAAATGTTGATCAAATTGGAGATTTAAGGCGCAATCAAACTTTTTGATGTGGAGAATCGCCTTAATAGCATAGATAAAAAGCATATTCATTCGTTTGCATGAAGTACTAATTAATACCCGTTACAATTTTTTCAATTTAATCTTCATTCCTCCAGTTTAATTAAAGCATATATTTGTTTTAAAAAATTTATTCTAAAATATATTTTGGTCAAAGTTTTGTGTACATCCTCCAATTGTTTTATAATATTTTCGTAATCAAGTAAAACAACTAAATTTACTAACTTAAATATTGAATGAAGAAAAGTTTTATTAAAGCAATCCATTATTGACATAAAATCAAATCTATAACAACAAATTAAGTTGGATATATCAGTTAAGGTTTAACCACTTTTTTTCAAAAAAACACCTAACAATAAAAAATCAAGTCAAACATAATAAAACTTAAGTAAATAAATTTTTGTACTTACTAGTTTCCTCCTCTTTTGATCTTCAATTTAATATTCCCTGAAAGAAAAATTAAGTTAGCTTTTATTTAAATAAAAATTACTAACTACAATGCTATTTTTTAAAATAAAAAAACTTAACCTTAACCACTAAAAATCCTAACCATTTGTTTAAAAAGACTTATTGTAAAACATTTTTTTTGTGTGTCATTCTTGTGTAGGGGCCATGCTAATCTTCTTTGTATCGTTCCAATTTTATCGAATGTCTCCGAAGAGATGAACTACACTAGCTAGAGTAATACACTTTTCATACCTACATTTAACACCTCATAGATGTAGTCCATTGTAGACTCATATGATTAGTTAATAAGGCTTGCAATCTGATTAGTTTCTTATAAGAGCTTGAACAAGTGGGCTACAAATTGATTAAAATTAATGGATTATACTTGAATAAATTAATTTTTGTACTCACTACTTTCCTAACAAGAAAAAACCAAGTCAAACATAATATAACTTAAATAAATAAATTCTTATACTTACTAGTTTCCTCATCTTTTGATCTTCAGCTTAATATTCCCTGAAAAAAAATTAAGTTAGCTTTTATTTAAATATACATTATTATATAACTACAATGTTATTCTTAAAGAATTTTTTTTTAAAATATTCTAACCTTTTAATAAAAAACCCAACTGATCTTTCCCAACTTTCTAACAACCCAACTCTTTCAAAACCCAACTTCTCTCACAACTCAACACACAACCCAACCCCCAACCGACCCTTCAAACCCAACTATATATATATATATATATATATATATATATATATATATATATATATATATTCGGCAAACAAGCTCTCTCTCTCTCTCTCTCTCTCTCTCTCTCTCTCTCTCTCTCTCTCGTACGGTCCCCTCCCCCTTCTCGATTTCTCGAGATCCTCTATCTTTTTGGCCATAGGCTACTCCCTTCCCCCTCTCGGTTGCTTGGGATCATCTCTCTCGGCTACATCCTACTCTCTTCCCCCTCCAAGGATGGTCTCTCTCTCTCTCTCTCTCACTATTTTGGGTCCTAATTGTAGGGTTTCTCTCCTCTCTCAAACTGTCGATCCCTCAACTTCCCTTCCCGAGTCTCCCTCTTATAACTACACATATACCCTTCTCTCCCTATTTCTCTCTCATTGTTGATCCCTCCAACTCTCTGACAAGTATCTTTCTTTATTTCTAAATACCCACCAACCAACACCATTAAATAAACAACCACTACAACCACCTCATTCAAACCCACTGACTACCTAGCTATACACCCTTAGCCCATATTCTCAATATCGATCCCTACTCCCCTTAGCCCATATTTCCTTCTCGAGTCTCCCTAGCCCATATTCTTGAGAACACATAGAATATATTCCCTGTGTTTTCGAGACGATGGGATGTCAAGGACCAGATGAACATAACACGAATGGCGTATTTGGAGAATGTGTCATTCGTGTTATGGAATAGTTTACGTGGAGTGTTTAGAAAACATGAATGTCGCATTCTCTGAATGCACCATTCTTGTTATGGAACAACCCACGTAGATGCCACGTGGACTGCTTAGAAAAGTTGAAATTAACAAGAATGGTGCATTCTTTGAATGTGCCATTCTTGTTATTCTCGAATGCACTATTTGGTGTATCTACAATAGAATCGTGGACTGTCCATATGAATAACACAAATGGCGCATTCGAAGAATGCGCCATTCATGTGACCACGTGGCAATGAAATTCCTTTCCCATTGTTAACGCATTTTTAAAAGGCATTTTACATTAGTTAATGAATAAAAAAAATGGCAACTTCTTTTACTTATTTAAAATAGTTTTCATTGTATGGTGTGATTTTGTCGAGGTGCGCCCCAAAGGATCGAACTTGGAATCGTTCATATCCACAACACAAAGACAACCATAGAGAAGGTATAAAATAGCAGCGGAGAGAGTTGCTAGTGGAACAGGCTACCAGAGGTCCCAAAGGATCGGGACTTCATACCTTGCTTATACTTTTGTCGTTTGGATCTATACTAACCAAATGCATATGGTTTGCATCCAATTAGGGTCAATCTGAGTGATTCAATCAATTTTCATGGATTGGAGAATCCTAATCTAATAATTTTATTTAATCCAATTGTCACAACTATACAAACCCCACAAATTACTCTTTATACCTCGTTTTAAGTTTTTTTTGGACCTCATGTGAAATGTTCTTGATGTCCCTATATATAAGGATGTTTTACTCACTTATACCCCACGATTCCCACTTATTCCGTTTTGAAGGAAGAGTGTGTGGCGGACCTCGTCGCCCCGGGGTGATATGTCTTCATGTACTCCTTGCCAGCTGGCCCTACTACACGTGTACGACACCTGCTCGTCTTATTTCTGTCTTGAAATTCGTATTCACTTGTGTGTACAACGTATAAATAACATATTCAGCGGAAGTCGTACTTAAATGCAAGAAATATTAATAATCAATTTAACAAATCCTATTGTGGAAAAACCCTGAAAAGTACGAGGTAGACAACTGCACAATTTAAAGTATAGGCATGTACAAAGTCATAATACTCCCCAGTTCCCAAAAGAATCAAAATATCAAAACAAAACACACATACAAGTAATCTCAACGGTAGGCAGTTAGAGGTAGTCGCCTGAGATCCCCTTGCCCTTACTTGTACTCAGATCTACACTCAATCATCACAAAAGAAAATAGATGATGAGTCCAGTCAGTAAAATCCCAAAGAATTCCTTTGAGCATTCATATAAACAAGTGGAAGTCAATAAATACTGCTAAATAAACATGCATAATGTAAACAGACAACTATAAGTAGGGCATCACATGCATAAATAACATTAAAGTGCAAATGTATGTGCCTGTTCCAGTCAGACTAAACCATACTTCGGAATACCCTTACAGGACCCCACTAGTGGGCACACCCAACTAGCTATCACCTGGTCCCTCTTGGTGGCCGGCGTCGACCTACGATGCACCGACACATGTAGCAGTTCATTAGCTCAGGTAGTTATCCACCGAGAACTCCTGATACACATGCTATGGTCTAGACCGCATAGACACATAATAGAAAATTCGGTGGAGTAACTCTACCAACCGTCCAAACAATGACAAGATATAGATGTAATAAAAACCACAAGGAATACTAGAAATGAATGGAAATACAAAATGAAATAAATACTCAGAGTTTTTCAATTGGGTTTTACAAACCTCATAACGCACTCCAATACCCCGCAATCAATCCTCGAGTCCAAGTCCACTGGATCCTTGGTCGCCAATTGATCGCCCGTGTCCACCTATGCCCATTTATCAATAATTCCAGTTAAGTATGACAATTTACGATGAATTCTAAAAATTTTAGGCAAATTGCCCATTTCGCGCTTTTCAATGCAAAAACCCGCGAAAGTTGCGTCCGAAATATCCAAATATTTTGTTTTTCATAGAAATTCATAAGTTTCTATTTATTTTATTGAAATATAACTTTTTGGAATTCCCAAAATTCTTTTCGAGATTTTTCTCAATTTTTTTTCTTTTTTTTTAAAGTTTGGTTTGGGTCAGGTCGACCCAAATGGGTCGGACCCTACCCGACCCTAGACCTGAACATATGGGTTGAGGCTGGCCCATTTTGGGCCCGACCTATGAAGGGATGCACATGCGCTGAATCGATGGCAGGGGAGACACCCCTGCCATCACCACGTCGACCCAGTTCGGCCTCCATGGTCGAACCACCCTCTCAGCCACCATGGTCGGAACACCAAACTCACACCGAAATCAACTACGACTCACCTCCTTCTCGGCTTCTCCACCCTCTCTTCCCTCTTTCCCGGCTTCTCCTTTCCCCCTCTCCGTTTCTTCTTCTTCCTCTCGGCCTGTGTGATTTTCGCGCGTGTGTGTGTGTGTGTGTGTGTGTGTGTGTGGTGCGAGAAAAAAGGTGGTGGTGGAGTATAGATAAGGCTTGTTGACTTATTTGCTTGACTCCAAAGTGTAACACAATTGGGACACTTACATGTGTTTTCGGGCGTTTCGACGTCCGGTTTGCATCCGAACCGCGATATACGCGTACCGCCGCGTCACTAGCCACCTAATATCTATTCCATATCAGTTACTTTGCCAATTTTTATGTGATTTGTGTGTTTTAGTTTCCCTGACCTAATATTTGGTCTCGTCAACTTCCCGGTACCCGCGTCGACACGCATATCGAGGTGAATACAATTCACACAATCTCGCACGTATTATTATGCAACATACACACATGCGATGTATTTCAATAAATTGCACCGTAAATAAGCAACCAACACACCATAAACTATCATACCTAAGTCCCCGTGTGTCCTAGCCTACCGCAGCTGTCCACGTAGATATGAGCTGGCATCCACGTCTGTAAATTCAAGATAAGTAACGACATTAATAATATGGGCCGTTACAGAGTACTCCGCGGGAAAACCACGAACTCCATCCCTAACACACGACTTTCGACAATGGGAAATCTGACATAACTACATAAAATCTACTACATAAGTTTGTTATGAACTTGTTTATCTTCATTTTGGCAATCTTCCTTTGTTTTTTGGTTGTTGTTTGACTGGTTTTGGTTGTTCCATTTTCGATTTTGTTAGGGCTTCACCTTGGTTGTGAGTTAACGCCATAAATGGTACAATGTCTAAAGATGTTGTTGAACAAGGAGATATCTAAGAAGAACATGTAAGTTTTCTTATGTGGGTTCCCTTGTTTCGTCATTTCTATGAGCTTGCATCTTCAATCTTGAATCTTGTGGTGTGTGGTCACAAGAGCCGATAGGTTAAACTGGCTGATGGTTTATTTGGACTGATAGGGTTAGCGATTAGATGTATTGTTTGACCGCAACACCAAAATTTGACAGCTTCCCATTCAATACCTTTTGGTCGCAATAAACTGTAATGGTTTGTATGTTATCGATCATATACGGTCGACACTCTATCGTACTTGTCGGTTTTCTATAACCGAAATGACATTTTACATAACAATTCTGCTTCATTGCCAACTATAATTTGAATTGAGAATTTGGTTTTTGACATTTTTCCTGCTTTTAATGGTTTTTCTCTTATGGTGTGTTTGATAGCAAAATCGTGAGCTAGCGATCTATCGATCGATCAATCCAAACAAGCAAAGCCGGATCCGAAATCACTCGATCTGGTTTCGGATCGCGAGAGATCTCTCATGGCGGGAGCGAAAAGATTCTTTTAAGTTATTGATAGATTTTTTTTTCCATTAAAGAAGAAAAAATGAAAGCGTAAGGGATTTGTTGGGGTATGTATTTGTGAATCGAATATGAGGTTGTTGTTGTTGTTTGTTGTTGATTGTGTGACAAAGGAGATAAGGGACCGATTAATGAAGAAAAAAAAAGTTAAAGAAGAAAAAAATGAAAGCTGTTAGTTCGGGATTCATGAAGGAGATGAGTGAGAAGATGAGAGAGCGAGAGAGAGGAAGAGATTGGTGTTTTGGTTGAAAAATTATTGTTGCATGTGTCGTATAGAGAGTTCGGATAGACCGAGAGAACAGTGTCTTCGCTTCAAATGTGCGATAGTGTAGGTGTCTCATTTTCTTGCTTTAACCTTCCTCGCTTAGTTCTTATGGATTCTTATGGGTGATGAAGCTTGTGCATCTGCAACTGGTACATCTGGGAAGGGAGAGGCCTAACTAGACTTTATATCTGTGTTCAAACCGAATATGCCACTGAATTCTAGAGGGGAAGCCCTCACTTGGGCTTATAGATTTGTTGTCATAATTTTGAAATCTGATGGCGGCTGCAGTAGGAATGGTTGGTGAGTAAGAATGGCGATGGGATGTGATCGGTCTAGCCAATATAGTACAAATATACAAAGGGTAAGAGAAAAGAGACAAAGGAAAATGTGGGAAAGGAAGAGAAGAAAAAACTTACTACCACAAAGAAGTGTGGGTGTCAGTTTAAGTTTGTCCTAAAGTATGAGGTAGATGGCAAGTGGAGTGTCACAATTGTGTGCGGGATGCACAACCATATATTGACAAACAATTTGGTTGGCCTTGCATATCTAAAGAGGTTTACTGCACCTGAGAAAGTGATTTTAGAGAACTTGAGCAAGATCTGTGCTCGACCTAAGGACATTCTTTCATAAATCCTTAAAAAAATCTTAAAAATCCCACTTCCATAAAGACTATCTACAATGCAAGAGCAAGGTTGAAAAGGATCAAGTGGGAGGGGAAGAAGAAAATGCAGCTCATGATGCAAAAGTTGGATGAGCATAACTTTATCGAGCAACACACATTTTAAGTGAGAACATGCCATCTCAGGGCCATTTTCTTGCCCACCTTACCTCGATTGAGATTCTCAGATGTTTCTCTCATGTCTTGATCATGGATTGCACCTACTAGACTAATCGGTTTAGATCTCCATTGCTAGATATTGTTATGGTCATTTCTACGCACCCGACTTTCGCAGCGGCTCAAGCTTTATTGTCCAATAAGATACAGGTTGACTACGCGTGGTCTTTAAGTCATTTAAAGGATTTATTTGATGGATGAGAGCTCCTTAAGGTTATATTGACAAATACGAAGATGGGGTTGATTTCGGCTATAGAAAAGGTGTTCCCAACCACCACCCACTTACTTTACGGGAGGCATATCAACATGAATGTGGTATCCAAGACAAGAGGACTATTCTCAAACAAAGATGACTGAGATGCATGGTATCAAATATGGAATGACTTGGTATACTCAAAGAGACCGACGCATCATACATTGGTCGGTGAATAACCTACAAGAGACATATGGTAGTGTGAAAAGGTTGGTTGACTATGTATCTGACACATGGTTGATCTACGAGGAGAAGTTTTTGCAGACTTGGACCAATAACTCCTTCAACTTTGGCACAACCACTAAATTTTGCATTGAGAGTGCACACGGTACATTGAACAGAGACCTAGGGACCTTACAGGGTCATTTTGCAGACTTATGGGAAAATATACACAATGTGTTAAAGAATTAGCACCATGGTAGTATGGGTTCCTTCAACAGATCTATGCATCTAGTAACACATCATTTTGAATACCAAATTTATAGTAACTTCATCGGTTTCATTAGAAAGAAGGCATTGGATGAGGTTGATAAGGAAGTGAAGAAATGTCGTGATGCTATTGAATTTGATAAGAGCCTATATAGGTGTGTGTTGCGCGTCACTCACGGTTGCGATGTGCTTATGATCTTTCATTACACATTATGAACGACACCCCCATTAGTCTTAACGAGATCTACCTACGGTGGAAGAAATCGAAAATTACCCCAATACAATCATCTTCGGGTGATGATGAGTTCAAATTTCTATACCATATGGAATTAGAGGCTATGTAGAAAAGGTACAAGAATTGTGGGCTCGACTTGAGGGAAAAGATTGTGCAAAATATGAGAGAAATCAATTTTCCTGCATCCACCATATTTGAGGTACTAAATGAGAAAATGAAAATAAAGGGTTGGCCAAAGAAGAAGAAGAAGCTTAAGATTGACACAAGTGAGAACTCAATTAGGAGAAATCTTTGAGGAGGAGAAAGCATGTCATGAGTCAGAGAAATGGAGAAAGCTCACAAACAAGCCGAGACAATGGAAAAAGTAAGTCAAGAATATGTGGCAAAGGCAAAAGAAATACAAGAGTCCCCATGAATTAAGATAACAACACAAGAGGACTCCTCGTCGACCCTGCGAAGTATAAGTGGAAGTGTTTCACCCAAACATGGTAGAGGGCGTGGTAAGGGAGCCACAATCACATATGCAACACCTACACATTGCATGACCTGTAGAGTAGTGAAGAATGCTTATCTTAGTGACATACCTGAACTTTCGCATAAGTACCACCGACATATAGTGAATGTTACCGGGGATGGTCACTACGGTTATCCGGTTATAACACATGCTATTGGGTATGACTTGAATGATGGTTGGAGGAGAGTAAGGATGGAATCGGTACATGAGATGGACGATCATAGTGCCACCTACACACCTTACTTTCATATTGGAGATGACTACACCCGGTTTTAAAATGCGCTAAACTATTTTGTGTGCCACGATGACTCAGAAGGTTGGCTTGCATTTCCTAATATGAGCCTCATTGTGGCCAATCGATATGGGATATGACTTTTTATGTTGTGTACGATGGCTAATTTGTCTAATGTGTACTTCCCAACAAGTGGGTCAGCACCTCCGTTACCAGACAAACACATCATATGGATGTGCCTTGTTGGCGACAACTATTTTGTTAGAGTAAGTTATTTACTTGTTTTTGCGGATATTAATGTTCATTTTTGAATGGTCATATTGTATTTCTTTCATTTGTTTCTAGCTACTCATGAGCACTGACACGCCTTTACCACCAATTGTGCCATAATGGGATGCATATGCGGAGGAGTAAAGCAGAACTTGGGAGGTTGGGCCGAATATTTTGCCGCAGCCTCAACAAGTTGGTCCCGCTGATATGGTGCACCTTGAATATGATTAGGAAACATGCATATGCACCAATTTTTGATAGTATATGCGTGTTTTTGGTAGATACACATACGTGTTCATTGGTGTTTATGGGTGTATAGAATACACGAACTTGGCCATTTTTTTGGTTTAAACAATTATGTTGTTTAACATGGATGAAATGTATGTAAGACTTATTGGATATGATGTTCATTTTGATTAATTAATGAACTTTAATGTTTTCAAACTCAAATGTATGCGTCTATCTACTTGTTATGACATCCAAACATGATAAGTGTGATGTTTATTGATGTGCTTTTCATAGAGCAAACGAAATGAATTCACAAATCTTCCTGCTACGCGGCTAACTAGAACTGATATACCTCCATTTATGCCAGTGATGCCGTACTGATGGCAGTGGCCCTTTATCGTCGACATTTCGTACATACCCCAAACATTTACTAAAAATATCCAATCATTTTTATAATTTATGTATATATAAAAAGTTGCATTTAGTAGCTTGTATGGCATGAATCCCAAATAAGCTGAAACTATGCAAAATGAGTTGTACCTGAGTTGGATGTTTCCCATATGTTAATTGGTTGAGAAAGCACAATATTTACACATATTACCCATTCAAAATCGATTTATCATCTTCCATGTCGGATAGGTTGTGGCATTGGTTTTTTACGCTTGACGAATTATGGTGACCGATACGCTTGAAGTACCCCATAATGTTGCTACTATCACCCCACAGTTTTTACCTACAGGCTATGACACAAAATCGATAGATATCTTCACTTGTCGATATTGTTATACCAACACGCATGAACTACCCACTTTCTTGCAGCACACACCCCAACTAATTATTTTTCACTCGAAACTAACAGATACTTATGACCAATATATGCAAGCGCTTATTGAATATCGAATTATCATGTAGGATATCGGTGTGAATTTGTCCATCGTTGTTTACTATTGCCGATTAAAGGTGTCTGACACTTTGCACGTACCCCTCCATTTCGCTACTATTACCTCACCATTTAAACTATTTATACTCGGCGGCGATGCCAAACTGACTGATGTTGTTGGTTGTTAGTATTGTTCTATTGTTAGTGGGATACCTATTGCGACTTTATTTGACCATTATACTTCTATTACTCAACTTCTTTGCTATAAGTACCCCAACTATTCACCTCATACTACCATCGCCTGTCGGCTAGATCTGGCCGTATTACTTGTTTTACCCCTTAAAAAGCTATATTGACCTCAACCATATGCCTCTATATATATTTGAAGCATCGTTTACTCCCAATACCCCAATCCTCAACTCCATTTTTCGAACCAGTCCAATTATGCGGGAACATGAAACCCTAACACACGACCCCCATGACCTCTTATTTCCCTGATCCCCACGACCACTATTGAAACAAACCCGACATCATCCACGCCGCATGTTTTGTAGTCCACCGCGCACGACCTCAACCCCCACACTCCCCACAACCTCCAAGCGACCCCATGTGCAAAATCGGTGAAAATCTAGTCGGTAAGTTCGTATTTGAAGCCTTTGATGTTGGTTTGGTGGTATTTTATCCTTCTTTAGTGCTTATTAGAGTAGTTATTGATTTGTATTGTCGATTTTTGGACTTCCCCTTTGGTGGCCATCTTCTCCGCCAAACCTTCAAATTACCAAGAAGTTGTTAAAGGAGTTGAAATCTGACAACTAGGGGTCAGTTTTGTATTGATTCATGCATGTTTCCATATAGTAATATGACGTTGTCTTCACGGTTTTCAATCCTGTGTTGTGCGGCAACACATGACCAATAGGTGAAGTGGTTGACGGTCTATTCTGACCACTACGTATTGATAACTATCGACCTGATTTCAACGATAGACATGTGCAGCTATCGGTCCTGACACGCCGTCCACTATAATTTGTATTGATAACTGGATTTCCACTATTATTTTTGAATTTAACGAATTCTCTACCGCTTGTTATATGTTATTATGGCTAACCAAGCTGGTAAATCTGGGCTTGGTATACTCGGGGATAGAGAGGCCTTCCGGACTTCACGGAATCAATCATAACAAACATTCCATTGGATTCTAAGAAGGTGGCGTTCACATAGGCGCATAATACATCTACAAGATGTGGATTTGTGTTGATTATTCTAAAATAAATTGTGTCCATTAGTCGGCGAGCTAGAATGACGATTGGTTGTGAGAGATCTGGTCACTATAGTTGTAAGAGGCAGGGAACATCCACTAAGAAGTGAGGATGTTAGTTTATGCTTTTTATGAAGCATGAGAAGGACAATTTGTGGCACGTTAGAGTTGTGTGTGGGGTGCAAAATCATAAAGTTAGTGACATGCTTCCTACACTAGAGGTGTATATATCGGATGAAAGTACATCTGAGCTCCCTACAACGGATAAAGGCAATGAAGAAGAAACCATGGATATTAGTGTGGAATTACAAGCGGTGGAGAAAAAGCACACGAATGTCGGGTCCGAGTTGAGGGCAACCATTAAGCAGAAGTTGAGGGAAATCATTGACAAGATGATGAGAATTCCAAGCCCCGGACTCGAGCAGTGATGAAGAGGAGTGTTCACATTCCAAATGAGAATATCATGTAAATGGAGGATAAGAAATTGAAGCCCAATACTCGGGCATTGAAGAAGAAGCTCTTTTAAAGCACACCAAGAGGAACTAAATGATATGGCATACAAGAAGCTCAAAGTCGACAGTCCAAAGGAGCCCACAAGTTTATCTCCATCAAGAGTTAAGTTTGAAGAGGATGCATTGAACATCTAGACTCGAGCTGAAAGAAGAAACTTTTTGACAGTCCAAAGGCTCCCACTCAAATTGAGGAAGAGAAGAAAATTGAGTATGAATTGAATTAGGTGAATATAATGGAGGCAATGGAGAAATAAGTGAAGCATCTGTGCATGCGGTAGACGATAAGCCAATTCGAAATATCGTGCCAATTAGAGGTGGAAAGGTCGCGGTAATGGAGTTGCAACCCCATCAGCATCGAGACGCATCAAGACCCATGGAGTAGTTAAAAATGACTATGAGTGTGAAGTACCAAAATTATGGGGCGCGTTCCGTCGTTAGATAGTGGACATCAAGCATATGGTCACAACGGTTTTTGGGTCATACCATATGTTCTTAGCAATAAGTCAAATGATGGCTAGAAGAGGGTGAGGTAGGAGTTGGTTGAGGAGATGGACAGGCATAAATCAACCTACGATACTTACTTTCAGGATTACGCCTATTATGAGAGGGTGCGAAAGACGATAAACCACTACAAGAGCTCTACGGTTGGTACTGGTTGGCTTACGTTTCCAGATATGGGATTCATTGTTGACAATCATTATCAGATGGGTGTTGTTGTATTATGTATGAATGAGGCATTTGTGTACCTTCCAACTAGAGGTGCAAAATCTTCCTTAGGCAACCAACGCTTCATATGGCTATGTCTCGTTGGAGGTAAACAATTTATTAATGTGAGTTGTTTACATTGCCACTTGTAATATCTTATTTGTTAAGTAATATTGTGATATGGTACATGCTCATATGTATCTTAAATGGTTTCAGCTAATTGTGAGCTGTGAAGCGCCTTTCCCACCAACTGCGCCACAATAGGAGGCGTATGCGGAGGAGCGAAGTAGGGAATTGAAGGTAAATTTAATTATTTTAAAGAATAATCAACCAATTGCTCCCAAAAATACTGTCGAGCTTGAAGATGATTAGAATGTAGCATTAATAACTTCTTCATAGATTGTAGAACATTTAAGCATCGTCTTTTTTGCTTTACATTAAGTTTTTGTTGAATGATGTTAAATGGTACTATTGGTTTACTTGACTTGTTATTATGTTGTTGTATTTTAGGTTTGATTTAAACTATTGTTTGAGTTCTAATTTGATGTTTTCATGCTATCTTATAGATTATCGATGTTGCATAATGTGTAGTACTTAATTTGCGATAGTTTCATAAACTATAACTGTTGTTTATGTTAAATTCTGAGAATCGTGGCCAAGCAGAACCAACAAATACTATAGAACTGTCAGTTCTATCTTACCGCCATTGAACACATAGAGACGGCCGAACTGTGCGGTTAATATGAGGATACCCCCAAATCTACTACATTTACATCACATCCAAAATGGTGAAAGAATTGACAAACTGAACATCAACCAAAAATAGTCGTAACTTGTAAGAAGCGTTTTATCATCATCACTTATCAAATGCATTAACTTTTTTCACGATGGCACTTTTAAGCCGCCGTGCTACAATCACCCCATGCTTTACTTCATGTACCACTAGTTTAACATCTAATAACACCATTAGCCATAAACAACTGACTAAATTTTAGATTAATGGGAAAATCTAACTGATATCCTCTACAACCTAACACTACTCAAGACCGTGACTCTACAAATACCCCATGCGTTACTACAAGTACCCCTTGGTCAACTGGTAATATTGGTCAACGGTCACTAACATTTGTAAACAAACAAAAGGGAGATGATATTGTAGAAACTGATGTTAGTGATACGTTAATGGCCACCAGTTGTCGTCAATCTATAATTACCCCATTCTTTATTTCATGTATAGCCCTCGTTTAATGGGTAACAATGACATCGACCAATATGTTCCAATAAAGGGTTATACTAGCAGTCATGTATAACCAACACCTTTCAAAGCATAACGACTACTGGTGGACATTGTACTATAGTTACCCCACATTGTTACTTAATGTACCCCTCATTGTATAAGTACTAATATGGTCGGACATAAAGAACCGCAATAAAGTAAAGTTCAGTGGTACTTTTCGACTGCATTACTTTGTCGAATGGTGTCTACTCAAGAACGTTACACTACAAATACCACGTTTGTTTAGTTTTTATACCCCTCGAGTATTATGCGACTACACTAGAGTATATTGTCGGCAAAAATATCCGCCATCCACAAAAGGTATTTGGTAATTTCTAACCGCGATACTTAGTGTAACTCGACAGTTTACTTAGCATACCCAAGTAATAAGACAAAAGAATATTAAGATAATATGGTAAAATCGACAATTCAATAAAACTATCGGACACAATGTTCCGTAAGTTTATCTTCATCTACGGCGTCTTATCTCCGTAAGTTCTTTAGAGATGTATGTTTTGCAAGGCTGCACTGATGTACAACAATAAATAATTAACTTGAAAAATGTAGAAAAATTGGCAATAATTGAGCAATACACATAACACATACAAATTAACATACAAAAACTCTATAACAACGCAACAACCAAGTTTGCAAGTAAAGGAAGACAGTTTAAATTGTTTTAATAGAAAATTAAAATTTTTTCCACACAACACACATTTAAAATCATTTGAAGATTGAAAACAAATTATTAGAACTCTGCAACTCACTTTGTCTTCCTACTTCTGTAAATCAATGTATGCTCCTCGTGCGCCTCGGTCCTTGTAGTATCTCTCTCACTTTGATTTGTAGGAGCGGTGGAGCTTATGGTATTGTTACAACTCTGGAAAGGAAGCCAATAACTTGATTAACCATTTCGAATGCGTTGGCCGTCGTAGTGCTCTTCGGGGGCGTAGTTCGAAACCGTAAAACAACATCTAATGCACATTGATTACGTTGTTGCAAAAAAATAACAAAGTCCAACATATGAGAAAACACAAAAGTTATAAGCCAAAACATGAAGAATAATGGCAAAATGCTCACAAAAGTAGTCTCGTCCTCATGAACAGCGATGCTTGAAAGTACGGGATTACATGCGAAGGGACCATTGACTGTTTGAAATCATTCAACATAAACATCAGTAACTTGGCATGTATGGTCAACCCTCTTACCGTGGCGCTTAGTAGGTATGACATTTTCTTCCCATCTGCCCCAAAATTAGGGATCCCATATGTACTTAACGGATATGAAGTTGCCACCTTACTCTTGTCCGTATTGATGGGTTGAAATGGATATTTGGGTTTGCCTCAAACATAGCCAATTGCCTCAAGACCTGGTCCAGATTGTGTGGTTCAATAATATCCAAATACTACATAGTCTTGTTATAAAAGGCTATTTCACTAACGGGTGGTGAACCTATCGAAATATTATCCTAATATACCTAGGAAAAATAAGAGAATGCAAGGACAAGTTGATTTTTTAGTTTCATAACATGTTACACTAATAAAAAACATCAAATGTGAGTGCCTAACCTTATGGTATCTAAGCTTGTCCAATTTGGCTCTAAATTGATGGAGAAGGTCATCAATTTGCCTCAACTTCTTTTTATGGTGCCACTTCATTAGCCGAGGCATACCCAGCTTGTAATCAGTATGTGGACTAGGCTCAATGAATGGAACGCGGTTGTAACATCAACCCTATTTGAAAGAAATTTGTTATGATTGAATGCATAATAATGAAAACGAGGAAGAATGTTGTTGCAAAATGAATACCTCTAACAATGTCATGTAACATGCTATTTGGTTGGTGTTGGCGCGACTAGTAATGTCAAGTTGGTGATATAAGTAAGCTAGTGTCGCAGCCCTACCCATATGAACCAATCTCATCAATATTCTCCAGAACTTGCGGGAGATTAGAGGAGACTCTTATGCTGGACTTGTCCATAAAACTGGTCATTCCAAGAAGATAAAGGATGTAGGCTTGAACAAAGGCATCGGTCTCAAGGAATATCTCTCCTCTCTTCTCGTTTGGCGCACTCTCTTTAAAAAGAGTCACGAATTGATCCTTCAACAACCGCAAACTCAATTTCTGGCCATGATTCCTCTTGAACTCATCCTCCACACACTATTACGTCATTCTTAACAGTCGACTAGTCATCACTATCACCTCAGTGCGATCCTTGAATGTTGTAACCACAAACTTTCTTATAATCGAGATCTTGAGAAGTACTTGAATGTCATCTAGAGTGATAGTCATCTCGAAGGGTAAGTGGACACTAAAAAAAATAGAAGATCAGAATCGGAAATTTTCGTTGCTGATAGCATAAATTTCGTCTCTAATTTAATTCTGCAACGGAACATAGACGAAATCTATTCCGTCTCTAAAATCGTCGTCGCTGATTTAGTCAGCAACGGAAATGTGTTTCCGTTGCTGATTAGAGACGGATTAGAAACATAATTTAGAAATGGAACAGAGACGGAACAAAAATGCACATTCTTCTAATGGGTACAATTGTAATAGCATTCGTCTCTGATCCATCTCTGATTAGCATAGGAACGTTCACGGAATGCAATAATTCCGTCTCTGATCCGTTGCTAATTCATGAATTCCGCCTCTGATCCGTTGCTATTTAGTATCAAAGTTTAGTTTTACCCAGTTGGGCTTGGCTATTTCCTCAGAAATTAGAGATGGAATAGCAATGAAATCTCTGAATTCTGTTGCTAATCCGTCTCAATTCCGCTTTGTTTAGTTTTCAAAACTAAGCTCAATCCAATTGGTTCTCCATAACCTTAAACCTGAAAATACAACCATAGGACCAACTCTATCGCTTGCACCCCCTCCAACAACTCCTTGGGGGTGTTAACATCCCCCAAAAAAGTAGAATTTGACATACATATATCGAAATATATATATAAAAATTATTCAAATGAGAGAAAAAAATGTACAATTCGACATTGAAATACATTTATATATCCACAAAAGCTTGTCAAGTACAATAAATGTTCCAAATTTCTAAGTATTCACAAAAACCACCAATCATATTGTTCAACAACCACAAAAAAAACTTATAATCCTCTAAATATGCACAAAAAGAAGTATCAATCTAAAAGTCATGTAAACAACTATAAAAGTTATCTACAAAAGCAAAATTATCATCTCTCACTTGAAAACCAGATTTTGGCAGGTATTGTCACAGGGATATGGGCAATCAATGGCACTAACTCCCACTCGATCGAAGAACGAGTCACCTACTGATAGGGCCACGCTCTACAAATATTGCAAAACGGATCAAACTCATGATAAACAAAATGAAACCGCAAAAAAACTATCTCCATTTACAGTGCAAATCATTCTTCACCGATGAAAACTCATTGTCATTAACTTAATTCACATGTAGGCTAATATTCCTAAAATGTATTACTAGTGTAAAAGAACCTTCAAAAAATGTGCGTAGTAATTAAAAATGGTGAAAACCAACTCCTCATCTGACAAGGGATTTTTAAGATCCACTAACTAACAAGTCTCTTCAAGTGGATATTAGTAAATATAGTAAGCCTTTCAGGAAAGCAGGAAGATAATTCATAGCAAAGAAAAAGAACAAGAGCCTTTAGGTTAAGGGGAAAAAAGGTATCTTGTCTTGAATCATAGGAGAATCATCTACAAACCACGTGTCTTGTCTCTCGGATTGGCAGTGAGAAAAACATGAATTTATGAACAACTCATTTTTATTGGATTTTGAAACACCCTTAATTGCGTCCAACATTTGGTTCCTGAAGCCTGCTTCATTAGAACAAATGGTAAATCCACCTGATTTTACAAGAGAAGCCTGATCCAATAAAGCTTTAAACAAACAAAGGTAAAGTGATTAATTACCTTGCAAAAATCGGATCTGAGATACTTTGCACCGTGCATGATTTACTTTACAGTCATGCCAATCATTATTAGGGTCAGCTGCACGAGGAGTTAGACTTTCCTGGAGCTGATGAAAGGGAAAACAAATCAAATGTGTCACCAAATAGTAAAAAAAAACATTACACTACACAATGTGACATGTAAGCATGCTGACATTAAGCTCGAACGTATCAAATAAATTACCTGCAATTTAACAACACCCGCATACAAATTTCTCATAGTGCGCTTACCAGATACATCAATCTTGTAAGTGGAACATCAATATTAAATCAAGAATGCCAAGGGATAGAGCAATGGCCAATTGAATTGATAAAGACCAACAGTAAATGCAATGTACACAGGAACAGGAGGTATTTACGCATCAAGGAATAGGCCAGCATGACTCAAATATTTCACTTTAGTAGTGGGACCATTGTTACAAAATTCCTTTTCAAATTTTTTGAAGAAATTGGTAGCGCAAAAATTACTATGAACATAATATAAACGAAAAACTCAAATGAGTAGCATATTGTGAGTTACTATCCTAAAATGATTTTCAGTAAAAATATAGCAGCAACTTCATTTTGGCTATCCCCACTAAAGGATGCACCATCGCAATAGCGAAGCTTGACCCTGTTCCAATTGTAAAAGTCTGCAAAAAATGAATAACAATGGCATAAGAGTAAGAAATGCGAGATGATAAAAAGGGAGAACAAAAGCTGGACAATATGAGAAAAGGAAGATAGACATTTCTAGGTGTTGGCATATGTAGATTGCAATTCTACAAGGGTTTTCCTCAGGTTTGTCACTTAATAGTCTCGTGAATGGTATTTGTTTCTGCATAAACTTTGAGGAACCACGACGTGTTGTTTTGTGGGAAACACAATTCCGAATGCTATTGCACCAGCCTCCTCCCTGACATGAAGACATTTAATATAAGGTCATCCGGAGTTGGAGATATATATATATATATATATATATATCTTTGATACCCATGCAGACATTGAAAAGTAGAGAGCTTTTTTAACAATTGCAAGACATAATATAATAAGATGAAGCCGATTAAGTTCACAAAACATGAAGAAAATACATATATATATATTTATTTACTTTGAAATGATTCCATCCACTGTAGAAATTAACATGTCTAGAACTAGTGTTCCAACAAAGTTTGGTTGAGAAAAATGGTGAAGCATGCGGAAAAGATGAAAATCTATAAATAGTTTAACGATAGTTAATTTGGAAGTCGTGACACTTTCACCTCAAATTGGATGAGCCAACTATTAGCCCCAGACCCAATTCCAGGGTGCAAGTGGTAATCGGGAAATGTCCCATCCAAACAAACTATGTACACAAGAAGAATAAGATATTTCAGTGATTAGTAAGAATTGAAAAAACTTTGAAGTATGAAAATGAAATGAAGTGATGGATGGATGGATGGGAATTAATACCAGCTCCTTTAGCATCGGCTCCTTTGATGAGAGTGAAAGGCACCATGAGCAAAGGATTGGGGGAGGAGAGTCCATAATTAGTCTCCACTACACGATGATCTACAGATAAGACCTTCTCCTCATCAGCTTCCCCCAAACCTGCTTGTACCATAAGAGTAAGAAGTGTGAGATGAATAGCAATAGCTAAGCATCTAAGGCCACTTCCGAGACCTACCACAAATCTCAAAACTCATACACTGCAACCTCCAAGGAACACTAGCAATCTTCTACACAGAGCATGCTACAAAATTCCTATCGCAAAGAAACTTATAAATTCAACTTCAAAACAACGACACCCGAAATAAGAGATCTCAATCTCATCATGAAGTTTTTCATGCAACAACTAAACCGATCCGCGGTGCAATGTTGGACTATAGCTGCAAAATTTATGCAACTAAACATCCAGGTGAAAACATTTAGTCAATCCAATCAAACACAAAGTCAGAATCGATGAAATTATCTCGTGGACTTAACGCGAAAACCCTAAACTCAATTTCCTAACTCCTGAACCCATCTCTCATCTCCAAATGGGCATCTAGTGTAACAATTTCCAAATCCACAACCAATTCCACCACAATTTCCAAACTTTGAACTGCCAAACTCATCATCATACATTCAATTCAACAGAAAACAAGATCATTGACAAACAAATTAGGAATTCAAATAAAACCCTAAAAAACAAACAATCAGATCGATCGGCTCCAAATCCATCAAATCAAGTTCAGAATGATCGAATCACAAAAAAAATTGAAACGAAATCGAACACGAAAAAAGTGAATTCGAAATTAGGGTGCGACGAATAGCGGCGACGGCTGGGGTGCGGTGAACAGCGGCGATGGCTTAGGGTTTCGGAGGCTCCAATCTCTAGCAGCCAGCGACGGCAGAGCCGACGGCCTCGTCGCAGCCCCAATCGCAACAACGATAGAGATTTAGGGTTTGGGAGAGAGATTTCAGTGAGAGAGAGTGGTAAGAGAGAGCGAGCTGGGAAACGTGGTAACTGACCGGTGAGAGAGAATAAAGAGCGGTGAGAGAGAAAGAGAGAGCAAAGAGCGGTGAGCACAAAGAGAGCAGAGAGCAGAGAGCGGTGAGAGAAAGAGAGAGAAGAGAACGGTGAGCGGAGATGACCGATAAGAGAGAGGGTGACCGGTGAGAGCAGAGAGTGGTGACCGGTGACCTCGGAGAGAGAGTAGAGAGCGGTGAGCAAAGCGGTGAGCGGTGAACGGAGAGGGAGAGAAAGAAGAGCGCCAACAGAGAGAAAGAGAGTTGAGAGAGAGATTTGTGATTTGTTTTTGGTCGATCCACTTTTTGGGAGGCCTAGATCGAAGCACGCACGAATCTCGAGATTTGATGAACGGTTATAAAAAAGAAAGTTTTGATGGGACTATTAGCGCCATTTTTCTGAGACGGAATTTAATTTCGTCTCTATTTTCGTCTCTATTTCTGTCTCTGATCTCTTTCTATTTCGTCTCTAAATTATTTCATCTCAATTCCGTCTCAAACCATTTTTTCTTAGCAACGGAACTAATTTCCGTTGCTAATTCCATTTTTAAATATCTTTTTTTTTGTAGTGGGAATATGTTGGTGTCTGACTGCCACCTCTCGACAATGCTAGACACAGTGACCTTATTACATTTATCATATAAAATGTACCCCAATGGGCGTAAGCCAGACTTGTCGTGAGCATGTCGACTGTTTCTTTCTAAAGGTGTGTCGTGATAGTCTCCTAAGGAGTGATCTAAATACCATGGTTGATGCACTTTAAATATCCTCGACCATACAAAGATATAATATTGGATTTAAAACATTGACATTTGCATGTAATTAACATAACGTAATGTTATTAAGGAATGAATGTGTATCTAAATGTGTACCTCAATGCCATTCCAAATATCCACCAAGACATGGTTTTGCAATGACGAAAAAAGCGATAAATCTGATGACCCACCAGAAAATGAAGTGGGCATATATTCTGCATCGCCTTTCGATATACCAATGGTAGATGTACCAGCAGTAGAGTCTTCAACGACGTTTGAGTTGTTTGTAAATTCACATGATGGGGAACGACTCCCTTCAATCTTAGTCCGTGCCTCATCGTCGTGCTTAGAACGCTTACCTTATTTTTTTCTTTTTCTTCTCTATGGACCAATTCCTCCGGTATATGAGGCAGTCATGCATATCCTGTCGGGGTTCGACTCTACGTCCCCTATAGGCTGCGGATAGGAGGACCCTGCATCTTTTGTGGTAGTAGAGGCGGGGGCTGTAGTAGCAATACTAGCAGCTTTAGCAGTTGCTATTCGCTCGGCTTGTGGATGGTTTGTCACAACATGCTTCTGTTTGGACATACCTAAAACCAGAATAAATGGTAAAACTAGACCCAATACAACAAAATTAGGCCAACATTTTAATTAAAAGTAACAAAAAAAATTAATTTCCTACTTGGCGGTTGAGCATATATAAGACTTATAACTGTATTATCGATTTGAAATGACCCATAATTCCAGAGGGATATCAATTTTTATTGATCACAACTATTCTAGATACATCGACTTAATTGTTTCGTCAAATATTTAGTCTAACATATATATTTCACAGTAAAAATTTAAACATAACGGTTGTACGTGATCGACACCCTTATTCATGGTGTCGGTCCTTTATAGCCGTTGTTATTAAGACCATATATTCAATCAAACCCTAAAACCTAAACCACATAACCAAGGACAAAATTACCTAAAAAACATTGAATAAACAATTACGAAATCATGGGGAACAAAACTCAGCAAAAATTAAGACAAATTACTTACTCTAGACGTCGGTAGCCGACGAAGGAACGGGTGGTGGCACTCTACTCTTTTTCTTTAAATTCCTCCTGGAGATTTGTCGTGCTTCCACCCACAAAATTCTCCAAATGCATTGGAGATCTCGATTTAGGGTTTCTTTAATGCTAGGAAATCGAAGGGCGTCTAGTTTTGCAAATTTGTTCGTGGGGTACGTAGGTTGAAACGTAGGTGGGAGATGATGTTAGAGTTGTTGAGCGCATAGGGCTAGTTTTAGAATAATTCACAAAATTATGAGTTTAAGGTAGTAAATAAATTTTAAAATTAGGGTGCAAAGAAGTAACGGGGTAAATAATGCCTTTTGGTAAATAATGCCTCTACCATCTCATTAGAGATGTTTTTGCTACAAATTAATATTTTAAAATTAAAATTTAAGAAAATCTTAATAAGTAAATGAGAAATTGTAATAATCAATGAGGAGAATGATCAATAAAACTTTGAGTTCAAATAATTTAATTTTAGATTTTTTTATGTTTATTTGACCTTATATCTTAAAATTTGACTTAAGTAAAAAATCACTAATTTAAATTGCAAAAATTTAAATTTTCAAGTGTTCATAGATCAATGATAATATATAAATAAGAATAAACATATTAGTTCTAACATCATTTTAATATAGTTCAAGATTTTAAATTTATATAAGTGTATATTTAATATAATGTATATAAAGGTTAATTCGACATGATTGTGGATTGGATATGCGGATAAGATATATATGTAATCCACAATCCAATCCAAGCAAATTATTGTTAATAATAATAATAATATTATTATTATTATTTTGCTATCCAATCCAGTTTAACAAACTCAAGCTGTAAATTAACGAAAGGAAGAAGAAAATAGCAATTTTTCTTACTTTTCATTGAAAAAAAACTAGTATACACACACATAAAAGCAAAGGTTAACGTCCTCTTTGATTTAGCTATCCTAATATGCATAATTGATTTCTACATAACATATATAGAATGTTTACACATATATTGAAATCCAATACACAACTACTTACCATATATATAAATTTTGAATCTTTTGATTAGGTAAGTTTTCTAGCATTCATGAATCTCTTGATATGGTAGCTTTTCTAACACCCCTTCAAGTTGGAGAGTGAATATTCATAACTCCCAACTTGCTTCTCATTGTAAATAAAGCTTCCTTCCTAAGTGCTTTGGTGAACACATTAGTGAGTTGTTCAGCGGAAGGAACATACTCGGTTGTGATTGAACCATCTTGTATCTTGTCTCGAATAAAATGACAATTCATCTCTATGTGTCTAGTTTTTTTTATGAAATATTGGGTTAGCTGCATTATCTAAGGCTGCTTTATTGTCAAAATACAACAATGATGGCTTTAGATGCAACACCTTCAAATCCTTCAATAATGATCGTAACCAAGATAACTCACATGTACTAGCCATAGCTCTATATTTACCCTCTATTGATGATACATAAACATTATTCTGATGCTTTGTTCTCCAAGAAATGAGTGAAAATCCTATGAAAACACAATAACCTATAGTTGACTTTCTTGACATTAGATAACCTCTCCAATCCAAGTCGCTAAATGCAAGTAGAGATAAAATCATTTTTTGATGCAAAAACCAAGCCTATTGTTATTTAAATACCATAATGCATGCATAGCAGCATCCATATGAGGTTACATGGTGCATACATAAATCTGCTCAATATGTGCACTGAATAAGTAATATCCGGATTAGTAATAGTTATATAAATTAAGCATCCTACCAATCGCCCATATAAAAGAGGATCTTTCAACAATCTTCTTGAATATGATAACTTTAAATTTTGTTCCATAGGAAAATCCACAGGTTTTGCTCTTAAATATCCTCCATCTTTTATGATTTTCAAAGCATATTTCCTTTATGAAACAAACATACTTTTCCATGATCTAGAAACCTCAATGCCCAAAACATATTTCAAATCACCAAAATCTTTGATTCGAAAGTGATTATGAAGAAATTTCTTGAGTCTAGATATGGCAGAAGGATCATTACCAATAATCAAAATATCATTAATATAAATGAGAAGAGCTATAAAGGAGATTTATCTTTCTTACATGTAAACAAGGAGTAATTTGCTTTAGACTCAATAAAACTAGCGCCTTGAATAGCTGTAGAGAATTTTGCAAACCATTGACGAGATGTCCATTTCAAATCATATAAGGGCATGTTGAGAAAGCACACAAGGTTCTCCCCCTGTTGTCGAAGACCAGGAGGAAGAGACATGTAAATCTCTTCAAAGAGATCTCTATGAAATAATGCATTGTTAACATCAAATTAGTGAATAGATCATTTATAAGCACCTGCTAGAGCTAATAAGTAATGTACTTTAGTAATAGGTGAGAAAGTATTATGATAATGCACACATTTAAGTTATGTGTAGCCTTTTGCAACTAAGCACGCTTTATAGCCCTCGAGGGATCCATCTGATTTGCGCTTAATTTTGTATACCCAACGACAACTATGGCCTTTTTATTAGAAGGCAATGATGTGAACGGACTGGAGGGAACCGTAGTATGGACTGCCTTCAAGACAATCTAATATAACCCAAACGGTCTAACCCCCGGTCTCAAAGCCTTGATACCTTTCTGATTAGACCTTGAGTGAGAGGTATATATCACTTTTTGGCGATGGATTATGACGGAGAAACTGAGCTCATTCACTGAAAGCGGATGAATTCACGGGACCAACTAGACAGTCAAACTCTTTCATTCTTGTGAAAAGGTAAACACATCAAATTGCTACGATATTTTGAACTTTGATTCACTCCATAACAACCTTCTATCCTCCCACCTCGCATTCCCAAGCCGGGTGACCTTGTTGTCACCAATGACAAAATTGTTTTTTCACCCCTCGGAGTCTGACCACCGGATCGATAGCAAAGACACTGACAACATCACACGATACGATCTATGCACTCTAATCTATGCCTCAGTCAAAAGATCTTATTGTGCGTGTCTCACCATTGCTTTTCCTCGCAATAAAGGGATTTTGACACCAAGATCGTAGTTGGTCCTTCGTTCATAGTGATAGAAAAGAAAACAAGATCCCCTCATCTATGTCTAGAAAGAGCACACAAAGGCTGAATATCTCAGGGGATAAGTCCCAAAACTGAACTAGTCAATTGAAAGGATCGACTGCACGTTACATCCTTGAAACTGACCCACTTATTCCACGAAGGTTCAGGCGCAATGGAGCTGTCGACAGTCAAGTGAAAAACTAGGATTTTTGACCCCAGACTGTGCTTTATATTAGTTCTATTATGTCAAGAAAGCCTACCGAAGAATTTAGTCTTTCTCTTCCTCTGACCAAGATTCCATTCCGTCCTCTTTTTGATAGTTTGGATTGAGCTTTTTTGACATGGGGCCACTTTGCACAGCTTTATAAAAGAGAGAATTTAAGAAAATCCTCTCTTTGCCGAGCCTCTTAGAGTGTACGCTTGCTACGCCTTGGAGGTTTTTAGCTCCCCCTTTTCATGGGTTCACATAAATGTTCTAATATAGAGTAGAATCAAACTCCCCATGTCCATTAGCGCCCCTATCTAGAGCGAATACAGATTATCCATTTCCAGAAGAGTAAGAGCTTGAAGCCAAATCTGGGATAATAACAAAATAGGTCTAGTCCAGGGGATAAATCAATGGGTATTTCCATCTCTAGAGTAGGATCTGCGTCCCTATCGCTCGACGCTGACAAGCTGTGGTGATAAAAAAGGCCCGCCGTCTATAAAGAAGTATCGAAATTGACCCTATGGAAGCCCGGTTATAAAGCCTACATATGCTTCGCGTGAAGCTAATAAGAGGTGAGGGCATACTCACTTAATTAAAGGACAAGTTTTGATCCGAAGAAGTGTTATAGGCTTTGAATGTTAATCTTGGAAGCCCCGGTTATAAAGCCTACATATGAGTGCCGGTAGAGAGAGGCGTGCATAAGAGGTAGGGCATTATTCTCCAGTATGGCAATATGTGAGACTGAATCTATATTAGGAAAGGAAATAGATTTATAGGGAAAGATTTTATAATGGAATATAACATCTCTACTGGTAAAAACACGATAATTTTCAAGATCAAACAATTTATAAGCTTTTTGGCCAACACGATAACCAAGACAAACACAACGTGTATCATTAGGAGCAAACTTGTGAGAAATATGAACATTAGTGGCATATGTATGACATCTAAAGACTTTAAGATGAGAATAAGAAGGAATTTTGCCATAAAGATGCTTAAAAGGGATTTGGCGAGAAAGTATCAATGTGGGTAACTAGTTAATTATATGAACTGTTGTAGAAACATAATCTACCTCAAAACGTAATGGGTGATTTGCTTGAAAATGGAGTGCTCGTGTAGACTCGAGGATGTGTCAGTGCTTAGGCTTCATAACACCATTTTGTTTAGGGTTGTAAGTAAATGAATGTTAATAAATGGTGCCTTGTTGTATAAAAAAATCTCTCATTGAAAAGAACTCTCCTATATTGTGAACCCAAATATTTGCAATATTAGTATCGAATTAGGTTTTCACGAAAGAGAAGAAATTGATAAGTAGATGTTGCGTTTCACTTTTATGATGCGTAAAAAATACCCAAGTAAAACTAGAAAAATCATCAACAATAATAAAAAAATATATATAGCAATAGAAAGAGCAGGAGTTTTATAAATGATGCAGTCCAAGAAGTGAGAAACACTTTCTTGGAAAAGTTTTATCGGAATAGATTTTTGTTGACTTTTGGAATGTCCGAACAAAGAATTTTGGAGTTGCAAGGAAATGAGTTTATTAGTAAATGACGTGGTGATCAATACGCATGACTTATTCGTAATAACATCGTTTTTTTCCCAAATTTATTTGTTTAGGCCTCCGAAATTTCATTTTTACTATTTTAGGAATGTTTTTGTACGGTTATACCTTTTAGTAGGAGTTTCTATTTTCGACGCCATTTAGGGCGGTTGGTTTCCTATTTCGTCTAGTATAGTGTTTAGGACATTTTAGAAAGTTACTATTTTTAGCAAAAATTAGGGTTTGCTATATAAAACATCATTTTGGCTATAATTCTTTGCCTTTTTGATAAATTAATAAAATCTAGAACCTTGGTTAAGTTCTTGCCCTAGATTTTTTTTTGTGATTTTTTTGAGCAATTCAATTTGGAAGATCCTCGCGGCGTTAATATGGCCCCCAAATATCACAATAAATTAATTGAAAAGGTTTTTAAACTAAGTGAAAAAGTAGTCGTGTTTGCATTGCAAGAGCACAAATCTCACAACTGTTATTAGACTTTGAAGAAAAATGCAACAAATTTTGGCCATGGAATCTAATCTTGAAAAGGATAAATGTATGAGCCGTTGATGCCATAGATATGTAGTGTTGTCTTGGAAATGGGATGAATTTATGGTACGAGCTATTGCAGATTGATGGTCATGTAACTTATTTAAGTTAACATATGTTGAAATTATAAATATATCAATCCATTCATGATCGATTGAATCTGTTGCATCCTTCGAGCATTTTTGCTATTATTAAACTGAAGATTGATTGTTTCCACTGTCCCTGGGAAGAGAGTTTTTCGTACAAGCCAGCGAGTGCCATTTAACTTCCAATAGGTCTATTTGAAAGGGTGATCTCTATCATAAAAAAGCAATGAAGTGGATTTTGGTTATATGAATTAACATGAAAACTAGATTTGTGATTAACGGCAAGGGGTTCATCCTTGAGGATAACCATAGCTGAAGTCTTTGTTTTTTCATAAGTTTTGCCCAAATTTCATTGCATTTCATCTTGAATTATGGAATAATATGTCTGCATAGCATTATGTAATAGATTTAGTAAAAGAACTCGATCACAAATGGCGCTATGAGACTCATTTAATCCCATAAGATACTGCATCAATTCGCGTATTCTATTATCTGCACCCTAGGTACAAACAACTTTGTTGTAGGAGCCTAACTCATCCTAGAGCTTTTTAAGCTTTAAGTAATATGCTGCAACATATATTTGGTCTTGAGTAAGATAAGCAATATCTCTCTCAATCTGAAAAATCCTTAGCGCATTTCTTTGAGAAAATCAATTTTTAAGATCTTCTCAAATTTCATGAGCTGTACTACAAAAAATAACACTGTTAGCAATTTAAAGAGTTAAAGAAATAAGAATCCAAGATATCACTATATCATTGCACTTCCTTCATGCATCGTGATCATTTGATTTGGTTTTGGAAGATGATGCTTTAAGTGATCCGTCAATAAAACTTAATTTAGATTTTGCATTCAAAGCGATGGTCATCACTCTACACCAAGTTGAACAGTTGTCTCCATCAAGAGGCTTGGAAACAAGGACCATTCCAGGATGATTAAAATGAAGGAGAGAGTAAGAGTTGCTATGATCTGATTCACTTCCATTATCATTTGCCATAGCAAACCAAAAATAATGAGGCAAAAAAAAATCGTTACCGCTCCAATACTATGTAAATTAACATAAGGAAGAAGAAAATAAAAACATGCCTTACTTTTTATTGAAAAACAACTAGTATATATATATATATATATAAAACAAAGGTCAACATCTCTTTTGATTTAGCTCTCTTAATATGCCTATTTGATTTGTACATAACCTATATGGAATGCTTACATATATAGTGAGATCCAATACAAACTACGGTACATATAAATTCATGAATCTTTTGATAAGGTAAGTTTTCAAGTATTCATGAATCTCTTGATATGATAGCTTTCTAACACACCCTTACTAACGATGTAACTTAAGATGGTTACTATTTTTCATTTGCTACTGCATTTTATATTATTTTGGCCATACACACAAAACATATCGCACATTAATTAGGTCACATGACCATCATTGTTTATTATTGAAATTTTGCAAAAAAATCTTAAATCTCACAGTTTGTGAACATCTACCAGACCTATCTAGTTTGCTAGCTAGCTAGTGACTTTATAAATGTTAGGGTGGCCTAAAATAGGCACGTCTATTAGATGCACATAGTGTTAGTGTCATGATAGACCATATCAAAAGTTTAGATTGTCATCAAGTTGTTAAGATCGAGTGTTTGGTAAATGATTCACCCAAAGCATGTTCCACGTGCTCAAAATCAAAAGATAAACTTTAGGTGATTGGATGAAGATACTTTGTTGCAACTGAAACTTGAAGCAGTTGCAATAGGCTCTCTGAATCAAGCAGTTATATATTTGATCTTATTTACAACAAATTGAATACCAACTAAAGTGCTCATGGAAGTTGGAGTTGCGATTCAGAGACTTGATCACCATGTGTTAAATATGCAAGGACGTGGTTATTAAAGATGAAAATTGGGCATATCTTATGGTTTTAGTTAAGATTATTTAATCTACATCAGTGTGATGGCCCCTTCTTTAAAATAGGGCACCGCTCGGCCTAATACCATCATTAAATCCTAATCTCAGCCACGTAGGACTCAACGACATATTAGTCAGCCTTTCTATCTAATTATCCTTATTTCTCGTGTTTAGGATAAGTACGAAAAACTCTCTTTATTAGTGAATTTGAGAGTTAATTAAAACTTCTTATAATTTATTAAGTTGTTCAGTGGAAGTCGTAAAAATATTGCAGAAGTAAATAAAATAAATCTTAATTGTGGAAACTAGTGAAACATAGATCACATGTATATAGAAAACTAGTACGATGATAAAAGTGAAATAAACATGTGTCTGGTCAGGAAAATTACGCTCAACCCATATATACAACCCAAAATGAAATGGAAGGACATAAAGTTTGTAGTACATCAAAATATTAAAAGAAACCTATAATAGACAGATGTAGGAGCACGCCATAGGCTCAAAGGTAATCGTTGATCTTCTCCTTGCCGGGCCTACTAGTCAATAGATTCGCACCCATTATCATAAAAAGGACAGTGCGTATATGAAAATGGAAAGTAAAATTCAGAGATACTAGTCCACTTTTTCAAATATATTAAATGGTATTTAAAAGCATAAAGATAGCGAAAAGTTGCTGAAACTGAAATATGCTAGAAAATACCAAAGCTAAGTAAGTGAAACTAATGCTAGGCTAAGTAGTGATGACTTAGATCTGGTTGGACGTGAGCTACATCATATCAGCCTTTATGGCTACTCTAAAGGATGTGCGTATTATCGCAATAGTCTGATTCTCATTTGCCGACATCCCCAGGGAATCTAACCCCGTGTATCATGCCATAGTGGTGAATGCCGACATCCCAAGGAATCTAACCCTGTGTGTCGCTCATCTCAAATATAGTGCAATGGACTTTAGGTAATAGGACTACTTTATAATTTCAAAGAATTACTCGATTATAGATGTTCAAGACTTGGCTAATTGCTACATAGCACAAAAATTAAGAGTACAAGTCCATTCAACACATTCACGTTTATCTCTACACTAATAGCATGCTATTGGAACACAATATGTCATTTACAACAATAATAGAGTCATATAGTGTAGAAATAGAGTCAATGAATCAAAGCAAGAATATATATATATAATAAATACTCATCAAGTGAAGAATAACAAGATAGCTCATGATATAGAATACAAAACATCATATAGTCATATAGACTATGGAAGAAATATTTAGATAGGAATAAAATGTAAAATAGGACCTTGACGGATTTACTTACAAATCAATCAAAATCTTAAACCAGCTCCCGGCCAGTCCAATCTCGCGTCCCACACCCAGTGTTAGCTCTCTGAGTTTATGTGTTTCATATTAAAGTTTAAGGTTACTAGAATTGTTGCAAGTTGAACATATTTATGTAGAGTAATTTATACACCATTGTTCAATTTCTTCATTTATACTAATATTATTGTTATTTGCAATTAAATTTGTTTCTACCATTGCACATTACTAACTAGATTAGTTATATGGTGCGATAGTTAGAAATATTACTTTCGTATCTGCATTTTTAATAGCTAGGATAAACTAAGCCTAGGTATACTTTTACATAGTCAATGTGTGTTTTTATTTATGTAACACATATATGCCACATTTATCTCATTAGCTAGTTATATATTTAATTAACTATGAAATCGAGCTAGTGCCATTTACTATTTATTTTTGTTTCCTTCTAAGCTCATCTAAGCTTTGCATTTATTTATTTATTTTATGTTAATGATGTACCTAGTGAAGTATACAAAAAATAACATCATTTAAATAATTATTGGTTGTATATACATGTCCGATTAAGCATACTTTGGTGAAAATCTCTATCACCATAATATAGACATAGTGCCACATTAATAATAAATATTAAATTTTTTTATATCTCTAATTATTTAATTTATTTAGTAACTTTTTTTATTTATTTCAAAAACTCATTAACCCATATTTTATATCATTTACCTTTTTTGTTATTTTCTTAATTGTTTGTGTAGCTAAACTTCCACTAATTATATTTAAGGAAGCTTAATCAATAATGAATTAAACCAATATTTTGGGTAGGCAACATAAATTTCGGAGCATAAAAGGAAGAAACAGATATGAAAGTTTAATTTGAACAATGAGAATGACAAGAAATAATTAACACCCTAGTGAGCCATTAATGGGGCATATAAACATGCATGTTTCAAAATAAAAATCCAAATGAGGAAGTAAATCATGTATAAATCAAGAAAGTATGAAGAAGAAGACAATAGCTAGTACTTACCTCTTTATTTGCTTCTCCTAAGCTTGTTGTTAAGGCTTCAATGATGTGTAAGCTCTCTCTCATATATATATATAGGATCTTTAGCCTTTCATTTGAAACTTTAATGGGAGATTTGGTTTCAAATTGAAAAAGATGAAGTTTTAATCAATCTTTGAGATATGAAAATCTGAATTTTTGATACTTTATGTGGGGTTTCATTGTAAATACTAAATACTTAGTTTGGGTGTGCATGTAAATAATTTTTCTAACAAGGGTGCATATTCAATTTAATTGTGAGTATGCTACTTATTGCCTATGTTAGACACTTGTAATTAATGTTTGCACTCATTTTGACACTTGTATAGAACATTGATTTGATTGCCTCAAAATATGTGCTTGCCACCTCGATTTGCATGCTCGACGACTGAAAATTAATTTATGCGCCAAAATTCGTCCAACGTCCAATTTAAATAGAGTCAATTGTCGGACTCATGTTAGACCAATGATTATTTTGGTGCTCTTTTGTACCTATATTCTTAATATTTAACATTCATATATTTTTCACTTAACTATCATTCTTTACTCGGTCCCATGTCGGCGCGCATTTTGAGGCATGTCCCCGCTCTTGCCTCGATGCCTATACATAATAACTATGAATGACTTAATAGTCTACATAAATAAAACACACTAGAAAACCATAAGAAAAAACAAAGTATACCTCGGTCACATGCCTCAGTTAGTATGCATATCTTGATGTAGTTCCCACGTTACGGGTCATGAATGATCCTGATTATGGACAAATACGAATTTAGAAATTTGGGCCATGGCAATCGGTCTATATAATGTGTCAAAGTAATAGATTCTAGACATACCAGCTGATTCAATTTACTTTGTATTTGTGAACGTGTTCCGTTCACTTGCTTTATCGAGTTGTAAAACCCCAAGGGGACTTGGGCATTCCAGTGAGTGGGAGCCTCACACTAGAGGAGTCTTGTGCACAAAAGGTCCATAGAGAGAAGTGTGAGAAGGTACTAAGAGGAGCTCCGTGAGGGAGTCACAATAAGAGTCTTATAGTTTATCGTCTTGATACTTAGTGGAGTTTACGTCCGAGCATGGCCCCACAGATGTAGGTCGTGGACCGAACTGTGTAAATAGGTTCTCTAGTGTTCTGGTTTGATTTCCTTTTTGCTTACTACTTATTTCGTTTAATTACTTACCCTATTATTTGTTTCCCATTATAACATCATACATATCTGGTCGTAACAACATTTGGTTATTTCAATTGGTATCAGAGCTGGCATCGTGAAGACTTTGTTTACAGAGACAAGTGAGATCCGTACTAACCAAGATTTTTTAGGGAAACCAATTAGACTAGCTTGAGGGTCTCTTAAATACGAGGCAACCATTACTGACTAATACAAACTTTATGTATTAGAAAGCTCGCATGGAAGGATATCTTGTCCATTGATGTCAAAGCCTGGAGTGCCGTCGAAGGAGGATACGCGCCACTTGAAGTCGATGGACAACCAAAGAATCCAGATGACTGGACGATAGCTGAGGAGAAGCTTCTTTCAGCAAATGCTAAATGACTGAATGAAGTCTATGGTGCTGTTAACCAAGAGCATCTCAAGCTCATTTCCTCATCCAAAGTCGTAAGGGAAGGATGGCATATTCATGAGAACTTCTTTACAGGAAACGAGGATGTTCATGAGTCAAAAATTGTACTTTTGGCATCTCGGTTCAAGACTTTGAGGATGGGAGAGGAAGACACTATAGCTAATTACATTGCCAAACTCAAGGACATCACCAGCCAAGCTTAGCAACTTGGGAATAAGTACTCCGACAGTAAGCTATTTCAGAAAGCAATCAGAACCCTCCCTACAAAATACGATGCGAAGGTTGTGTCACGACCCAAATTCCTAATCCTAGTTTTATTACTTAATCAAGATTATTTACTCATGACGTAGGAACCGCATCGAGATACGCATACTGATCGAGGCGATGTGGTTGAGGTATATGCTATATTTTTGTAATGTGTTCTTAGTATATTGTATATGTGTAGACTACTAAGTTACTCTTACTTTTGTATAGATGTCGAGACGTACGCAGAGATGCACCTCGAGATACGTATTAACATGGGATCGAGGTATAAAGTGATATGGTAAGTTTAATATAAGTTAATGTGGCTTAGATAGCTAATTTAATGTGGCTATAATTTGATTTATATTAATGAAGCCTAAGTTAGAAAAATAAAACATTAGTCATTGATGTTCCTCAAGGTACATTTGAACACATCGCAAGACCAATTGTGTTACATTATGTGTTATCAAGGAATAGTTAGTGGATAGTTAATGGATTGTGGAGTCACAATTAAGGCTATTAGATTGATCTAGAGATAGGAGATGTACATAAGATCAAGTGCTAAAAATCTAACTTAACTAAATATATATAAGATTGAATGAGACAAACATATAAACATTTCATTTGATCTAAAGGGGATATAGGAAGATATGGAGAAGGAAATCAAAGAACTTTGAGAAGATTTTAGTGAATTTAAGAGGGATCAATCAAGTTGGTAATGATCTACAACTAGGTAAGCTAATGTACACTATCATTTTGCAAAAGTTTGATAAAAAATTAAAGTTTTATTTCAGTTCTAATATTTTCGTAATTTCAATGGTTAAATGAAATCATTTTAGAAATTGGTTTAGATTTGGAATCCTCGCGAAAAATAAATAAATTTGCAATCAAGAAAATTCAGATTTCGTTTTGAATTGACAAAGTTATTACATTTGAAGTTGTAGGAGTTCTTGATGGATTTTTTAGCAAAACTATGAGTTTATGAATTTTCTAATTGCTTTAATCCAATTTTGATCATTTTTATATGTCCTAAAACACCCTAATTAACCTCAAGAATCTAGGGAAGAGTCTTGAGAGGTTGTTAGCAAAATACGGGGTGTCGGGAAGTCGAATTAGCCTAGGAACTTTGCGTGGGTTGTGTGTAAACTGATTGAGATATTTGTTTCTATTTCTTTCCTATTATGCTTTTCATTTACAGTCATTTGGACTGATTTACCTATTCTACTCTAGATGCCATGACTTGGGTGTTCTATATCATTTTTCATTAGTTTGTTATCATGAGATTATTTGATGTTTAATGGTTTCATTGATTTTAAATCATGTGCTATGTCATTCTTGGTTGTTGAGAAATTTTAGTCAAATGAAATAGAATTCTATTAGGTAGTTGATTTATGGTATTGAAAATCCATTTTATTTGTGCTTAGTTATGCAATTACATTGTTGGATTCATAAACTATGTCATTCCTTGAATTATGAAAGTGGTTCTTGTATCTAGGACCATGATATGATATAGATGGGCACAGCACATGGAGTTAGTAGATTTTTGGGGTCTTAACTTACCACTAGCTTGTATAAGACCCGGGGTTGTTGACAAGTATACATCACATATAAGGGGCACTTATGAATAATTATTTATGTGATGGGCATTTAAGAGGATGTGAAGGCATTCATGAAATTTTTAATGCCGTGAATAGTGGAATAAAGCCTACATGATTAACTTACGACCGATAGACCTTAGATCATTACTGCTTAGTCGAGTGCTACTTTCATGTCGTTTAGCTAAAGTATCAAATAACATGATTCATTTTCAGCATAATTTCTATTGTGATGCTTTAAAATACTTGTTGTATATTTAGAAATATGGATCAATGTCTCTCAGTGTTACTTTCTACTTTCCTATACTCACCGTCCTTTATATGATGGTGGGTGCAGATCCATCAAGTAGCAGACTGAGCAAGGAGAAGATCGATACTTACCTCTGATATTGTACATAGGGTTGAGAGATAATTTTCTCGACCAGAGATGTGTTGATATATTAATATCTTTGTTATGTTACATACATGCTTGTGATATTTGTTTCCTGGTTTTCTATAGTTTTAGGATTTATGTTAATGACTTCCGCTAATTTCTTAAGAATTCTGCAGAATTAAGTTATAAAAAATTTTGATTCTCTGTGAAAAATTGATTTACAAGATGACAATAGGTTGCTTATTTTAAAATCAGCTAGTTTGGAAAAAGATTGGAAAGACCAACTAATACATTGTTAAGTTCTACATGGTCGAGATTAGGGCTTAATGATGGGATTAGGCTTAGCGGTGACCTAATTTGGGAAGGGGTCGTCACAGATTGCTACCATTCATGAGAATCGAGGGCTCAAGGATCTAAGACTCGAGGAACTCATGGGGACACTTACCACCTATGAGATGCACTAGAATCAACAAAAGAAGTCCAGATAATTGTCATTAAAAGCTGTTGCAGTACTTTACCCCTGAAAATGATGTTTTTTGGAGGAAGATGATATTGCTCAAGTAACAAAAAAGCATAATAAATTTTTTATAAATCTCGGGGATGTGAAAACCAGTGGAAAAGAAGATTTCACAAAGAAATAAATCGAGACAAAGCCAGTTGATAAGAGCAAACTCACATGCAGAAAGTATGGAGGAATTAGTCACTTCCAGGCTTAATGCCCGTCCAGAAGGAAAGATAAATCATTGACTACTACCTAGAAAGATCTCGACTCAAAAAGTGAAGGATACCATATGCACCATCACATTGCTTTTACTGCCTCGCATTCAGTTGCAACGAATGCCTCCAACCCCTCCCAACCACATCTAAAGAATCCAACTCAACATGTTTACCAAAACCAAAAGATGTTGTAAGTGATTATATTGATTTTGATTATGATTTTCCTAATTATAGCAGTCATGCAAAAATAAAGGCAAATTATGTTGAGATGATTGCAAAGTGGGAAAATGCTTTTGCATGTAATCATAAACTTGAATATTTTCACGTGGAAAAAGAAAAGGAGTTGATCGATTGCAAAAACAATCTAGGGCAAGCAAAAAGTACACTTATTAAACTAAATAAAGACAATGCCAAGCTTGAGGACTACTACATAAAGGAAAATGGTATGGTGATCATAGGGTTCTTGGTTTCGTCAAAGGATCATCTTCCAAGATAACTCCCACTAAGCCCATGAACTTTAGTAAAGCACATCGACAAAAAGTTGGTGTTGGAGAACAACACGGAGAGGCGGCGCCGCTACGACATCGATGGCGATGGCGGCGTCGACCGCCACTGGAGGGGCCTTCACTAGGAGGTCCCATATAAAGAAGAGGGTGGCCATGAAGGGCCACCAGCCCATCACAACATTGGGCTTCTGCTCGAGGGAGTGATAAAAGAGAGGGGATGCCCTCTCCCCCTTAACGCATGGGTCCTTCTAAGCACACCACCAGAGGCTGATCGACCATTGGTCCTTATACTAGGGGCTAGCTCAACCCTTGGTCCAAATAGGGGCCAAGTAAGCCCCTGATCTAGCCCTTGGACAATAAAATTGAATGAAAATAAACAACAAACCAACAAATGTGAAATGTTTTCTACCTTCAAATAGTTCGCTATTGCATTACCAAGGGAAAGATTAGGCAGGTTCCATCGCTCGACCTTGGCAACGGACAATGGGTGACCCATAGGACCTACACTAGTGAGCCCCAAAGGCAAGTTATTTATGAAATTAATTAATAAAACCAATTGAACCAGCACGTTAATGTGATGTGTATTAATTGTTTAGATTCATGAAATGGTTCATATGGAACCCCGAACGCATAAGGAGCGAGAATGGATATCGCGGTGAATCGAGGAAAGTGGGAAGCTTGCTCAACTATCAAACATGACATGATGATATTAGATATGATTAGGTCTCACAATTTTAATTCAAGATTTGGAGAATGGGTTGCGACTTATTATTGACTTGAATGTGACTATCTATGGATTGAAAGTGTGTTGCCTTTTGCTCATGTTGTTTTTATCTCTATTTTGTGGTTGTCACCGCTATTTGATTATTGCATTATTGCTGCCACCATTGTATTGACCTAATACAATTGCGTAGTCGTCACCACCACTTGAGTATTTTATGATCGTCGCTATTACTTGAATCATACCATGAGATGGAAACATGAGATTGGTGCACTACAAAATCTCGATATTTTTAAATTGATAATTATGGCTAGTCAGGGATTAATAGAGCCTAATTATGATTTTGGTCATGAATCGACACTTAAAGATCGGTGAAATTGAGATTTTTAATTTATTTTATTCTTCTGTGATTTGTGCCTAGTGTTTTATACTTTATATTATTTTAATTTTGCTAAATTCAAGTTAATTGAGTGAATTTGATAATTCGCAAGCTTTTATCTCGAGATACATGTCAAAATATGTCTCAGTAGAGTGAAAATATCGACTCAAACTATTGTTTCAAATTTTGCAAAAAATAATTGAAATTAAGATTAAAAACTTGAATTTAAAGTTTAAATGGACTTAATGAGCCGACATGGGGATTTTGCCTCAATTTGAGTGTATGTCGGGATCGGAGGTAGTGTGTAATGAGATGAAGTTTGTGCGAGATCTTGTTTCAAGTTTTGTGTTGGTTCGTGATAGTCGAGGTTGAGATTTGGTCCAAATTAGTACAAGTTCGATTAAATATGGCAAGAGGATTGATTTGGAAGATTTTAGTATGTCGTGGACAAATTTAAGATTTTTAAGGTTTTGGTGTGACCAAAACCGGTGTTATAGAATTTCTGTGAAACTGTGACGGCCCCAAACTCAAGGCAAACTGGGTACCGCCACGTCGCCAGACACATCACCAAGCATGCCACGTCACCGCACACTTATCTACGACGGCTAGCGAACTATTCATCTTGTAATCCAACTTAGCAAATTCCGTTGTTTTAAAAGATTATTATTTTATCAAAATACGCTAAGTTAAGAAGTTTTACAACTCAATTTGTTTACTTTAATTCTTTTCGGGTTATTTTTTTACTAGCGGAAGACTTAATAGCATGCATAGAATTAATGTAGATGAGTTATGAACTAATTAACAACTTATGGGGTGGAAACCCAACAAAAGCATACCATGTATATCAGTTAAGGCAACAAAAATGTATAATAGATGTCAATATACATGTATCGGGTGGAAAAGTCTCCCAAAATTATCCCAAAAGTATATATATGTAAATACAAACACCTACGAGTAAACTAGTGGAGGCGCTCCAGATCAGAGGTCGTCGCCAATCACCGCCTTCCCCCGGCTCGTCGTAGGATCTGCGATTTGTCACCAAAACAATGACAAATCTTAGGTGACTAAATCACAGAGAACGTTAGCTAATATTCATGAATTTCAATTAAACAGCTACAATTCATGCAATTTAGATAAAAGACAAGGATAAAATAATCGAATGAAAATGAGTTGATGAAAAGGTCAAATTTAGACACGAGTGTAGCGTGACAGAGAACCCTGATCGACATTTGGGAATCGTCTTAGCTAAACCGAGAGGAACCCATGACGACCACCTCGTCAAACATCTCACGGTCGAACGAGAGGAACCCATGGACAGTAGAACCCTATCCAAACATCTCTCGAGAGGAACCCATGACGTAGACATAGGTCTAAGTCAAACATCTCTTTACCTACAGGTCTCACGGAGAATACTCACCGCGTAGCCCTAATATGACCAATTACTCGAACAGCGCGGGGTAGCTAGCCCCAGGGTGTGAGTCCGTGCCATGCCCGACCCCGTCGACAAACTCACATACACACGTGGGAGTGGATGAACAGTAAATGAACATCGATAAATAACACAATGGAATAATTGAAATGTGAAGTAAAGTAAGTGACACAAAAGAGTTTTAACTAATTTTCTCGTGGGTTTACTTACCTCAAACAAATCGCAAAACGCCTTCGAAACGTCTCGCACTCGCGTCGAGATACGTACCCATCACACGACTATGGTGGCCTAAGTCCTTGGTGTCCAATTATACAGTTTTTATTATTTTAGAGTCTCATTAAATGAATTTATAGTATGAGACAAAAATTTGTACAATTTTATTCCAAAGATTTAATTCTTGGCTCACTTTTGGAACCATACGGGGATTGTTCTGGTAACGCGCCACCGCGCGCCGCTGCTCCACGTCGTTCGTCGCGCCACTAGTGCTGTCGCCTCGCCGCCGCTGCTGCCGCGCCATTACCAACGCCGCTACCGCCTCGCCACCACCTGCTGCATGCAGCATCGCACCGCCGCACCGGTGTCGCGACCGCCTCATCGACGCCGTTCTTTGGAGCGGCATCGCTGCCGCCTTGCCGGTGTCGTTGGTCATTCGCTCACGCGCCGCTGCCGCCAACCCCTGATGCCTTACAGCCGCCGCCTTGGCTGCTCGTTCTGTCGGTGTCGTCCCTGATCTTCCACGCCGCCGCTCTCTCTCTTTCTTCGGCGACCTCTTCTCTCTCTCTCTCTCTCTCTCTCTCTCTCTCTCTCTCTCTCTCTCTCTCTCTTCCCTCGCCGCCGCCGTCCGCCGCTAGTGCTTCTCCATCCGTGCCGCTTCTTTTCGCTTGGCCGTTCGCCTCGCCGCGAGTCGCCATTCCGCGGGCGGTCTGCTTGTCCGCATAGTAGCTGCTAGAGCCGCGCCTCTCTGCCATTATTGGAGCCGCGACACCACCGACATCGCTAGTCCGCATTCGGCTCGCCCTCATCAAAGCCGCTCGCACCGCCACCGTCTCTCTCTCTCTCTCTCTCTCTCCCTCTCTTCCTATCGCCTCTTTCTCACTCTCCTTCTCTCTCCCTCTTCTCTCCTCTCTCTCCCTCTCTTCCTCACTTCCTCACTTTTGTCCGTTTTAGAGGAAAATAAGTTTTTTTTTATTATTTGGAGAGGAGACGGAGTAATGATGAGTTATGGGCTTGATGTGATATGTGATGTGTAATGTGATGGGATGTGTGATGTGACAACTCAATCCCATACTACCCCGTACACCCGCATTATGCGCACACCGCGACGTCATACACTCTAGTCACTACACGCGCACAACGCGGCCAAGTGAAATTCTCAATTAACGCGGTGCAAACTATTAAATAATAGTAAAATAAATAAACACTCGCCACACAAAAATAACATATTTCACCCATTAGGCGTGTCATAGAATTTTCTACGATGTCCACGTGGGTCTGAGCTTATGTTCTTAATTTGTAATTTGCCAGTTAATCGGGATCGATTGAAATAGGCCGTTACAAAAACTGAACTACTTTGTTGAGAAGTTGGCTCCATTTGGTGAAAAACTAGATTGAAAATGAGCACGAAAAGGTAAAACCCATTAAAATATAGATTTTAGGAATTACATGTGCCCTAGGTCAATCCATTAACTGTCTTTATGAATACTTTTAGTTAATAAAAATAGAGGATTTCATTTGCTGTTTATTATAATTAATTTGCATGTTTACATTATAATAAGATCCATGGGTATTTACATAAATATCCTAAATGTCCCTAGTCGATCATTATACTGGGAACTATAATGAATTAAGACTAGTGTGAGTCTTGATTGATGATCATATGATGATTATACGTATAGGGATACGAATCAAGATCACAAGTACTTGTTAGGGAACAAAGTATGGACCGACCCGCTATGAGAACATAACATGGATTAAGTCATAGTTGTTTCTCATGATAGGTATATATTCCAGTCCTCCTCGACTTGAGATTACCAGAGACTTCAACATTAGGAACACAGGTGATTTGACACAATCAAACGTTGTCTTTAACCAGGACGATTATAAAGGTTGTGATTGGTTACTCGTGTGAGCAATGTGATGAAGTTGTGTAATCGAGATAGAATTTGTCCCTCTCATATAAAGAGAGATATCTAGTGGATCCTCGATGTGTTAGATCTGTTAAAAGGCCTAGTCTAAGTGAATTGATATTGATCAATGTCACTTGGATGTTTTCGGTCTACCTAGAGATCGAGACTAGTACGATTGAACATGTTGGATGACAATTCCATGCCTTATGTTTGATCAAAAGGATATCGTGTGACAAAAGGATGTTACATACACTATTGATTAGGTTGTATCGATTTGATATTCATACAACTTGGGTAGTCATAATGTCTTGCTAGAGGCCGCTTATGACTTGTATACCAAAATGTGTTTTGGTACACTGCCAACGTTGTATGAGCCTATTGGGTCGCACACTAAGAATGGTTTTGCGAGATTTTAAGACGATTCAGAAAAACGAATTTTATGTGATAAAATTCATGACAGAAACGTCCTTGTGGTGTATTACACTTATACTTCTTTAAGTAAGGGTATATGTGTAATTTACTTAAACGTCTATATACAAGAGTTGTATAAATAGACGCTTTAAGTTAGAATACAAAAACATAAGAAAAAAAAGGCCAAAACTCCTTTTTCGTTTAAGAAACGACTTAGGGTTTTTGGTATGCTCTGGATCGTTTTGGAGAGATTCAAAAGGTTTGGCATTCTCTCGACGCTAGCACTTCGAATCTCGGCCGCCGTTCGTGTGTGGACTGCCGATAGAGGGCGTTCGTCGTTGGCAGCGCCTTAGAGATCGATCAACCTTCTGAAAGGTATATTGCGATTGAGGTATGATTAAGTTTTTCATGGTTTAAACGTTTTTAATGGAATTAGATTCGGATCCTGTTGGGGTTTTTGTCAAAATTGTTTTGTAATCTCCGTTGCGTATGAACCCCAAAACCCAACGGTGGTATCGTGAGCCATCGAGTTCGATTCCATTAAACTCATTGCATGTTTTCTTTCGATATATACATGATATATGATTGAAAGCATGTTAATAGTTGATGTATATGTGATATACATAAGTTTTCTGTGAGATTTATTATCATGTTTTGTGTATATGATACATATATTCGTGATTTAATTGAAATTAGTTTCGTGTTCTATGATCCATGATACCATTAGGTTCGATTGGGATAGTAGTTCATGATTCAATTACATGTTTGTGATTATTTGGATGAAGACCGAAATTGCGAATAATTAATTTTCGAAATTATTTATTTATAAATAATTAATTTTCGAAATTATTTATTTATCTTGTTATATCTATTTTGTTATGAAGTTTCTATTTTATAAAGATAAATAACAAATTAGAATAGGAGATAAATATCAAGAATCTTGTTATTGGTGATATACTAGGATTCAAATATCTTAAATCCAAAATAAATAATTAATTTTCGAAATTATTTATTTATAATTAATTAATTTTCGAAATTATTTATTTATCTTGTTATATCTATTTTGTTATGAAGTTTCTATTTTATAAAGATAGATAACAAATTAGAATATGAGATAAATATCAAGAATCTTGTTATTGGTGATATAATAGGATTAGGATAAGATTAGTCCTAATTGGATTAGGATAAGATAAGTCCTAATTGGATTTGGATAAGATTAGTCCTAATTGGATTAGGATAAGATAAGTCCTAATTGGATTAGGATAAGATAAGTCCTAATTGGATTAGATAAGATAAGTCCTAATTGGATTAGGATAAGATTAGTCCTAATTGGATTAGGATAAGATGATTAGTTAGATGTGGGTCGGGTTAATTAAAAATGTTTTAATTGACTTAATTTGGATAAATTAAGGGGTAAATTTAGTATAGTAAAATCAGCGAAAAATATGATTTTCTATAGCGAATCTCAATTTTCGGAATTGAGATTCGTCTTCTAAAATAATAATAAAAAAAAAAACGGGCGCGCCATTTCAGTACTTTCGCCTTATTGACGGGCAATGGACCGCCGTCTAACTAATCCTAGCGCACGGAAATTCTTTTATTAGTGAATAGTATAAAAATTTCCAAATTGTTTAGTGATTGAACAAATCAATAAAATATATGATATTTCATTGTTTACATAAAAATCACTAAAACTGAGTAAAATCCCTCTATTAAATTTTAAGTCTCGTGCCATCCATTTTAAACACTTGTCAAGGCCTCGATCACACTAATATAGTTTCAGCCATAGTTGGGTGTGTTGTGTTATCTTGGTGAGACAAGTTGGGTAAGAGTTACCTAAATGTTTAAAATGGTCCGACTTAATAAAGTCATCAAAATAGTTTTGAGCTTTAGGCAAATGATGAGATAAAACATGCTAAGACGTAAGATGTCCCGTATCTCATAAAATGATCTAAAAATTACATAAGATGTAATTGGTAACTGTTATCTACCTAAATAATCTAGTTCTGTGTTTCATGCCATAGCTGTCATAGAATTAGGTGAAATATGGATTTTAGTCCCCTAAATAAACAGTACGTTTTAGGAGGGTTGTTAATTTAGTGAGAGTCAATTCCTCTATACTAAAATAAACTTTGCATAATCTTTATTGTAGATCAATGGCCTCTTCAAGTAACAATAATCCCCTGTCATCGCGATCCATCCTTGAGAAGGATAAACTATCTGGGACTAACTTTCTTGATCGGTTCGAAACTTGAGAATTGTTCTTAAGCATGAACGCAAGTTGTATGTCCTGGATGCTCCAATCCTCGAGGACCCACCACCAATGCTACGAAAGTGTGAAGGATGCGCATAGTAAGCATGTCAACGATTCTACCGATATTGCATGTATTATGCGGCAACTATGGTTCCCGAACTTCGAAGGACATGGAACTAATGGAAGCCTACGACATGGCTATAACGCTGAAGGAAATGTTCCAACAAAGCAAGCTAGGCAAGAAAGGTTCGAGACAGTCAAAAACCTACATTCTTGCAAGATGACCGAGGGTGCGTCGATTAGTCCTCATGTTCGAAGATGAAGGGCTATGTTGACCACTTGATAGACTCGGATTCCCCATAAGCCAAGAGTTGGCTACGGATTTGATCTTGAATTCATTACCGAGAGAGTTACTCACAATTTGTGATGAACTACAATATGAATAATATGGAGAAATCAATTTCGAGTTGCATTTGATGCTCAAAACTCGCCTGAACAAATTATCAAGAAACCCTCTAGTAATGTGTTGATGGTCCAAAAGGGAAAGGGAATGAAGAAGAAAGGTAAAGGCAAGGCTAAAGTTGCCAAGGCTGTTGTTGCACCTGTCGCAAAGCCTGTGGAACAAGTCAAGCCCCAGCCTGTTTCTACTTCAAAACACCCAAAAGAAAAGGAAGGAAATTGTCATTTCGTCATGCACTGGACATTGGTTCAGAAATTGCAAACTCTATCTGGAAGATCTAAGGAAGAAAAAGGGTAGTGCGACTACCACTACAGGTATTTATGTTATTGAAATTAATTTATCTACTAGTGATTCCTGGGTATTAGATACCGGATGTGGATCTCACATTTGTATAAATGTGCAGGGACTCACCGTGAAGTAGAAAGTTGAAAAAATGAGAAGTCATCCTCCGCGTAGGAATGGAGCAAGAGTTCTTTGCCCGGGTTTGTTGGATCATATGACTTAGTTTTATCTAGTGGACTTATTTTAACTTTAAATAATTGTTATTTTGTGCTCTTTTGAGCGAAACATAATTTCTGTTTCATGTTTGGATATGGATGGTTTTGATTTTATTATTGCTAATAATAGATGTTCCATTTCTCGTAAAGGCATATTTTATGCAAATGCTGATTTGTATGATGGTCTTTATATTCTAAGCATGAAAACGTCCACCGATACTCCAGTCTTTAACATAAATACAAAGAGGTTCAAGTCAAATGATTTGAATCAAACCTATCTTTGGCATTGTCGTCTCGGGCACATAAATGAGAAACGCATAACGAAGCTCCATAAAGATGGACTTCTAGATTCATTTGATTTAGAAACATATGAAACGTGCGTATCTTGCTTATGGGCAAGATGACTAAAAGTCCCTTTATGGACACAATGAAAGGGCAAGTGATTTATTGGGTCTAATACATACCGATGTATGCGGTCCTATAAACACAATGGCTAGAGGAGGTTATCAAGACTTCATTACATTTACTCGATGATTTCAAGAGATATGGTTATGTATATCTTATGAAACATAAAGTTGAATCATTTGAGATGTTTCGAACGTTTCAAAATGAAGTGCGTAATCAACTTGGTAAAACTATCAAAACACTTCGATCAGATCGAGGTGGTGAGTATTTAAGCCAAGAATTTGATGATCATCTTAGAAATTGTGAGATTGTCTCCCAATTGACTCCACCAGCAACTCCACAATGGAATGGACTTTCGAAAGGAGAAATCGAACCTTATTAGATATGGTTCGATCTATGATGAGTCAGCAGATCTTCTATTATCCTTTTGGGGTTATGCATTACAAATCTGCAAACTTTCACTCTAAATCGAGTTCCTTCTAAAGCGGTTGATAAAACACCATATGAGATATGGTACGGGAAGAGACCTAGTTTGTCTTTTCTTAAGATTTGGGGTTGTGAGGCTTACGTAAAGCGACAAGTCTCGAAAAACTAGCACCTAAATCTGACAAGTGTTTATTTGTGGGGTATCCTAAGGAAACAAAAGGATATTACTTTTATAATCCCGCTGAGAACAAAGTGTTTGTTGCTCGGTATGGTGCCTTTATGGAAAAACAGTTTATTTCAAAAGACACTAGTGGGAAAGAAATAAATCTTGAAGAAGTTCAAGAATCACAGGTAAACATCGAACCGCTACTGGAAGTTCAACAACGTTCCGAACCAGTTGAACCTCCACAAGTGACACAAGGCCCACGTAAATCTAGTAGGGTAAGACATGAGCCAGAGAGATTCGGATTTCTCATTACCGATAGTCGTGATGTGTTGCTTATAGACCAAAATGAGCCCACCACTTATCGGAGGCTATGTCTGGACCAGACTCGGATAAATGGCTAAGTGCCATGAACTCGAGATGCAATCCATGTATGATAACCAAGTTTGGAACTTGGTTGATTTACTGAAGGTGGTAAGACCATTGGATGTAAATGGGTTTTCAAGAAGAAATCGACATGGATGGCAAAGTGCATACTTTTAAAGCAAGACTTGTAGCAAAAGGTTTCAGCAGACTCAAGGTGTTGATTATGATGAAACTTTTTCGCCAATAGCCATGCTTAAATCCATAAGAATTTTAATTGCCATTGCTTTGCATATTATGACTATGAAATATGGCAAATGGATGTAAAAACAAAGCATTTCTTAATGGAAAGTGCTTGAGGACGTGTATATGACACAACCTGAAGGTTTTGTACATCCCGAGAATTCTAGGAAGGTATGCAAGCTTCAAAGATCCATTTATGGATTAAAGCAAGCTTTCGGAGTTGGAATCTTCGTTTTGATGAAGCAATCAAGGATTTTGGTTTTATTAAGAATGAAGATGAGCCTTGTGTATACAAGAAGGTCAAGTGGGAGTGTAGTTATTTTTCTAAGGTACTTTGTATGTTGATGATATATTACTCATTGGAAATGACATCCCAACATTGCGAGAATGTCAAGTCTTGGTTAGGGAAGTGTTTCTCAATGAAAGACTTAGGAGATGCAGCCTATATCCTAGGGATAAAGATCTATAGGGATAGATCTAAAAGGCTAATCGGTCTAAGTCGAGTGCTTACATAGACAAGGTGTTGAATAGGTTCGGCTTTGCAAGACTCTAAAAGAGGATTGTTGCCAATGTCTCATGGGATAAGTCTCAAGAAGACTCAATGTCCTAAGACAAATGATGAGCGAGACCGTATGAATAAGATTCCATATGCATCGGCTATTGGATCTATCATGTATGCCATGTTATGCACTCGACTCGATGTATCATATGCTTTGAGCACTACAAGTAGATATCGTCAGATCCAGGTGAGAGTCACCTGGATAGCAAGAAAGAACATCCTTAAGTACTTAAGAAGGACTAAGGAAGTGTTCTTGGTCTATGGAGGTTTTGAAAATGATCTAGTTGTAAATGGTTACACAGATGCAAGTTTTCAAACCGATATAGATGATTTTAGATCGCGATCTGGATATGTGTTTACTTTGAATGGGGGTGCAAGTAAATGGAAAAGTTCGAAGCAAGAGATCTGTGGCAGATTCTACAACAGAAAGTTGAGTATATTGCGTCCGTCCGATGCAAAGAAAGGAGCGCTTTGGATCAAAAAGTTCATTTCGAACTAGGTGTGGTTCCGAGTATTGCTAACCCCTGTTTGTTTGTATTGTGACAATAACGGGGCAATAGCACAAAGCCAAGGAACCTAGATCACACCACAGATCCAAACATATACTCGAGCGTTTTCATCTCATCGAGAAATTATTGAGAGGGGAGACGTAAAGATTTGCAGAGTACCTACTGAAGACAACGTTGCGGATCCATTGACAAAAGCTCTTCCACAAGCAAAACATGATGGTCATGTTAGATCATTAGGCATTAGATGCATGTATGATTGGCCCTAGTGCAAGTGGGAGATGATGGGGCATGTGCCCTAGGTCAATCCATTAACTGTCTTTATGAATACTTTTAGTTAATAAAAATAGAGGATTTCATTTGTTGTTTATTATAATTAATTTGCATGTTTACATTATAATAAGATCCATGGGTATTTACATAAATATCCTAAATGTCCCTAGTCGATCATTATATTGGGAACTATAATGAATTAAGACTAGTGTGAGTCTTGATTGATGATCATATGATGATTATACGTATAGGGATACGAATCAAGATCACAAGTACTTGTTAGGGAACAAAGTCTTTGGACCGACCCGCTATGAGAACATAACATGGATTAAGTCATAGTTGTTTCTCATGATAGGTATATATTCCAGTCCCTCGACTTGAGATTACCAGAGACTTCAACATTAGGAACACGGTGATTTGACACAATCAAACGTTGTCTTTAACTTAGGACGATTATAAAGGTTGTGATTGGTTCTTGTGTGAGCAATGTGATGAAGTTGTGTAATCGAGATAGAATTTGTCCCTCTCATATAAAGAGAGATATCTAGTGGATCCCTCGATGTGTTAGGCTGTTAAAAGGCCTAGTCTAAGTGAATTGATATTGATCAATGTCACTTGGATGTTTTCGGTCTACCTAGAGATCGAGACTAGTACGATTGAACATGTTGGATGACAATTCCATGCCTTATGTTTGATCAAAAGGATATCGTGTGACAAAAGGATGTTATATACACTATTGATTAGGTTGTATCGATTTGATATTCGTACAACTTGGGTAGTCATAATGTCTTGCTAGAGGCCGCTTATGACTTGTATACCAAAATGTGTTTTGGTACACTGCCAACGTTGTATGAGCCTATTGGGTCGCACACTAAGAATGGTTTTGTGAGATTTTAAGACGATTCAGAAAAACGAATTTTATGTGATAAAATTCATGACAGAAACGTCCTTGTGGTGTATTACACTTATACTTCTTTAAGTAAGGGTATATGTGTAATTTACTTAAACGTCTATATACAAGAGTTGTATAAATAGACGCTTTAAGTTAGAATACAAAAACATAAGAAAAAAAAGGCCAAAACTCCTTTTTCGTTTAAGAAACGACTTAGGGTTTTTGGTATGCTCGATCGTTTTGGAGAGATTCAAAAGGTTTGGCATTCTCTCGACGCTAGCACTTCGAATCTCGGCCGCCGTTCGTGTGTGGGATCGCCGATAGAGGCGTTCGTCTGTTGGCGGCGCCTTAGAGATCGATCAACCTTCCGAAAGGTATATTGCGATTGAGGTATGATTAAGTTTTTCATGGTTTAAACGTTTTTAATGGAATTAGATTCGGATCCTGTTGGGGTTTTTGTCAAAATTGTTTTGTAATCTCCGCTGCGTATGAACCCCAAAACCCAACATGTTTTTCGGTGTAGGCTTTGAAATAGAGGAGGTGTCGTCCAAAGTTTTTTATAGAGTTTTAAGATAATTTATTTAATCTAAACAACTTCGAAGTCGAGATTTACTTTTAGAATCCTTTATGGATATTTGATTAGTACGAGATTTTAATTTTAATTATTTATTGATAGTGAGATTAAGGTTGTTAGATTATCATGTGTTAAAGGTAATCTAGGCCGGTCAAATGCCCTAATTAAGTGGGTTCTGACAATGTTAGTATCAAAGCCTAAAATTCTAAAAGAATCTTATTGATTGAGGATAAGTGAGTGATTAGTTTGGAAGTAACGCGATGGAATGGGTATTAAAAAGTTTAAAACTTTATGAATATGTTATGTGTATTTTATATCATCAAGATATCGGTGGATAGAGTTATGCTGAACCACATTTCTTGCAAATTTTGTTGCAAAAAACTATAAGTAGACAGCAAGAGCTAAGTCAAGGATCTGGCAAAGGTAATAGGGACCCGCAATGTGTGGATTCAAATATGTTACAGAATTTGGTTGTGTAGATGTCACAGTTATTGAATATTTACGAGCTTAGGTGGCAACTTAGGCACATGCAGTTCATTTTGCTAAATAAGTTCCTACTGCCAATCTAGCCAATCAAGATGAACAGCTAACCTTTATAGTTCATCTTAGAGTTGAACTGATTGTTGTAGTTTCGATTTAGGTTAATCCAACCATGGTTAGTGGAATGTCATGGGAGGAAAGGTAAGAAGAGTTTGGTAGCATTATATCGATGATTAAACCAGACACTATGTGAGAGGTTTGAGATAGAGCTTATGTGACTACATGAACGTTTCAGCAAGAATCACGATGATATTAGGGTGTTAGGGATTCAAGACAAGGCTCAGGTTTTGAGGGAAAGAAAAGGTTTCCATTTCGATTTGATATGAAGTTTCAAAAGAAAGGAAAGACTGAAGAATTATTATTCACCTAAGACACATGTTGTCCCCTCATATGTGCAACATGAATTTTTTTCAAACATAATCATTAGACTCTCGAAGTTGGCACAAATAAGGTCAAGGATCTCAGGGACAGGCCTGAATCATCGATCAAAAATTAGTTAGGAATCTTTCGTAAGTGGTAAACCTATTGTTACATGTTTTAGGTATGGGAATCAGGGTCGCATTAGCCGAGAATATCCTTGGAATTCGAGTGTAATTATGTGTTTTGAATATAATAAGAAAGGAAATTACAAGATTGCGTGTTTGCAATTCTTAGGAGCGTACTCAAGTACGTCAATACCTCAACAACATATCAAGGAACTTGTTCAGGTGGTGAATGAACGATATTCAAATGCAAGTTGTAATCTTATCAAAGGTACGATTTCAATTTATGGTAGTTTGTTGATTGAGTTAGGGTTAACTCCAGTGTGAGTCCCTATTCATCTTGTCCTCAACAAAGTAATTGGGGATAAGATAGATCCATACATTATGTGTGAGATATATATTATAGAGATCTCCACACATGAGATGGCTATTGATCTACGTGTGTTGGAGTTTCTAGAGTTTTATGTGTTGTTGAGAATGGATTGGTTAGCGACTTATCTTACACATTTAGATTGTTTCCATAAGGTATTGATCTTTTATATTCCTGGTTGTTTAGTCTTTACATATACTGGAACATCGTCTAAGTTGCCTTTAATTAGAGGTAGGCTTGCCATTGGGATGAAGTGGAGATTTTTGCAGGAACTATTAGTAGAAAGTTAAGACCTAAAACTAAGTTAGAGGAGTTGCTGGATAAAGGGTTTACTCACCAAAGCATGTCACCGTAGAGCGCATGAGTCCATTTTCTAAAAAAGAAGGATGGTAGTTTGAGGCTTTGCATTGATTATAGACAATTGAATAGGGTCACTATTCGGAATAAATATTCATTGCCTCGAATTGATGATTTGTTCGATCAACTGAACGGGGCCAAATTTTCTTTCTAAAGATCATATACTCCTTAAAATTAAACAACAACATTAACCACTCACCTTGATCAATGGAGGTCACCGTGAAGCGCCAAAAGGAGAGACTCGCGAGAGAGGCGTTGAGGTCGTGGAGTGTGATGAGAGCTTAGTGAAGGAGAAGATGAGAGTGGTGTGAGGAATGAAGAAGAAGTGAAGATTGGTTGAGGGGGGAGCAAGAGAAAATAAAAAGAATTTTGTTTGGAGGTGAGAAAGGAAGGAAGGAGAGAGAAATGTGAGGGGTGGTATGGGGTGATGTGATTGGTAGGTATGATGTGACATGTGATGTATGTGTGATGGGATGAGCGATGCGACAACTAAATCCCAGACTACCCCATACACCGACGTTACGTGCTCACGGCGACGTTGTACACTCTCATCACTACACACGCACAACGCGACCAATAAGAGATCAACTATTGCAAAGTGAATTATTTAATAATAGTAAAATAATTAAATACTCGCACACAAAAATAACAAATTTTACCTTGTTAGGTGTGCCCTTGACTTTTATGCGACATCAACGTGGGTCTGAGCTTGGGGTCTCAATCTGTAATTTGCCTGCTAATCGGGATTAATTAGAGCGAGCCGTTGCAATCTTCCAAACTAAAAGGCATTTCATCCCAAAATTCAAATTTAATGAAATCTTTACCTTGGAACAAGTAGAGGTATCGCTCTCACAAGGTAGACTTCCCCTCCCAAGTGAGGCCATCGTTTTTATGATACTGCCATCGAATGAGTACAAGTGGTATTTTTTCCTTCTAAGGGTCGGTACCTTGCGGTCCACCATCTCAATAGGGTGTTCCTCGTACGTCACCTCTGGTCGAACCTCGATTCTAGTCATATTAACCATCGGTCTCAGTCCTCACGCCAACCGTAACATGGAAATATGAAAAACATTATGAACCCATGCCGATCGACTTGGCAATCTCAACTGATAAATGACCTTCCCAACTCGTTTCTCAATTCCAAATGGCCCAATAAATCTTGGTGCTAGTTTCCCTTTGATCCCAAGTCTCTGATAACCCTTTAATGGAGAAACTTTAAGGTAGACCCAATCATCTACCTCGTAGCTCAACCCATCGCGGTACCTATCCGCATACTTCTTCTATCTGTGTTGGGCAGCCAACAATCGTTGATGAATCAACCTCACCTTCTCTGTATGGTCCATAACAATCTCAGGCCCTACAATTGCTGTATCCTCGGGCTCTGCCCAATAAGCCGGTGATCTACACGGTCTACCGTACAGAGCTTGAAATGGTGCCATCCCAATAGTGGCAAGTACTCCTCCCAAGACCCACCAAACTGAAACACACATTCCCTGAGCATATCCTAAAGTATATGTATTAATCTCTCTAACTATCCGTCTGTCTGAGGATGGAATGCAGTGCTAAACTATAATCTAGTACCAAACTGCTCCTGCATAGCTTGCCACAATGATGATGTAAGACAACTGTCTCGGTCTGAAACAATTAAAATTGTTACTCCGTGCAGTCACACAATCTCTCTTTCGAATAATATGCTCAATTGTGTAAATTATACTTCATACGAGACTAGTAGGAAATGAGCTGACTTCGCCAACCTGTCCACAATCACCCATATTGCATCGTGTTTTCGCAAAATCTGTGGTAATCCACAAACAAGATCCATCGTAATGTGTTCCCATTTCCACTGAGGGATGCGCATCGGCCGCAATAACCCTCCAAGCCTCCTATGCTCGCCTTTAACCTGCTAGAACACCTCACAACCCCTAACATAGGCGACGTCTGCCTTCAACCCTAGCCTCCAAAATAATCATCGCATATCGTGATTCATTTTGGTCCTGCCAAGATGCACTGTATACCGGGACCTGTGAGCCTCACAGAGTATCCCATCACGTATCTCTGCCACTACTGGAATCTGGATGATCGGGACAACGTGCCTTCTCATTGAATATCGAGTACATCTCTTCAGCCCTCTGACACTCCAACACTCGCGAAATAGAAATAGACGGTACACCGATCGGTCCATGAATTTGTGCGTCCGTTGTAGCATGAACCTCTGTAAAACTCAGCGTTGCGCCACCTCAATTAAACCATACTCGTGCATCATATGGAAGCAACTGTCTTAGAATCTGTTCCTCTCTTGCTCAATGCATATACTACGAAATTTGCTTTCCCAGGCAGATATTTGATGGAGAAGTCTAGTCCTTTAACAACTCTAGCCAACGTCGTTGTCTCATGTTCAGATCTTTCTGAGTGAATAAGTATGGCAAACTTTTATGATCTATTTATATTGTAAACCTCTCACCATATAGGTATTGTCTCCATACCTTCAGTGCAAATACGACTGCTACAATCTCCAAGTCGTGCACTAGATAATTTCTCTCACTAGTCCTCAACCGTCAGGATAGGTAGGCGATTACGCTGTCTCCCTACATTAGTACACAACCTAGCCCTGTGCCGCAAGCATCGATATGAATAGTGAATCCCTTACCTGGCATTGGGAACACTAATTCTGGTGCAGTAGTCAGTCTCATCTTCAACTGCATAAATACGTCATCGCACTCCTCTGACCAATTGAAAGGTACATCCTTCTTTGTTAATTTAGTCATTGGCACGGCGATCTTTGAGAAGTCCTTCACAAATCGCCGATAGTATCCTGCCAACCCTAGGAAGCTCCTGATATATGTCATTGTCTCATGTGTCGGCCAATCTATAACTGCATGAATTTTACTCGGGTCCACTGATATACCTTTGTCACTGATCACGTGTCCTAAGAACTTTACTTATGACAGCCAAAACTCGCACTTACCGAACTTCGCATATAATTTGTGCTCTCTCAACGTCATCAATATTCATCTGAGATGTTACCTATGATCTTCGCGAGTCTTGCTGTATATCAATATGTCGTCAATGAAGACTATAACGAATTTATCCAAGTACTGCTTCAATACTATGTGCATCAAGTCCATGAACAGGGTCAGTGCATTCGTTACTCCGAACGACATCACTGTAAACTCGAATAACCCATATTTGGTACTGAATGCAGTCTTAGGTATGTCTTTATCTCGAATCCTGAGCTGATGATAACCCGATCTTAAGTCGATCTTAAAGAAGACACGGGCTTCGGCCAACTGGTTAAACAAATCGTCGATCCTTGGCAAAAGGTAATGATTTCATACTATCATCTAGTTCAACTTCTTATAGTCGATGCACATCCTCAAGCTCCCCATTGTGATGTTCTCGGGTGTATAAACCCATTCTTCTCTAAATCTTCCAGTTGAGTCTTCAACTCCTCCTGCTCCTTCCGTGACATCCGTTACAGTGTGCTAGCTATCGCCTATGTGCCTAACAAACTCAATCTCTTTGTGTGGGGGCAATCCTGGTAGATCCTCTGGAAAGACATCGAGAAACTCACTGACAACAGGGACATCCTCAAGTTTAACCTTTGGGATCTCGGTTGACTCTACTATCCCTGCAAACACTTCCATTTCTAAGGTTGTAGCCAATCTACCCCTAGTGGTCGGTAGTACACTCGCATCGCCCATAAAAGTGAACTCTCGTATGTCGGGGATCTGAAAAGTCACCATCTTATCGAAACAATCGACCTGGGCGCGATATTGCGCTAGCCAATCCATGCTCAAAAGTGCATTGAACTCTAAAAACTCTAGAACGAGTAGGTTGATAGGGAGTTAGTGTCCGGAGATCTCTATCATGCAACCTCACAAATCATGTTAGGGTAAACCTTCTCCCTAGCTGCGGTGCTGAGAATCAGGAGTGTACTAACTATAATCGGTGTTAACCCTAACTCATCAACCATACATCCAGAAATAAATGATAATGTGGAACCAGAATCAATAAGTGTATGCATAAAACAATTGCAAATTGAAATCATACCCTCGATGAGCTGTCTGGTGACCTCGCGGTCTAGCTGTGGTATAGCGTGCACCCGCTCCCTGGCCAATGTTGGTGGTGCTGCAATCGGTGCTACCGAAGCCATCAGACATTCTTTCTTAATGTGTCCAGGCTGTCAGCATTTGAAACAAGTAAGATGCATCCTTGACATCTGTCTGACCTCTGGCCCTGACTCTGACCATATTGTCCTCGGTCCCTGCCTCCCTGATCCTGGGTCGGTCCCTGCCCGGGCCGCGGTCCAAAACCACCACCTGACAGCTGTGCTGATTGTGCATGTACTATCGCATGAGAAGTGACTGCCTGGTGATCATCATGTCTGGGCCTCGTCCTCTTCTATCCCTATGATTGATGATCTTTTTCCCTTTCCTGTATGACCTAGTGCCTTGCTGGGACGACCCCGATGCCAACTGTGGCATGGGCATCGCAGAACGAAAAATAAGATATGTCCCAAACTCAGAGGCAAACCGGGTACCGTCACGTCGCCAGACACGTCACCAAACATGCCACGTCATCACGTACTCACTTTTAACTGTCTGCGACCTAAACCTTTGCACGTATCTTATTCGCCTTAACTTAGTATTTATGGATATTTTATGAATATTTACATTAAGTTGACTAAGTAAGTTGTTCATGATTTATTAAATTATTATAAATTAAACATCTAGTGGAAGTCTTCGAAGCATGCAAACACGGTAGAAATAAAAAGTTTGCATAGTTTAAATAACCTTATAGTCTGGAAAACCGACACTAGATACCATGTATATCAAGAGCGACAAAAGTACCAAAGGTAAGCATAGACTTGTATCAAGTATACAAGTCCTTCCCAAAAAGTTCATAAAAATAGTAAATAGATACATACAGACGCCTATGCAAAAAGTGACCGACGGGCTCTCCTACTCAGACGAAATCGCCTAAGACGCCCTTGCCTTGGCTCGTTGCAGGATCTACGATATGTCGCCAAAAACAATGACAAATCCTAGGTGAGTAAATCCAAGAGAACGTTAGCTAATATTCATGAATTCCAATAAAACAACTTCAATTCATGCAATTTAGATAAAGGACAAGGATAAAATGATCGCATGAAAATAAGTCGTTGAAAAAGTCAAATTTGGACACGAGGGTAGCGTGATAGAGAACCTTGGTAAACATCGGGAATCGTCTTAGCTAAACTGAGAAGAACCCATGACGACCACCTCGTCAAACATCTCAGAGACGAACAAGAGGAACCCATGGACGGGAGAACCCCATCCAAACATCTCTCGAGAGGAACCCATGACATAGACTTAGGTCTTCGTCAAACATCTCTCGAGAGGAACCCATGACCCCGTAGACAAACATAAATACGCACGTGGGAGTGGATGAACAGTAAATGAAAAAGCAATAGCAAGCATAATGGAATAATTGAAATGCGAAATAAAGTAAGTGCCATAAAAAAGGTTTAACTAATTTTCTCGTAGGTTTACGTACCTCAAACAATCGCGAATATCTCTCCAAAGTGTCCCACTCATGCCTCGAGATACACGCCCGATACCCGACAATAGTCTTCTAAGTTCTTGGTATCCAATTATACCACTTTTATTATTTTGGAGTCACATTAAAAGAATTTATTATGTGTGACCAAAAATTTGAGATTTTGTTTCAAAAAGTTTAAGTTTTGACATAATTTTTGAGTTATACCGGGGTACCGATGCCCCAAAAGTCCTCAAAAACTATATTTTTATATGTTTCCCATTTTATTATATTTTTCTTGATTTTTCTTGATTTTTCCATAATCTTCGAGCTATTTTTCCTATTTTTCTGATATTTATCTGATTTAAAAATACATTTTATTTAAATTTTTTTAATTTTTAATTAATAATTTAATTCAGGGTGGTTTGGGCACAAGCCGGGCCCAGTTCGGCCAAACCATGGCCACTTGGGTTCGAGGCGCTCGGCTCGCTCCGGCTCGGGTCGCCCACCGCCCGACCTTGTACAAAGCCCACATGGGCCTGGCCAACAGGCCCATCCTGCTGACCACTTTCTTCTTCAAATCATTTTTGTTGCAGAGATGATTCGTTTGCCTTCTTTTTCAAACAACAATAACAATATTAGCAACAATTACCTATATCAACAACCACCTTAACAATAATCCAACAAACACCACACTATTAAAGATTCTATACTCCTCAAGATTAAATAACAACATTAACCACTCACCTTGATCAACGAGGTTGCCGCGGAGCCGCCAAGAGGGAGATACTCGCGAGAGAGGCGATGAGGCCGTGGAGTGTGAGGAGAGCTTCGTGAGGGAGAATATGAGAGTGGTGTGAGGAATGAAGAGGAGGTGAAGATCGGTATGGGGTGATGTGATTGGTAGGTATAATGTGACATGTGATGTATGATGCAATGGGATGAGTGACGTGACAACTAAATCTCAGGCTACCCCATACACCGGTGTTACGTGCTCACCGCGACGTCGTACACTCTCGTCACTACACACGCACAAGGCGACCAATAAGATATCAACTAATGCAACGTGAATTATTTACTAATAGTAAAATAATTAAATACTCGCACACAAAAATAACAAGTTTTACCTTGTTAGGTGTGCCCTTGACTTTTATGCGATGTCCACGTGGGTCTGAGCTTGGGGTCTTAATCTGTAATTTGCCTGTTAATCGAAATTAATTAGAGCGAGCCGTTACCCAATCTTCCTATAGTTATTGATAAATTTCCTAAGCAATAGATGAGCATAGAGATAGTTCTAGTGAGTAATCCTAAGCTAGTGAGTGGATTTATTGGAGTGATTAATATATGTGTTACAATATGTTTAAGGACCACAAGATAATCCTCGAGATACGCATAACACACTTAATAATGACAAACATATAAATAGCATGTTAGCGGAGTTTTTGTTCAACCCACTCAACCAGTTCATGCAAACTTAGAGAAAAACCTGAATTCGAGAGGAGATTTAAGAGGTGGAAACTAGGATTTGGAGTCCAAATCAAGTGATTTAACATAAGGTAATCTTCTTCTCCATCTTCTACAGTTTCAAATGAACTCAAATTTGAGTTTTTTGGTGTAATTCACATTTAAGGGTTTAGTCACTGATTTCTAATGTTTTCTTGATGAATTACAAGTATATTTACATGTTCAAATGAGAAATTACAATTGGTTTTGAAAGGAATTGAGGTTTGGTGGATTTAGGAAAAACTAGTGACTGTATAGGATTTAATGATGTTGAGCTAATTGATGTTATTTTATCGATTTAACCAATGTTTTAGAGTCGACATTAAGTGCGAGAGTGATTAAATAAGGTTTGGTTAGTTGTTTGGAGTGCTAGGGATAGAATTATCGACTTGAGAATTATGTCACATAGAGCAGTTAGCGTGCTAACTAAACTGGCTATTGCACTAACCATTCTGGGCTCTTAACTATTTTTCAAAATGAAGAATAGTAGCACGGTAACTCCACCTAGCACGCTAGACAAACCCATTAGTGTGTGAATGAATGATGGGAATTGAATATTAAAGGCTATTTTGATTATTTCCAACTTTAATACATATCTAAACACTTGTAAACAACTTAAACTTACAAAATTAGACTCAAGGACTTAGGGGACTGTAGCTCTGTGTCGGGGAGCTTATCGAGTTGGATACAAAGTTCGGGAGGTTGAAGAGCGATTTGAGGTTTGTAAAACCCAATTGAAGAACTCTGAGTCTTTAACTCTATTTTTGATTCCATATTTATCGTTCCCTATTGTTTTCTATTACTCAATTCCATTTCTTAGACGTGGGTTGAGTTTACTCCCCCGAATTCTCTGTTATATGTTCATGATTGTAGAACGTGCAGTTGGGCCCTTGGTGAATGACAACCCGAGCTTGCCTTGATTCACATGTTGTTGACTTAGCGGATCTGGACAGCGCCGTGACGAACCACGTGAAAAAGTATTAGGGGAACCCAATGAAGGGATCTTGGCGACCCAGAGTATAGTCTAATTCATCTTGAGCGAACACACACATTTTTTACCTTATATATTATCAATTCATGAGATGAGCCATTTACAGTTGCATGTCTTTTACATTCTGCATGTTTATTTAATAATATTTCTTGCATTTCCTTAATTTATTATGCGAATGCTTAGAGGGTTTCCTTGGGATTTTACTCACTGGACTCATCATCTATCTTTTTGTGATGATTAACTGTAGATCCTAGTACCAGTAGGGGCAAGGTGGTCCTAGGCAAATTCATCTGATTGCCCGCTGTCGAGGACATACTAGTACATGTTTATTTTGATATTTTATACTATTTTGGGTATTAGGAGACTGAAGTGACATTGTACATGTATATATACACTATTTTATGGTACTGTCGCCAATATACAAAGTACTTTTTTAGGTATTCAATAGTAAGATATGCTCATTTGGATAATGTTTAACATGCCAATTTAATACTTTACTTGCTAAATTCAAGGCTTCCGCTAAATCGTTGTTAATTTGTAAAATACAAACCATTAGCACAGCTAGGACCCAAATAAACTACAAATGGTTGAACTTAAGGAATTTTAAATACTTAAGGAAAGAACCTAAGAAAATATGAATAATTAACTAACTGAATTATTAGCACATATATGGACACAATTATCAACATATAAGATGGATTGGCAGGTGTCGAACAGTGTAGCTGGGCCCATTGAGCAAGGAGCGCACGAAACGACGACACCCCGAGGTGGCCTCGGGACGTGGAGCCGTCATATCCGATGCCCTAATTAAGTGGGGTCTAACATGCACACATCAATGATGGTTTTGGACGAACCTACTATAGACTTGATTGGACTAGTTCGATGGCATAAAAGGCCTTTATATTAACTAATGGTTCGCATCACTTCAAGAGTAGGGGAATTAGTCGTCGAATTATTGTTTATAACTAATACGCATTGAATGGAACCTGACTTATTATATTATATGCTTTTATGATATCTCTCGTGAATCACCCTTGCATGTTGATTTAATCTATAAATGCTTTTATGTTCCTTATGCGATGCTTTATGAAGTTGACTAAGGATACTCGTGAAATACTCTTTTATTTGTCTTTACTTTCTATTCATGATAGACTCGCATGATTAGTAGGTATTACTTGCATGTTTGATTGTTTAGCGGGTTTTTGCATTATCGAGCTCTATTGGTTCATTTAGTTCCCCCTTACTCTTCAGGTCCGTTTTCAACGACACCAGCGCGGGATATAGGGAAGGCAATAGCGTAGAGCTTTGCCTTTGATGAGAACTTTGCTTGCTATTTATATTATTGATATTCAAAACATCTAAACATGGGTTGTATTAAGTACTTAATGGGGTAGATTCTAATCTTGATAATTGTTGACTTAGTACCTCGGAGTATATGTTTGCAGTTACTTAGGAATACTTGAATACCTTCATTAAAATTATTGTTTAACATATGCAACCTTTTATTTTTAATTCTGAAATTATTATTTCACATGTACATTTATATAGTTTCGCAAGTTTTTTAAGGTGTGCTAGACCACTCACTCGGCCAAGTTCGGGTATTGGGCCGGGTGGCGGTTTGAGTCGGCGACCCGACCCTAAGTTAGGTGAGGATCGTCGCAGTGGACTATATTATAGTCTGGATCAAGAAGACTTGTAATTGATTTATGAGATTCAATTCTTAAATTCTATATTTTTCATTGAACTCTTCTATTTTTGATTGCATTATTGTTATGAGATTATTAGTTACGGTGTTGATTCTTAGAGTGTCTACTATCTGATGTGTAAATGCATGTGCACACTAGTAGGTTAGAATTCATTGCCAGTGATTTTACTTTTGCTCGGTAAGGGGGATCATGTTAGGTGGCAAGTAGGGCTTTATTTGTTGGCATCGCTGTATGCCTATGCAATTAGGATATGCGATAGGTAGCAGTGTATTATAATTTCCACTTGACAGGTGGATAATTCGACACTAGTTACCACTCATGATAGATGTTCTTATAGAGCGCTAATGCTGCTAGTTTGTTGATAATCTATGGCATATCTAGTGGTTTTACGGGGTCTAGTTAGTATGTGGTTGTGTCACACGTTCCCCTCACCAGGCGTCAGGAGAAAGAGGTGGCGTAAGTGACTATAAACCTATTTATAAGACTTGATGAAAAATAACCTTTTTGAATCGACGACTAAATCATACTTACAATGGTCTATTTGTCTCCTTGCTATGGAATTATTATTCAATTTGCTAGTTTAGTTTTATTTATTTTCATTTACTCTAGCGTTTACTCTCCTCGTTATTAATTAGTTATTAGTTTAAATTAGTTTTATTTTTAAAACAACCATTAGAGTTAACCTAGAGTCTTTGTGGGTTCGACCCCGTACTTGCCTCACTACATATCCAAGTAGTCGATAAATTGAGCCTATTATTAGTGTTATACAACGCGACATCAATCTTCGGTGTTGTTTTCGGGGACTGGTGCAAATTAACTTTAGGTTACTATTTTAAGAAAAATTATACATTTGTATCATAGTGTTTTGCAAGTTCACTTCATGGCCAACTACTCCAACCATTACGATCATGATTCATATCAAGACTCACACTGTTACAGTCTGAATGGGGTAGGTATGTCACGTTATGAACATAATTTTTCTAATCGGTATTTTTTTGTGCAACAGATTGATGCTCGTGAATTTTGTGGATTTTGCTCTCATTCTGCTAAAGCTTGCCAAGAACTTGTAGATTTTGTATGGCAATTGAGCCTATTGGGTGGCAATGCGGATAAAACACTTATGGATGTACCATATTTGATGTAGAAAGGTAAGATAATGAGGTTTTCTTCGCAAACATTTCCTAGCACAAAACTTGAGAGTCCTAAGCCTCCTTTACCTCTCGAGGAGCAATAGCCCGACTATTGTGACTGTATGTTAAAGAACTATCTTAAAGGGAAAATTTGAGGATCATTTTTTTGGAGCAGCAAATATATATATATATATCTATATGATTGAGGAAGAGCTCGAACAATGGATTGAAGGAGAAACTCGACGAATAGAGCATAAACGTGAGGCAGTTCTGATACTAAATGCGCAAAAGAAATGATCATTTTCATTTGTGTCACTGGATATCGAAAAAGAATAGTTGCCCATGCAACCAAAATCTGATCCAAGGAAAACTTGAGCCTTGTTTTTTGTGTTGAGATGGATGAGCTCACATCAAATGATGATTGACTTAGTGAAAAAGAGAGGATCAGTTTAAGAACCTTAGTTGAACTTTACGGATATCTCCCATTATTGCACAACTTATAATGATAAGAAGGTCGAGAAAGAAGTTGAAGTAACTTTTGAAAGGTCAAATGTGTTGCAAAAAGAGCAAGGAATACCAACCTCCGGTGTTGGTGAAATTGCCTCTTATGCCATGCATATGTGTTGAATTATACACACCCGTAGAAGAAAATGAGCACATCGAGATTTTCTACACTGCAAACACCTTTATGTTAGATGTTTCAGATGAGATAGAATATTTTATGTTGGAATTCCAATATGTGCTTAAAAATCTGAATGAGTGCATGCCAATTTCATTTCCCAAAGTCAGGGTGAAGCCATTTGTTTGAGACTACTCCCAAGTAACTTGTGTCATGTGATCATCCACACCAAGGCTAACCCAAGAATTGAAATAAAGGCGCTTGTTGAGAGGTAACCCAACTTTGTTTTATTTATTCATGTGTTTTTATTTTAGTTTAGTTTAGTTTTAATTATTTAAATTTTAATAAAATCCTTGATTTAGTGAACTTTTCAGGTGTATGGAAATAAATGAGCACTGGAGAAAAGAATAGTACCTTGTGTTTGGTGTCAGGTTTGATTTTGAATATCATTTTTGTTAGCATAATAGAGCATTATTAGGAAATTGACTACTATTTCATATTTACGTGTTTTAAGACTTGATTGGGAATTGAAAACCAGCTTAAGGCATAACATTAGTGGCAAGACTTTAAGTAGAATCCAAAACGGTAGACTCCATTCCACCAACTTGTTGATTTTACCCTTAGTTGGAAGACTTCTGACTCGCAAGTTTTGGTCAGAATCTTTTTAGTCAACTCTTTGTTTGATAGTTCTTGCTCTTATTATGTTATTGGTTATATTTTTCACGAAGTCACCTAAATTAAAGAGAGATTGTATGTTATGTTAATGCATCATGGAGATAGTGTGATATTTTTATGTTGTAACAATGACACACTTCACTGCACATCACTCGTTTTTCATACTATCAGCTTCTTATGTATATATATATATATTTCAACCCATTCATTTCTTTTGCTTATCCTTCATTTAGGTTTCACTTGTTCTTTTGGATTGTGTATGGTTGTCCGACGTTCTTGAACTTTGAGGACAAGGTTCAAGATAAGTTTGGGGGTATGCAGGTATGCAGTTAGATGGAATGCATGGATGAACTGTAAGGATTTTTGAAAAATGTTCATAATTTTTTTAGATTTGTTTTCAAATTTTATTGTTAAATACAAGTAATACGGTTTCATTTATTTCATGGATTGATGATTTAGTAATTTGTTACACATTTTTAAACATGTGAATTCTTTCTTTATTGTTTTTCCATTTGTTTTGAGTCTAAATGAATGGTTAATTCTAGCTTAAAATAATGGTTGATAATTTGATGAATTCAATATGGATTGATGAATGCCATAAAATGGTCAAGACCTTAGGTAGAGCATAGATGAAACGTCACGTTATTGTGATTATTCAATTGCCTGAAGCTATACTAATGAGTGCTAGTATGGAACCAATGCTCTATGCTAGATGAAAGCGAGTAGAAGGTCATAATAGGACAAGAGTTGACTTAATCTCTACATATTCCAGAATAGGTTTGCCTCCATTTAATACTCACTATAACTTAAGAATAAGTTCAGGAGAAGACACAGGCAGTGTTTATTTAGCCCTTAGTCGTAGCCTACCTATATTTATCCTTAATTAGCCTAGTAGAGCCAACCTAACCTAATTCTTTCATCACCTATCATGAAACCCATAACCCAAAATCCTTAACAAAGTATTTCATAACAATAATGCAATCGAAAATACAAACTTTAATAAAAATATGGAATTTAAGAATTGAATCTCATAAACCACTGAGAGGTCTACTTGATCCAGACTATAATTTAGCCTACTAATAGCATATGAATCTCCATTACACAATACGAATGAAAATATAAAAATAAAGGAAAATGGGCGAAGAAAAGATGGGGATATTGGAGAGGCAGAGAGGAGAAAATGGAATAGGGAATGGATAGGTTACCGCTCTAGATAGGAGAATATGGCTTTTTATAGTGTTTTTGATCTCTGGAAGAGAAAGAATCCCTAAAATCCTCGAATTCGATTCATAAGAATGGGATTTTTTATGTAATTAGTTGGATCAATAATAGCATGTGCAAAATCTTCCAAAACTGCAAAATATGGTCTTCAAATCTCATAACCTACCTAAGCGTCATATGTACAAATTTCAAAGGCGTTGGGGATCGTTGTGGAGGCGCTATGGTGTTGTATTTTTTGTTTCTTTTTTTTCCTGACTCAAGTTTCAGCGTCGTGCCAGCGTCATATGCTCACACCCAAGGCATTGGGACGGCGTTGGCTCTTTTCCAAGCGATTTCGTTCTAGAGATTTTAGGTCACTCAAAGGAGCTCGCAAGGTGCTAACCTTCCACACTTCATATCACTTTGATTTTTCTCTGGGATGCTAAACATCCTTAATCCTCACCAAATCCACTGTTGTTTTTGGAAAATCATGAGTTTTGGTCAAGCTCATTGCTAGAGATTTAAAAAGATGTGTTTTTTTAACGCGATGGCCTTTTCTTGGAATTTGAACCTCGGCTTTCTCCAAGATCTTCACAAGACTTGATCCTCAACATTTCTAATGTTTTTCTTGCAATACGCTTACTTTTTGTCTACTGATTTCTTAGCTATTGTGTGTAGCCTATGGCATTGTTAAGGCTCTAGTCATATCTTCAGCTTTTTTATTGGATTTTGATATGAAATCTCTCATTGTACTTAAATAGCCTATTTTGACCCTGAAAATACAAAAACAAAGGAATAGTGCTGTAAATTGGGGATTTAACCTCTGAAATTACAGTAAATACACACTAAAATATAGCACAATAGGATTTGTACCCAAATACTCCAAAACTTAGACAATTGTTTATCTCGAGCAATAGAGTATAAGATAATCAACTTGCATACAAAGAATTGACATAAACTTCATTAATGCCCAACTCTAACTTAATGGTTTCGTCCAATTTGCTTCAACAAACTTTCCAAATGGAAACAAGAACACTCAAGCAAAGTCGGTTACTTTTAGTCAAGATTTTTCAGCCACTTTCCTGATGAATACTCCACAAAACACTAGGCTTTGTCAAGACTAAAGCCAACTATTAGTCACGAGTTACCTCAGAACTTTCAACAAGTCAAAAACATACAATCTCCAAATAGGCATTGAATACCAAGATTCCACAAATAGAAACTTATACAACCCTTACAGTGACACATTCAAAACATTATTCGACGTCAATAGTGTTGGGTTATTGGAGTTCATACGCAGCAGAAAATTCAAAATAAATTTTGAAAAACGCCAAGAGGATCGAAAATAAGTTCCATTAAACTAAATCTACGAAAGTAAATCATACCTTATTCCATGATTTCCTTTTCTGATTGTACGATTTCCAAGATGTTCAAGTGCGCATCCTCTATCAAAAATACACACACAAACGGTGAACATAATTTGGAGTGCTAGCCCTAAGACAGATTGGAAAAGATTTTTCTTTCTTTCCCTAAATCCAGATAACTCAAAAATTGTAAAACGAAAATGTTATTTCATTTTTAGGGTTTCACCCTTTATTTATATGTGTAGATAAGCCCTCACTTAAAATCTTATTCGTAATACAACTATTGTATTTAGGTAGTTTAAACAAATTACACATGCGCCCCTATTAATAAGTTATCATATAACGAATCATAAGGGCTTTTATGTCATGAATTTTATCATATAAAATTCATTACTCGGGACCAATTGAAATTGTACAAAGCCATTCTTTGTGTGCGACCCAATAGGTTCATGCGACGTTGGCAGTGAACAAAAAACAATTTTGGTACACAAGTCATAAGCAGTCTCTAGTAAGACATTATGACTACCCTAGTAGCATGCATATCAACATCGATATAACCTAATTAATAAAAATATCATATCATTTTGTCGTACAATATCCTTTGATTAAACATAAGGCATGGAAAGTCACCCTTAATATTCAATCGTACTAGTCTCGATCTTTAGGTTAACTAAAAGATATCCAAGTGACATTGATCATATCAACTCACATGGAATTGACCATTATCAGTCTATCTTATAGAGGGATCCACTGATATCTCTCTTTATATGAGAGTGAAAAATTCTATCTTGATTACACACCTTTACATATTAATCATACGTTAGCCAATCACAATCTTTTTAATTGCCCAGTTAAAGATAACATTTGATTGTGTCAAATTATCATGCTCTTAATATTGAAGTCTATGGTAATCTCAAGTCAAAGAACTAAGTGATATACCTATCATGAGTAACACCTATGACTTAATTCATGTAGTGTTCTCATAGAAGATTGGTCCAGTACCTCATTCCTTAACAAGTACTCATTATCTTGATTTATATTCCTATACACATGATCATCTACCAAGATTCAAACTAGTCGTACTTCATTATTGTTCCCAGTACAATGACCAACTAGGGACATTTATGATATTTCAACAAATACTCATGGATCTTACTATAAGGTAAACATGCAATCACTTATAATAAAATAACAAATAAAACCTCTATTTTATTAACTAAAATCACAAGATAAACAATGTTTGTAGATTGACCTAGGGCTCATGCCCTAACAAATAAGACTTTCTTTTAGGTTATTATGGCTGGGCTAGGGTAATAAGAAAATGGATATTAAAAGAGTCAAAACATTAGAAAGACTTACTTAATCTAGCTACAAACACTCGAGCTAAATCTTTTTATTTGAGGACTTTCATAGACTTCCGCCTTTATTCATTTCACTTACATATATTGTCTACTTTTTCCAAATATTTTTTTTAGAACGGTCCCTGGTACATTTCCAATGGATTCCTTTTTTTCACTTTTTCTAACCACTAGATTCCCTACTACCTTTTCTATAGAACCTGTGGGACACTCTATTTTTTATTTAAAAACTCATGTTAGCACTTCTCACTTTTGCTATGAATAAGTTAACTTTCCAATGTAGGTAAAAGGATTATAAGGCTTTTGGGTTATGGGTTTCATGATAGGTGATGAAAGAATTAGGTTGCCTTCGAAATTGGACTCTTCCTGAAATTGCTCCATCAAAAATTTATAACAAAGAATCATTTTTCTAAAAAACAAGATTTTATAATCAAATTAGAAGAAGATACAATTTTTATTGATGAAGAAGGTTAAGAGATTAATCTCATCTCGACTGAAAAAATTCAAAAATATAAAGAAACTCATAAATATTTACACATCGGCCTTATTCAAGTTGCTATTAAGCCTCTTGTTGCTTTAGGTTTGAATACATCTGTGTTAGTCTCTGTAAGAGATAAACGCCATGAAGAATTTAACGATTCCTTGTTAGGAATGATTGAAGGTAGTCTTGCAGACGGACCTATTCATTTCAATTGTTTTCCGAATTTCTCCATTAGTCTACGTGACACTATGCCTCATGAAGCAGTCGTATTAGGTATTTATACTCAAGGCTTCAAATTGAAAGGCATTACTTCTAATGTTGCGGTTGTGTATCGCATATATTATAAGTTAATGCAAACCATTATTCCTAATGTTGCATATACAAATTTGCATACATGAACATCTACTCTTTTCCTAACTAATATCACCAATCGTACAATTGATATAACTCAGTTAATCAATTGGAATGATATTCAAGTTCCTCATCAATGGACGATAAAAGATACTAATAAAGAAGAATGTCAGAAAAGACAAACTTCACAAGAAATTCATCAAATCATTACTCATGATGATGGTAAAGTTGATATTATATTCGCTCCTCGCTCATCAACATCATCAACCACTTCCTTTAGATCTCGATCTAGACGTTACTCGTTGTCATCCATTCTCACTCCTCTTCCTGCTAAGGAAGTATCTCCTCCTCTTCAAACTCTTGGTGTTGCATATCCTGTTTATGCATCTCCGTCTCAAACTGATAATGTTAGCATCAATGATTTTGAAGAATATCATATAAATGTTGTTTCTCTTGAAGAAAAACCTGAAACAAAAGAATTTATTCTTGATTATGCTTTATTAAAGCAACAGTTTCTAAGTCATCCATTTAAACCTATATTTTGTAAATTAATTAATTTTCAAAAACAGGCGATTTATCGTGAACAATATTTTGATTATGTCAAATGTCATCAGCAAAATATAGCATTTTTTGATTGGCTTCCACTCCAGTTCCATCAACTTTCTCGTCAAATTAATACTATCTGGGAAACCACTTTGGGAGAAAAATATGTGCAACCACATCATCCTCTTTGTCCTCTTAAGATAAAAGAACATATTAAAGCCACTCCTTTTAAGACCGCTCTTGAAGGAGAAGGTCGCATTGTGCATCGACAAGATCTAAATCACATAATTAAACAAAATAATTATACAAATATATATTTATCCACCTTAATTGAATCTAAAATTGCTAAAACTCGAAATGCTTCTCCTCCCACCACTCTGCACCTACCAGCTCCTCTCGCTTCAAAATCTTTCTTCCCCTCAGCCTCATCCTCTTCAACACATGATCAATTAGCATCATTTGCTCCTAAATTTTCAGTAGATTTTATGGATAAATTAACATCTCAATTAGTGCAATTGGCCATAACTAAATCTATCGAATCCAAAGATTCTTCAAGTTCTTCAAGTCGTAAAGATAAAGGTCCTGTAATTGCTAATTTAGATCATGTTTCTCAGACTCAGTCTGTCATAAATTCTGCAACATCCTCAATTCAATCTGTTGCTTCAACAGATGCGTCTGATAACTCTGACTCTGAATGTCACTCCGTCAATATTAACAAAGTAATTCGTCATCAGAAATTTAAATCTCGTTTCCCCTTTCAAAAACAATATTATTCGCGACCATCTCCTGCTGATCTTGTTCTGGAAGAAAAACATTCAAAAACCAAAAATTTGATGGTAATGCCATATATGAATGGAATCTTGATGGCTTATCTGAATATCAAATTACGAAATTTATTTTACGCATCCAAATTTATGCAAAAGCTTGTGCTATTCAAAATCATTCTTTTAAAACAATAGCAATCGCTATAACCTTTGGTTTTAACGGTCAATTATATGGTAGGTGGAATTATTTGTTTACTCAAATTAATCGCGACAATATCTATAATTTTGTTGTCAAAGGTGACAATAACCAACCAATTCTTAATGCTAACGGGCAGCAACAACAAAGTGTTATCAACACATTACTAGCAAACATTATCTGGTATTTTATAGGTCATATATCTTATCTGCATGATAAAATCACAGATCAATTATGAACACTTAGATGTAAAACCTTAAATGATTATAGATGGTATAAAGATACCTATTTCTCTAAACTTTATCAATTAACCGATCATAATCAATCTTTCTGGAAAGAACGATTTATTGATGGCTTACCTCATGTATTTGCTGCAAAAGTCAAAGAATACATTAAAGATCAAAATGAGGGGTCAATGAATTGGATAGAAATGTCCTATGGAGATCTTCTCCAATACGTTCATACATGTGGAGTTTCTATCTGTAATGATATGCGTATTCAACGTCAATTAACCAAAGAGAAAAATTTGTTAAGAAATGACCTCGGTAATTTCTGCTACGATTTTGGTTATGAGATAGACCCTCTACCATTGGTTTCTCATCGAAGGCATCATCGCATCAAACGACATTCTAAATATCCCAAGCATCAATATACTTCATCCAAGTTTACTTCATCTAAACCTCCTAAGCATCAATTGTCGAAATCTAGAACGGCTTTTACCACAAAAAAGAAAAATGTTTGTTTTGAGTTTAGATTTTGACAATTGATGCTTATGAGGTTTAGATGAAGTAAACTTGGATGAAGTATATTGATGCTTGGGATATTTAGAATGTCGCTTGATGCGATGATGCCGTCGATGAGAAACCAATGGTAGAGGGTCTATCTCATAACCAAAATCGTAGCGGAAATTACCAAGGTCATTTCTTAACAAATTTTTCTCTTTGTCTAATTGACGTTGAATACGCATATCATTACAGATAGAAACTCCACATGTATGAATGTATTGGAGAAGATCTCCATAGGACATTTCTATCCAATTCATTGACCCATCATTTTGATCTTTAATGTATTCTTTGACTTTTGCTGCAAATATAGGAGGTAAGCCATCAATAAATCGTTCTTTCAAGAAAGATTGATTATGATCGGTTAATTGATAAAGTTTAGAGAAATAGGTATCTTTATACCATCTATAATCATTTAAGGTTTTACATCTAAGTGTTTGTAATTGATCTGTGATTTTATCATGCAGATGAGATATATGACCTATAAAATACCAGATAATGTTTACTAGTAATGTGTCGATAGCATTTTGTTGTTGCTGCCCGTTAGCATTAAGAATTGGTTGGTTATTGTCACCTTTGACAACAGAATTATAGATTTTGTCGCGATTAATTTGAGTAAACAAATAATTCCACCTACCATATAATTGACCATTAAAACCAGAGGTTATAGCGATTGCTATTGTTTAATCAGAATGATTTTGAATAGCACAAGCTTTTGCATAAATTTGGATGCGTAAAATAAATTTCATAATTTGATATTCAGATAAGCCATCAAGATTCCATTCATATATGGCATTACCATCAAATTTTTGGTTTTTTGAATGTTTTTCTTCCAGAACAAGATCAGCAGGAGATGGTCGCGAATAATATTGATTCTGAAAGGGGAAACGAGATTTAAATTTCTCATGACGAATTACTTTGTTAATATTGACGGAGTGACATTAGAGTCAGAGTTATCAAACGCATCTGTTGAAGCAACAGATTGAATTGAGGATGTTGCAGAATTTATGACAGACTGAGTCTGAGAAACTTGATCTAAATTAGCAATTACATGACCTTTATCTTTACGACTTGAAAACTTGAAGAATCTTTGGATTCGATAGATTTAGTTATGGCCAACTGCGCTAATTGAGATGTTAATTTATCCATAAAATCCGCTGAAAATTTAGGAGCAAATGATGCTAATTGATCATGTGTTGAAAAGGATGAGGTTGAGGGGAAAAACGATTTTGAATCGAGAGGAGCTACAGGCTGCAAAGTGGTGGGAGGAGAAGCATTTTGAGTTTTAGCAATTTTAGATTCAATTAAGGTGGATAAATATATATTTATATAATTATTTTGTTCAATTATGTGATTTAGATCTTGTCGATGCACAATGCGACCTTCTCCTTCAAGAGCGGTCTTAAAAGGAGTGGCTTTAATATGTACTTTTATCTTAAGAGGACAAAGAGGAGGATGTGGTTGCACATATTTTTCTCCCGAAGTGGTTTCCCAGACAGTATTAATTTGATGAGAAAGTTGAGGGAACTGAAGTGGAAGCCAATCAAAATATGCTATATTTTGCTGATTACATTTGACAAAGTCAAAATATTCTTCACGATAAATCGCCTATTTTTGAAAATTAATTAATTTACAAAATATAGGTTTAAATGGATGACTTAGAAACTATTGCTTTAATAAAGCATAATCAAGAATAAATTCTTTTGTTTCAGGTTTTTCTTCAAGAGAAACAACATTTATATGATATTCTTCAAAATCATTGATGCTAACATTATCATTTTGAGACGGAGATGCATAACAGGATATGCAACACCAGTAGTTTGAAGAGGAGGAGATACTTCCTTAGCAGGAAGAGGAGTGGGAATGGATGACGACGAGTAACGTCTAGATCAAGATCTAAAGGAAGTAGTTGATGATGTTGATGAGCGAGGAGCGAATATAATATCAACTTTACTATCATAATGAGAAATGATTTGATGAATTTCTTGTGAAGTTTGTCTTTTCTGACATTCTTCTTTATTAGTATCTTTTATCGTCCATTGATGAGGAACTTTAATATCATTCCAATTGATTAACTAAGTTATATCAATTGTACGATTGGTGATATTAGTTAGGAAAAGAGTAGATGTTCTTGTATGCAAATTTGTATATGCAACATTAGGAATAATGGTTTGCATTAACTTATAATATATGCGATACACAACCGCAACATTAGAAGTAATGCCTTTCAATTTGAAGCCTTGAGTATAAATACCTAATACAACTGCTTCATGAGGCATAGTGTCACGTAGACTAATGGAGAAATTCGGAAAACAATTGAAATGAATAGGTCCGTCGGCAAGACTACCTTCAATCATTCCTAACAAGGAATCGTTAAATTCTTCATGGCGTTTATCTCTTACAGAAACTAACACAGATGTATTCAAACCTAAAACAACAAGAGGCTTAATAGCAACTTGAATAAGGCCGATGTGTAATTATTTATGTGTTTCTTTATATTTTTAAATTTTTTCAGGCGAGATGAGATTAATCTCTTGACCTTCTTCATCAATAAAAATTGTATCTTCTTCTAATTTGATTATAAAATCTTATTTTTTAGAAAAAGATCCTTTGTTATAAATTTTTGATGGAGCAATTTCAGGAAGAGTCCAATTTCGAATGCAACCTAATTCTTTCATCACCTATCATGAAACTCGTAACCCAAAAGCCTTATAATCCTTTTACCTACATTGGAAAGTTAACTTATTCATAGCAAAAGAGAGAAGTGCTAACATGAGTTTTTAAATAAAAAATAGAGTGTCCCACAGGTTCTATAGAAAAGGTAGTAAGGAATCTAGTGGTTAGAAAAAGTGAAAAAAATGGAATCCAGCTGGAAATGTAGCAGGGACCGTACTAAAAAAATATTTGGAAAAATAGACAATATATGTAAGTGAAATGAATAAAGGCGGAAGTCTATTAAACTCCTCAAATAAAAAGATTTAGCTCGAGTGCTTGTAGCTAGATTAAGTAAGTCTTTCTAATGTTTTGACTCTTTTAATATCCATTTTCTTATTACCCCAGCCCAGCTATAATAACCTAAAAGAAAGTCTTATTTGTTAAGGCATGAGACCTAGGTCAATCTACAAACATTGTTTATCTTGTGATTTTAGTTAATAAAATAGAGGTTTTATTTGTTATTTTATTATAAGTGATTGCATGTTTACCTTATAGTAAGATCCATGAGTATTTGTTGAAATATCATAAATGTCCCTAGTTGGTCATTGTACTGGGAACAATAATGAAGTACGACTAGTGTGAATCTTGGTAGATGATCATGTGATGATCATGTGTATAGGAATATAAATCAAGATAATGAGTACTTGTTAAGGAATGAGGTGCTGGACCAATCTGCTATGAGAACACTACATGAATTAAGTCATAGGTGTTATTTATGATAGGTATATCATTTAGTTCTTTGACTTGAGATTACCATAGACTTCAATATTAAGAGCATGATAATTTGACACAATCAAATGTTGTCTTTAACTGGACAATTAAAAGATTGTGATTGGCTAACGTATGATTAATATGTAAAGGTGTGTAATCGAGATAGAATTTTTCACTCTCATATAAAGAGAGATATCAGTGGATCCCTCTATAAGATAGACTGATAATGGTCAATTCCATGTGAGTTGATATGATCAATGTCACTTGGATATCTTTTAGTTAACCTAAAGATCGAGACTAGTACGATTGAATATTAAGGGTGACTTTCCATGCCTTATGTTTAATCAAAGGATATCGTACGACAAAATGATATGATATATTTTATTAATTAGGTTATATCGATGTTGATATGCATGCTACTAGGGTAGTCATAATGTCTTACTAGAGACTGCTTATGACTTGTGTACCAAAATTGTTTTTTGTTCACTGCCAACGTCGCATGAACCTATTGGGTCGCACACAAAGAATGGCTTTGTCCAATTTCAATTGGTCCAGAGTAATGAATTTTATATGATAAAATTCATGACATAAAAGCCCTTATGATTCGTTATATGATAACTTATTAATAGGGGCGCATGTGTAATTTTCTTAAACTACCTAAATACAATAGTTGTATTACGAATAAGATTTTAAGTGAGGGCTTATCTACACATATAAATAAAGGGTGAAACCCTAAAAATGAAATAACATTTTCGTTTTACAATTTTTGAGTTATCTGGATTTAGGGAAAGAAAGAAAAATCGTTTCCTATCTGTCTTAGGGCTAGCACTCCAAATTATGTTCACCATTTGTGTGTGTATTTCTGACAAAGGATGCGCACTTGAACATCTTAGAAATCGTACAATAAGAAAAGGAAATCATGGAATAAGGTATGATTTACTTTCGTAGATTTAGTTTAATGGAACTTATTTTCGATCCTCTTGGCGTTTTTCAAAATTTGTTTTGAATTTTCTGCTGCGTATGAACTCCAATAACCCAACACTATTGACGTCAAATAATGTTTTGAATGTGTCACCTGTAAGGGTTGTATAAGTTTCTATTTGTGGAATCTTGGTATTCAATGCCTATTTGGAGATTGTATGTTTTCGACTTGTTGAAAGTTCCGAGGTAACTCGTGACTAATAGTTGGCTTTAGTCTTGACAAAGCCTAGTGTTTTGTGGAGTATTCATCAGGAAAGTGGCTGAAAAATCTTGACTAAAAGTAACCGACTTTGCTTGAGTGTTCTTTTTCCATTTGGAAAGTTTGTTGAAGCAAATTGGACGAAACCATTAAGTTAGAGTTGGGCACTAATGAAGTTGATGTCAATTCTTTGTATGCAAGTTGATTATCTTATACTCTATTGCTCGAGACAAGCAATTGTCTAAGTTTTGGAGTATTTGGGTACAAATCCAATTGTGCTATATTTTAGTCTGTATTTGCGGTAATTTCATAGGTTAAATCCCCAATTTACACCACCATTCCTTTGTTTTTGTATTTTCAGGGTCAAAATAAGCTATTTAAGTACAATGAGAGATTTTATATCAAAATCCAATCAAAAAGCTGAAGATATGACTAGAGCCTTAACAATGCCATAGGCTGCACACAATAGCTAAGAAATAGACAAAAATCGTAGACAAAAAGTAAGCGTATTGCAAGAAAAACATTAGAAATGTTGAGGATCAAGTCTTGTGAAGATCTTGGAGAAAGCCGAGGTTCAAATTCCAAGAAAACGGCCATCGCGTTAAAAAAAACACATATTTTTAAATCTCTAGCAATGAGCTGGACCAAAACTCATGATTTTTCAAAAACAACAGTGGATTTGGTGAGGATTAAGGATGTTTAGCATCCCAGAGAAAAATCAAAGTGATCGAAGTGTGGAAGGTTAGCACCTTGCGAGCTCCTTTGAGCGACCTAAATCTCTAGAACGAAATCGCTTGGAAAAGTGCCAACACCGTCCCAGTGCCTTGGGTATGAGCATATGATGTTGGCACGACGCTGAAACTCGAGTCAGGAAAAAAAAAGAAACAAAAAATACAGCACCATAGCGCCTCCACACCGATCCCCAGCGCCTTTGAAATTTGTACATATGACGCTTAGGTTGGTTATGAGATTTGAAGACCATATTTTGCAGTTTTGGAAGATTTTGCACATGCTATTATTGATCCAACTAATTACATAAAAAATCCCATTCTTATGAATCGAATTCGAGGATTTTAAGGATTCTTTCTCTTTTTGAGATAAAAAACACTATAAAAGCCCTATTCTCCTATCTAGAGTGGTAACCTTTCCATTCCCTATTCCATTTTCTCCTCTCCGCCTCTCCAATCTCCCCATCTTTCCTTCACCCATTTTCCTTTATTTTTATATTTTTATTCGTGTTGTGTAATGGAGATTCATATGCTATTAGTAGGCTAAATTATAGTCTGGGTCAAGTAGACCTCTCAGTGGTTTATGAGATTCAATTCTTAAATTCCATATTTTTATTAAAGTTTGTATTTTCGATTGCATTATTGTTATGAGATACTTTGTTACGGCTTAGATTCTTAGAATTTCTAGTTATTTGATGTGTAAATGCATGTGCGTACTAGTTAGGTTTGAATTCATTGCCAATGTTCTTACCACTACTCGGTAAAGGGGATCAAGTTAGGTGGTGAGTGGAGCCTAATCTGTTGGCAATGGATGTGCCTTTGTGCAATAGGGATATAAGATGGGTAGCAGTGTATTGTAATTTACACATGATAGGTAGACAATTCGACGCTAATTACCACTCATGATAAGTGTTCTTATAGAGCGGTAACGCTACTAGTCTATCAAAAATCTATGGCCTATCTGGTGGTTTTGCAAATATAGTTAGTACGTGGTTATGTTGAACGTTCCCCCACTGACATGAGGAGAACAAAGTGGTGTGAGTCACTATAAGCCTATCTATAAGACTTGATGAAAATTAATCTTTTCAAATTGATGACTAAATCATACTTATAGTGGTCTATGTGTCTCTTTGATCTGGAATTATTATTTAATTTGCAAGTTTAGTAGTATTAATGTTCATTTATTTTCCTAGTTATTGATGTTGGGGCATGTGCCCTAGGTCAATCCATTAACTGTCATTATGAATATTTTTAGTTAGTAAAATAGATGATTTCATTTATTGTTTATTATAATTAATTTACATGTTTACATTATTATAAGATCCATGGGTATTTGCAGAAATATCCTAAATGCCCCTAGTCGATCATTATACTGAAAACTATAATGAATTAAGACTAGTGTGAGTCTTGATTGATGATCATATGATGATTATACGTATATGGATACGAATCGAGATCACGAGTACTTGTTAGGGAACAAAGTACTGGAATGACCCGCTATGAGAACATCACATGGATTAAGTCATAGTTGTTTCTCCCGATAGGTATATTTTTCGGTCCTCCGACTTGAGATTACTAGAGACTTCTACATTAGGAACACAGTGATTTGACACAATCAGACGTTGACTTTAACCGGACGATTATAAAGGTTGTGATTGGTTATTGTGTGAGCAATGCGATGAAGTTATGTAATCAAGATAGAATTTGTCCCTCTCATATAAAGAGAAATATCCAGTGGATCCCTCGATGTGTTAGACTGTTAAAATGCCTAGTCTAAGTGAATTGATATTGATCAATGTCACTTGGATGTTTTCAGTCTACCTAGAGATCGAGACTAGTACGATTGAACATGTTGGATGACAATTCCATGACTTATGTTTGATCAAAAGGATATCGTGTGACAAAAGGATGCTATATACACTATTGGTTAGGTTGTATCGATTTGATATTCGTACAACTTGGATAGTCATAATTTCTTGCTAGAGGTCGCTTATGACTTGTATACCAAAATGTGTTTTGGTACACTGGCAACGTTGTAAGAGCCTATTGGGTCGCACACTAAGAATGGTTTTGCGAGATTTTAAGATGGTTCAGAAAAATGAATTTTATATCATAAAATTCATGACAGAAACGTCATTGTGGTGTATTACACTTATACTTCTTTAAGTAGGGGTATATGTGTAATTTACTCAACCGTCTATATACATGGGTTGTATAAATAAACGTTTTAAGTTACAACACACAGATGAAGATTTAGGGCCGAAACTCTATTTTCGTTTAAAAATTAATTAGGGTTTTCTGGTACGCTCCAGATCGTTTTGGAGAGAAACAAAAAAGTTTGGTATTCTCTTGAAGCTATCACTTCGAATCTCGGCCGCCATTCGTGTGTGGACTGCTGGTAGATGGCGTTCGTCGTTGGCAGCGCCTTAGAGATCGATCAACCTTCAGAAAGGTATTTTGCGACCGAGGTATGATTAAGCTTTCTTGGTTTAAACATTTTTAATAAAATTAGATTCGGATCCTGTTGGGGTTTTTATCAAAATTGTTTTGTAATCTCCGCTACGTATGAACCCCAAAAACACAACAATTGATTTGTTATTGGTTTAGATTAGTTTCTTTTTAAAACCTACTTTGATAACCTAGAGTTAACCCCAGTCTCTATGGGTTTGACCCCATACTTGTCTCACTACATATCTAAGTAGTCAGTAAATCAAGACTATTATTGGTGTTATACGACGCGACACCAATTTTTGGAGCGTTATCGAGGACTATTATTGGTTTCTAGCATCGTACAATACTAGTTTTTGGTGCCATTACCGAAGGCACGAGGACTATTATTTAGGTGTTTTTTTATAGTAACCTAAAGTTAATCAGCACAAGTCCCTAATAATGGCGCCAAAAATTGATACCGCATCGTATAGCACAAATAATAGTCCCGATTTACCGACTACTTGGATATGTAGTGAGGCAAGTACGGGGTCGAACCCATAAAGACTAGGGTTAACTCTTGGTTATTAAAGGGGATTTCAAATAGAAAACTTATCTAAACTAATAACTAATTAATAACTAGGAAAGTAAATGCAAGAATAAATAAACATAAATACTAATAAATTAGCAAATTAAATAATAATTCCAGATCAAGGGTACACATAAATCACTATAAGTACGATTTAGTCGTCGATTCGAAAAGGTTATTTTTCATTAAGTCTTATAGATAGGCTTATAGTAACTTACACCACTTCGTTCTCCTCATATCAGTGGAGGGAACATGCGACACAACCACATGCCAATTGCACAAGGACACACCGATTGCCAACAGACAAGGCCCCACTCACCACCTAACGTGATCCCCCTTATCGAGCGGCTGTAGGAACACTGCAATAAATTCTGACTTAACTAGTATGCACATGCATTTACACATCAGATAACTAGAAATTTTAAGAATCTAAGCTTTAACAAAGTATCTCATAACGATAATGCAATCGAAAATATAAGGCTTAAATAAAAAATTATGGAATTTAAGAATTGAATCCCACAAACCATTTAGAGGTCTCCTTGATCCAGACTATAATTTAGCCTACTAATACAATATGAGTCTCCATTACATAATACAAATAAAAATATAAAAATAAAAGGAAAAAGGTGAAGAAAATATGAAGAGAATGGATAAGCAGACAAGCTAAAATGAAATGGGAAATGGAGAGGTTACCGCTCTAAGGAGGAGAGGATTGCTTTTCTATAATGTTTTTGGTGTTTGGAAGAGAGATAATCCCTAGAATCCTCAAACTCAATTCATAAGAATCGAATTTGATATGTAATTGGTTGGATCAATAATAGCATGTGAAAAATCTTCCAAAAACTTCAATCTCATAACCGACCTCATTGTCGTACGTACAAATTTCTAAGGCGTTGGGATCGCTGTGGAGGCATTATGGTGCTCTATTTTTTGGTTTTGTTCTACCCCAATCATGTTTTAATGTCATGTCAGCGTCGTATGTTCATACCGAAGTTGTTGGGAAGGCACTGGCTCTTTTCCAAACGATTTTGTTCTACGAATTTTTCGTCACTCCAAGGCGGTCAAAAAGTGCTAGCCTTCCACACTTCGGATCACTTTGATTTTTCTCTGGGATGTTAAACACCCTTAATTATCACCAAATTAACTATTGTTTTTGAAAAATTATGAGTTTTGGTCCAATGCGCTGCTAAAGATTTAAAAAGATGTGTTCGTAAGGTGATGTCAAGGCAGTGGCCTTCTTATTGGAATTTGAATCTCGGATTTCTCCAGGATCTTCATAAGACTTGATCCTTAACATTTCCAATGAGTTTCTTGTAATGCTCGCACTTTTTATCTAGTGGTTCCTTAGCTATTTGAGTGTAACTTAAGGCGGTGTTAAAGCTCTAGGACAATCTTCGGCTTTTTGACTAGATTTTGATAGGAAATCACTTATTTTATTTTAATAGCTTGTTTTGATCCTGGAAATACAAAAACAAAGGATTATTGCTATAAATTGGGGATATAACTTTTGAAATCATAGTAAATTCACACTAAAATATAGCACAATTGGAGACTTATCAAAAGCAGCATGAGATCACCCAGAAAGCTACTCAGGAATAAGGGCATCACCAAGATAATTGTTAAAAACATTGGGTTCCAAAAAAAAAAGACATATGTCATGTAGCGGACATCTCGGTAAAATCCATGTCATCATCTAATTGGTATTTTAACAATGGGTGTTCCAAACATATGATTAATGATAAAGGCTTCCTCAACGACTACCGAATCTGCTAGGAAAGATATGTAACATTTGGAGATGGAGTATGCAGCTGAGTTGTTTGAAAGGGAACTATGGAAGTTCCAAGCATACTAATCCCAAAAGAAGTATTTCATGTTGAAGAACTACAGGGAGATTTACTAAGCAATAATCAATTATGTGACTAGAATTTCTATGTACATTAAACTAAGAACAGATGTAACGTGTATAATGTAAAAGGAGACTATATTATGACAGGAGAATGATCATCTAACAATTTCTACATGTTGCAATAGCTTAGGAGGTCTCGTTACGACTCAACAATAGATACAACTGATGTCTGGCACCAAAGGCTAGGGCACGTTAACTACCGACACCTAAATGTTGTCAAATTTGTAGGTTGTTCGTGAATTTCCTAAATTCAGGCTCACTACTATCAAAGTATGTATGCCTTGCCAGTTGGGAAAACAGAGAAGAGAAAGTCACAAACCTGTCAATTTCTATAACACATCGACAAATCTTAAACTACTTCATATTTATCTAGTTGGTCCTACTCAGATAACAAGTGTATCACAAAAAATACATTCTGGTATGCGTCGACGAATTTTCTCGTTTCATTTGGATTCTATTCCTAAAAGAAAAGTCCGATGTTTTTGAATGTTTTAGTGATTTGTGCTTGAAGCAAATGAATGAAAGGGCTGCTACTGGCAAACACATTATGAAGATTAGGAGTGATCCTGGGAAAGAGTTTGAGAATTAAAGGCTTAAACAGTTCTGGAGAACATCCAAAATTCTCTACTTCCATAACACCTTAACAAAATTGGTGGTAGAGAGAAAGAACAGACATGTGCAAGAAATGGCGAGAGTTATGCTCACATCTAAAGAACTTGATACCAAACCGTGAACAAAAGATGTGAACACTGCATGCTACATCAACAACAGAACATATTTGTGTCTATTCACTCAAAACACCTTATGAAGTGTAGAATGGTAAAAAGCCTAATCTTGCCTATTTTCACATATTTGGAAGCAAGCTTTTGTGTTGCAGGATGGGGAGGTGTTGGGAAAGTTTAATAAAAGGAGCAATGAAGCAATTTTCTAAGGATACTCTACAAACAACAAGACATACGTAGTATTCAAATAGTGCACCCAAAAAGTTATGGAGTCCATAAATGTATCATTTGATGACTCTACATCAAAGAAGGTAGCTCCACATGTTAATCAATAAGAGTGATGATGAGTATTTTCCAATCACAACCGACCTAGTGACCTAGTTGTAACCGCCCCCGAATCATCTCCCAGAAATGATGTTATTCCTGTTGTAACCGAATATGTTACATATGATCCCGTTGCAACTAATCTTATTGGATTGGTTATGTTGAAACTTCACTTACTACATCTAATGTTATAGAAATGATAATCAGAATGTGCCACTTATTGATACAATATTGCATTTAGTGAGCTGAGAACCATCAAGCAGAGTACAAAATGATCATCCTCTCATAAACATTATTGGACCAATAGAACAATGAGTTATCACTAGTGTAAAACCAAAAGTGGACTACAAGAAGTTGGCCGGGTATGTTTGTTATATTTCAAGCATTAAACCTAAGTATATTTCAGATGCCTTATATGATGAATATTTGATAGTTGCAATGCATAAAGAACTTTATCAATTTGAGAATTTGCATGTCTAGACCTTATTTCCAAGACCACAAAATGTCAATGTGATTAGGATAAAAAGACTTGCTCCTCTTTGTTGAGGATCAGGTATGTCCCCCTTGATCAAAATTTCCCATGCTATCATAAGATGGGGAGAATATGTAACTGAAATGGAGTAGTCTATGAGTCAATACATTAATTATGGTTGCTCTAATGTTTGAAGACAATTTGTGTTGGAGACTATTTGTTCTGGATGTAATATTTTTTGTTGATTAACTCGCATTGTGACTTTGATAAATATATGTTGAGGTTTTTTGCAACACTGGATTTCAACGATTACAACTAATGTTGATGGAACTGGATGGAAGTTACTTTCTTTATCCGAGAAGGGGGTAATGGTGGCAATACGAGCATTACCTGATAACTTGTTCCAGAGGCCTGTTACATCTTATTCATTTGTTTATCCTTACGTTCTCACAAAAGGGGAGAATCTATAATTAAGGAAGAGTTCAGGGGGAGGATGTGTTCTTGTGTTCTTCTGAAGATGCTATTTATTTGTAACTTTCTTAAGTACGTTGAACTGAGGATACTATTCATGAAGTCTATTCGTGAATCTCTACTAGTATTATTTTCTCACTTGGGATAACATTGAAGACTCTTGAAGATGATGAAGAACGGTGCAACAAGATGAATGAAGATGTTCCAACCAACATGGAAACTGTTGATATTGGTATTCTTCAATAGTACCTGATACTTTTCATTTTCGTAACTACGTTATATTACCGGTCGAGCATGAACTTTATTTTTTATGGTGACTCTCTATCTTTGACCAGCTTTCTAATCGAGCAGGAGGATAGTTATTTCATTGTTAACTAATCCTTTATTTTACGTTATGATCCTTACCTCATTTATCATTATGACAACATAATGACAAATGGGGAGATTGTTAGTGTCATAATCGACCACATTGACAGTTTGAGTTGTCTTCAAGTTATTCAGATCTAGTGTTTTGTAAATGATTCAACCAAAGCATGTTCCATGTACTCAAAATCAAAATGTAAACTTTGGGTGATTGGATGAAGATACTCGGTTGCAACTGAAACTTGAAGCGGTTGCAACATGCTCTCTGAACTGGGCAATTAGAAATTTGATCTTATCTACAATTAACTAGAGACCCAATTGAACATCTCATGGAAGTTGGAGTTACAATTCAGAGACTTGATCACCACGTGTTTAATGTGCAAGGATGTGGTTATTTAAAAATGAAGATTGGGCATATCTTAAGGTTTTAGTTAAGATTGTGTAATTTACATCGGTCTATATAATATGTCAAAGTAATATAGCCTAGACACACCAGTCGATTCAATTTACTTTGTATTTGTGAACGTGTTCTATTCACTTGCTTTGTCGAGTTGTAAAACCCCAAGGGGACTTGGGCATTCCGGTGAGGGGGAGACTCAGACACAAGATGAGTCTTGTGCACGTAAGGTCCACAGAGAGAAGTGTAAGAAGATACTAGGAGGAGCTCAGTGAGGGAGTCACAAGAAGAGTCTTGTACATTTTAGTCTTGGTACTTAGTGGAGTTTACGTCTAGGCGTGGCCCCACAGATGTAGGTCATAGACCGAACTACGTAAACAAGTTCTCTGGTGTCATAGTTTGATTTCCTTTTTTCTTATTGCTTATTTTATTTAAGTACTTGCTCTGGTATTTATTTCCCGTTACAACAACATACATATCCGGTTGTAACAGTATTTGGTTCTTTCACATAGATTAATTTATGTGAGTGCACGCGCACATACATCCAAGTGGTGTCCTTTTTGCGTGCTAATTTTTAGTCAGCTTTTTATTTTACATTAAATGTTACTTCAATAACACATCTGTTTCGTAAGTCACAATATGTATATATACATATTGTTGGATTAAAAAAATAGCTTGTTGTTTCTAGCCACAGCACCAGCCACAAAGAAAGAAAAGGTATGAGTTTTTTTGTTGATATTTGGTCTATTTTTTATCTGTTATTTGGTACATATTTGCACCAAAACTCACCTCTTTGTGGATAGACATCAAATCTCTTAATTTTCTATAAATCAAAGTGATTTAGTACGTACAAAACACATTCAAAGATTGAGATACATTGAAACACAAAAGTTATTTTAATTAAACTGTGTCTTTTGAGTTCATAGCATCATTCTCTCAAAAGTTACTCAAAGAGTGTTCTTGGTTGGAGTTGTGTTACACAAACATCATCCAATAACCATTAGAGACTTGATTGTATCCTGAAGGTAAGTTTTGATTAATCGCATTGTGTACATGCGGTTTCGACCGATAGGGAGAAATCTTGTCTAAAATAGAGCGATTATGCGCCTCAAGTCTTTATTTGTTTCTCCCATTCTCATCTTCTAATTCTCCATCAGAAGATTTTGTTCCAACAATTTTTAGACAAGAGCTTCTTCTTCATCAATGGTTTATTCAACTTCGGACGATTTTCCTCAAACCAATAGGAATGGTGGTTCTTCATTGTCCTCTTAACTTAATTCGAATGGCGGGTTCATTCCTCACTCCATACAAACCATGAACCATGATTTGACCTACATTGAAAGGTTCGGTGGTGACAACTTCATCGATGGCAAAAGAAAGTGATGTCACTACAAAAAAACAGCAAATCAGAAACGGAATTAGAAACGGAAATAAGTTCTGTTTCTAAATCAGAAACGGAATTAGAAACGGAATAAGTTCCGTTTCTAAATTTAAAAGTTAGCGACGGAATTGAGACGGAAACATTCAGAGACGGATTTGAGACGGATCAGAGACGGAATTAGAGACGGAATTAGAGACGGAATTAAATTCCGTCTCTGAAAAATGGCGCCACCATTCCCGCCAAATTTTTCATTTCTTATGACCGTTCATCATTCCTCGATATTTGTATGTGCTTGGATCATGGCGCCCCCTCCTCTTTCCCCCACCCCACCCCCCCCAACAAAACACCGGAAATCCCTAAATCATTCTCACGAAAAAACCCCAAATACCTAAATCTGTCTCTCCGTCTCGTCCAAAATCATTCGATCGTCTCGTCCCCAAACTTCCATCCCGTTCGATCGTCTCGTCTCTCCGTCTGGTCGTGCTATTTGGTCTCTCTGCTTGTCTTTGGTCTCTCCGTCTCGTCGCGCCGGTCTCCGTCTCTCTCCGTCCGGTCGTGCTACCTGGTCTCTCTCGCTGTCTCGGTCTCGCCGTCTCTCTCGGTCTCTCTCCGTCTCGTCGCGCCGGTCTCCGTCATCGCCCTCAACTCTCGCTCTCTCGGTCTCTCGATTCCGTTTCTATTGGCATTTGTAGTTTTGGAGTCTTACTACATTCTGATATAATCTCTTTGTTTTTTATTGTTCTTTATAATGCAGCCAACACTCATGATCAAGAGGTCTTCAGCTTTCATAGAGATCATTCACCTTGTGACGGTTTTGAGGAAGTACTGAACTGCTACAAACAAATTGCTCAACTTTTGCGTCTGTCGGGTTGGCATTCAAGTCCCCTTGTTTATCTATTTTAAAAAATTTATGGAAAACCAAGGGTGACATGAGAATTATTTAAGTTTCCGCTATGGTTCATTTGATAGTTCGATCTTCTAGTAAAGATTGGAGTTGAAGGCAAGAAGCTTTTTTTATCTTGAAAGATTTTCCAATTTAAATTAAGCGTGCGGACTTCATAAATTTCCATCTATCAATAAATATTCGGGGTGTCGGTGTTCCTACGTACCTTATCTCGGCATCCGAAATATTAAAGTCCTAATACTTGTTAGCATTGCAAATATTATGCTCATGAATGAAATATGTTATAGTTTTTCACTTGAACCGAAGCTATTTTCGCTAGGCAAGCGAGTCATATATATGCCTTGATGTTCAAACATAGGAAATGAACATAATGTGGTGACCATTATGTGTACTAGGTTTTCTTAGCGGCTCAAACTATACTAGTCTACTAAATGGATAAAAAAAAGAAATTATTTTCTTGAAAGGTCCTAGCTATTCTGCTCATGGAATCCTTTTTTTTTTTAAATTCGTCTTGGCAATGGGCGGTGTTATAGTACTACCTTATTGTCTATGAATCGTGAAGGAACAAACTCTTGATCGAGGTGACATATTTAAAGAGTTCGGATTATTTTAATTGTTATTACTTTTTGAGGTTTTATTTTAACTGTTCTTGAGTGATTTGATTTGTTACGTGGTTGATTGTGCAGTGAATGAGTGCACATCGTTCTGATTCATTTTGATTTTCGATCTTGAATCTCCGTCTCTTTCATTGCTCTCTGCTCTCTGGTCGCTCCGTGCTTACCGCTCCGCTCTCTGCTCGTCAAGGTAACAAAAAAAAAAATTTTAACACCCGAATTCTCTTCACATTGTATCTGCTCACATTTTCCCCCGGATTGGCTTTCATGTGCATTAGTTGGTGTTCTTCACTTGATTTATTAAGTCAATGTTGTGTCTTTTGTTTGGTTTAGAAGTTTTTGTTCTGCTCTTCTCTTACATGCATAGTGTTTTGTGGTTATGCTTGTTCTATTTTTAGGTTTATTAATATGTAATATTTCATTTCAACCTTTTAATTGAGCAATTCAAGATTTATATTGATTCCGTATTTGGTTGTTATTCCATGTTTATTTTATCGGTAAAGCATGTCATGATCAACATTATAATACATTAGAATCATGTACTGAGGTAATTACTTTGTCGTTTGATGTTATAGTTGTTAGTAATTTCATATTCATGCACTTGCTATGGATGATTGATTAGTTAGGTGTTGTTGGTTACGATTGAATAATACCTATAATTATATAATTTCTACTACTAGTTAGGATTAGAAACACTAGGATTACTCTTTTAGTTAATGTTGCTATTTCACATAAAATTTCTAGAGAATGGAATAAACCTATAACCTTAAGGAGGTATGAGTGAACAAGTAGTAGACGCGTTGATACTATGTGGTATTTGTATGCCTCTTATCACTACAAAAAAACAACAAATTAGGAACAGAATTAGAGACAGAAATAAGTTCCGTTTCTAAATCAGAAACGGAATTAGAAACGGAATAATTTTCGTTTCTACATTTAAAAGTTAGCGACGGAATTGAGACGAAAATATTCAGAGACGGATTTGAGACGGATCAGAGACGGAATTAGAGACGGAATTAAATTCCGTCTCTGAAAAATGGGGCCACCATTCCCGCCAAAACTTTATTTTGTTATACCCGTTCATCAAATCTCGAGATTTGTGACAACAAATCTCGAGATTTCTCTTTACCCCCTCCAAATTACATCTATCATCATATGAAAAGAGACATTACATTACAATACGATCATAAATGAAACCCGAGACATCGTGTAACGCTTGTGACTAGTTAGAAAATTAATGACTTCCTAACTTTGTCAATTTATTCTCTATTCATGAGTTTAATGTGCGAACCTCGTTCTTTCACTTAGCTATCAATTTCTTCTAAATGGTCTTGATCGCTATTCCAATTTACAATATTCTCCAATTAGTGAGATTTCTTATCATCTTAATCATTATTATTTCATTACTTGAATAGACAACCGGCTCGACAAGTGGTTACGTTCGACTAGGAATGTCGTCTACAAGTAGAGACCGGATGTACAACCGCTCGACAACGGTTACGTTCGAATTGAATTCGCGGCGAAGGTTAAAGAATTCATATCATTTGCAAAACAACATTGTCCTACATACCAAAGTGAAAGGAAGATTAGATGTCCGTGCAATTTTAAGAAATGTCGACTTGTACCGTACCTGGACGTCGAAACGGTTGAGCACCACATATGTATGTATGGATTTGTCCCGGGATATCACAGTTGGTACGAACATGGTGAGAACGGAGATGAAGGCCCACAAAGTTTTCACGAAATGGATAGCCATATTGATGATGCTGATGTGGGAGGATACGATCCGACACCTTACCGTGAGATGCTACACAACGTGGCAGGTCCAAGTTTCAATTGGAATGCCGTGGAAGAATCACCAAACCCCCAAGCACGCCAACTATATGACATGATTGATGCAAGTAGGGAACAATTGTGGTCTGGTTGCGATACCATGACAACGTTGTCCGCAATGGCAAGATTACTTGCGATCAAGTCTGAACATCATATATCTGAACGAGGGTATAATGAAATCATTAAACTCATGAAGGATTGTTTTCCAAATGACAACTCAATGGTTGAGAATTTTTATGCCACTAAAAGACTAATGCGAGGTCTAGGTCTACCTGTTGAGAAAATAGATTGTTGTGAGGACCAATGTATGATTTATTGGGGAGTGGACTCTGAGTTGACGTCATGTAAATTTTGTGGGAAATCACGATACGTTGCACATCGACGAGGTCGTGGTCGGAACACAAAAAATTGCCCTTGCAAAAGAATGTACTACTTCCCTTTGGGCCCTCGGTTGCAACGATTGTATGCGTCTGAGTCAACCGCAAAACATATGCGATGGCATGGAGATCATTCATCGCCTGAAGATGTTATGCAACACTGTTCTGATTCGATTGCTTGGAGACATTTTAATGACGTCAATAGAGACTTCGCCGCCGAGGTTCGGAATGTTCGTTTAGGATTGTGCACTGATGGTTTTCAAGTATTTGGCTTTCCGGGAAATCGTACTCTTCGTGGCCCGTGATTTTGACTCCTTACAACCTTCCACCGTCGATGTGCATGAAATCGAGTTTATGTTCTTAACGGTTATCGTTCCTGGACCGACCAGCCCAAAGCAGAAAATCCGACGTGTTCCTTGACCGCTTGTGAAAGAGTTGCAAGATTTATGGAACAATGGGGTGATTACATACGACGTTTCCACCAAGACAAATTTTCTCATGCGAGTTGCCCTTTTATGGATCGTTAGTGATTTCCCGCATATAGCATGTTGTCCGGTTGGCACACACGGTAAGTACGCTTGTCCATATTGTATGGAGGATACAAATGCATTTCAATTGCGAAATGGTGGTAAGACATCGTGGTTCGACCGTCATCGTCGTTTCTTGGAGAAGTCATCACCATTAAGGAAAGACAAAAAAATTTCATTAGAGGCAAAATGGTCATAAATGATGATCCGCCCACTTTGCGTTCTGGTGAAGAAATTTTGGCGAAATTGAATCGTTTGGCTTGATGAAGGTGACAGAAAAAGAAACTGAATCTGTGAATGGGCGGATAGCTAAGAATTCGGGATGGAGGAAGAAAAGCATATTCGGGACTTGCCGTATTGGAAGACAAACTTGATCCGCCACAACTTAGATGTCATGCACATCGAAAAAAATGTTTTTGACAACATATTCAACACTATTATGTGTGTAGGGCAAGAGTAAGGACAATGCAAAATCGAGGCAAGATATTCGTGAATATTGTCACCGACCTTCTCTACACATTGATTCGGCGACAAATACTTACGTCCTTGGGTGCTATGCTCTTGATACATCAAAAAGACAAAAATTGTGCGAGTGGGTTGAGAAGTTGCGTTTTCCTGATGGTTACGCATCAAATCTTGGTCGATGTGTAGATCCAAAGAAACTGCTAATGTTCGGCATGAAGAGCCATGATTGTCATATATTCATGCAACGGTTGATACCAATTGCATTCAGAGAACTTCTCCCAAACCCGGTTTGGGTTGCAATTAGCGAATTAAGCCTTTTTTTTTTCGGTCCCTAAGCTGCGAAATGTGTCAAGATATCAAGATATGGAGGTCTTAGAGTCGAAATACCAAAAATCATTTGCAAGTTGGAAAAAATTTTCCCTCCAAGCTTATTTGACTCTATGGAACACCTACCAATCCACTTGGCCTACGAGGCCCGTCTGGCAGTCCCGTTCAATTTCGATGGATGTATCCATTTGAGAGGTACTATCTTGAGCCCTTGATATTATTTTCCCATTCAATAGGTTTTATATCAACATTTCCTATAACATTCATATAGGTACCTTAAACATTTGAAGAACAATGTGCGAAACAAAGCGAAGGTTGAGGGCTCCATGTGTAATGCTTATTTGGTCGAAGAGGTCACATCCTTTTGTTCTTACTACTTCGAAGATCACGTCTTTACGTTGCACGACAAAGTGCCACGTAACGACGATGGCGGTCTCGGGCCCACACCGAACTTCGATGGCAATTTCTCAATTTTCACTTATCCCTGGTCGACCCATGGGCAAGTCGAAGGAGCGGTACTTAACAGAGCAGAGTATATAATGCCGCTCATTCGTACATACTGCTCAATTTTCTAGAGATCGCTCCTTACGTTCAGGACGTCCGTCACTTTCTTTCAATAATGCAGTACATTCATTGTTCATATTTTAGTAAGACAACCGACTTACATGTTCGTTTCTTCTAGGATATTCGTCGATGAAATCACTCAAGCAATGGGGGAGTCGGAAGTTGATAGTAGTCTAGAGCACAACTTCCCCATTTGGTTTCAAACATATCTAAGGTCATTACTTTTGTACGTTATAGATTCAAATGTTTCTTCCATAAGTAATGTGTCATATTGCATCTCTAATTTTGACGAATAGGCTCGGAATTCTATAGTTGACGAGACGCTCGTTGATCTTTCTTTTGGTCCTAGTCGATCATGTACTGTCTACCCTGGTTACCTTGTTAATGGGTATAAGTTCCACTCCGCAACATATGACGTTAATAGATCGACGCAGAGCAGTGGCGTTTTGGTGAAGGGTTCAAACTACGCCGATGTTTCCCATAACTATTATGGAGTACTGCAAGAGGTTGTGGAGATTGAGTATACCGGCCTCAAACGAGTGGTCTTGTTTAAGTGCGAATGGTATGACCCTACACCGAATCATGGTGTGAGGACTCACCCAACACTTCAATTGGTAGAGGTTCATCGAAGTCGACGATATAACAACTACGAGCCATTTGTACTAGCAATGCAAGCCACTCAAGTCTACTACCTTTCGTACCCTTCTATGAGGAACGATCGACAAGAATGGCTAGCGGTTTGTTGTTGTCGTCACCAAAATTGCCGACGAGGAAACTAGCAAAGACGATAATGACCAGGGCTCGGCAGACATTGCTTTCCAAGATGGGATGCCCACCACGTGTGTAGTCGATGATGCAATCGCCGATATCAACAATCTGGATGTTCTGACTGGGACTCGATTCATTGTTGAAGCGGGTCCAAGCGAAGAAGTTTATAGCGGAGATGATTCAGAAGAAGAATCCTCACCTTCTACTCATGAGAGTGAATTTGAAACGGATGATAGCGAATAATGTATGTATATGATATGTCGACGACCAATAATGTAGTTACTTTTATTAGCATGGATCCTGTGTTATTAAGTCCAATAATTTAGACTTAATTTCTAATTTTTGTATGCCCTCCTTCTCTGATGTTTTATTGCTATTTTGTTAGGTATCATGGCCGGAGGTGGTCATAGGGGATGTCGAGGTTTGCCATTAGGAGGCCATCGTCCAGGCGGAATAGGTGCGGCACCGACATCTGGCGGCGAAATACCAACTGGCCCTCGTGGTCAGGCCACACGAGGGGTCCATAGAGGTCGTGGCGGTCGAGGTCGTGGTTCGATACCTGCATTATCGATTCCGACTTCTCGGGCTCTCGAGCACGATACAGCCGCAGCGTCACCTTCCCCTTCCATACCGTCGGGATCGTCTATACCATCATCGTCGTCATCAAGGACTATGCCTAATATACACTTCCCCACACCATCTCCGACATCAAGGACTCCTTTACCCACGAGGCCTGCACCCCCAGCCACAGCATCACCGGCAGCATCCCCACAAGAAGACGTAAGAGCAGGGTTGGAGGTGACAGGCCCTCCGCGACCACCTCGAGGACGGGGATGGAGCCCCCTCGCGTGCAGGGGATCCCTATCACACTGATTGCCAATGATACGTAAGTTTGTGTTTGACTTTTATATGTCATTTTCAATATGGATGTCAATTATTGAAGAAGTAGTTAAGGTGATATGCATGTTCATGAAACACAGGGAGTTGCATCCTTCGCATTTTTGTGCACGGAGGATGACAAAAGTTTTCAAACGATGGATGATTCCTGAAGGGTATTGTTGGAAGTGCATCGCCTCATCATAAAGACCAATACTGACGCCAATTGAAGGTAAACAAGACTACCATATGCCTTATGATTTATACTATTTTCTCAATGCAAGGTAACAATAGCAATCGCCAATTTGTAGGTATTTTTTAGATGGGATGATGCGATTCCCGAGGATCTCGTGCGAGCGGCGTACGACATGAGCTTGCGAGCACTGGTACACCGCGTTGATGCACACGTTGAAGAAGAATCGTGTGCAGCCAGTTTTTGTTACAGATGAGGCATGGAGGAGATACTTGCAGTACTGGGAGAGCGAGGACTTCCAGGCCAGGTCTAGGCAAGCGACGGATAATAGGAACACTAAGGTCGAAGGCCCTGGGACTGGACCCTCGAAGCACGGTGGTGGTTCCGTGTCTTTTGTGACTACCCAAGAAAGATTGGTAAGTTTTATGTAACATCTTGGATATTTTGTACATTTATACACTTGTTCACTATGCTTGGTCCTGCACGCAGGCTGATTCATCCGAGACGCCACCGATTGTGAATGACTTGTATTTGCATCTCCACACCGCTAATCACGACAGGATGACATTCATCGATACTAGATCAGAGCGGTTCTATGTAAGTATAGAAATGATATGTAAAATATTATTAAGTATACTTTAACCCATATCATGTATTTTGTTTGTTGTGCATATATGCAGGATAGGCTCCAGAGAAGACGTGAGGAGCTGACCCAGGCTACACCGAAGCAATCGGTGGATGATGAGGCGGTGTACCTCAATGTGGCGGGTGAGTCTTCCAAAGGACGTGTCTACGGACTCGGGTCCGTAGGGAGAAAGAAGAGGAGATACGGAGCTCCTGGTGCTAGCACGTCGGAGACGCCGGATGTGGTGCCACGGGCAGAGTTCAATGTCGTTGCGGAGCAATTACGAAAGGTTATGGAGTTCATACAGCAGCATCTCGGGATGAACATAGACGAAGTAGGCTTTGCTCAGCAACAACCACCACCACCGCCACCACCACCGCCACCTCATGACCAGCAACAGCCGCCGCAAATAGATCCGGTCGATCCACCACAACAAGGGGACAATGTTGAGCGTGAGACGTAAGCGTGGCTCTCGAGAGATGAGCAGGTTGGTGATACATAGGTATTTCACTTGTTGTTTGTGTAAATTCTTAGATTAAACGTTTTATAGTGTAGACAACTTTAGCAATTCTTCGAATTACTTTATGATTCACACTTCTTTTTGTGCATTTTTAGGTCGATGTTCCATATTTTATCGTGGATTTTAATTTTTTTACCTTTTACTCCCCCAAATTTATTTGTTTTTTTTAAGTAAAATATACTATAAGTACATAATGTTTACATAATCCATGGGAGAAGAAAACATGTTGGGTGTTGTGTGCAAGTCTTATGGCGGTGCAGGTTATCTCGAGTGCTATGATGAAGAAAGTGGTAGAATTGACAGGGAGCAACATCTTCATGCAATAGCAAATGAATTTGGGAAGTCGATAAAGGCTCGTTTTTCGTTCATCTGTGTTGAGCACATGTAGGCTCTTGTTCTTCTATTATCGCATGTCCCTAGAAGAAGAATAGCCTACATGTTCTCAACATGATGACCGGAAAACGACCCTTTATCGATTTCCCAAATTCATTTGCTATGGCATGAAGATGTTGCTCCCTCGTCAATTCTACCACTTTCTTCATCATAACACTCGAGAGAGAACGCAAGCATAAGATTTGCACATAACACCCAAAGCATGTTTTCTTCTCCCATGGATTAATTCGCAAACAATCTGTACTTATAGTACATTTTACTTAAAGCGAGGTTAAAAAATATATTTTGGGGAGGATAATGTATAAAAAATAAAATTCATGATAACTTATGCATGAACTGGCCGTCCAAGGCAACTAAGATATACAGAGGATAAATGGACAATGAATGTACTTGCAATTCATGGTGCTTTGTTGAAGCCTGATGTAGTGGAGGGTACCGATGATGAAGTTCCTTATTTCGTTTTTTGCAGTTTTCAACATGTTGCTATTTGTTAGTTGTTGAAGTACTTATACACTTGTTGTAACGAGAGAGTTTGGAGATTGCCTTCTTTGGGAGCTCACCGAGACAAGCAAGAGAGACGATGGCATTGATCTTTTGAAAGACAATCAAGCGCTTGCGCCATCTAGGGACCGATGACAACGCTAAGATGGACCTTTCATCTTTGACTCAAACCAACATTAGGTATTGAACATTGTTGAATAATGAAAGTCCATTGGAAGTCATTTCAATTTAGTTTAAGGCAAGGCCTAGTAAGACAATCCCTTATGGAAATTAATTTCTTAAATATAGAGGTTTTTGTGAAACTTGAATCGCGTAATAACAATCATAGAAGTTTACGACATTCTCGACTTTTTTCCATTAAAGTCTATTAACTTTAAACTGAGGATGTTGAGTGATAAAATCTAATGGATATGTTCAAAAATATAATTTGAAACTCAAAGTCAAACTTGAAGTTGGTAATTATTCTTGGTTTTAAAGCCAATGAAAGATAGAAATTACAATTGACTTGTATTCTACACATAGGAGAGATACGTGTGTAAGTATTCAACGTGGGTCTTTTATGGAATTTTAATCACTTTATATCCCATTGATGTACTAAAATTCAAAATATTAATCAAAAGTATGCATGTCACAGTCACACACAATGCATTATTTTTTCCTAATATATATGTAGTTGCCTAATGAGGTTCTTGGGGTCCAAAACAATAGGGAATAGAAAGTAGTTATAAAAATGAGAAAATGGGTTTTGTCCCTTTGTGTGATTTGATCAATCCAGGTTATTCTTGGGTTTTGTAAATCTGATTCTGAACTCATCAAGAATCATCTTTGCATTTCATTGTCTTGGTTTTCTTTTGTACTTGGTGGGAGGTTTTATTTGGGTTTCTTTGGTAATGTCACTTAGTTTCCAAAAATGGTTTGTTTTGCTCTTACTTTTGAATCTTGAAATTGCTCTTTTAAGTTACAATTAATTTTGGTAGTTCTAATTAATTTGCTTGTTTGAACTTTTGCTTCAAATTCTCATATATTGATATTGTTTTGAATGTTCTTTTTTTGTCTTGATGTATGTGTTTGTCACTTGAATCCATGTTGAAATCAATTAGTTGGTTGAGTATTTGTTTACAAGAACTCATTTGGTATGGAGTGTTTGAATTCAATTATCGGCCAATTGGTCCTTTAGATTGTCATGCTATCAAATCTTTGGTTTATGAAATTAAGCTCTTGTTTGCGGTTTCGAATTTGGTGGCTACTTGTTGTCATTATAGGCTATACATAGAGTCGGTTCAGAGAAGAAATAGGACAGTTGGCCTCAGATGTGTCAAACAAACCAGTTCAAGTTGTTACATGTCTTTCCAAGTATCACAGCAGGTCCTACAGATAGTGAGTGATTCTTCTCTTGTCATTTCATATATATATAGAATGGCTAAAACACTAATTTTAAGTGACATTACCAAAGCAAACCCAATTTGGTTTTTTTTTTTTTTTTTTGAGTAGGAACACATGGCTAAAGCACTAATTTTAACACTCTTATTTACTTTTGGTGTTCTTTGGTGAAATGGTTGGATGGTGGAAGTGATCTGGTGAGCTTTTGGTGTTCTTTGGTGATGAAATGTTTCTTTCGGATGTGCTTTAATGAAATGAGGTGAATGATTGTGAGGTTTTGTCCAAAATGTTTAGTCTAACTTGAAATCTCTTGTGATTCTTTTTGAGTAGTTTGTCTACTTAAGAACTCTATATATCAAATGCTTGTTGACATGTTAATCTTTTGCAATGGTAGGTAAAGTGATTTAGTAAGCTAATTAATCAAACTTGTCATCCATGAAGAGAAGGAAATCTAATCTGGTTTTCTTTTGTGTTTAAATTATAGACAATCAACAACTTCAATCGAACTTAACGGCGAGAAGAGGATCGTGTACTGCAGCCTTCCTCTTCCTTTAACCAAAGCGACAAGCGACAGCAGTTCCTACAATAGTTCCTAAGTATCACAGATAGATCATCATCACAAATAGGTTCCTACAAGAACACCACAAAGTCACAACAACAACAAAACTTCATTCCTATCTCGTTAAATTCACGCTTGCTTGGTGAGCTTTTTTTTTAAGCTTTCTTATTCTATTTGTGAGTTTTTTTCTTTTTCTTCACCGCAAGAGAGGACATCACTGGTTTTTTTTTATTTTGGGGAGTAGGAACACATGGCCGATTTGTTTTGGAGTACACAAAGCAGTGTTGGTGGATGAGATGATGACTTCCTATCAAGATTGATGGGAAAATAGAGAGGTCTGGGAAAATAGAGAGGTTGGTGGATGAGATGATGACTTCTTATAGATACATTGTTCTCTTTTTTTCTTTTCTTCTCTGCATTTCTTGAATCCCAGCTGCTTTGTTTTTTTTTTTTGAGTAAGAACACATGGCTGGTCACCTTTGGAGCACATAGCCGTTTTAGAAGGGATGAGAGGATGAGTTTAGGATCATAATTACATGATAGGTTTGTGCTTAACTATCAGTTTCTAAATTCTTAGCATTCTTGCACTTCACCATTATCATATACACGTTGAAATGCAAGCATTTCAAAGCTTGATAAATAATCCAACTCAACTTACATGATAGGTCCATCTTATAGATACATTGTTTGCCATCTCCTATGCGTACGAAAATAGCAACATTGACACCAAACTTCAGTCCACTGCATTTGCTTGATGTTCATGTTTTTTTTTTGGAAGCTTTCTTATTCAACATTGTATGGTTTTGTTCTTTTCTTCACTGCTTTTCTTGAATCCCAGCTGGTTTTTTTTTTTTTTTTTGAGTAGGAACACATGGCTGGTCACCTTTGGAGCACACAGCAGTTTTAGATGGGATGAGAGGATGAGTTTAGGATCATACTTACATGATAGGTTTGTGCTTAACTTTTAGTTTTTTCCTTTTAGCATTCTTGCACTTCACCATTACTTATCATATGCATGTTGAAATGCAAGCCTTTCAAAGCTTGATAAATAATCCAACTCAACTTACATGATAGGTCCATCTTATAGATACATTGTTCGCCATCTCCTATGCGTAGGAAAATAGCAACATTGACCCCAAACTCACAACAACAACAAAACTTCGTCTTTGCTCGCATTTGCTTGATGTTCATGTATTTTTTGGAAGCTTTCTTATTCCTCATTGTATGATTTATTTCTTTTCTTCTTTGCATTTCTTGAATGTCACTGGATTTTTTTTTTTTTTTTAGTAGGAACACATGGTTTGGTTTGTTTTAGAGCACACAACATTTTTAGATGGGATGAAATCGAGTTTATGATCAAATTTGATGCATGTGAATGTTGCATTGATGGGAGTTTGTGCTTAACTTTTAGTTTTTTCCTTTTATCATTCTTGCACTTCACCATTATCCTCTTTCATGTTCCTTATTAGCTCTAGTACTCTCTCTACCTACATATGTGTTGAATTGACAAAAGACCAAAACAAACTCAATCGTAAAGAAATTAAAAAATAGGTTCGAACCCGACTTTTTATGTATGATTATTATTAATTTCTATGTTTCTTCAAATCCACCATTTTTCTTATTCGCTTCCAATGTACATCCTTAGTTCAATAATCTCTCATTTGCCTACTTCTTTCAGGTGCATACTCACTGGTTGTTGCCCTCAGATGGAGAATCAGAAATGCTTCAAAGCTGCGTTATAGTTATTATATGAAGTCCTTTTTGTGTATACTTCCAAATTTTGGAGCTTTTGTGAGTGTTCTTTTTTTTTTGGTTGTTGAACGATAGGATTGGTGGTTTTTGTGTATACTTCCAAATTTTGGAGCTTTTGTAATACATGGCAATTTTCCGTGGATATATAAATTTTTTGGCTAACTTTGAGTTTCACATTTTTTTCTTTCTCTTTTGAATTTTTGTTGATATATATTGTCGATGTATGGATGTGCAATTTGGCTTTTTGTGGGATGTTAGCACCCCCAAGGAGTTGTTGGAGGGGTGCGAGGCGATGGAGTAGGTCATATCGGGTTGTAATTTGAATTTTTAGGTTGGAGAACCAATTGGATTATGTTTCGTGTCATAATTAAACAAAACAAAATTAGAGACGGATTAGCAACGGAATTCAAATATTCCGTTGCTATTCCGTCTCTAATTTTCCAGAAATATTTGTATCAATCACAAACGGATCAGAGACGGAATCAGAAACGGAATAATCCGTCTCTGATTCCGTTTCTAATTAGAGATGGAATCAGAGACGGACTATTTGCATTCCGTCTCTGATTCCGTCTCTGATTCCGTTGCCGATTAGAAACGGAATCAGAGACGGAATTCATAAATTTATTAATTTCTTCTCTGATTCTGTTGCTAATCAGCAATGGAATCAGAGACGGAATGCACTTACAAATGTACCATTTCGAAATAAATTCCATTTCGTTCGTCTCTCGTTCGTTTCTAATTTCCGTCTCTAAATCCGTCTCTAATCGAAACGAATATTTTCCGTCTCTATTCGTCTCTAATCGAAACGGAATCCATTTTCCGTTTCGATCGTATCGATCGACGACGCTTTGAGACGGAACGCATTCCGTCTCTGTTCCGTTTCGATTGCAATCAGAGACGGAATTTTTGCAAATCAGAAACGGAAAATTCTGTTTCTGATTTGCTGTTTTTTTATAGTGTGTTCATTCTCACATCTCTCAAGTTGGTGTACATCCTTAATGTACATGTGTTTGAGAACCTCCCTGAACCAACTCCAAAAGACTCAAATGAAGTGATGGATTGACATGTCGCAAGGAAGGCAGATGATTATCTTTGCCTGGGCTACATCTTTAATTCACTCTCCGATAATGTCTATGCAGCGCATCAAACTATTGAGTAGGAAAAGGAGTTATGGACTGCGCTGGACACCAAATACCGAATTGAGGAGTCTAGCAATCGTAAGTTTTTAATTTCAAATTATTTGAATTTTAAGATGACCAACGACAAGTCTATATTTACTCAAGTTCATGACTTGCAAAAGATTGTTGGTGATCTTAAAATGGCTAGAATTTCTCTTGAATAAGAATTTCAAGTGGGTGTGATTATTTTCAAGTTGCCTACAAATTGGAATAATTACAAGAAGAAACTCATTTATGAGGAGAGGAGTTATACTCTTGAGTCCCTTCAACGTTATCTTTAAATTAAAGAAGACTCTCGAAAGAGATGAAGGGTTGGAGATGACTTGAATTGTGAATCTGGCTCAATGGCGAATTTAGTGGAATCTCACCGTTCCAAGATATTTAAGGCCAAGAATTATTCGAAATTCAAGGTACTTGCCATGAAAGTACTTCAAACAAGAAATAGAAGTGTTACTATTGTGACAAATGGGACACTATACACGAGAGTGTCGTTTCAAGAAGAAATTCTTGAAGAAGGAAGTGGTTAAGGTAAGTCACAATGTGGACCACGTAGACATGGAACTCATAGTAACGGTTTGCCAAGACCATTCAGTTGTAAATGAAATGGGATGGTGGCTCGATACCGGCGCAACCATACACATTTCCAAGGACCGCAGTCTTCTTAAGACTTACGAAGATCTTGCCGCTAATAAAGAATTGTGCATGGCGAACAACAATCGCATTAAGGTGGTTAGCAAAGGAACGATGGATATCAAGCTTACTTTGGGAAAAGTTCTACATTTAATTAATGTTTATTATGTACCCGAAATGTGTAATAATCTTGTATATGGTGACCTCCTTAATAAGAGAGGTTTTCGTCTTATCTATGAGTCATATAGGTTTATCTTGTCTAAAGGAGGTGTTTGACGCGTATCAAACGCGTCAATAAAATAAAGTTCCTAAACCAACTATTTTGTAGAATAGTGGCAAATGGTCGATCCCAAAGAGATTGGTAGTCTTTCTAAGGTTAAAAACAATAAAAAAAAGAAATCAAAGGTTTTAAATAAATATTAATTAACTAACTAAACTAAATAAACTAAATAAATAAAATAATAAAAATAATTTTGAAAACAATTAATGAACACCTAAGTAACACTTAAATCTACGGTTCCACAAATCAGGATCAAGATTCAATGGCATATCATGGTCTTCAATCCTTCCCAAAAAGTTAATCATAACACCTATAGAAAATTGATATCCGTAAAAAATCCCTCATTCCCTTAATCTCGATAGTCAAGACGTCAGCCACTAACGACTTCCCTAATTAATCATAACCCTAGAACATCCGCCAATCGGGTTTAACACACTAACCGCAATAATAAGGATCCGTGGGAATACTAATCCTAGATAACCGAAACACGTCCGCTTCCGGATCGCATCCGCTTCCTGTTTAACCTAAATTCAATTGTTGCACACTTAAGAACCGAAAGGGTGAGTGTTCGTCACTTTATTGGTCCAAAAGTACAATGACATGGATACTATCGGTCCAAATAACTATAGATTATCCATCTAAAAGTATGCAGTGGCCACATATATACCTTAAATCTAAACCATAAACCTTAAAATCAATGAAAATGAAATAGGAGAAATTAAATTAAATTAAATAATAAAATAAAAGATCTCACAAGTTAAGCCATGAATCAAGAATCCCGACTTGTTTCCCCGCCGACCTAGGCAATGATTTAATTAGCCGGACTACGGTGTATAAAAAAAATATAAAAGTCGATCTCCAAATAATATAAAATTAAGTGTTGAAATAATATAAAATTCGGCCTTCAAATAATATAAAATTATGTCTTCAATAATAAAACTTAAGTTCCTAATATATAAAACCACTAAAAATTAGTTTAGGGAGGTGAGAGAAAACCAAATTGGTGGTATCTTTATTAACACGTGCGCCGAGGAGAATCCAGGGGCGGTTTTTGGCTCAAAATGTGGTTCATACACGTGTCACACGCTGATTTGTCCACCTGATGGAATGTGCCGACATGGCGTGCTCTCATTGGCGATAATCTACTGCAATGATGTGCTGGTGTTTGGAGGACGTGACACGTGGATGAGCAAGGAATGCGCTTGCCGAAACGCAAGACTCTTGTGCGAAGGTATGGGACGAACGTGTAGAGCGCATCACGAGGCTGAACTCAAGGCAGCTGAACGAGAGGAGAAATGTGGTTTTTGTTGAGATGATGTGTTGGTGGTGACGTGGCATCTGGTGATTGGAAGAGGAGATGTTGCATGCCACTTGTCACGTTGTGATAAGAGGAGAGAACATAAGTAACGTGCTGTGTTGCTGCTGACTAATGGGAAGCTTCCACGTGTCGTTTTAGGTTCAAGCTTGGTGGTGGGGTGCCCCGTTTTTTCTGTCTTCTATTCTACCCACCATTAAACATAACACGTAACTTGAGATAAATTGTCGTTGTGATAAGAGGAGAGAACATAAGTAACGTGTCGTCGACTAATGGGAAGCTTCCACTGATCAATATGAGTAAATACCCCATTTTGAGTATTTTCTGCCACCAATTTAACCTTGCACTCTATTTCACTTGAAAATGACCAATAAATATAATTAAATATATATTTTAGAGACTTTCCACATTAAATATATTAAAATAAACTACTAAAATTATATAAATACCGACTTATCTGTATTCCTATTGGCAAGAGGTATTCATGTAACGGAATGATTAAGTTGAATGCAATTACAGTGAATTATTCTTCATATATTGTCGATTCATGTTCTTCAATTGTTGATTCATGTTCATTATGGAATGGTAGATTAGGCCATGTTTATTTTTGTTGCATTATAAATATGCATGACTAAGGCCTAATTACTGATTTTAAAATTGATCGTGATACAAAGTGTTAGATATGTGCACAAACAAAGATTACAAGACAATCACATAAATCGGTTCAAAGATCTTTACAAATTCTTGGTTTGATACATAATGATATATGTGATTTGAAAGTCATGTTACATTAGGAGGAAACAACTATTTTCTCACTTTTATTGATGATTTTTCAAAATATTCCTATGTTTATCTTTTGAAAGCAAAGATAAGTTTTATGAAAATTTTCTTATTTTCAAATCGGAAGTTGAAAATCAACATAACAAGAAAATTAAGGCTCTAAGATCCGATAGAGGTGGTGAGTATTGTTCCAAGGAGTTAAAAGATTTTGTGAGACTAATGGATTATACACCAAGTTATGGCACCTTATACACCACAACAAAATGGTGTAGCGGAAAGGAAGAATAGATCATTAGTAGAGATGGTTAATTCCATTCTACTAAGTTATAGCTTGCCTTTGAACTTATGGGGGGAAGCCATTCTTTCGGCTTGTTTTATATTGAATAGAGTTTATTAAAGGACACTAATTTCACCCCATATGAGTTATGGTTTAAGCGACAACCCAATTTTAAGAGACTTAAAGTTTGAGGTCGTTTAGCTTATGTGAGGAAATCGAATCCAAATAGGCCTAAATTGGGAATTAGGACTTATAAATGTGTTTTTACTGGTTATTCAAAGCATAGTGTGACATATAGATTCTTGAATTTGGAAAGTAATGATATAATTGAATCTATAGATGTACAATTCTTTGAATATTTAAACGAAACACATGACATGTTATTGCATCCATATTTTGGGAATCTAGAAGAGTTGCCTCAAAACTCTTCTAATGAACAAAGACATGAGAATCTAGAAGATTTGCCTTCAAATTCTTCTAAAGAACAAGAGAACCCTCCTACTAAAGATGGTGAGAATGTTAAAGTAAGGAGAAGTAAAAGGCAAAAGATTGATAAATATTTTGGCCCGAATTCGATAACCTACTTGGTTGAAGGAAATAAATGCGAAATTAAGGAACAAACAAAATTTGTCCTTAATGTTGATGATGATCCTATTTCATTTTAACAAGTCGTTTCATCAAGGGATGCTTCATTTCGAAAAGAAGTCATCAATAATGAGAAGAATTTGATTTTGTCAAATCAAACTTGGGTACTTTCTAATCTTCCACCAGGATCAAAGGAAATTGGGTGCAAGTGGGTATTTAAAAGGAAATTAAATACCGACGAAACAATAAACAAGTTCAAAGCGCTTCTAGTAGCTAAGGTCATAGACAAAAGCACGGCATTGATTATTTTGATACATACGCACAGGTTGCAAGAATAACATCCATTCGGGTGTTGATATCTCTTGCTTCTATTCATCATTTAGTTATCCATCAAATGGGTGTGAAAACGGCTTTTCTAAATGGTAATCTAGAGGAATAAATAAATATATATATATATATATATATGGAACAACCAGAAGGTTTCGTTATGCCAGACCAAGAGAAAAAGTTTGCAAATTGGTTAACTCTCTTTATGGGTTAAAGTAAGCTCCTATGCAATGGCATAGAAAGCTTGACATGGTTGTGCAATCACTTGGATTCAAAGTCAATTATGCTGATAAATGTATTTATAGCAAGTTTGACAGTGATGTTGGTGTCATCATATTTTTATACGTGGATGACATGTCAATATTTGAGGCATCACTAGCCTTAGTTGAAGAAACTAAGCAATTCTTGTCTACTAGACATGAAAGATTTAGGAGAAACTGACGTAATTTCGGGAATAAAAAACTTACGACAAGATCATGGTCTTACATTATCTCAATCTCATTATATTGAAAAGATTTTGAAAAAATTTGGTCATTTTGATCGAAAGCCAGTTTGTACTCTTATTGAACCTCATTTGAAACTAGTAAAGAACATCGGTTGGTGTTTATCACAACTAGAGTATTCTCGTGTGATAGTTAGTCTCATTTATGCTATGCATTGCATAAGACCAGATATAACTTATGCAATTTGTATGCTATGTCGATTCACTAGTAATCCAAGCAAACAACACAGGGATGCAGTTGGCAAGATCTTTAGATACCTGAAGGGGATTTTGAATTATGGTCCACATTTTAATGGATATCCCCCAGTCTTGGAAGGTTACAGTGACGTTAGTTGGAATAATGTGGAGTCAAATTTCAAATCAACTTGTGGATGGATTTTTACGCTAGGAGGAGCGGTTGTTTCTTGGAGCTCAAAGAAACAAACATGTATTTATGATTCAACAATGACATCAGAAATAACTACTCTAGTAGATGCAAGTAAGGAAACGGAATGGGTTAGGAATTTGTTAATGGAGATACCATTATGGAACAAGCCATGTCCAGCAATATTAATCAATTGTGGTAACAAACAACTTTTTATAAGGTCACAAGCAAGACTTATAATGGAAATTCTAGACATATAAGTTTAAGACATGATCTTTTGAGACGGTTACTCAAAAATAGTGATGTCATAGTTGATTACATGGAATCTAACAAGAATTTAGCGGATCCATTAACAAAGGGTCTTGTTAGAGATATGGTACCTCAGACATCAAAAGGAATGGGACTTAGGTTTGCTTAAATCAATCGTCACTTGATGGGAACCCAACTTAATTCTGAGAATATAAAATAAGTTCAGTGTGGTACTAACAAGTCAAGTGAAGATTATGGAACACTAAAAAATTTGTATTATAAAAGGTCCCTTCCTGGTTCTAATGTTGGTTTTGCATGACGGTCGTTGACAATTGGGTCTTAATAAGTCTAATAGAGTGACTCGCAGATTCACTTAAGTAGACTTACCTATAGGGGTGTAGAAGTGTGGTCGCTTCTTATGAGCCTAACCGACACAAGAGCACTCAAGAAAGTCAGGATTTTCACAAGGCCATAATGTGCAATCAACAAAACACTCTTACTTACATGAAATTGGTATGTGTGACATTTCAGGTTTATTCGCAAGGGTTCTTGGTTCAAGATATATTCACCATAGTACCTAATGAAACTTTGAAGTGCTTACACTAAGTGAGAAGTTCAAGTCCAAAAGACATTTCTCATTTATGTATCAATTTCAGAATGATGTTATATGTTTTTTGGTCATTTAATTTCCTAAGTGTGATTTTCAATTTATATGTCCATATAATTTGAAAATGGGGGAAATTGGTTGGATTTAAAAAAAAATAGCTTTTTGTTTCTTGCGCTAAGCCTGGCGTTGTGGAGCCGGCTTAGCGCCAGACACAGAGAACGAAAAGGTGCAAATTTTTTGTTGAAAATTGGTCCCTTTTTTATCTATTTTTTGGTATCTATTCACACCAAAACTCACCCTCTTTGTGGATAGACATCATATCTCTTGATTTTATATAAATCAAAGTGATCTAGTACGTACTAAACACATTGAAAGATTGAGATACATTGAAACACAAAAGTTTTGAATCAAAGTATGTCTTTTGAGTTCTTAGCATCATTCTCTCAAAAGTTCCTCAAAGAGTGTTCTTGGTTGGAGTTGTGTTACACACACATCATCCAACAACCATTACACTACATGAAAATTGTGGAATAGCATCAAAAATTTGCAACAGACTGAATATGTTGCTAAACAACAACAAATCCGCAACAGTTCTGCATAGATAGAGCCTTTGACTCGGTTGACCAAAAAGCAACAAATCAGTGATAGATTTGTGACTAAAATTGTGACAAATTGTATTTTGTCACTGATCTGTCGCTGATTTCTCCCGTCATTAATTTCCCGCCCATTTTTTGGATCTGCAACAGATCAGCTACAGGACCTAGTTTGTCGTTGATCTGTAGCTAAATCCGTGACAGATCTGCTACAGATCAGCCGATAGATTTTGATTTGTCGCGATCAATCGAAATCAACAAGATCGTCAAGAATGACTATTATGTTGCTGATCTGTCGGTGAACTCACAAACTCCCATTACACGTCATCGCTGATCAGCGACAAATTAGCAACAAACAAATCAGCAACAGACTAGTCGTTGCTAATCTGTCACTAATTCCTAAATGGTTTTTACAAACCAGGGGCTCTCCTCCTCGTCCCTGCAAACCCATTTCGTCGATCCGAAACGCCAAGATCTCCGCCACCGCAACGTCGCCGAAGATCCGCCACCACCATCGTCGTCACGATCGACCGCGAGGCGCCGCTCGCGCGGTATTTTCCTCTTATTCAAATTAAAATATTGTCATGATTTTTCAACTTCAAAAAAAATAGTGAACATTTAAAAAAATTGTGACATAACATAATAAAATATTTTTTCCTTAAAATTTGCACGTACTCTGAATGTAATCATTGTTTTATCCGACTTGTTTACTTGCAAATGTGAGAGAACAAAAAATGAGCTTGTCACTCAGCGGGGTGGTAAAATGAAGCAACAAGTTTAAGAGATTCATTAAAGAAGTCTCAGTTATTTTTACGCTTACAAGCATAATATATATATATTCCCACACACGAACGACGGCCGAGATTCGAAGTGCTAGCTTCTTTCTCTCCAAAACGATCCAGAGCATACCAAAAACCCTAAGTCGTTTCTTAAACGAAAAAGGAGTTTTTTTTTCTTTTGATCTTTCGTTAGTGTATTCTAACTTAAAGCGTCTATTTATACAACTCTTGTATATAGACGGTTAAGTAAATTACACATATACCCCTACTTAAAGAAGTATAAGTGTAATACACCACAAGGACGTTTCCGTCATGAATTTTATCATATAAAATTCATTTTTTCTGAATCATCTTAGAATATCGCAAAACCATTCTTAGTGTGCGACCCAATAGGCTCATACAACGTTGGCAGTGTACCAAAACACATTTTGGTATACAAGTCATAAGCGGCCTCTAGCAAGACATTATGACTACCCAAGTCGTACGAATATCAAATCGATACAACCTAATCAATAATGTATATAACATCCTTTTTGTCACACGATATCCTTTTGATCAAACATAAGGCATAGAATTGTCATCCAACATGTTCAATCGTACTAGTCTAGATCTCTAGGTAGACTGAAAACATCCAAGTGACATTGATCAATATCAATTCACTTAGACTAGGCCTTTTAACAGCCTAACACATCGAGGATCCACTCGGATATCTCTCTTTATATGAGAGGGACAAATTCTATCTTGATTACACAACTTCATCACATTGCTCACACAGTAACCAATCACAACCTTTATAATCGTCCGGTTAAAGACGACGTTTGATTGTGTCAAATCACTGTGTTCCTAATGTTGAAGTCTCGGTAATCTCAAGTCGAGGACCGGAATATATACCTATCATGAGAAACAACTATGACTTAATCCATGTGATGTTCTCATAGCGGGTCGGTCCAGTACTTTGTTCCCTAACAAGTACTCGTGATCTTGATTCGTATCCCTATACGTATAATCATCATATGATCATCAATCAAGACTCACACTAGTCTTAATTCATTATAGTTCCCAGTATAATGATCGACTAGAGACATTTAGGATATTTCTATAAATACCCATGGATCTTATTATAATGTAAACATGCAAATTAATTATAATAAACAGCAAAGGAAATCCTCTATTTTATTAACTAAAAGTATTCATAAAGACAGTTAATGGATTGACCTAGGGCACATGCCCCAACATATATATTGTATGAAGTGACCACGAAATAATTAACTCGCAAGAAATAATTAACTCACATATAGTACATTTCTATATGTGCTACCTAGTTTATTATTTTTATTGTTGTTATTTTTATAAAGTATACAATGTATAACGACATATTTTCAATGTAAAATCTTTTGAAATATGGGCTAGGTATGAGGCTTAGAGGGTCTTGTTTAGATACGGCTCGAACTTCAATTTGAATATATATGACAGTATTGCCCAGTTTCAATTCAAGTTTTAAAAATTAATATTCGAAATATTTTTTTTGGGCGGGATATATAAAATCGAGCCAATGAGGCAAACAAAAGATTGACACCCCTTAATTTGAAGGTATTTTGAGAGATATTTTGTCTCAATCAGTCAGTCATATCAAACTTCGTCAAAGAAGATTACTTTCTTTAAGTCAAGAAATGATTATTAATTTGATTTTAGAAATTACCTTTCTTATGCAATAGAATGAACGTACGTATATATCATACTTAATTTAATATTTTTTAGGAGTATTTAAATGTAATCTTAGCTGTGAGACTTACTCATTTTTAATTAGATAGCGTTAAGTCAATGCAACGCAGGGAACTAATTAAAACATGATCGATGTCCACTTATCTTACATATATGTATGTCTAACATTTATATATACAAAATATATATAGATTCCATTAATTTATTAGTAATTAACGAAAAAATAGAGTAGATATCAAAAGTACCTTGCTAAACGTATATATCATATCATCGCACATATACGTACATGGCAACTTTTAGCCTTAAAGAGTCCGGAGGACGTTTTGATATGTCGCTGATTTTTAAATCTCTTCATGATCATTAGTATTGTTGCTACGGCTAGAGGTATATAAGTATAGCAGTTTCAATTCTCATAAAAAAAATTATATATAGTGTATAGTTTGAATTAATTTGAAGATATCTCTCAATTTCAATTGATATATTGACTTGATCAGATTGAGCATTTGTGTCTATTCCAAGAGCACTCGAATAATATTTTTTTTGTTTTAGTTATGATATGGACGAGATTTTATTTTATATAGCCAACAAAAGTAATATGTGCAAAGCGGGAAACAATGTGTTTCCCTAAAATAAAGTTGAAAAATCATGATTTTGATTAATTCGTGAATTTTCAAGGGATTATGTGCATATATAATTGTTTCTTCTACAATCAATTATTTTTCAAATGAAGCTAATTTCCCTCTAATTAAGTTTGTCTTGATTTTTTTTTTTTGTCGAAGTTGTCTGAATCTAATTAACCTGATCAAATCTCCAAGTTTGTCTTGAATTTTTTGTTTTTTTTGTTGAAGTCTCACAGCTAAGATTACCTTATTAAAAGGATTTAAAAAATAGGCCCTGCATGAGCCCCCAATGGACCGAGCGCCGACGGTGGTGGCGGCAACTCGCGGTCACGGATGATGGACATGTAGCGGCGAAGGTTATGGTGACGGCGATGGTGGTGACGCGGCTCGGCGACGGACGGTGTGGTGACGAGATCTTGGTGCTGTCGGAGTGACGAAATATAATGCAAGTCAAATGCATTATATACTTATAGTTTGTTCTTGAGTGACAAAATATAATGCAAGTCAAATGCATTATATACTTATAGTTTGTTGCTGATATGTCTCTAATGTCACAAATATTAATTCAGCGTAAGCTTGATCAGCGACAGATTTTGATCTGTTGCTGATCAGCAACAAAATAGCAACAAAAAATCAGCAACAGACTAGTATGTTGCTGATTTGTCACTAGTTTCTAAATGGTTTTAACAAACCATTTGCTCTCACCCTCCTCCTCCCCGCAAACCCATTTGGCCACATTTTTCCCCCACGTGAAGATCGCCGCCGCCGGACCGTCGCCGCTCGGTCCCCGCCACCACCGTCGCCGTCCTCATCGCGCCACTACCGTCGTTGGTCAGTCAGTGAACCACCGCCGCATAGTCGCAGCGCTCGAGGACGTTGCCCGTTCGTCCGCGAGGCACGCCACCACCGTCGCCGCTGGTGTTCGTTGTCGCAGCTTCCCCCGTCCCTAGATCCGCCATCGTCGCTTCCCCCTTCTTTAGATCGTCGCTCCCTATGACGTCGGGATCCGCCAAGCCGCACTGGTTTGCCGCCGTCGGTGGTCGCCTATGCGTGCACCAACTTCCGCTGCTCGGACCTCGCGCCGCCACCGCTTGGACCCTGCGCCGCCGCTGTTCAAAACCCGAGCCTCCGTTGCCCGGCCCATGCGCGGGCCGCTTGCCGGAACATGCCGCTGCTGTTGCCGGCCCATGCGCGCATGCCGATCGGACTCGCATCGTAGCAGCCGCCCCGCGCCGCCGCCGCTCACACTGGTCGCCTCGCGATCTTCCCTTCATTGGTTCGGTCCGGCTCCGCCGCCGCCGTCGCTCGGCTCGACTCCTCCGCAATCGCTGATCGGCCTGGCTCCTCCTTGATTGAGTTTCGGGAATCATCTGCCGTTTGCATTTTCTTAAAAATCTATTTTGATATTTTGGTTGATTCTTGTTTCCATATGCGTACCAAAATTTGGATATTTATGGTTTCATTTTACATATCAAGATCTTATACGCCTTCAAAAATAGCGACAACGCGACATTATGTTGCTAAACAACAAGAAATCAACAACTCAACCATATGTTGTTAAACAACAACAAATCAACAAATCAATTTTTGTTGCTAAACAGCAACAAATCAACGTCAGAACAATTTGTTGCTAAACAACAACAAATGAACAACTGAACAATCTGTTCAATACTGCAACAGATCTACAAGTACAACGAATTGGAACTTGCATTTAGGTACGCAATTTAAATTGTCACCATGAATTTGTAATATGATAATCATCATTTACTATTGTAAACTGTAGTTCATATATAGTCTGTTCATTGAATAATAATATAGTAAATTCGTAAATCTGTACATTGTATAAATTATTGCTTGGTCGTGCATGCATTTCCAACTAAAAATGAGATCTTATTGAGTTATAACTTATATATATTGTTATAATGTTTACTAATTGTGATTGTCATTTAGTTGATACGTATTTATATTTGGAAACTCAATGTAGTGTCTATATCTGTTGAATTGAATAATAATTATATTAATTTGTAAAACGAAGAAAAATATATTTTTAGTTATATACTTCATTAGTAATAATTGATAAGATAATAGATTTTGCAAATAAAGAAACGGTGTTCGTCAAATTATCTTTCTAAAAAATGGCGATCGAAGACAATGACAAATGTTGGTCATTGTAATAAGAGAAGTTATATTACGGCTCTTTGGACTTTCTTCCTCTTCTTTCCATTGAGGCATACATTTTCCATCATTGTGACATTTTTTGAGTGTTTGCCTGCACATTAGGAGAAACATTGCATGTGCATTTCACAATTGATCAACTACACATAAATTTATCTCCACATCAAAATTGTACTGTTTAATCATTATATGTATAATAAGAACATTTAAAACTTAATCTACTAGTCTTCAAAATAATAATAATAATAATAATAATAATAATAATAATAATAATAATAATAATAATAATAATAATAATAATCTACTTGTTCAATACAATACAATCTTGTTCAATACAATACAATAATAATAATATTAATCCCATTACAATTACTCCAGTCTTGTTCAAAATACTCTAATCAATTTATCTATCTTTTGTTATCCTCTTAGGCTTACTCTTAATTTTACAAGAGTGTAGATTCACAAAAGAAGAATTCCCAAGTCATATAACCAACAAAGTTGATTAAACAATTGCCTTTGCCAATTGCTCTAACTAGTCCTTGTTTCTTTCTTTATATAATGCATGGCAAATAAACATGCTACAAATTTTAGTGGACCATTGATGTTCTTGCTACTTCTACTTCTTCAAACATTACAAGTGTGCTTTATCAAACCAACTGTTACCAACCATCACAAAATCTTATTCAGTTTATAATTGGCCTTTTTAATTTATTCCATGACAACATGTGGAAGAAGAAGCTACCGTCTACAAACATCAAAGTAGAAAGGGTTCATGTTGCTTTATCAAACATGGTACATCACTTCCAAATCAGACATTGTGAGAAGTATATATATCATTATTGGTAAAAAAAAATTATGGAATCATGAAATCAAGAAAAGTAGAATATGGCACAACTGAAAACCAATAAATGAAGGGTAAAACAAAACTAACTGGATCCCTACTTGGAGCCCAACTACCAACAAGTTGTTTAGGACTTCACTAATAAGACCATCAGTTATCTAAGCCAAAAAGCCAAAGAAACACAAATTTCTTAAAAAAATATTAACCCTTCCAAACAAAAGGAAGTCGATCCCTTGGAAAATTAGGAACAAAAAATCAAAAACCAATACACTTAACAAATTGCTCAAATCATGATGGTGAGGAATAAAATTTATAGGTATGTATCTATATTAAAAATCTCAAGATTATTTATAATCCAATTTATAGAATATTAATTTGGATTAATTTCTGAATATATAGTTAATTTGTAGGATTTATATATGTTAAATTTTATTAAGAGTTGATAAGGTTTTTTCCAATGATCGATTGAAAAAACTTAGGATCGAGATGTCTACTAATCGAGAATGGATGTATAGTCGTATTGAAAATGGCTTTACGCGACGAGAGTTCATAAACGGCGTGAACGAGTTCATCACATACTCGAAGACGCACTGCAGGACATTCGCGATTGAGGGAAAAATTCGGTGTCTATGCAACCATACGAAGTGTCGTAATCGTTCATACTATGATGTTGACACCGTAGAACTTCATATTCTTCGTCGGGGCTTTGTTCGGGATATCATTGCTGGTCGGAACACGGGGAAGAAGATTATATTTACACTCAAAATGTGCCTAACGAACCTAGCAATACGATGAGAATTAATGACAACGAATGGACACATACGATCAATTATTGTACATCGTATCATGAGATGGTGCACGACTTGGCTGGTCCGAGTTTTAATTGGAGCCATGTGGAACAACGGACAACTCCTGGAGCGGAAAATTTGTATGATATGTTGGACGCAGCAAGTCAGCCGCTATGGCAGGGGTGCGAGAAGATGAGAAAATTGTCGGCAGTCGCTAGAATCCTAAAAATCAAAGCAGAACATCATATTTCTGAAAAGGCATTCGATGAAATTCTTCAATTTTGTAAAGTTGCATTGCCGAGTAACAATTGTTTAGTCGATAGTTTTTACAACACGAAATGACTAATGCAAGGAATGGGGCTACCAGTCCGGGAAATTGATTGTTGCAAGTCCATGTGCATGATTTACTAGGGCGATGATTCAGAGTTGACGACGTGTAAGTTTTGCGGTGAGTCAAAGTACGAACAAAGTAGAAGTGATGGACGGAGTGGCGTGTCGCGATCTCGAAAAAGAATGTATTACTTCCCCTAGCACCTCGATTACAACGTTTATTCGCGTCTAAAGTGACTGCGAGGCATATGCGTTGGCATGGGGAACACGTTTCAGATGGCATCGTCATGCAACATTGTTCCGATTCTATTGCATGGAAACATTTCAATGATGTCAACATCGAATTTAGCGCCGAAATTCGTAATGTTCGTTTAGGTTTATATACGGATGGTTTCCAACCATTTGGCCAATCCGGAAAATAATACTCATCGTGGCCTGTAATTATCACTCCTTACAACCTACCCCCCTCAATGTGCATGAATAAGGAGTTCATGTTTTTAACTGTCATCGTATCGGGGCCGACAAATCCTTCAAATCAGATTGACGTCTTCCTACAACCTTTGATAAAAGAGTTGCAAGATTTGTGGCATGATGGGGTACTTACCTGCGACATTTCCACAAGACCAACTTCCAACTCCGAGCTGCACTAATGTGGACTATAAGTGACTACCTTGCATATGGTATGTTGTCTGGCTGGAGCACACATGGAAAGAGAGCTTGTCCTTATTGTATGGAAGACACATATGCATTCCAATTAAAACATGGTGGAAAAAGTCCGAGCAGATGAGGTGTTTGAGCATTAAAAGCGAATGCGAGCAACAGATGAAGCATTCAAGAAAAAGTTCGAGCATATGAGCAGCAATAGAAAGTCCGAGGTGGGAGGGTCGGGCACTGGTATTTCGTTGCATAGCGCTGGAAGTATATCCGCTAGAAAACATGGTGATACGTTGGTACGAATATATACAAAAATAGTGTATTTCCGCGTGAACCAAGATAAAAACTATTAATCTTGTAACAATGTTGTAGGAGAAGAAGCTTCAACGTCGTCCCACATGGAAGGAGATGTTTCGACACCTCCACACCCATGGCCATAACGGACAATCATTCGTAGATCAGAGATCCGCGAAGATTGATGTAAGTAATATGAATTGCATATATGTAACTAGTTCGAGACAACACATGTAGCCCATCAATTTAAAAGAAACCAGTAGAGTTAACTATAATTTCATACTATTTAATGCAAGCTGAACTCACTCGGAGATTGGAGGAGATGTCCACCCAGACCCCCGACACATCGATTGACGAAGATGTCGTTTATCTTGAGGTGGTGCCAGAGGTCAAGGGACGTGTATATGGCTTAGGGTCACAAGGTTATCATCGCATCATATCTTTAGGGGGAGCAAGCACATCTCGAGGATCGGCGTACGACTGCATGAGTTGGAATAGCTCCAGTGGGACCACCAAAGGTTGCAAGAAACATTGCTGAAGGAGCGAATGGAAAGACAAGAACAAATGCAGAGAGACAAAATGGAACGCCAGGAAGAAACTCGAGAGATGCAGGACCGGTTAGCACGTATGGAGGCATCGTTGATGCAACACCTTGGCATTAGGCCCCACGTGCCTCCGACACCGCGGACTCCACCATCACCAGGAACAGAGCGTTCTGGTCCTCAGAGTGATGACCACCCTGGTCATTTGATGACTGAGATAACACCTTCTCAGTCTGCGCACCCGCATGACCACCGATCTCTGGGCATTGGACCTCTCCACATAGAAGGATGCCTGAGGATCAACGTCATCTTTTGGATGATCATGATGAGTTTATGGAGCAACTTATACCGCCTCCGCTACCACCGCCACGGCAAGAGTGATTGGATGTCCTATCTTGTTTAATGGTAAATTGTTATTCTCGAGTAATGTATATCTTCACATTTTTTCCATTCTAATGTAGTCGATGTGATTACTTCATTTTGTAGGTATGTGCACCGGTGATGTTTGATATGGGTGTTGCATAAGGAGGCAAACTTACCTCACCACTTGAGTTGCAAGTTTCAGAGATTCCTTTGGTATGTAACCTTCTGCCATTTATTTTATTCACAAAATATCTTACCCGCATGTGAGGCCTGAAAATAACTTGGGCAATTACGTAGGTTGAGCTTATTATTTAAATCATCACCTTAATTTATCTCTTCAGTGTAATTGCAAAAATTGGCAAATTGTTCATCTTTTTATCGAAGTTTTTTTCATTACATGATGTTCTTAACTTAATCAAAAGAGTACGTGCAAGCTTAGTAAAAGTTAATGTGAAATATATTAATGATTTCTTAGACTTTGCATTTTAACATGTGAGGCCTTCATTAAGCTTTGACAATTATATATGTTGAAACAACACTGTAGTCAATTTCACTTTACTTGGATGTGATGCTATTTTCAATTACGTTTCAATATTTTTGTTATAAAATTAATTGAATTTCAAGACTTATGGACATGATTTGAAAGCACACCGTCAATCGCACTAGATTGAGCGTAATTAAAGAGTTTGATCAATGTCCCCAAGCCCAACTAATTTAGAATCGAGTCCTTGTTATTGTCTATGTTTAAACATTGATCTAATTTCTTCCTACTCATTTGCTTTAATGGGAAGTAGAATGTTTGTATATAACCATTAGGTGTCTAAATGCATGTTAGTTGGTGGATGAAATTATTGAAGTCTAAATCTTTGAATGAATGGTTGAAATTTGGTCTAAAATATATATATATTTTTATGTTTATTAGATTAACTTTGTCTTGCAAGTTATAACGATCTCATTCTAGTATATTTGCAGCACTACAAGAACAACATAAATTGGAACTAGGGCTGGCAAAAATACGGGAACGGACAAAAACGGGACTGGACACCCATTTCAAAAATGTTTAAATGTGATGTCCGGTCCCGGTCCCGTTTTTAAAACGGGACCGATTTTTTTTTCCAGTCTCGTATGTTTTACAAACATACGGGACCTGTTTTGCCCGTTTTTTTTTTTTAAATAATTAAATATTTTGATTCATCCTAACTTCTTCCAGACTTCCACCTCCCCAAAATCTAAGAATTCAAAGTTTTAGATTCAATGAATAAATTTCAACAAACAATAGCATTCATCAAATCAAAATCAAATCACCAATAAAATTACAGATCCAAATCTGTACCTCCCAATCAAACCCTAACGCCACGGGGCGGTCGCTGCGCTGGCCGCAGAAGAATGGAAGTGGCGGCGCCGCCTAAAAACGACAAGAACCAAGACCCCCAAACCCCGATCCCCCATCCCGATCGTCCAAAACCGATCCCCCTCTAGTCTTCCCGCTCTCTTCATTCCATCATTTTCGCCTCCGTCTCCCTCCTCTCGTCCTCTCGATTCTCGCTCTCCTCTCGGTCTCTCTCGCTCCCCTCTCCGTCTCCTTCCTCTCCGTCTCCCTTCCCTCGCCCTCTTGTCTCACGGCCCCGCCTTAAACCTAACCCCTCTCGGCCTCTCTCTTGTCAACCATCGCCCCTACCCTTCTCGCCTCTCCTCTCGCGCCCCTCGATCCTCTCGTTCTCGCTTCGCCGCCGTCCACCTCGCGTACGCCGGCCCTCTTAGATCGGTGCCACATTCGGCGATGGCAGAGGGCGGGGGAGGCAGAGCAGATGGTTTGGTGAGAGACCGAGCGTGAGACGGACCCGGTGAGCGTGAGACGGTGAGATGTGAGTGTGAGAGGGAGAGAGACAAGTGAGATGTGAGAGAGAGTGAGAGAGAGACAAGTGAGATGTGAGAGAGAGAGGGGGAGAGAGAGAGAGAGAGAGAGAGACGTGAGTGTGAAAGAGAGAAAGCGAGAGTGAGAGGCCGAGAGAGGGTGAGATTGAAATTAGGTTATAGGGTATGAAATTACTTATATACCCTTCAAATTAATTAATAAACGGTACCCGTTTTTTAAAAAATTTGTCAAGTCCCGGTCCCGTATGTTTAAACGGACAAAAATTTTGTCTAGTCCCGTATGTTTTTCACAAAATATCGCCCAAATTCCGTTTAAAACGGACCTGATTTAAATGGGCAAAACGGGACTGGGCATATTTTGCCAGCCCTAATTGGAACCATATATTATATATTGTTGTCCTCTTAATTAATTTCTTTCAGAGTATATATCCATTGCAATAGAGTGGTGAATTAGAAAATATGAATTCGATTTGTATTATCAAAGAAGAATATGATTTTTTTCATGTCATTGACTTTTTTCAATTAATAGTTAAATATTTTCATATTTGCTAAATTATCTTAGATTTGTTTTCATGTCATTGAATTTTTTTCATTTTTTACTGTTTTGAGTTTTTAGAATGGTTCATTTGTGGGTTGCATAGTTTCTTCTTTTATGTTTTTAACTTCTTATATGTATGAATGAATGTACAAGAGGAAAAAAAATTGAAAAAATGCATGGAATGTCATGTATGGAAGTTCTTTCACTCCCTTTTGAGTTGGAAATTTTTGTGTGTGTCACTGTGTGCAATCTTTTATGTATGAGGTCGATAAGCAAGGCTTAATTTTAGGATTTTTTCATTTGTGTTTCAATAGTTTGATTGCATTTCGAATATTGTTCAAGTTATTCATTTTCATTTTCAGGATTTGGATGAGACACGCACTCCTAGCCCCAGAAATTGTATGGTGTCTATCTTGTATCGGTGACACAATTGAGTAAGAGTGTGGGATTGACATTGTAGATATATATGTAAATTAATTTGTGTAGCCATCTTAATTTGTGTAGTATTTTGTATTTTGTTGGATAATGTTCATCTAGTAGTATATAGTATACTACTAGTTAATTATGAAATGTTAATCTCCACATTTTGTAGATATTTTTTGTTAAGTTTTGATTACAAATAATTTCTCAATTTTTGTTTTAATTGCAGAAGGAAAATTGTTTTTTTTTTTTTTTCAGATTTTACTACTGCAGGAATTCCATTTACTATTTACAGTAAACTATAATTTTTTTAAAAATTACCATTCCAAATTATGCTAATTTGCACATTCAGAAAAAAGATGTCTGTTGATGATCTGTTGCAAATCAAGAACAGATCGATCATGACAGCGGTTTTTCTTGACTATGCAAATCAGCGACAAACTTCGTCTGTCGCTGATTTGCAACAGATCAGCAAAAGTCGCCATTGTCTTGATTATGCAAATCAAGAATGAGACTTTGTATGTTGCTGATTTGCAACAGATTTGCAACAAAACCTCTTTTTTTCAATTGTAATGATGATTTTTTTTTGTTGTTCAACAACAGATTTTTTTTGTTATTGCTCAAAACAGATTTTGTCAAATATGTTCTTCGAACAACAATAGAACCTAAATCTGTTGCTAACTTCAATCTGCGACAAAGAGTTTAGCAACACATCTGATCTGTTGCTGATCTGTTGTAGAGTCGCTTAGCAACAAATCCGTACCAATTCAGCAATAGAGTAGTTTGTTGCTGTTAACTTTTTTTCTTGTAGTGTTAGAGACTTGATTGTATCCCGAAGGCAAGTTTCGATTAATCCCATTGTGTATACGCGGTTTCGATCGTTTGGGAGAAATCTTGTCTAAAAGAAAGCGATTACGCGCCTCAAGTTTTTGTTTGGTTCTCCCATTCTCATCTTGTAATTCTCCGTCCGAAGATTTTGTTCCAACAAATATTGCATATTCTCCATATAATATCAGTATAATACTACCTATCATTTATAACCAATTGGGAAAGCAAAGGAAATTATCAATTTTTTTTCCTTCACTTATATATACTTGCCGCAGCCGAATACATAGAGGAAAAATACTAAACTCAAAATATCTGCAGTTTGAATGCCATCAACTGATACAAACACACTTAAACCATAATATATCTCCCTCAAATTTACTATCTAATTAATTTGGGGTTCATAACTTCATCATAATATATAAGTAGTACTATGCTTCAGGAAAAAAAAAAGACAGATAAAATAAAAAAACTTATATATAGAGAATAAGCATGCACCATCAGTTCATGTATATGATCAGAGTATTCACTGATATATAGATCAGTTCTACCAAGTCTGGCAACGAGGAAACGGCGTGACGACAAACTTCATCAATCCAACTCTGCAATGAAACCCGCCCCGTTCTCCGCAAGCAAAGTAGTGAGGCTGCCACTTCTTCAGCACGAACTTGAAACCCTCGCCTCCCCCTTTGATAGGGTTTGCAACTAGCTTGGCTCTTCTCATATCGCACCTCAAGTAGCTCCAATAGTCGTGTAGGAGGTATACACTGTGAGGAAATGTAGTGCCATTCGGTGGATCGTACTTGAACACTACAATAATGCAAAATATTACTATCAATTAATTTATATATCAAGCTATTAGTTAAAACAATGTTCTTTTATAGTAAGACACGCTAAAACAATGTTTTTCCACCACCCCCGACAAATTAAAACCCCCGAGCGAAAAAAAAAATGTTAAATAAATGACATACTAATCAAATGCAAAAAACTAATATATATATATATATATATATTAATTTTGTCATTAATTATTATCAATCTCTTGTAGATGTGAGTACATACCACAACAGTTGAGAGCTATACATTTGTGTGACACGGATATTGCATAATGTATTTTTAGGTAAGAATCTAATATATGTAGATAGATGGATAGAAGTAGTTGTACGTGGATCCAATAATATTATAATAATATAAATAATATATATGCTCACCTAGCGTATCGTTCAGATAAAAGGGACCATTCTGGATAGCCCACTCAGCGTAGTTGAACCCAAAGCGCCAGCCCTGATCATCTCCAACTACGGTTGTGTCTGCTTGAGTGATGGCACACAAGGAGACAACTATTAAAAAGAAAAGTATTTGATGAGCATATTTGATTGCCATCTTGATGAATGAGAGATCAATAAAATAGTAAGACTTGAAGTACGTACGTACAGAAAATAATTTTTAGAAGGCTATGGTGATGAGAAAGGCTTAGTTTGTTGGGGTTTATATACGAGTAACAAAAGACATCTTTTCTTTCTTGGGTAGGTGAAGCTCATTGTATATAGTATATTACTATATTATTAAGTCAAATAGCAATAGAAAAATGTTCTTCCATAAATAGAGTCAAAGGTATATAAGCTCCCTAATGCGCCACTACCATATTCAATAAGAAAAAAAAAATTCTAAGCCCACTAACACATGCATCCATAAATGGTGGTCATGTGTTTCTCAAAAAATGACATTGTTAGGCGCGATAATCTGAACATATGCACTTAATTTAGTATTAATTAATTGTAGTCTAGTAAACGTCAAAAAGTGATTAATTTGGTGGTTTTGCATTTGAGAAAGATTTATTTCTTTACAATTTGTTAAGGCAGCGGCTAAATGGATCTCAATTTTGGCTAAACATACCCCACTTTTTTTAAAAATGTAAAATGATCCAATTACCCTCCATATAAAGAGTTTTCACTTTCCATATACCTCACTCATCTTATCCATCAATACCTCAGTCACACCACCATCTCTCCCACTCTCAAATCACACTCACCTTCAGCCCTAATATGAAGAAATTCATGTGAAATCATATCGATTCGACTCCCGTGAGTGTGATCCCACATATCTTTTGTGTCGATTTTGCAGTTTTCTTGGGGGTTTTTTGGTCTTTTTGAGTCGGTTGGGTGTTGTTGTGTTGGGTTTAGGGCTTCGATGTGGGCTTGAATCATGTATTTTGGACATAAAATGTTGATGGAATCGAGAATATTAGAGATTCCAAGCAAAACCCTATAATGTTTTGATCGTTTCATATATTTAAGTGATAAGTCAGTATTTATAGGTTTTTAGTACTCTATTTTAGTATATTTAATTATTGAAAGTATTTAAAATATATATTTAATTATATTTTTTGATCATTTTAGGTGAAACGGAGTACGCGGTTGAATTCGTGACGGAAAAATACTTAAAATGGAGTATTTACTTGCAGTGATTGGATGTCGGACAGTTTGCCTCGAAATATGTGTTGCGCGGTGGGTCGAATAGTGGATAGAGTGTTCCAGCCTAATCAAAGCATGCCACGTCAGCAGTTCGCAACACAGCAGCTACCAAGTGGCACGCGCCTATTAGTCCACAAAGTCAACAAAAACCAGCGCCGCCAATGGGAGAGCGTCACGTCATCCAGAATAGACTACGTCACACACCGCCATTCTTTCTACTCGCACAGCTGCTCTTCGATCTACATCGAGATTCATGCCCAGACAAACTCCTAAATTTTGGTGATTTTCGCGCGACTCCAGCGGCTCCAGTGTGCATCTACGTGGCAAGCTTTCATTCGACCAGCGCGTCACAAGCAAGGGGTTCCTCCAATCAAATCGTGCCACGTGGAGCTGAGTCATCCTCTCACAACGAACGCATAGTTTTTTGGTGACAAGTCGCAGAGAGGTGGTCCAATAGAACGGCGACACGTCAGGGCGACGCAGAAAACAAGGAATCACGCTATGACACATGGTAGAATCCAAATTTTGATCTAAAAACACCCATATAATGCTCCTCGGCGCACGAGTCACCTCCGTAACCCCTAAAATAGTATCCGAGTCCAATTTGGAGTATTTTTATATATTAGGAGGATAGGTATTATTAGAAGAGAATTAATTAGTATTTTTTTAGAGACCTATTATTAGTTTTTAGTAGTGATTTTTGAAGATGATATCCAGCTAATCAATTTCTTGCCTAAGTTGAAGGGGAAGCAAGTCGGGATCATGGATTCAAAGCATATTATGTGAGATCTTTTATTTTATTATTTAATTAATTTAATTTCTCCTATTTCATTGTTGTTGATTTACTTATTATGATTTAGATCTAGGGTATGTATATGGCCAATGCATGCTTTTAGATTGACAATCTACTGTTATTTGGAATATTAGTATCGTGTAATTGTGCTTTTAGAGCAATAAAGTAACAAACATTCACCCGTTTGCCGTAAAACCCTTTCGGTTCTTAAGTGTACAACAATTGAATCTAGGTTAAATCGGTAGCGGTTGCGACCCGGTTATTTAGGATTAGTGTTCCCACAGATCCATATTACTTGCGGTTAGTGTGTTAAACCTGATTGGCAGATGTTTAGGTTATACATTAATTAGGGAAATAGTTAGTGGCGGACGTCTTGGCTATCGAGATTATGAGAATTAGGAATTTCTGGCGGATGTCGATTTTCTATAGCTAATCTAGGAAAATTTAAATTAATAACTTTTTGGAAAAAATTGAAGACCATGATTGCTATTGGATCTTGATTCTGATTTGTGGAACTAGAGATTTAGGTGTTATTTAGGCATTAATTAGGTGTTAATTGATTATTAATTAATTATTTTTATAATTAGTTAGTTGTTTTGTTTTATTTAGTTTAGTTAAATTAGTTAGTTTAATTAATATTTATTTTAAAACCCCGATTTTTCTTTTTGTTGTTTTAACCTAAGAAAGACAACCAATCTCTGTGGGATCGACCCTTTGCCACTATTCTACAAAATAGTTGGTTTAGGAAACTTTACTTTATTGACGAGTTCGGCACGCGTCATTAGGATTTTAGGAAAAAAATAATTTCGTCCTTGTCGCACGTGGTTTATGGACACACAGGGTCGAGACTTCTTTAGAGATCTTGGTTGGATCCCATCGAGACCAATAAAGAGATCTCGGTGGGAGTCCGCCGAGACCCGGCTGCCTTCCGTCAAACCGAGGCCTCTTCAAATGTCTCGGTAGAATTTAGATAAAGTCGATCGAAACCTTTAAAAAGGTCTCGAGTATGAGTCATCTGATACCACTTTAGAGGTCTTTGTCCTGTATGGCCGAAACCCACAGGCAGGGGAGACAAGGGTATATTTGAATAAATAAGTATATTTAGCAAAAAGTGAAGTACATTTTGCAAGGGTATTTTGGAGATATTTTAAAAAGTGAGGTTTATGTAGCAATTAAAATTAAAAAACTGGTGAGTAAATGAGGTATGTGTAGCAAAACGTGAGGTCCGTTTAGCCGCTATCTTTGTTTATTGCAAAATTAGGGAATGAGTGTTGTTAGTTGAACTCATGACTTCAACTCTTTTTTTTTTTGGTCAAAATCGTCATCTAAAGTTTATCTTATTATTCAAACACCCCGCTATGATTTATTGGGATTTAAACTCTTATTTTTAAAATTTATATTTTTTTACTAGAGTACTTTCTAAAAACACAACTATTTGTAAAATATGAAAAAAAAAAAAAGCCCTTTATGAGCTTAAAATTATAAGTGTAAGTAGATTTATTGTTAAGGAGTTAAATGTTTGATATATATGCCCTTGGCCGTTCAAACCGAAAAGTGCAGCCAATTAGGTACGTATATAGCTGCTAGGTTAGTGGGGCGTTGGAAGAAATAAATTATATAAATAGAACCAAAGGCTTTTCTTTTGTCAAGTTGCAAAAAAAGGGTTCAAAGTATTATTCAAAGTTTGATGGATTTCAAATTGCGTTATAACGTGGCAATGATGTTAGTCAATACGTAAATATTAATTACTTAAACTTTTTAGGCCTTAATTAGATTAAAGTATAGACTTACCAAACAAAATAAAAAAGAAAGGGATCGGTTAAATGTACCTCAGTTTTTGCTAACCTTGTTTTTGAATTTTTACTTCATCATACCTCACTTTTTACATACCTCACTTTTTACTTGGTATACCTCGCTTTTTTTCTCAAAATCTCAAAAATACTCTCGCTGTACCTTATTACCCTCACTACAACACCCTTTCTGAAGAGGTGTCAGACACAAAGGGCGACATCTCTGAAAAGGTGTCGGACTCACAGGACCGACTCCTCTAGAAAGGTCTCGATTAGATTACTTCGCCACCCACTGAAACCTAATTTTTTTGCAGTTTCGATCAGAGTCGGTCGTTACCTATTTAAAGGTGTTGGCCCTGTGTGTTTGACACCTCCGAAGATATGTCGGCTTTGTATGTCCGACACCCAAAGGGCAACAAAATGAGAAAAAAAAATTTTAAAAATCCTAAAAAATACATGAAAATGACCAAGAAATAGTGGATTTTGCTCGGAATCACTTGATATCTTCGATTCCATTGAAACTTTGCACCCGAAATGCAAGATTCAACCCCCAAATCGAAGCCCTAAACTGTGACGGCCCCAAATTCCGAGACAAACCGGGCACCGCAACGTCGCCGGACACGTCACCAAACCATGCCACGTCACCGCACGTCGTCTCGTGACATGAACTTACCATCTAATACTTCAACTTAGTAAATTTTGATATTTAAATGATTATTTTAGCAAAATATACTAAGTTATTAAGTTTTATAACTTAATTCATTTGTTTTGATTTATTTAGGTCATTTTAGTAGCGGAAGTCTTAATAGCATGCATATAATAAATGTAAACGAGTTATGCAATTTTTAACAACCTATGGAGTGGAAACCCAGCAAAAAGAGATACCATGTATATCAGTTAAGGCGACAAAAATGTATAATAGATGTTGATATACATGTATCAGGTAAAAATCTCTCAAAATATCCCAAAAAGTATATATACATGTAAATGAAAACACCTACGAGTAAGCTACTGGAGGCTCCCCAAATCAGAGGTAGTCGCCAATCACCGCCTTCCCGGCATTGTCGCAGATCGCAACTCGCCACCAACAAACAACGACAAGTTCCAGGTGAGTAAATCCCAGAGAAATTCAGTTAGTATTCACAAGAAATCCAAGAAAAACGGCTACAATTCATGCATATAAAATAATGAACAGAAATGTAAAACATGAATATAAGTCGTGAGATAATCAAGAATGTGGAACGCAAGTGTGGTGTATAGCTGTCGAACCCAGGAACAAAAACTGAACCGAGAAGGCCCTGGGGGTGAGGAAATCAACACCCCCTCTTCACGGTCGAAATGAGGAACTCTGTTGGTCGGAAGGTAGACTTCCGCCCAACGCCTCAAAAGAGAGGAAATCTGTGACGGAGGTGGGCCTCACGTCAACTCGCTCTCGAGATCATCGACTCGCTGAGAGAAATCTCACGTGTAGTCTAAGGTATGACCAACACTGTAGCAACAATCGGATTGTCATCAACGAGAGAGCCGAAAAATGGTCACACCGTCCCTTCAACCATAAACAGACACACGCGGGAATAGAGTAACAATGAAAACTGAACTGACGAAAAGTAATGTGAAATAAATAATTTACAAGAAAAATAAGTAAATTCTAAACTGACTTTTTCGTGGGTTTACTTACCTCAAACGCTTTCAAACGTCCCGCACACGCCTCAAGATACGCGCCCGATACCCGACTATAGTCTCCTAAATTCCTGGTATCCAATTATACCACTTTGGTTATTTTAAAGTCACATTAAAAGAATTTATAATGTGTGACTAAAAATTTGAGCTTTCGTTTCTAAAAAGTTTAATTTTGGCACACTTTTCGAGTTGTGTCGGGGTGTCGATGCCCCAAAAGTCCTCAAAACACCTTTTTTTATATTTTTCACACTTTCTTATATTTTTCCGGATTTTTTCATAATTTGTTTTTAGCATTTTCTCTATTTTCCTTATATTTATTTGATTTAAAAATATATTTAAATTATATTTTAATATTTATTTTATTTTAATGTAGGGGTGGGCCCCACTGGATCGGGTTTGACTCGATCTAACCGGGTCGGGCTGACTCGGTCCGGCTCGGCTCGGTTGGGCCCAACCCAGTTGGGCCCAAAGCGACCGGGCCGCGTGCGTGCAAGCCTCCCCCATCCCATCGTCTTCTTCTCCGGAGACGTTGTCTCTGTTTTTTTTTTTTTTTTTTTTTTTTTTTTTTTTTGGTTTGGGTTGGGGTTGCTCTCCACCCCAACCCGGGTGGACTCGATGGCAGGGGGAGACACCCCCTGCCATCTCCACCCTAACCGGTTCGGCCTCCATGGCCAAACCTCCTCTCGGCCTCCATGGCCGACGCCCAACAACAACAACAACAACAAAAAACAATGGCTTACCTCCTTCCCGGCTCTCCGCACTCTCTTCTCTCCTTCCCGCTTCCTCTTCCTCATCCTCCTCCTCTCTGTCTCTTCTTCTTCCTCTCACTGCCGAGTGTGTGTGTGTGTGGTGTGTGGGAGTGAGTGACGTGAGGGAGAGGTGAGATGGTGGAGTGAGGTGGAGTGTGAATGGGAGATAAGTTAGTTGACTTTGTGTATTTAACACCAAAGTGTGACACCGCTGGACTTCGCGTCCAAATAGCGATAACCCAACAATACTAGCCACTTAAATATTTTTCATAATAATTATATGACCATTATCATTTATTCATTTAATTTATATATTTTAGAAAAAACCCAATATAAACTTCAAAATCGACACTAAAAGATGTGATGAGGAATGCACTCGCAAATAGGCAAACAATCACACAAAATCAATATAGTTTTGCTCCTTACCTATCCGCATTGATTCACGTGGGTTGAGGTGGTGAGAATACGATTTGAGAGATGGGTGACAACAATACCGACTTAAAAAATAGAAAAAACCCATGAAACTTCGGGGTGGGTGGGGTATGAGTAAGTAAAATCCTTTTTTATATAGAGGGGTAGTTGGGTAATTTCACTGGGGTAGGGGTCATCTAAGAAAAAATTGGGGCCCATTTAGCCGCTCCCAAAAGAAAATGACCGTTTTTAGGCTTTGGCCCATTATAGCTTAATGCGGGAAGTTTTCATTATTATAAGAACTGGACCATCATTGTTTTCACTCAATTGGAAAAATAAGCGCCGACAATATTTGCAATTAATGAGTTTCTATCTGGTCCAACTAATAGTAGCCATGTCCTTCCAAGCTGCCTACATTTAGTTTTTTTGGTAAGAACAAGGCCTATACGAGGTATTTATATTTATTAAGCAGGTATCAAACTCTAACAACATAGAAATACTGGAAAGGGAAGTTACTAACAATTGGAACCTCTCATTAGATGTCAAGGTGTCTTTGGCTAACTTATCAGTAGAGCGCACATATTGTTTTCCTTATAAGTGTGATGAAGTCTTCTCTGAGGAAAAGAAAAGAACAGGTTCCGGATATCCGTCACTAGAGAATCCCTCCCTGCCATGGCAGATGAGTTGCTTATGAGTTGTACTGCTTCCATTGAATCTAATTCCAAAACCAGTTTGGTGATACCCATCTGTTATGTACACTCAATACATGCTTCACTCCTCATAACTTAGCAAACAAAAGAGAACAAACACTTAGATTTGTCTTTTAACCCAACACAAAGTTCCCCTTGCAATCCCGAAGATCCTTGCTATAGAGACAAGGCCTGCAGTTCTGTCAACAACTCCATCCACCATTCATCGGGAGGCTTCTACCTTGAGAATTGTTTTATTGGCTTACTTTATTTCGATATGAAAAGAATGTATGGGCTACAGTTGATTCTTTTGTTCGATATCGCATATCATGCAACGGATTACGAAGTGGAGAGTAATCTTGTTGAAATAAGGTTTCCTTCCTCCAACGTCAGATACTCTAGCATGCTACGCCAATCAGAATTCTTAGTTTTGGATATCGCTTATGTAAATTAACGTACAACCAATCCTCAAAAGGTGAAGTGAAAAAAGAACTATCTCTTAACACGTAATCCATGGATTCCAGATCAGTCTAGCTTTTGAGCAAACCTCAAAACGTGAATACTGTATCAGGTTCACCGTTGCAACTTGTATAAAACTCAAAGGGGATTACTTGGCGCTTTGCACATAGAGAGCTTATAGGTAGTTTCTCATATTTAGCTAACCGCGAAAGATCTTATTCTCACAGGGCCCTCCTATTTCCATATAATCTCCTAATTTTTATAGCTCTCCTGGTCTGATTATCCCATAACTAACTAGCAAGCTTTCTTGACTGAAAAGGCATCATTCTTAGCAAACATCCACTTTAGTTTGTTAAGGCTTTTACTTGGAGCTAGATGATGAATAGCTCGATTGCGCTCCTAGATCTCCTTAAGTAAAAGTGTTTTGATATGTGTTTGATCCCATTCTCCCTCTTGAGTAGTCATCTGACTAACTGGAAGATTGAGGTCATCGACTGAAATTTCTCCCAAAGCATAAAATTATAAAGGTTCAATCCTTTCAATCCGCCAATCTTGCCAAAATCTTGTTTTGCATCCATCATGATAGCCTAAATAATCCCTTAAAGAAAGATAGGCCAAAACTTGACCATATTCCTCTATATCGAAGACGTTTATTTGTTCTTGAGAATGTATTACCAAATTTTATCACTTTAGCAATATTTAACACTGAGAACATATACCCACATATGTTCCAGTTAGGTAAAAATTCCCAACACAGCTTTAGGATGAATCCTACATTATTGTTGTGGTATTTTCAGACCCCAGACCCCTAAAGTCCTTGTTTATACACAAATCCTCCCACTTTATTAGATGAAGTCGTCTTCGATATGTTGTAGATCCCTATATGAAGCACTTGATCATCTTATCTATTTCAGTGGATATGTGGATAAGCAATTGTTTTGTTTGCATTTTAAACACTTAGATGGATTGCAAGTATAACTTTGCAAGAGTGATTCTTCCTGCTAAAAAGAGCTTATCTACCTTCCATCCTGACAAGTGATCTTTTAGCTTATCAAAGATTCCTTGGTAAGTTCCTTTAATGAATTTTCATGTAGGAAATGAAAACCTAGGTATCCAACCAAATTCGATGTTACACAAAAGTCGAACTCACTGCTAATAACAATTTTAGTTTGCGAGCCTAAATTCTTCAAGAAGAATATTTTCGTTTTTTGCTGATTTACTTTTTGACCACATCATTCCCCTAATTTGGAGAGAATGTATGTAATCATTACAACCTGTTCCATTAATGCCTTTGAAAAAAGTTACATGTCATCAGCAAAAATAAGTGTAAGAGAATAGGCTATGACCTCTCCAAACGAAATCCCTTCCATTGTTTGAGAGCTACCACATTTTAGATCATTTGTGTTATGACTTCCATACACAAAACAAATTGGTATAGGTATAAAGAGTCGCCTTGCATCACACCTCTCTCGAGAGAAAGCCTCAGTAAGGCCAAAATTCCAGAGAACCTTCATCTGCGGGGTGAAATGCACTGCATGATTCGATCAATTAGGAGACTTGGTAGGTTTGCCAATTTTAAGGTTTCTTTGATGAAATCCCAACATCGTACGCCTTTTTCTAAGTCATTTTTTGGCCACCTAACCGACTTTCTTTGACTTTCTCTTCATAGAATGAATGATTTCCTACACAAATACAGTGTTGTTAGTAAGTTTTCTCCTGGTTTGAAGCTAGATTGTAAGCTACTTACCAGGGAGTTAAGAAAAGGCATAATTCTATTGAAAAATATTTTGGTAATTGCCTTATACATTACATTACAAAGACTTATAAGTCACAAATTTGAAAAAGATTCGAGAGTATTTGTTTTGGGAATAAGTACTAATAATGTGTTATTCAGCTCTTTCGGTAGTATTCCATCGGAGAATAACTTAGTTGCACAGTTGATGACCGACTTCCAACCGTATCCCATTGAGATAGAAAGAAAACGGTACACTAGCCATATGGCATAGGCAACTTGTAAGCTCATATCTCGAAGAATGCTCTCTTCACCTCCTTTGCCTCAATTTCCTTGGTTAACCATTATTCATCAATCAAATTCGATTCGGGAAATCGATTGGGCCATGGAATTTGATAAGTCGTTGAGCTTTTCTCATTGTAAAGGTTTTTGTAAAACTAAACTGCCATGCCCTTCGATCTTTCTTGATCATTAACCCAGTAGCCATTACAACTTCTAAGACAATCTATCTTATTCCTCCTTTGACGATATAAATTGCTAAAATGTAATAATCTAGTGTTGTTGTCTCCGAGTTGTAGCCATTGAGACCTCAAATTCTGTAACTATAACATCTCCTCCTGCATCAAAACATCATTTAATTGTTGTTGTAGGCTTTCATACTGGCTGAAGAGATGTCTTGATGGGGTTGTTTCTAACTTCCTTTCTAAGGCGTCCATGCAATGTTGGATATTTTTCTTCCTTAGAAACACATTGACATTACATCATTGAAATTTGTCCACTAAGCAAGAAGATAGCTCATGGAAACTTCCATACCCTATCAAGTTATCCTTCAAAAAGTCTTTGAATTTGTTATGGCTTACCCAGCAAGCTTGAAATCTAAAAGGAGGGAGAGAAGGAGGATGAACATTTTTACTTGTTAAGGCAAGGTGAATCGAAGTGTGGTTGGACTTGATTCTAGTTAGGAGAATAACATTGCTTTCAGAAAACTTCAGCCTCCATTCCTCATTGCAGATAATATGATTCAACCTTTCTTGTAGACTCCTACGAACCCATATGAACTTCGACCCTGACAAACCTATATCTCGGAGTCCGTCAATATATAAAAGAAATTCTCGACATTTCAACAAACTAGCCTGCGCGCCTCCCTTCTTCTCATTAGGATGTAGATATACATTAAAGTCCCCTAGTATGGTTGAAGGAAGATTCTTGGAACATTGAGGGAAGAGAGATCAGTCTAAAGGGTTTGTCTTAGCCTATAATTTGGTGAGGCATAGACAACGATGCTTAGGCCACATTGATTGTTTATAATGACATGTAACATTAAGCTAGTGATTAGTGTTGATTCAAATCTAATTAACTCGAGTTAGGCTCGTAGTTAAGTCTGGCATACCTTGATTAATGTGTACGTGCGTGTTTTATGATGGTTTGTATTTTGTTAAAATGTTAAATGAAATTTATAGCTTGTAGTAGAAAAGAGAATTTATATACGAGGCTATAATCAATAAATACATAATTAAACAATGAATAGCCACTACACCAAAAGGAACGAATGGGTCATGAAATGAATGTACATACCCTAGAATACTCGTAGGCATGTCCTATGAATCTATTGGTGAGAAAATACACGAAGAATGTATATTTATATATAATTAGTATATAAATATATAATATTAAAAACTATAAGTTTGGTTTTAATTATATGGATCGTCGAATCGCCTCGAGATGAGCATGAGTGTTAATGGTGTCAACATGTGTGTCACTTTAGGAGTGTCATGTTAGCACATCAATCATTTGATTAGCCTCGAGATAGCATGATGTGTATCTCGAGAAAAATATATATAGTTAAACTAAAACCTTCATGTTTATCCTTATAATTCAATCGATTGAGTGAGAAAGTGAGAGAGGGAGCAGCTGATGGTTTGGTGTTTCACTTTTAGGAACCAGTTAACGGAGCTATTTCAGTATGAATTGATGAACTTAAACAACTAGAAATCCAGATATCATCATTGTGGTAAGTTTGGTTTTTGATATTTTTGAAGTTCCATTTGATAGTAGGTGATGAGATCTCTGTGAATTATTGTGTGTGACTCGCGCCAAACGTGTCAATAAGATATATTACCTAAATCAACTATTTTGTAGAATAGTGGCAAATGGTCGATCCCACAGAGATTGGTAATCTTTCTAAAGCCAAAAACAACAAAAAGGGAAATCGATGGTTTAAAAAAGTGATTTAATTGACTAATCTAAATAACAAGGAATTAAATAAAGCAATGGAAATAGCTTAGAAAATAATTAATAAAAATACGTAGGTCAAGAAATACAAGTTCCATTCGATAAAAGATTGGATTTGATCCTCAATTTATATAAAATATGCATATCAAAAGTATCCTAGTGTAGTTATAGACCCAGTAACATATGCGTTTTCTCGCATTTCCTAATCTCAATAGCCAATGTACGATACTGACTACTTATTTAACCAAACGTATAACTCTATACTCAAGTGTATTGGGTTCAACACGATGATTGCAATAGATTTTGTAAATGCACTACACCTAGACAACCAAATCACTAATGAGTCTGATTTAGCCTAGATTCATAAGCTATTCAACCGGTCCCAAATCCAATCAATTAGTAGGTCAATTGTCACTAGTGTGACCTTATTGCATAAGGACGGATGCTTACGGCTCACTGACAATTAAATCAGAGTTTAAATATGAGTTTAACTCTAATTGTTCAAACAATACCAAAGGAAATAAAATATCAATGAAATCAATGAAATTAAAATAAATAAACCTTTCAAATCTATGGATAAAAGTAGTTAAACCTCCATCGCAGTCTTGTGAGGCCATGAGTTTAGTGTCTTATAGTTTGAAGAGCACAAAACAAGAATAAAGAAAATAGAAATTGAGGGAGTATAGAATGGCCAAGTAGAATAGGAAGACTCCCCAAAAATAGAAGCCAAGAGATGTTCATTCATCCATAAAGTCCTAATATCAAAAACTACTAAAAATGAGTATATAGAGGTGAGAGAAACTAATTCTCGTGGTATGATTATTGACACATGCACCGAGGCATATCAATGGCTATTTTGAGCTTTTTCTTGCAGGTCTAGGACACGTGGCATTCCCAAATTGGCCAAGCTTGCTGGTGAGAGATGATGTGGCGAGTCGTGATTGGTGAAAATAACTGTTGTGCGACGTGCTGGGATGGTGGGGATGCGTCACGTGGCAGCTACGTGGATGAGAGGAGCTCACGAATGCTTGTGCGAAGAAGCCGGAGAGCACCAGTACGTATTTCGAGGACATCTCACGGCTGCTAAAGCAAGGAGAAAGCTGCTGGACGTGCTGGCCAAATAGGAAGTCACCACGTGGTCCTGCTGGAGTGAAGGAAGGGACGCACGAATGTGTGCGAATTCTTGGGAGACAATACAACGTAAATCTTGAGGATAGTCTCCAGGGCTCTGAAGCACTGAGTGATAAATGTGTGTTCCATTTGCGTTCTCAAGTGCTTCTATCACCAAATCAAATGTACAATGCGTGTCTCAAGGCAGATCCTTTGGTAACTGTTCTCTGCATATAAATACACTACTTTACGTAGTTTTTCACCTCGGATTCAATCGCGCATTCCGTTAACCTTGAAAATAACAAATAAATATAATTTGTAATAGTCCAAATCAATTAAACTAGGATTAGAATTAATATTGAAGATTAACTGCCGTAATTCAGTCGTTATGTGGACAAATCGGTTGACTCAAACACGAGAAGTCGATGAAATATGTTATTTATAGATGATATTTGTGTATATGTGGTGTTTAAAAATTATTATTATTATATTGCACCGCATGTGTGTATATTGCTATCGGACGAGTTTGGGTGACAGGTGTTCACTTCGAAAGGTGTGTCAACGCGATTGTCGGGTAGGCGAAATACGGGTATGCTAGGAAACTCGACTAATCTATGTCAAGATGAATAGTAAATTAATTAAAGTGGATAATGTAACCATAGGCCAAGTAAATTCAAATTAAAACACTAGACTACAACGTGCCTCGAAATGCTTGTTGAGACGCGGGGCACCGAGTACCAAGTAATCGAGGATTAGTAGGACCACAAGTTGATAATTGTTGATGACTAAAAACACTAACCATAAGTATTTTGATGGACTTAAGCTAAGAAGAATAAACCAAATAAATCAAGGACTATATTTTTGAGTAAATTATGAAAAACATAAGATTTGCTTGAAGATACACATTAGCATATCTAGAGACCAAATGAGTAACAATGTGGTGTCACATGGTTTGAGTTAGTGGGTTGTAAGTGGGCTAAGTGGCTAAAGGTGGACCAGTAGATAATCCTCGGGATATGTAATGCATGAGGATGTAGGGCTAGAAATGAATCACATTATTATATATAGGAGATAGTGGAGTGTCTGATCAAACACTCAACTTCTCATACAAATCTGGGAAAATCAAAGGAATAAGAAGTTCAAGTTGAGAATTTGGGACCTTTTAGAGCAATTCAAGAGCTTAAATATAGGTAATCACCTTCTCCACTCTCCAATGAACTTAGTTTTGCCATGTTTAGTGAATTTTGAAAAATTGATGATGGAATCTCTGGATTTTTGTGTAAATGTGATGAATTATATATTAAATGACCATTTCCAAGAAGGATTTATTACTGATTTTGATTGAATTAGGTTTTTAAAAATATGGGAAAATTTGTGAATTTTATGAAAAACATTAATTTGATCAAATTAATGTTTGAGTTAAGTAAATGATATTTTGAAATTAATTTGATGTAGAGAAGGTATAAAACCAGTTTAGGTAGCCAAATTGGAGGAGAAAAGGCATAATTCTTGATTTGTGAATTATGTCCTAAAGGCTATGTAACACGCTAATCGCTCTGGGCTTCCTGTTGTTCTTCAGGAAGAAGAACAATAGCGTGCTACATCATTCATCTAGCACGCTACCACTACCTAGCGCGCTACACCGAGCCTATAACGCGCTAACTGCAGGTCAAAATGGAAATTAAAGGCAATTTTTGTAGATTTTCACTTAATACATATCCCAAACACCTATAAACATACTAAACATTTAAAATTGGACTTCATAGACTTAGGGGACCATAGCTCAGGTATTGGGGAGCTAGTCAGGTCATATACGAGAATCCGGGGAAGTCGGAGCACAGATCGAGGTGCGTAAATCCATTGGAATTCCCTACAGAATTCATGGTTTGGTTTATCGATAACGCATTACATATGTGACTGTTGGTGGGCACACAATGGGTTTTCACTCCTATTTTGATTTGCGTATATATTGGTTATGGCTAAATAGCTTGCACGGGTTACTTGTGATAGTGCTCGTGTCGATGGCAGTAGAATATATCTACGACCTTCGATAAGGATTAGGGTGGTCCTGATGTGTAATCGCGTCGGGAATGGACCATGTCATTTACTAAAGTTGTGGTTTAGTCACTATAAGCCTGTAAGTATATATGTGGTTCCCATTCAATTTATTAATTACTAGCTAGTGTAGGTCAGGGTTTTCTCATGATTATATGGATGTTTAATAAATTATGCTTTGTTTCTTAACTAGTTTAGTTGGTATATGCTATTATTCATTTCACGCTACCGAGTTTGCTTGTCGTGTGCTTCCTACATTCATGGGAATTTGACATACTATTGCCAGATGTTATATTTGCATGTCTATAAATATTGTGTAGACTTCTCTTGGGATTTTACTCACTGGACTTGTGATAAGTCAATTTTTTTATATATTTATTAGTCTATTTTAGTACATTTAATTATTGAGAGTATTTAAAATATATATTTAATTATGTTTTTTTGGTCATTTTTAGGTGAAACGGAGTGCGTGGTTGAATTCGTGGCGGAAAAATACTCAAAATAGTGATCGGATGTCGGACAGCTTGCCTCGAAATACGAGTTGCGGTGTCGAATAGCGGACATGGTGTTCCAGCCAATCAAAGCATGCCACGTCAGCGAGAAGTACCTCAGGACCAATCAGACGCTGCCACGTGGGCATTTCACCAACAAAGACGTCAACACGCCAAACCGCGACCAATGAGGATATGCCACGTCGCAGAATACGCCCAAACGCCAATGAGAGACCGCCACGTCACCCAGCGCAGCCACGTCATACACCGCCTTATTTCTCCACGTTTCAGGTTCCATCGATCGGCCTCGAGATGCGAGACAACACAGACACCCAGCTTTTCGCCGTATTCGCGCGAATTCTTCTTACACAGTCCTGTGTCCACGTGGCGTGTTCCTATTGACCAGACGCGTCCAATTGACGTGGCTCGGCCAATCACACGGCGCCATGTGGTGATGAGTCAAGAACAACACACAAAGAATGCGCGCAAATAGCTCAAGCGAATGGTGCGGCGACATCTCGACGACATGGATGACGAGGGCCCAATCCGGTGCTGACACGTCATCCAAATGCCGAAATTCCGCGAATCACGCTGTGACACATGGCAGAGTCCGAATTTTGATCTAAAAACAGCCATAGGATGGTCCTCGACGCACGAGTCACTTCCAAAACCCCTAAAATTAGTATCCGAGACCAATTTGGGCTATTTTTATATATTAGGAACCTAGGTATTAAGAGGATATGAATTAATTAGTATAATTTTAGATTAAATTTTGATATAGATTTTTGAAGATAATGTACGGGTAATCAATTTCTTGCCTAAGTCGAATGGGAAGCAAGTCGGGATCATGGATTCAAAGCATATTATGTGAGATCTTTTATTTTATTATTTAATTTAATTTCTCCTATTTCATTGTTGTTGAATTAATGATTATGATTTAGATCATGTGATCTATTGCATGCTTTTATGATCTATTGTTATTTGGAATATTAGTATCCGTGTAATTGTGCTTTTAGACCAATAAAGTAACGAACATTCACCCGTTTGTCTTAAAACCCTTTCGCTGTTTGAATGTGCAACAATTGAATCTAGGTTAAATCGGGAGCGGACGCGATCCTAAGTTATCTAGGATTAGTGTTCCCATAGATCCATATTATCTGCGGTTAGTGTATTAAACCCGATTGGCGGATGATGTCTAGGGTTATACATTAATTAGGGAAGTAGTTAGTGGCGGACGTCCCGACTATCGAGATTAGGGGAACTAAGAATTTCTAGCGGTTGTCGATTTTCTATAGCTAATCTAGGAGAATTAAATTAATACTTTTTTGGGAAAGATTGAAGACCATGATTGTCATTGAATCTTGATTCTGATTTGTGGAGCTGGAGATTTAGGTATTATTTAGGTATTAATTAATTATTAATTAGTTGGTTTAAAAGTAGTTATTTATTTTATTTAATTAGTTTAGTTAGATTAATTAGTTTAATTAATATTTATTTGAAAACTCCATATTTAGTTAACTTAGAGTAACTCAAGTCCTACGGATTCGACCCCGTATTTACCACTACTACACCCATGTAGTTGGTAACTCTTTTACGGGTTATATTTGGCACGCACGACACGCGTCAACTTGTCACTGTATTTGTTGGGTGACTAAATGTAGATCCTTCGACAGGCAAGAGCAAGGAGGTACTGGGCGACTACCACTGAGATAGTAGAGCCAACTCGTGTGTGACTACAGTGTATATTTATTTTACTTTTGTTGGGTTTCAGGAAATGTAAAACACTGATTACATGTATATGAATCTTTTGTTTATCTCGCCTTGATATATACATGTATATTTTGTCGAGTTTTCCACTATTTAGGATTGTTAAATACTGCATAACTTACTTGATTTAAGACTTCGCTATAAAATTGTAATATAAGTGGATAAATTGATTAACTGGCTAATGAGATCGTTAATATTTATATGGAAATTAATTAGCTAAATTAGAGTTAAATGGAAAAGTGTAAGTAGCCAGGTAGGTTGCAAGACGTCAAAGATAAGCGAGCCATGATGTGGCGACGCTTGGTGATGTAGGATGCAACGTGGTGAGTAGCAAGGCGGTTTGGAATTTAGGGCAACCACATAATTATACTAATATTTTGGAGACTTGACTATAAAAATATATAAATATCCTATATATATTTACGTAGTTAACAACTTATCAAATACCCCTAAACTTGGGACTTTGCACATCTTGAGCAAATGTGTAAATGACAAAATATAAATAAACCAGACTCTTAATATAGTTATGCACCAACTAAACTAACCCTACACCCGACTCAAATTCATGGAGTTCCTTTGGTTTACATAGTCGCCAAGTTAACAAGTCATTCAGAAAATTTTGGAGTTATGATATATCAAGAACTGCAACCCAAACACAATTAAGATCACACCTTAAAGATATAGACTCGGTCAAGACAAAGGCCATCAACTACTCACGAGTTTTCTTGGTCTATACATTCAAGCACGCAAGTTTATAATCTCACTTAATCTAATTACAAGCACTTAAGCTAAATCATTTTATTTGAGGAGTTTTCATAAACTTCCGCCTTTATTCATTTTATATATAGACTTTATATTTTTTTCTCCATATTTTTTTTCAAGTAATACGGCCCCTGCTCCATTTCGTGGAACCTGTAGGACTATTTATACTTTGATTTGAGAAAACTCATATTAGCCCTTCTCAATTTCACTATGATTAAACAAATTCTCCAATGTGGGTTAAAATATTATCACATGTACATTTTTGAAAGTCTGCCCCTTTTGGTATCTAGCATAAAACTTAACCATCATACTAAGTCCTTAATCATGAAACCATAAAAATGTTGGGCTATGGGCTCGAGTGACTATTTCTACTAGTTTTTCCTATGTTTAAGTAAAAAAAGACAACCATAATGTACTCATCCACAACCAAAGGCATGAAACAAAATTTCGGGTGACTCTAAACAATAATAAAAATAAAAACTATATAAAACACATGCATGAAAGTGTATCATCTCCTAATGAAATGAGAAGGAAAAGTATGGAGGGAAAAGAAATGGAAGAAATGAAAGAAATAAAAGGACACTAAACACCACCATTACCATCCGTCAATCGCATATAACCGCATATAATTGAAAAGATTTACACGATTTCACCTGTGGTCTTTCGCAAAGAAATCCATCCAACTCAATCCACAAAGACTAAAGTACCCCCAAACTTATTGCGAACCTTGTCCTCGATGTTCAAAACAAGTCAAAGAATCCATACAACAAAAAGAAAAAAAAATAGTGGTGAAAAAGAACATGGATAGATAAAATAAGAAAATGATACGGATACATGCATAATAAAAATCTCCAAAAACTATGAATAAAATCTCTTATGTCTAGGTGACTAAGGAAACTATGGAAAAACAATCATAACACGAGAAAGAACTAATAAGTATATGAGTTAACTCAAATGACTCCTATCAAATCTTACGAGCTCAAAGTCTTTCAACTAAAGGTGAAGTCAAGAAGATGATGGAATGAAGTTTAGGGTTTTGAGTCTACCCAAAGACCCACCACTAATGCATCGAATTAAGTTGGATATGTCCCAACCAAGTCTCAAAATACCTAAAATCCAAATAATATGTTAATTCCCAAAAAATGTTCAAATTACTCCAAAAAAATATAATCCATAGTCAAACATAGCAAAACTCAAGGGGTGCTCCAGTGTCTCAAGTGCTCATCACATATAACATACCACCTGCAATAATCCAAAAGACCAAGTTAGGTTTTATTAAACATTAAAAAAAACTAAAACTATGAAATAAAATGAATGCAAGAAATAAAAGTGAAATAAAAACAAAACTAGGTTGCCTCCCAACGAACGCCTTTCGTTTAAGTCTTTCTAGACTTAGCGTGATTTATCACGTGATGCTCTCTCCTTTCGAGATATCAACAACAAATGGCGCATCTATATACTTAGACAATGAAATATGCATGCACTCCTTCGGACTTGGGAGCTTATTCGAAACTTTCAACATAAAAGAATCTGCCACATCATGATCTTCCAACACAAAGGTGGCGGCGATGTAAAAAAGTTGTAAACATTTCTTTACTTCCACCCCCTTATAAGGATTAACAAATATTCATGGGAAGGTAGGTGGTCTCACCAACACTAAAGGTTGGTCTTCTTTTATTGTGGCTCCTCTAGCCTTTCTGAAATGACTCCAATTTCTTTCTCGACTTCCACTACAAGAAAAATGATATTTAGAAACGGAATTAGCACTGTAATTAAGTTCTGTTGCTAAGAAAAAATGGTTAAAGACGGAATTGAGATGGACTAATTCAGAGAAGAAATAGAGAGAGATCAGAGACGGAATTAAATTCCGTCTCTAAATAATGGCGCCAACATTCCCACCAAAACTTTCTTTTTTTATAACTGTTCATCAAATCTCGAGATTCGTGTGCTTCGATCTACATGCCCTAAAAATGGGGTCCAACAACTCTCTCTCACCCTCTCTCTACTGATTCCCTCACTCTCTCTCTGTCTCAATGAAACCCCTCACCGTCTCTCTCAACAAAATCCCTCACCATCTCAACGAAATCCCGATCCCTCTCAACGAAACCCCTCACCGTCTCTCTCAACGAAATCCCTCACCGTCTTAACGAAATCCAATGAAATACCTCACCGCTCTCTCTCTCTCAACGAAATCTCTCTCCCTCACCGCTCACTCTCTCTCACCGCTCTCTGCTATCTCTCTCACCGTCACCGCTCTCTCTCACTCTCACCGTCACCAGTCTCTGCTCTCTCTCTCGCTCTATTCTCTCTCTCTGTCTCACCGGATTTCACTCACCGTCAACTCTCTCTCTCTCACCGAAATCTCTCTCACAAACCCTAAATCTCTGTCGTCACTGAGATTGAGGTTACGACGAGGCCGTCGGGTCTGCCGTCGCCGTTCGCCGGAGATTGGAGCCTCCGAAGCCCTAAGCCGTCGTCGCTGTCCGCCGCACCCTAACCCGTCGTCGCACCCTAAGTCGTTGCCGCTGTACCTCGCCATCTCCGAAGTGAGAACCATTTAATTTTGGTATTACTCATCTGTCATATTTTTTATTAGGTTTTGATTGTTTTCCTATTTTCTTGGTTGTGAACATATGTTATTGAAAGTTTGAATTCTTTAGAAGAAACGATTGATTTTGCATGCACTTCTGTTCTATAACTTGTGCAAATTTGATTTGTTTGAAGAGCTGATTTTTTATTAAAATGTATTCGTTAGAAGTTTAGTTTGAAATTGCTTAATTTGTCATGGTTTATTTGATGGGTTTTGATTCTTTTTTATTTACATTTTGTCCTTGTGGCCTGACTTTGAAATTGACATTGTTTTGGTGGCATTGAATTATTTTGGGCCTTCTGTTGTTCCTTTTGTGCAGTTGATCTGGTGATAAGGGTACATACATTTGTGGGTCTCAGTCATTTGCTTTTCATTTTCATTTGAATCCAAATACAATCTGATCATTTTTTCCCATAAATTTCATCCTAATACAGTTTTATAGACTATAGTTACACTGATTTGGAGGTTTATATCATCAAAGATATTAGCTTCTAAGCAAGTTTTGTATCTTCATTTACTTGCGCGATTTTCTCGGATTTGATCTTTGAAGTTTTGTGTTCCAAGTTTTTTGAAGTTGGGAAAATTTCAATCGCGAAGCTTAAATTCGGTTTTCGACTGTCCATCATCTCCACAAATTAAAAACATTTCAAGTTTTTTAGGATTGTAGAGTGTTGAGAGTTGTTTGCCTTATCCCAACTACATTTGTGGTTACATGAATCCCCTTCCTCTATTCTGCTTTATCACAGAGTCACAGACTAGTGTTGACTGTTATATGCTTTTCTTGTGATATTAACTATTAAGTGCATGAGAGAGAATGTATTGTATCTGTTACTTTTTTGTGTCAAAAGTGTTTATCTTAGACTTAAGCTTGACTAGGATTTGTTCATTTTCTTTTCTAATACGATTTCTGTAGCCAAACTTGGTGTGCTATACCAAGGACCAGCTCATGCTGATTTTTTCTCAACCTATATCATATCAGTTGCTTAACTAAATTGTTTGAGTTTTTTTTTTCATCAGCCACAGTCAAAGGACGGTGTTAATAGTTTCGGTGGTCTAGGATTTGTTTATTTGTTTAATTTCTGTTTCCAGTTACCATTCCCAATATGTCCTTCCTCATTTTTCATTGTTTTCCGACCATGTATTCCTTATTTTCTTCATTTGATCGGTTGGCAACACTTGAGGACTACTACTTGTCTTGTTTATGCACCATGGACTCTTCATCTATGTTATTGGGAATTGGGGTCCATTGGTTCGTCATTTATGACTAGAATTAAATACCCATAAAAAATATGTATTTCAGTTTTTGATAACCATGGGCGTCCGAACCTTTTTCAGACCGTGCTTACTTTGGTTCGACTAATTCCATGGGAGTTAGTCGGGCGCCCCAACCCCATGACTCGAGATAAGCCAAGGGAATGTCAGATATGTTTTTGTTTTGCTTTTTTCCTTTCTTTCTTTTTGATGTATTTGAGTTTGGGCTATTTGGGAGGTGGTATGGGTGAAGGAGACAAAAGATTTAGTGTGTCGTCAAAAATTAAGCATAAATGTAGAATATGGCATTGGACATGGAACTGTTGTAGTGGAAGTTGAACATTACACTTATTCCCCTCTTGTTGTGAGATTCATAATTGATTAAAAGGAAAGTAGCTATAAAATGCCAAGATTGTAGTTCTCATTGAAAATTGGTTTTGATGATGACATTCGAATAAGGTTTGTTGATGGGCATTTCATTAACTGAATTAGTGTTGATGTTGAATGTTACAATTTTTGTATTACATGATTTTGTTGTTTCATGTTCTATTCGTGAACTAAGTTTTCATCGGTTCTTGGGAAGAAGTCCACAAGTTAAATGAAGAATTAACTAGACTGCACAATCAGGTCCATATCCGCCTTTTCTTTAGTATGTTTACTTGTATTAGTTTTGTGTGCATGCTCATGCAATCTTATATATTTGATTTTATGTCATATTCTTCTTTCAACCTTTTCTTTTCAGCTAGCAGAGTTAAAATTGAAGGCAGAAGAGAATTCTGTTGATGTTCAACGGAGACAAAAAGTAAAAGAAGCAATGCTTCATGCATGGACATCCTATGAAAAGTATGCTTGGGGCCAAGATGAACTTCGGGTTGGTAATCTCAATTACCAAAAGCATTAGGGATATTATGCTTTGTGTTTTTGGTGTGATAAGATTTTTTCATGATATTATTTTATATTTACTTGGTACATTATAGCTATGATTCTCGCTCATAGTTTCAAAGGATATTTTATACTCGAAAAATAATATGATACCTCAATTCTACTATGCCTTATCTCAGCTCCATTTGTGGTTACATGAATCCCATTCTTCTATGTTGTTTTATCACATAGTCAGGGACTAGTGTTGATTGTTACATGCTTTTGTTGTGATATTAACTATTAAGCGCATGAGAGAAAATGTATTGTATCTGTTACTGTTTTGTGTCGAAAGTGTTTATCTTAGGCTAAAGCTTGACTAGGATTTGTTTATTTTCTTTTCTAATATGATTTCTATAGCCAAACTTGGTGTGCTATACCAAGGACCAACTCATGCCGAATTTTTCTCAACCTATATCATATCAGTTGCTCAACTAAACTGTTTGAGTTTTTTTTTTCATCGGATTAGGTTGTGTATTTCTTTGTTTTTTGGTTTTGGTTAATAGTGTTACCCTAGGCGGCAAAGTTAGCGGTTTTAATAATGTCACTTAAGCAAGTGCAAGCTTAAAATTAAGTAATTAGGAACCAAGGATACAATTTACATCAAATCCAAACGTTAGAACATTTTTTTGCAAAAATTGAAGCGTTAGGATTTTTTGGCTAAATGCTGAAACGTTAGGATATATTTTTGCCTACTAGACCTTTTTAGAATGATGTTCTGTTTTATTGAGAACGATGGTGTTATGTTATGTGAAATTATGCATGTACTATAAATAGTATTAGCTAATAGTTCTTTTTTTTCTTAGTTCAAGTGTTTTCACTTTTATGGTTCGTTTCATGGTTTATAAAGTTATAAAGTTAGAATTATGGAAATAGGTTTTTGTCTTGGTGATTTAATGTGATAGCCTTCTGTTATTTTAAATAAATTGATGAAAGCTCTAAAACTTAAATACATTAAAGATGTTTTGGAGTTCAATCGTCCTCTTCTGATAAGTAGGAAAAATTCCATATTAGCATGTGAATTTTGAAGCATATATTAATATAGTATAGTGAAGCGAAAGGACATTTTAGTTGGCAAAGGATTTTTTTTATTATTAGATGAGCATGCATCATTTTTCCCTTAAATAATAGAATTACTTAAATTCCGAAAGCTCTGTTTCACGTTGATTGGTCCATGGAAATTTACTTATGTAATTTGACGCAATATGCATAGCGATTCAAATGCAAAGAATGTATTTTATTGTTAGCTTATTCTATATTTTAGTCAACTTTCCCATCATTTTTGGTAGTTTATTATTTCATTTTGGACATTAGTTTTTGAATAATGAAGCCAATGGCCATTAAGAAAAAAAAAAAATATATATATATATATTTCCTTTTTTTTTGTTTCTCTTCTTTGGATAGTTCTTGAATATCTTGATCTTCAGGATGATTATTTTTGTATCCGTGTTTATGACTAAATTTACTTCACAATCTCTGATTGCCTTGTAAGCATCTGTTTCGTTTGTTGTTTTTCTCAAAACTCCACAATCATCTCTGGCTTTATGAGAATTAAGGTCTATACATTTATTAGTGACGTTGCGACTGGAAGATTTCCAAATTTTATTTGTATGTGATCAACATCTAAGCTGTGGCATTTTTTCAGTGACCCTATTATGAATGGTTATTAAATTAGTGATGGATTATAATACAAATGGTCATTCACTAACTTAACCTTTCTGCGGGAACTTACTCCAAATCAACTTCAAGAAGGTGAGCTTCTTCTTTTTTTTCCTTCCTTTCTTTCTTCTTTTAAGACTTTGCATTCATTAGTTTACTTGAACTATTTGCAAAATTTTTAATTGCTTTAGTTTTCACATGGTTTGGGTCATTTGCTAACTGGTGACATGATATATGTCCCTTACTATAGTTTCTTGATGTTCTATGCAAGTTCGTGAATTTCGGTGAGCCTTAGAAGAGTTATGTGTCACTTGCTCTTTTAACTTTGATTTCTCTTTGTGACAGATGGGTGGCAACATCGTTGGATTTTAACAAGAACTACAATGCTAGCATTTTTGAGACAACCATAAGGTTGCATTGTAAGGTTTAATTTATTTTACTTTTCAATTTTACTTTCCTTGTAACCCTATTGTGAATGGTTAGAAAATCATGAGTCTTAATGCTAATATTTAATATTGAAAACCACTTGCCTAGGACTCTCCAGTTGTTGATATCAATGAAATTATCATAACTAATTAACTAGAAACCCTATATTGGAAAGTTTGGCATTGGCAATTGAATCAGCATTTGGGTTTGGTTTTGATGCAGAGGAGCATTAGGGAAGTGGCTGAGTTATAAGGAAGCGAGAAATCCTTCATAGTCGAAGTGCAACGTGCTTTGTCTGGATTGCATTCTATTGCTCTAATTGCTCTATAGAGGTAAGGTTTTGTGCTATATTTTATTTTTAATTTACATTCTTTGATCTCTTCATGCCATATTTTTCATGTATTTCCTACTATAGATCTCCACCAAAAAGTCAACTATAGTATGTAGTCATAATTCCTAAATTAAATTCGTAATGTGATTTGCCTTTGGTATGATATTTACAACTGCTTTGGTACCAGTCGAATTATTATTATATATTAAATTTACCTCTGATATTGTTGAAGTTATGCAAGAGCCTCCTCTGTTTCTTCTCTTATCCATTGTTATGCCCTCTCCTTGACTGGTATGATCACCACTATCACGCTTAAATAAGCTAGAGTTTACTTTTTATTTTGTTTGGACTTGATTTTGGTGGGTAATTGAAGTGCCGAGTGTTTAAGTTTGTGGGGATCTCATGTTTTGAAAGACTTGGGTGAAATTGATTGAGTTGGGGGTTTGATTTTTATATTTATTGTTGGAATCTCTTATCACCATTGCTCTTATTACTACTATTGATTTGCTCTCGTTGTTAGTATCATTGCTTTTGTTGCCGCTCTTCCCCTGTTTGCTCTAACTCTCATAGTTGTTGGTGTTGTTTGGCTTTGAATTTACTCCTTTGTTGAACAACAACCCATTAACATCAACATTGAAATTCTTCTCAATTGAAGCTCCATTAACATTGTCATTGATAGTTTATGTTATTTGTGATAGTTAAACCTTTTTTTTTACATTTTCCCCAGATAGACAGTGGACTATTGCATTTATATATCTTAGTATCTGAATGAATGTCTTATTGTATCATATCAATGATTGACCTTCAATCCGATAGAATTATTGCATTTTCCAGTTTACGCTTAATTTAATTTGAGTTTGATAAGCCAATCGCTTCTGCAAGTTCCCTATTTAGAGGAAATCCATATATGTATGTACATGTTCTTGTCCTGCTTCTATAACTCCGGCACCATTCATAATCATATATACCAGTTTCTCCGGACTCTACACTTGATCTTAATCTCCTTATTAATTTCTGATTCTTATATTTATTGTTTCATATCATGACATTTTGTTGTATTTGGACTTCTCAGGAGTTGTTTTAAGACCAAATTTCATATTTGGGAAAAGAAAAGTTGTTTTTTTTTTTCAAAAGGGAAAATAAAAGTTAATGGCTTTGAGATTCCCCTTGATAATGGAGAACTATTGGAGAGATTTATCAAAGCTACTGAGAACTTCACCAAACCACTGAATTCTCTATCGACGTCTGATTTTTTGTTAGCATCGCCATGATAAATGATGTCCTAGAATATATTGAAGGAGAAGTTCAAGAGTTTTTGTAATAGAAGTTGATTTGCAAATGCGTTGATTAAAACATCAAAAATAGAGTTTGTAAAGCTTTCTTTTAACTATGTAATTCAACTGTATAATGTTGTTTGTTCTTTTCACCTTGAATTTGTACATTTATTAGTTTAATTTTTTTCAAATGAAATAAATAATTTTTTTGGTTTTGTGTTAAAATTAGCACTCCGTTTCTAATCACAAACATCCTTTAATTTGTATATAAAATCCTTTAATTGTTTTGGTTTTGTGTTTTTGTTCTGATAAAAAACGGATCAGAGACGAAATTCAAGCATTTCGTCTCTGATCCGTTTCTGATTAGCAACGGATCAGAGATGAAATTATTACCGACCGTCTCTGATCCGTAGCTAATCAGAGACGGATTAGAGATGAAATTTTGCATTCCGTCTCTGATCCGTCTCTGATTAGCAACGGATCAGAGACGGAATGCAATTACAATTGTATCATTTACAAGAATTTGCATTTCTGTTCCGTCTCTGTTCCGTTTCTAAATTCCGTCTCTAATCCATCTCTAATCAGAAATGGAAACACATTTCCGTTACTGATTGAATCAGCGACAACGATTATAGAGACATAATAGATTCCGTCTCTGATCCGTTGCAGAATTGATTTAAAGACGGAATTTATGCTAATCAGAGACGAAAATTTCCGTTTCTGATCTGCTGTTTTTTTGTAGTGTTCATCATCTTTATTCTGTGCAATGCTAATGCCTGACTCATGTGAAGAGACTTCTAGTGTTTCCTCTGGTTCGCTCAAGTACTCATCCACAATTTAAAACTCATCAAATTGGACACTTTTTAATGTAGCATCATTCACGGTCTCCTTTGAGTCAGAATTTGGTTGCGAAGACAACTCTTTCTCATCCATCAAATGCTCAAGTATAATAGTAACTTGAGTTTCTGAGTTTTGCAACTTTGGGATTATATGTTGCATATCCTCCTGCAAAGGCTATTGATAGTGCTTTGAAAAAGCCAGTCAGAGATCATATATCTCAATGTCTGGAATGGTTCTCCGTTCTTGACATTGTTGATGACTTTGTTGAAAAGGCAGTTATCCGATGATCAAGTCATTCATAATTTCCACAAACCCAGCCCTATTGCACAAAAAACTGTGAGTTAGAAAATTGATGTCATTAAAGTCCATTACATGACATACCTACCCCATTCACACTATAATAGTATAAGTCTCTGTATCGACCATAATAATAGAAGTAGGAGGCCATTATGGAATTGCTTGCAAAAATGTTAAGAACAAAGGACTAGATAGAAAAAAAATAAAAATAAATAAAAAAACACCAAAGAAAGAAAGAAAAAAAAACCAATCCCAGCAACGGCGCCAAAAATTGATGCGTGTCGAACACATTAATAAATTATATTACCTAAACCAACTATTTTGTATAATAGTGACAAAGAGTCAATCTCATAGAGATTGGTAATCTTTCTAAGTTCAATAACAAAAAGAAAATCGGGGGTTTAACAAAGTGATTTAATTAACTAATCTAAATAACAAGGAATTAAATAAAGTAATAGAAATAGCTTAGAAAACAATTAATAAAAATACCTAGGTCAAGACATACAAGTTCTGTTCAATAAAGATTGGATTTGATCATCAGTTTATGTAAAATATGCAAATCAAAAGTATCTAGTGTAACTATAGACCCGGTAACGTACGCGGTTCCTCGCACTTCTAATCTTGATAGCCAGGTACAACGGTGACTACTTCCCTAGCCAAACTTATAACCCTATACTTAAGCGTATTGGGTTTAACACGATAACACGTAATGGGTTTTGTGAATGATTACACCTAGAAAATTGGATCACTAGCATGTCTAATTTAGCCTAGATTCCTAAAGTATTCAACTGGTCCTAAAGAGGCCAATCAATTGGTAGGGTCACTTGCCACTAGTTTGGTCTTATTGTATAATGACACATGCTTACGACTCACTAGCAATTAAAGCGAAGTTTAAATATGAATTTAACTCTAATTATTCAAACAATACTAATGGAAACAAATATCAATGAAAGCAATGAAATTAAAATAAATAATCCTCACAAATCCATGGATAAAAGTAGTAGAACCTCCATCGCATTCTTGCAGAGGCCATGCATTTAGTGTCTCATGGTTTGAAGAACACAAAACAAGAATAAAGAAAATAGAAGTTGAGGGAGAATAGAATAGTCGAGTAGAAGAGGAAGACAACCCAAGAAATAGAAGTTGAGAGTTGCTCATTCATCCCTAAAATCCTAATATCAAAAACTACTAAAAATTGGTCTCTGGAGATGAGAGAAACTTATTCTCGTGGTACCATTATTGGACTTTTTTGCTTGATTAATATAATTAAGGAAAATAATTAACAAAAAAACATATCTTTTGAAATAATTCCCTAATATAACACATTTAGCGCCATGTCGGCGCCATGTCGCGGCAGCAAGGTGGAGCACAAGTCACGAAGGTCACGACTTCGACATGAGGAAGTCGTGACCCCTGGGTCGACGAGAGGAAGTCATGACCCCGGGTCACGACTTAAACCCTAGGTTTAAACATCGTCCCTCTTGCTGGTTTTCTTCCCCATTTGGTCGCCTCGCCTCACCGAGATCGTGATCCCAACGTCCCTCGCGGCGTCCCTCGCCTCCCTGCGCCGTCGGTGCCTCCTCCGCGCGCCGTCCCTCGCAAGGAAGCCTCCACCTCCACCGTCCTCGCAGGTCTCGTTGACTACCGTCCCCCGCCGCAACGTCCCCGCCGGTATCCCGCCTTCCCGCCGGCGTTCGCCTCCCCGACGGCGTGCTCGCTCCTCGCTCGCTTCGCCTCGCGGCGTCCCGCCCTCCCTCGCCGTCGTCCTCGCTTCCTCGCTTCCCTGCTGCCCTCTCGCCGCCGCGCTCGCCTCCTCGCGCGCCCTCGCCTCCACTGTCCCTGCCTCGCGTGCGTCGTCCGTCGCAGAGGCCTCGCAGGTCCGTCGCCGAGCACCACTAAATTTCCCGCCGGTAAATTTTTTTTTAGTTTCAATTTTTTTTTTATAGTATTGCTTATGTATGATAGTTGATCTTCTGCCCTTTGCATATGATGGCACCCTATCTAGATCTGTTTTCAATCTCAATAACTCAATCTACATACCATTACCATAAAATCTCCAAAAGGTGTTTTATTTTGTTTCATGAACTGTTGCCCTAAATGTTGAGGGTGCTATTGAGACATGAGTTTGCCTGTAAATTGTTAGAAATTACGTTACAATAGCCAACAACAACCAAGTTTAATTTAGTCTTAAATTAGATGAAGTCTAAGTGCATGGATTGAACAATGATAATATAAATTGAAAGTAAATATGCAATAAATAAGAAAACCGTGATGATTTGAAATAAGTATTGGGATGACTTTTAGGTATTAAGGATAGTTTTAGTTGGAATGTTAGGAATTGGGCAAGACGACATGTATAGCAGTTACATTTTTGTTTGTGGCGTATTCAGTGGTGTTGACTGATATGGTATGGTTATGTATCTTCACTTATTTTCTTTCCTCTTTTCTATCACCTTTCGATCTATTTCCATTAATTTTGTTTATGCACCTTCTTGTCATAATATCCTATATATTAGCGTATTTATGCCCATGATACGTTTTGTGACTACATGTATGTTCATGCATACTTTAGTTCACTGTTATGACCATCTAGTTTAGTTTAGAGTAAGTTTGTCCATTAATTTTGTTTATTCACTTCTATTGATCATGCTTTGTATTCTACATATATAGATTCAATAATGGCCGATCGAAGAGTAAGTTTGTTGTGCTATATGAATGGAGACATGGTCGATGGACCATCAGGAATTTCATACACTAAACCGCCTGTTCGACATCTTAGAGCGAACATGGGTTTAGGGTACGAGGAATTTATGAGTTTTATCTATAATTCATTGGAGAAAGACAATGAAAAGATGATATTGAACATCACATATCGATATCCAGCGTACATTGGTAGTGGTACTGCCAACTACGTCCTTGTGCGAATAGATGATGATGCGAGTCTCAAAGATGTTTGGGAGATTGTGGCAGAATTACCACCACCAAAATGCATGGAGCTTTATATCGATTTGAGAACGAGAGATTCGTATAATAGTACAAACTGTAATATGGTGTTAGATTCTGTGGCTGGACCTAGCACTCAACCAAATATGGAACAAAGTCATTGTGCATCGCCCTTGATGACTGCAAATCCCGAGATGGAGGAGGATCCTCGTTCCTGTGATGAGTTGAACACTAGTGAAGACGGAGACTATTGCGGTAGTGACGAAGGTACTAGTGAAGAGAGTAGCGATGATGATACAGATGATGAAGAGGTTGATGCTCATCATGTTGATGATGGCATGATTCGATACACATTAAATCGAGTCATAGCCGATGATGGCTCATTATCTTGTCCTCCAATTTGGAGCGAGGTTGGGAACGATGATTTTTTCGACGAAGAGGCTGCTGGAATTGATGGTGCGCCCGTGGGTGTACGTGAATTTGTCGTACCTTCTCCTGCATTTATGGAATTGAGTAGTGAGGCATTGCAACCCCTCAATGAGAATGCTATGATCCCTTTAAGGTCTTTATGGAATGAGGGAGCAGAGTTTCAAAAGGGCATGCGGTTCATGTGTAAAGTAGATATCCAGCATGCCGTGAAATTGTATAGCATCAAAGAACACAGGTCGAGTAGGTTTCATCTCAATCGATTGGCATCTAATGGAGACCGAAACACACACGTTCCATTTTCTTGTTGGCGAGATGACTATTACCCTTCAAGATGTAAGAATTATCTTAGGGTTACCCGTCGATGGATGCTACTTGAGGTCGTGTTGAGCAAGATTACAATGCCTTAAGAAAATCGGGGTTTCCATTGGAAAATGTTTGAGATTCAAATTCGCCAAGTAAATATGGTTTCCAAACCTTCCATGACCATGTGGAAGTGCAATCTACAAGAGCGTACATCCTACAATCATGAACTTTATTTGACAAGTCTAACAACCATCACGTATTTGCAATTTTGGAAGACTTTGAGGCGGCGGGACAATGAGAAGAGTGCAACTCCGGCTCACTTATATAGACGTTATGTCTTCATCGATGATGAAGGACAAGATAAGCATGACGGTCATCTTATTGCAAGAATGGGATAGGTTGCCTTTTCTCGCACCAATTATGGGAAACCACATTAGAGATGACATGATAGACAATGAAGAATTATTTCCACCTTCTCCATTTGGTAATAGGTAATTATTATTTTTTAACATTACAATTTCAATTTGAGTATATGTACATCCATTTCTTCATGCATGCTATGTTTTGTTTGGTACATTTAGAAAGGTGGAGACTTGCGTTGGAGACCACAAGAACATCGATGCACGTGCTGACAAAATACAGAGAAATGATTGACATGCAAGGACCGGATGAAGTAATAAATATACTTAATCATTCTCTCCAACAAGTGCTTATGTCGATATCTTGGTGATGACACCGTTTTATTCAATTAATGTTATTTTTTATGGCTACGGGTTGTTTGGGAACCGTATCCGGAAACAGTGATAAGTGACCTGCCTGCATATTGTAGCAAAGTGGTCGAGCAATTTGGCGAACGAGGGCACCTTTGCTTTTCTTCTCCGTTGTCGAGCCGTACAATCTCGATAGAGTAATGCGACAATTCGGTATGAAACAAAGGATACCTAATTTACATAGCACAAGTATGGAACTACATAAGATTGACTTGAGAGGAAAACGGATAATGATTGGAGTGCGAGAACATAGTGCTTATGTTTGCTTGTGGAACGAACATGCTTCCAACATAGCAAGCGATGAAATATTAGACGAGCCTTTGGACTTTTACGACCCGTATATGCAATGGTATCGTCGCATTACACGTCGATTCATGTCTCGTCGTGGAGCTATTGCTGAGGCATTGGTAAGTGCAATTTCATTTTTTCCATTCATGAAGTTTCATATAGTTGTTTTCATTTTACTTTCGCATACAAGTTCTTACATATTTTATATGTAGGCACATGGAATGACATCGATCCATCAGTTGACATTGGGTGATGACGTGTCGATTGCACACATTAGAGATGTAGCTGCATCGACTTTGACTGCAGTATGAGCAGATTATCGCATGCATAATGTGCCCACATCATTTAAAGCCTCTCATTATACTTCTCACGATGATACGCGTTCGAGGCATGGCACTCCAGTGTATACGTCATCAGTACCTCTCAATGAGTGTGACACTCCACATACTCCATCCGTTCCTCCCTACATGGCATTCGAGCCTACGAAAGTCGTTCCATCTTCGCGCCATTTCAATACAACTCCAATAATGATGAATTTCTCTGAGAGTACAAGTACGCATGAAGGTGGAATGCGTGATATTGATGATATTCAGAGAGAAGATGCTCAAAATCCTAGTGGTGTGGGCCAGTCGAATGTCCCGTTAGCGTTAAATCGTAATGTCCGAGTTGTAAAGAGAACACGTTGTGGGACTGGAAGTCATTATTTGGGAATAACAAGACTTCTTTTATTATTGCTTTGTACTCAATCACCTTGCAATTTTATGTATGTATGTATGTATGTACTCATGCTTACAAACGTCATTTACAATTAGCAGTCAAACAAGGCACTTGAAAAACTAAGGCATTTTGCCTATGCCAAAACTAAGGCATTTTGCCTATGCCAAAACAAGTACTCATGCTTATAAATTCTTGAAATTATTATGGTAAAAATAATCTTTGTTGAGGTTATGTGTATCATTTATGGTTCAGTGTAGTTTGTACTTCTATTTTTATTTTTTCATGTTTTTTTACATAAGATGCAATGCTTGTTTTAGTAAAATAATTTTTACTATTTAAAATTTGATATCCTTTCGTCTGTTGCTGACCTCATTTTCACAATATACAATCCATAAGATTTTTTTTTTTATAGATTCTATCTAAGAAGAGCCAACATTTGTATATTGACTAAACCAATGACTAAGATATGATCTTGGTCATGGAAATCGGTGGCATGCAATCAATAAGTCCTTAACAGTAGTCATTAAAAGAAATAAGTTTCATGAGTTGCTTCAATAAAAAAATGTATAATTCATCTGGAGATGACGTTAGATTAGTTGATTGTCTTTTGAACATTGATCTTCTTGAAAGCCATTTGATGAATGGTTTTTTTCTTTGTTGCATTGTTTGAAATAATTTTTTTTTTTCGGTTTAAACACTCCAAACTGATTTTTCCAATTTACATTTCATTAAATGTTTAGTTATTAACTTGGCCTTTGATTTTGATAATGTTAAGTGATTTTACATAGCCATTTTCATTCATAAAAGTTTATGTCCAAGTGTATTTAAACTAATTGTTGTAATTGTTGCTCTTTTAACATTTTCGGGTGTATTCGGGCCATTTTTTTTTTTTCCTGGGAAGAGAAATCGTGACTTGCAGTCACGACTTCCACTATAGGCAAATCGTGAGTGGAAATCACGACTTGCACAAAACGTGATTTCCACTCACGTTTTCCACCATCCCAGTCACTTGCTCGCGTGCGATGTGGCAGCCTACGTGGCACTATATGTGTTATATTGGGAATTATTTCAGAAGATATGTTTTTTTTTTTATTTTTTCTCTTGTTCATATTAATCAAGCAAAAAGCCCCACGAATGTGTGCAAATTCTTGGGAGACTATAGAACGCAAATCTCGAGGATAATCTCCAAGGTTCTAAAGCACTGTATGAGACAAATGTGTGTTCCGGCTACATCTCTCAAGTGCTCCTCATCACCAAATCAATTGTAAAATGCAGATCCTCTAGTAATTTTTCCAAATCAATTGTAAAATGCAAATCCTCTAGTAATTGTTCCACTGCATATAAATACACTACTTTATGTAATTTTTCGCCCCAGATTCAACCGCGCACGCCGTTAACCCTAAAAATAACAAATAAATATAATTAGACTAATATTTTAGAAACTTGACTATAAAAAATATATAAATATCCTATATATTTACGTAATTAACGACTTATCAGTGTGTGATCATTGTAAATGGTCTATTACCTCAATAGAGGTCCTCCTGATGAATTTTGGGAGTGTTGAATGTTGTTGTGTTGATTTGTAGATAAAAGAGTGTCTGGTGCCCTGTGTACTATCGAGACAGTACAGGGTGAAGTGCACTCTATCTAGAAGAGGTGTGCACTCCCTTCATCAGTTGAGATAAACTCAGCTCATGGAGCGCACTCCACCAATTGAGAGAGCGCGCTCCTATCCCGAAAAACAACAACTCTGCTGTAAATTGATAAGAATTTCATAAGGTCTTACAGACTAAACTAGGGGGTCTAAATAAAAGATATCAAACCTATATTAATCACAAACGATTTGTGATAGATGTTGGATCCCTGAGAAAACGCAAGTGCCTGGAAAGTTAAGGAATTTCTTAATGAAAATCAAAACTGTGTTAAGTATGGTTTCACTTATTTATCAATATTGCTTGACTATCTTAGTATATATAGTTCATGTAGTTTATGGATTGAATAGAGGGACTACGTACACCGTGATGATTTAAATAAATGAAAAATTGAATTTAATGTGATTCATGAGAGTAAGTTCCTGAAATTGAGACCAGGTTATACAGGAGAGAGGTTACCTTCACAACCTATATGTAACTTCCTACTCAGTTAGATAGGTTGCGTGAAATACATACTCACTAAAGGTTTAGAATTGAACCATTAAACATTAATCGATTGACTAGACAGCATACCGGCCAATGTGTTGGTCTAGCAATCACATTAATAGTGTCAGCGGGTAATCAATCATATTTTTATGAATAAAATAGGAATCACAATGTAATAGTCATGGATAGTTGGATTTGCATCTGTTATTTATTGAATTATATGTTTTTTATATTCACGTTAGTTAACATTGGTTCATATTGTTATTACATAATGTTCTTGATTATTATATAGAATGTTGATGGTTTTGTGAATCTTTGCTTAATATTAAAGGTTTGCAATCTAGCGCTTTAACAAAGAGAAATGAGAAGATTTAAGAGTTTTGTTATCTTCTCTACGATGTAATGAGCCTGTATATTATTAATTATAAAAATATTTTAATTTTTCATTATGTATATTTTGTATTATTTATTCGATATCGATATACGGGTTGAGTTTATCAAGTACAGACAAAGAGGCTATTGGCTCTAGTTAAGTCTTGTTGGGTTACCGAGGTTTAATTAGGGTTTCAGGCCGAGTATCGCCCTAATTTGGATAAGGGATGCCACATTGTTGCACTTCCAGCTATAATGAATCTACTACCTCTTGGAAATGATGATTTTTACATTAACATTAGAGTGGTTCCATATAAGATAGATTCCACCCAAAAAATCCACTACATCTTCACGAAAACATGAATAAAAACCTAAACCTCTAGTGATTTTTAGGTCGTTTCTCCGCTAACTCGAGGTTCGAGTATAGCTAATACATTAAGATGGTTTCACTTCAAGATCTCCTTGATTGCCAGTTTGAATAGAGGGCTCTTCGTACCTTGACAATTCAAAGTTATGATCTACATTATGAACAGCTGATAGAAAAACAGATACCACCAGATGGACAATAAAATGATTAAGCATTTTGCCTCTATTATGCCTCTCCATAAAGGTCACGAGCTGAGTGAGGTTAACCAAACCAATACGGGTTTATCTGAGGGACATGCGAGTATGTTGATGGAGGAGCTTTCAGAAGACCTGTTGTTGCCTCGGCCTTCTTAACCTACGCGGATTCACCGAAGCCCACTTCGGGCTTTGAGCCAACTATTCGTAAGCTATAATTGTTGAGGTATGTGAAGGGGCCTTTATCTTTACTTGGGCCTTTCCCCTACCCAATTGAATTTTTGGAAGGCTTTTATTTAGGCTTACTTGAGGTGGCTCATGTTTTACCTTTGAAATTATGTTCCAAAAACCTTGGATTTGTTGATGAGGACGTATCATTCTTTTAGGAAGAAAAAACCATGTCGGTATTAGTAGTTTCCTTTACCATCTCATTGAGAATCTAAAAACGGTTATTTCCCCTTAATTCCTGGGCTTATTTGTTGGGATTTTGCTTGATCACCTCCTTGGAAGCTAGGGGAGGATTTTGGTTGCCTTTCATGGTATTGTTCCGTGGGGGTTTCCTTTGGGTAATAATCAGCGGTCCGTACGTTTCTTCGTCAGGAATCACACTTAGTGGTTGTAGCTTCGGCTGAGTTCTCGATTGTTAGATCGCTTCCTCGGTCCTAGTCCTAGTGGAACAAGCAACAATATTGTGGTCAGCTTTGCCAAAATGGCAACATAGGTGGGGTTACCCTTCATGTTCCACATTTAGCCAATAATCATTAACTCTGAACTTGGAGAGGAGTGGGTTGGACACTTTCCATTCCATTGCAACCTTAGCATATTTACCTCTTTTCAATGATTGAGAATTATTGTCGACCTTAAAACTTTTGCCAATTTTCAAGCCCAGCTCCATGATGAGATCATCATGATATAACTGTGTAGGAAGGTCGGGGAAATGGAACCAGACGACTGCTCTAGCTGTTGTGGTCGTCGATGCTTGAAAGAATGGAATTCATTTCTAAACAAAGAGAACATGTCTTAGGATTGTCCATTTAAAATAGCCTTTTCAACATCTTCTACACATGTTAATTTGATAAGGTAATAACCATTACACATATCCTTATTCTTCATTACCCTAGTCAGCTGCCATAATTCATATAATCTGCTATGCAAAACTATAAAACTAACGCTTCGACCCATAAGTTTCACCGCAATAGTGAACTCCATCTCTTTCACTGCCAAGTCTTGGCGCCTTTTAGAAATCATGATGATCAATCCACGTTCATCCGAACTATGAATCTTATATCCTTCTTACAAAGTAATATAGTTCGCATTTCCTTTCTTGGTAGTGCCCTTCAACGACTCCTTAAAAGAGGCATTAGCCATATCCAAATCATCACCATTGCTGACTTTGCTCGTTGTCCCCTCCATTAAATTGTGATCTACCATGGGGTCCTGGAGTTTAATCCGTATGATAGCATCGACACCGACATATTCCATCATGATGAATTCGCTCTCGCCCATTGCTCTTTCCTAAACTCATAGTAGTCCAAGCCGCCCACTTTGAAATAAAGGCCAAGCACATAGCCAACTTGATGTACTCTTGGATGTTGATATTCCAACACACTTATTTCAAATGAAAACTAAATTTCTCCTTAAAAAAACTCATCCCATACATAATGCAAACCTAGCCTTTATTGGCTTCAATAGCCATCGCGCCACAATCATAGGAATGGTAGAACTTATATAAAAAAACTTATTCCTTTGAAAAACTTCTATACTCTATGAGACTACCCCAATCCTTACAAATTGGGCCCCATTTGACATTAGGCCTACGTGGACCCTCGGTCAACCCTTAACGAGTCAACACATCCTAGTCAGCCTCTTATTTGAAATTATTCATCTTTACGTTGTTTATTAAGTTATTAAATTTGTTTTACAAGTCTTAATATTAACATTTGCAGTGGAATCAGTTAACATAAATTAAGCATATCATTAAACAAGTTAAAATTCGAGACAATCTTATATGTGGAAATCTTGCAAAGATCACTTGCATAAGTAAATAACTGGTGATAAGTGCTGGAAAACTACATATACATCTCTTTGTCATAAAGCTCACCCCAAGTACCCAAAATGTATACAAACAAGTGTGAGATAATAATAGATACTAAAACATTATAAGGAACTTACAACTTAAATGAAAGGTCTTACAACTTAAATGAAAGGAAGCCGATTCTAAGGATAGCTCAGAGGTAATCACCAAGTAAGGGCTCCCTTCCTTACTGCTAGAGGGACCAGCAATTGTCACCAATAACAGAGACAATTATCGTGAGTAAATCCATAAGAGATTCAACAGTATTTTCGAATAGCAATAACAATAGTCTCTAAATCATGCGGGGATTTAAAAGGATGAAAGTAAATAACAAAGTGCATGGTAAACATACTAAACATAAAGCTGTGAAATAACCAAATGCGAGAATTAAATTGACATGTGTCAAGCATGCGCAATAGTTTCTCTTATTTTCTTATTATTTGTAGTAGTGGTAAGTGGGATATAGTCTCCACTGGTATTTCGCAAATCTCTTCAGGACTAAGGCTACTCTAAATTTTTTTTGAATTTAATTTACTTTAATTTTACTAATCCAATTAAAACGAGAATAAAACACTATCAATCTAAAAACAAAACAATCAATTAATTAAAATAATTAAACTATTAGCAATTTAAATTCAATAAACTAATATAATGCAATTCAAATAAGCAATCTGGAAATCAATATAAAATAAATATCTAAACAATACATCTTAGACAATGATATGTAAACTATCATATCTGGACATTTTCATTAAAGCATAGTCATAACCAAATCATCATATTTATATAATGATCCTGAATCATTAAACTCTAATCACAATATGTTAATATTAGCAAACTATCGACTTTCCTATATTCAATGAAAATAAGCCATATCATTACCCTTGTAACTCTACTAATTGGACAAAACATAATAAACTAGAAATATGATAACATTGACTCTCAATAAAAGTCATACCTAATCCAAACTAAATAAAAACCAGAATTATGCTAGTCATTAAATAGCCTAGAACACAATCACCTAGAACATCTACTCGGATAATTTAGCCTTATAGATTAATCCTAGTTACTACTTCGATAATTGTTGTCAATAATCAAAGAAATAGACTTAGATACCCTACACTAAGAAACATATTGGCCACTATGCACTCAATGCAAAGAATCGTTCGTTGTAATACACAAAAACAACTTATTAAAAACGTGATTGACGTGTGATTAGTTTAAAGCATTAAGCACATAAACTTTGTATTATTACTAAATCGATGAACGATTTACAATCATGTCCAGAGTATTGTTTAGAGTAATAAACTACTCACACATATTAATAATAAACATCGCAATAAACAAATAATTGAAAGACATTAATGTAAAATACCTATATTAAATAAGTCTTGAATCTCCAAAGACTCTTTAAAAGCAATGAACAATGAACTAAACAAAAAACTAATTGAAATGACATTAAAAGTAATAATGGCTAATAGAGGGTTCTTAATCTCAAAGCCCTAGGGTCTTATTTATAGTTTTCCTAAGTGCGAAAATCTTAGATAAACTAAAATTCCTCGTAGAAATCCAAGAACTCGTCACCTACCTCAGCGATTTGTCAGTGAATCCTATGTTGTTCACAAATCGCTAAGTTAATCACTAATAATATCTCTCGGTACTCCACCAATTTATCCAGGGATTCCTTTGTAAATCCTAATTGTTGGCTAATCGTTATCTCTTATCTCCTTCCAATTTAGGTAGCGCTTCCTATGTAATCTCGTATCGCTGGCTCATCGTTCGACCTTTTCTTTACTTGACTATTTTGACTTTTCTTACTCATTTTCTTTTATTTCTTTATTTAGTGATTAAATCCAGAAATCACAACAACAAGAGAACACCCAGGTAATATCACCGTTTTCCTCTAAAATCATCATAAATTACACTAAAGGATACGTCTTATTGTTGACATGTCAAATATCCCCAAACTCAGCACTTTGCTATCCCGAGAAAAGGAATACTCTCAATCATATTCTCTTTTCGTTCTTTATATACCAATTTCAATCTAATTCATCTTAACTTTAAATAATAGAAGTTTTTAAATATAAGTGATCATTAAGTAGAAACATATTACCCATAAGTAAATGAAAGTTATCATAGAATAGAACGATTTTAGAGAAAAATGAACCATCCCTTAATAACAACTCAACCACCCAATGCAATACCCCTAAGAACTTAAAGTTCAATCTATACCTAGGCTAGCACACAATATAAGTTTTCTCAATCTCCAATAATAAGCATCAAGCTTACGATGGCTAGTGTAGAATCTCAAAACATAAAACCCACTAGATTAATCTAAATTTTAGAAAATACTTTATAATAGTGCCGCAATCAAAATCAATAGGAATTTTGGCAAGACACCAATGAATATATCATTTAAAATGTGTTAGATTAAGAAATATTTTACTCAACCCTTGCTTCAAACATTTGAGCTAAATCTTTTCTTTAAAGAGTTTAAGAACATACACCTTTTTCATCTCTCAGTTTTTTCTACTTCATCCTAATTATATATATTAGTGGTGAAAACCGGCAAACCGTGGTTTGGTGGTGAAAACCACCAAACCGTGACCAAACCGAGGGTCTACGGTTTGGTGATTTTCCAAACCACCACCAAACTGTGAACCACCAAAATCGCAACCAAACCGAATCGCGGTTTGCGCCGTTTGATCGGTTTGGTTTCGCGGTTTAGTGCGAGGCGGGCCAGTGCGAGCGGCGGTGCGGCGGCGATGAGACGGCAAAGCCAGCACTAGAAGGGGCTCGCGAGCAGAGCTCAGCAAAGAGCGGACGAACGGCGCGACACCCGAAGGTCATGACGAGCAGCAGCAGCAGCGGTGGCGATTTTCAAAGATCGGAGACGCTGCAGCAGATGGCGGACTGGCGGCGCGTGCGCAGGCAATAGTGACCGGTGACTCGGAGGTCGTGGGGTGGGGTGGTGCGGCTGTGGACTGGTCGGCTGCGGCGGCTGAGAGGAGAGAGGAGCCGACGGGGAGAGAGGAGACGGCGATGAGAGGAGAGATGAGCCGGGAGTGACGAGAGTGAGGAGCGGGAGTGAGTGGAGGAGTGACGGGAGTGAGGAGCGGGAGTGAGAGGAGAGGAGAGAGGTGAGAGAGTGAGGAACGGGGGTGAGAGGATAGAGGTGAGGGAGTGAATGAGTGGATTTTTTTTTAGTTAGCTTTTTAGGGTTTTTGGTTTGTATTTACCAAAATGTCATCGATTTGGTTAAACCGCGGTTTTTTCAAAATGAAAACCGTGACCAAACCGCGATGCTGCGATTTTTACGTTTTCCAAACCGCGACTAAACTGCGAGTTTTAAAAACCAGACCAAACAGTACGGTTTGGGCGGTTTGGGCGGTTTTTCGAAAATCGCTGCCCACCCCTAATATATATATTCATTTGAATTTTGAGTCCCTGCTCCATTTCATGTGGACATTCTCACATTTTTCCTACTATAGATTCCCTGCTCGATATCTGATGGATTCTATAGGGCTATCTATAAATCTATAACTCTTTTTAGCACTTCTCATTGTCCACTAAAGTACGAAATATTCTTTCTAACTTATAAAACTCATAGGTTTCTAATTCATTTCTTCTCTCAATTGTGGCATAATAACTTTCTATATATAAACTATAAAAATACTTAATCAATAGCCTTTGTATCACAAGATTTTTAGAAATCTATCTTATTCATCTTGCACTATTATTTCGATCTTCTACCAATTCTCATGACTAATACAAGGCAATCAATCCCTTTAAACTCATCCATTGCATACATCAACTAGTAAAGTTAATCAAAATGGTATAAAAATTGTTTCTTTCTATCATAGAATTCACTTGAGTAATAAAAATATCACTTCCATTCAAAATCTATTATATATATTAATTATATTATATTCCTAACTAAAAATAAAGTAAAATGAAATTCATACTTACTTGAATTTAGAAGAGATTTTGAAAAATTTGGATCAATTCTCGAACTTATCTTCTACCTTTTTTTTCTTTCCTTGCTTTCTTTGTTATGGCATTTATGCTTAACCTAAAATACCCCATAAACATTCCAAACGTTTTCCTCAAGGTTGAAAATTAAGCTAAGTTTCTAACAAAATAAATATACCTCATGAAGCATAAATGAATTGATGTGTAGTAACAAAATGTAATGAAATAGACAAATATGTAATTCTACAAACTTCAAATGAATGGAGTGCAAAGGGAACATATTTCATTCATAAGCAAAAACGAAAGCCAGAGCAATTCAATTAATCATTTATTCATACATTTCATACAAAAAAAATAAACTACATAGGGTGGTGTCTAGAAGGAAATTCACCATTATCTTCATCATCTTCATCTAATCCTGCAAAAGGTTGTGAAACATAACTATCAGCTGGTTTTAAGTCCCAATTGAAAATTGCAACTGCATAGATGTAATGTCGACACTTCTCCTCGAATCTTGCAAATGACCGTCATACTTTCTCTCAAACCTATAATGATAACGTTGTAAAGTTCCCTCGTTTGCTGCTATCGATTCTTAATTTCAAAGAATTTTAGTTTAGCTACACATAAGTGAAAAAATATGGCCTGAATTCCTCTAGTCCTAATCTGTAATGAAGATGGTACTAAACTTGTTTCAACACTTGGCACATTCACTCAAGCCAACAATCTAGCCACTTTCCATGCGTCTTCTTTTGTCTTCCTTTTATTTTATTTACTGTTTGCTTTCTTGCTTCTCTCGCATTTATCACTTTAAATGATTCTCTTTCATATTCAGAGTCATTGTATCTACCACTTTCATCATTCTTTGTACTCCCTCATCATTTATTCTCTTCTCTGGTAATACATCAAACTCAATATCGAGATGCACCCCTGCTTGTCTACATAATTGAGTGATCAAAATTAGGAACAATAGTTTTTCGTTCTTCATAGTCTTCATTGCAAACTTCATAGAATTGTGTATAATCTTCCTAACATTGATATAACCCTTCTTCATCACTAAGTGGTAAAGTAAATTAGCTTTAGGGTTCTTCACTTTAAAGTGTTGCTTGGTTGGATAAAAATATGAATCTATAATATTACTCCAACTCTTCATAATTTTCCTAAAATTAGTGGTTTCAATAAATTTCGGGTGTCCTTCACTATCAAGTGTAAATTCCTTTCCAGGAAGTACCTCCAATGCATCTTAGATCATTTTATAGGGACATGATTCCTTATTAACATAAATGGCTTTCAGGTAATATCCTCTATCCTTTGTTTGTTTCGTGGTAGACCGAAAAATCTATTCAATCTCTTAGGAGAAATATCAATTTTCCTCCCTTGCACTACTACTTTAGCCATTCATTACTAACATGTACATCGCATAAAATTGTCGCGGTCACCCACTTTCTCCTCAACCCTCATAGTTTCTCTAAAGGTGCTCCCATCCTCGATCTCTGATGATGTTCACAATATTATCCACATACTTGCTCACATTCTGAATATTGAACCCTCGTTTAGGTCTAGGTCTCACGAACAACAAAAGGTCATAAGGCACTAAATGACTAGAGTCTATATTCTCAAAATATTCTTCCTCATTATATGAAAAATGAGATTGATCTCTAAGCTCAGTCCTTCCGGGTCTAGATTCTCTAATATTAACCTTGGTAGTTGTAATATTCATAGGGCAACTTACATACTTCTGCTTGGATTTTTCTTGCACTACCCCCTTCTCTTTATCTTGCTTATTACTCCTATCTCGTCCTCTACCTCCTCCTACAGTAGAAATACTCAACTATGATGAAATAGATAAATTAAAACCCTGTATTTGAAATTTTCAAACTATTAAGGAATGAAAAACAATGTTCAGAAAAAGGTATTATCATTGAATCTTGAAAGAATTGAAAATAATATGTCTAAAATAATTTCATCTACATATTCCTATCATAATTATGTATATATTAGAGAAATTCATAAAAACACCCAAACTTATCTGAAAACCCATATCCAAATTGAAAATTTGTATCTAAACCCATTTTTTAAAAAACATTTGTAAGAAAAATTCATTAACCACATTTGTAAAAAATACCATCAAAAATTGATTTTTTTTTTCAAAACATCGTAATCAAAAGAACCTAGAGTATCAATTTATTACATTCTTGAAAGTGAATCCCCCAAGTACTATGCTCTATTAGCCCCTTAGATTCCCTCTCCAAGTATCAATTCGAACAACACCCACCTAATCCCTAACTTGGTTATGTGAACTTGATTTCAAAACTTCTAGAGTTGAATCACTCCAAAACAAGGCGGTATGCACTTAAATAAGCTATAATTCAAGTGTTGAATAATTAAATCTAGACAAAAATCAATTAATAATTGAATGGGTGCATGGGCTTCAGGTATGAAAGGGTTTATGGTTTAGCAATTTGGGGTTTAAGAAAATACGGATTCATGTTCGGTGAATTGAAGCTTAAGTAGATTCACTGACTATTCGCCAGTTAAGTCGTTGAAAATTTGTTTCAGTGGTCCACCGATTATATCGACAATTCCTAATGTAAACGTGATTCGCTGACAAATCGTTGACTTATTTTACACTTAAAATTCTGCAAACTGAGATCGATTTCCTTAGCGATTCCCAGTGTTATTTGCTATTGTTGGGAAATCATTTGAACAATTTCTACTATTTTCCAATATATCAAATATTTTACTATTTTTCATACATATTCATCATATTTAAGGTAAAATTGATCAATAATCAACAATAAATATTCTAAAATGAAATTTTGATTTGTAACTAGGAAACATTATACTACTAACCAACTACTTTCTATATTAAATACTATTAAAGACAAATATAGTTTAACTAGAAGACAACTCAATCATCCCCCTCTCAATTGGAAATATCCCAAAAGAAAATTAAAAGGAGAGAGAAAATAAATATTCTAACTATCTGAAATCTAAGTAATATGAAAAGACATTCATCTATGTACATATGGGCTGCCTCCCATAGAGCGATATTGCTTACAATCATTGGCTCGACTTGATAGATAAGATCGGCCATCGTTAACCAATTCTTCATCATTCTAGACATCTTTAGTTTTTTATCATTCTCAACATCCACATAACGTCTTTCGATAGGTCCACTAAACTCCTAGTACTTGTCATCTTCAGAGTAATCATCACGGTAGAAACTCTCCCCTTTATAGCCTTCTTCATATTAGTTGTCTTAAACATAATCGTCCATCTCGTAACCATCCTAAAGGCATATATAGTTATTTCTCATTTTAAGCGTGACTATACATTTATCTACATTGAGAACAGCTCCAGCCTTCTTGAGAAAAGTTCATCCAATCAAAGAAAAAGATGTTTTTAGTTGCTCATCAGTAAATGCTTCTTCTGCCGGTGAGATATTTGAACCGCCCTACTCGCACTGCCACATTCATCGACATTCCTAATGGAAAGATCTTATCACCATTTAGTTTATTGATAGCCAAAAGTGGTATAAAATCGATCTTCAACTTGGCTTTTCTCAACCGTTGTTCCGATAAGATATTCATATCAACTCATATGTTATGTAGAAAAACCAAGAAAACTGACTTCATTGGTCAGCAAATGGAAGAAGAGTTTCCTAAAATCATTTTGAAAATTTCAATCACACGTCCTAGATCTTGAAGCTTTAGTTGGTCATTAGTAAATTCTTTTTCCGTCGGTTGTTTTTTTTTTATTTCTTCTTACTACTTGGCTTTGTATATATCGAGAGTTTAATTATTTCATCCTTAATGGTTTAACTCGCGTTGATGTAATATTGAACTTCATTTCATTATGTTTCGAATTTTGTTTCTCAAAAACGAGATTAATGATCTATATATCATATTTAACAAAATTTTCATAATAAAGTTTTAACTTATGATCGTTTACTTTAAATATATTTCCTATTTCGAAGCTTTCTATTTATAATGCGTCATGAGGCAATAAATTTATAAACATAAAAGGTCCTATCCATCTTAAACAGAGTTTTCCAAGAAATAATTTAAGTCTAAAACAAAAGAGTAGAACTTTATTTCCTACTTGAGTAATTCAGGAACTAATTTCTTATCATGAAATGCTTTCGTTTTATTTTTATAAATTGATGCATTTTCATAAGCGTCATTCCTAAGTTCTTCTAATTATTGAAGGCTCAACTTACATTGGTTTCGTGCTTCATCATAACTCATGATACATGCTTTTATTGTCCAATAGTATTTATGTCCTAGTTCTATTGGTAAATGTGTCAGCCCTCTCAACATTAAGATGACCGACTGGCCTAGATTATCTTAATCCTCTAAAAAATCTAGTTAGCCTATTCTGTTCTTTCAACTTTGACCTCAAAAAAATAATTCAATCCTTTACAAGGCTCCAAAACTAAATTTATATCCTCAATTAAACTCAATTCATGATTTGCTCAATTGGAGCAAATTAGGAAATCATACGAATCTTTCTCAGTATTTTGGAAAACTTTCGGTAGCACCTCTATCAAAAGTGGCTTGTTGAAAAACACTTCCACCTAATAGACAATAGAATTGGAGAGAGGCCTAGATGGACTCACAACTTCCTGCAGTTCACAATATATATCAAATTCAAAATAATAAACAAACTTAGAAGACTCTCCTAACCATTCAACAACATGACACGTCCTAAACTCGCCCTAAAAATTCCAAAATAATATATATAAAAATTTAAAATAATCACCACAATCTTCGAGTCTTGTCCATTCCTCCCTTGCCTTCATATAGAATCTGACACCATAAAAATCAACTTGAAGATGTTAGGTAAGTAAATTCCAACATTGATATATACTCTTGTAATTGTTAATCTGATACATGGAGACATATTATTACATTTCCAAATAAACATTAAGATAAATGAGTCAACATGACATGCGATTCGGTCTGTTGTTGTCCCCTTACTATTATCATATATCGACTCTAAAAATAGTACAAAGATAGTATCAAGAGATCATGAAATTCATAGATAACTTTTCAGTGTTAAACTTAGCTAGTCTCACTAGACGGCATAGAGGTAGGATTGAAACCTAGTTTCAAGCAAACCAAACTCTGAAACAAGCTTATCCCCCTTATTCTCTCTAAGTATGCATGACCAAGAATGATAAAATGCAATGCAGATTATGACACAATTACAGGTACGAAGATATTCAATCAATAATAAAGATCATTGTAGGGTTTACTTACAACTAAACCAAAGTTGAACGTAAATTTTGGAGTACACAGAGCGTCGGATCACCTTGAAAATAGATCCAATAGCTCCCCTGCATACCCAATTATATTATATGTTAAGCTTCAAGTGAAACCAAATCATGAAACCCAATGAAAACTGTGACTAAAGTACGCTTGAGAACAATTTCTAAAAATATTAATTTGTAACGTTTCAACTTGCTTGCAACTAGCCAACTTGGGGTAACTTTTTAACTTTGAAAACCTCAATATTTGTCATGATGATAAAAGGAGCTTGTAGTACTCATATGATACTTTGCATATACTCCAAGAACACAAAAATTAGATCATCGACAGAAAAGTTATGAATTTTCTAATATGGCATGTCGACTAGGCAAACTTTGTTTATTTTGAACTAAAAAACTTCTCCTAATCAATATTTTCACAATTAAATCTTCAAAACTCGATAACAAACACCACGAAACCACTCTATACCAACATCAAAATATTTCCATAGCCCGTGGTTTAAATTGGATTAAAATCAATAATTAATTAATCCAAAAACCCAGTGTAAATCAATATCAACTATAAAAACATCTTCAAAATAATTATCAAATGAATCACATTAATTCAATTTATCAAAACCTTAACCCACGCTAGTGGGAATTTTTTCAAATTGGCGTGAATCAATTCAATATACCAATTCACAACAATCTATACAAATTTCTATCAAAACCCATAAAAGAAATCGAGAAAACGTGAGAATTCAAATTGAATTGAGGAAAATGCCCTAAATTGAGTATTTAACAAATTGCAGGCTGAATACCTCATTTTTGCCTCGGAAACTTAGCTCGAATTAATCGTCTCGTGTGCTCTATAATTTTGCAGAGAGAAATCGAGTGATAATAGGACGTCGAGAGGTCGTGGAGCGAAAACCCAAGTTGAAAGGGTTTAGAGAACGAACCTTTTTCGTTCTCTATTGAATTGAAATGAAACGAATGCTTCATTTTTTTGTTTATATATTAAACGCTTACCGCTTGTCAGCGGCTTAATTTCTTTTTACTTATCAATTTTTGAAATCCCTATTTTGACTTGCTTTAACTTTCGATGCTCATTTTTTATCTATTTTTTCACTAAATTTAGCAAACCTCTCGATAAAACAGTCCAACTCCATAAAATGCCCATAATACTGGCTTTGGTCAGGTCAAAACCACAAAAATCTTAAATTTATCCACGAGATACTGAACCCTTATGGATCAATTCTCTTGTCATACTAAACCAAACTTACACCAGTTTAGACCCAATCTCAACCTCGACCGCTGCCAACCGACATAAAGCTCAAGGTAAGTTCTTGCACCAACTTCATTCTCATCTTACACTGCCACCGATCCCAACTTGCATGCAAATTGAGGCAAAATCTTCAGGTGATACTGGACACTTTATTTATGAGTTTTCGAGCAACCAATAATTTTATTTTCACTCATGCCCTTCAGACACGCCCTTACAACCCTGATTAATACTCTAATTTCACCAAAATTAGAGAGAATTTCCAACGCGCTCCAAAATACGCGAACACTATGTATAAGCCTTAAATTGACCCTATTTCACATCGACTAGAGTATAATACACAAATTAGTCATGCGACATGTTGGGGCCTGTGCCCTAAGCCAATTTTGTAAATGTTGTTTAACTATTATAAGTAGATGCATGTTTCTTTTTATAATAGTATCCATGGATAATTAATGTATTATTCTAAATGTCCTTAGTCAGTTATTATTGTGTGAACAATAATAAATTAAGACTAGTATAAGTCTTGTTTGATAATCATGTGATGATTATGCGTATACGAATACGGATCAAGATTATGGGTATCTTTTCGGAACAGGTGCTGGACCGAACTGCTATGAGAACATTACATGGTCAATGTCATAAGTGATTCTCATGAGAGTTATATCATTTAGTCATTTGACTTGAGATCACTAGAAACTCCAACATTAGGAGCACAATGATTTGATACAATCAATCGTTGTCTTTAGCCGGATGATTATAAAGATTGTGATTGGTCATTGTTCGACTAATGTGTGGATGTTGTGTGATCAAGATGAAATTTGTCCATCTCTTTTAGAGAGAGATATCTATTGGGCCCCTCGATATATTAGACTAATAAATGGTCATGTCTAGTGAATTGATTAGATCAATGTCACTTGACAATCTCGGTCTACTTGGAGATCGAGACTAGTAGATTGAACTGTAAGGGTGACGTTCCATGTCTTATGTTCAATTAAAAGATATCGCGTGACAAAGGGATATGATATACACTGTCTATTAGGTTGTATCGATTTATTGATCTTCATGCCACTTCGGTAGCCATAATGCCTTGCTAGAGACCGCTTATGACTTGTGTACCAAAATTGTTTTGGTTCACTGCTAACATTGTATGAACACATTGGGTCGCACACAAAGAACGAATTTGCACAATTTAATATTGTCTGGGTTATTGAATTTTATTTGATAAAATTCATTTTGAATATTTTCATTAAATGTCCTAGTTTGACTAGGATTGAAGATTCTCATACATTTCTAGTGTGACTAGAAACTTTATCTCTTAGTAAATCTTATTTTGAATAGGAATCTAATTGGAATTATATTATGACTGTAATGCTTTTTTGAGTTTTAGATAAATTACAACTCTTATTGGATTAGCAATTGTAGATTCTCTATGACTCTATCTTTTTTAGAGTTAGACTTTATCTAGGACTCTATTTAGAGGATGACTAGGAGATGAAGTTCTTTTAAAACTCGACCTAATGTATAATAAATAAGACATTAGGATCATAGTTGTTGGATGAAATTCCTGAGAGAGATTTTTCCTAAAGAATTTTTGTGAGAATTTTTGTCCTAGGATTTTTGGGGCTAGCGTTTGGATCGTGTATGTCCGTTCGTATGTGGGTTACTGATAGAGGGCGTTCATCTCTCACAACGTCTTAAAAGAATCGATCAATACCAAATAAGGTAGACATAGAGTCATTTTTGCTAAGGTATGATTTTTATTGGCACATCAGTTTAATGGAATCAATAGGTTCTTGGTTCGGGGATGTTCGAAAAGGTTTCAAAAACTTCCGCTGCGCATGATCCTTGAAACACAACAATGGTATAAGAGCCAATAGGCATAATTTAATTAAATTTTAATGTGCCCTTATTTTTATATACATGATATATATAAGTCAATCATGATATTTTATATATGGTTGCATCATTGCGTTTAATATAATTAATCTATATGCAAAAGTGTGAAAGTATTGACATGGTGTTGTTGATGTAGTCGCACCGTCACACACATATATGCACAAAATGGATGCGCATCAAATTCGGAGGATAAGATCTCACTATTTGTGTACATAGATATGTATATATCAAAATCAAATAGGGATTTATTGAAGGTGAGAATCGATCCCTAGTTCTCCATGTTATTCTAGAGACTTATCCATTCTAGCTATCCATTCCAAGTTGTAAGAGGATTACAAAATAAAAATTAAAAGGCAAATCTATTTGTAATAGGATTACAAAATAGAATAAAAAGAGGACTTTGTTCATAGTGGGATTCGATCCCAGTCATCAACCCGTTGGAATGCCTTGACCATCTTAGCAAGCAAACCAACTTTTAATAAAATTACAAATCAAAATTAAAGTACAAATCTGATTGTAATAGGATTACAAAATACAATGAAGGAACTTTTGTTGAGAGTATGATTCGATCCCTAGTCCTCACACATATTAGAGTGCCTTAGCCATCCAGGCTAGCGAATCAAGTTGTAATAGGATTACAACTATGTTTATATTAATCGGGCTATATATTAATTGAAATAAGTTTTAACTAATTAATTCCCAATTAATTGAATGGGGTTATTATTCATCAATTGGATTGATTGGTACCCATTAATATTAATGATTAATTTAGTTAGAAAGTGTTTTAATTGAATTAATATCAATTTAAATTAATGGGACTATTATTAATATTAATTAAAATATTTAATTAAAAGAGTTTTTAATTAAATGGAGTCCGAAAAATTATATTGAGATATACTTAATTAATGAGATTAATGAAAATATAATCTTTCATGTGCACTTGAAAAATTTTAAGATATTTAATTTCTTTGATTTGTTTTATGATGCCATGTTGATATATGAGATGTTTATTCTTGTTTTTTTTAATGATCTTTATTCTATGCACATTGGGTATATATATATATATATATTCCATAATTGAATGGATGCTAGACTTAGTCATTGTAAAACACTACATGGATCATAAAACTTGATAAAAATCCCTCGATTAGAATTTTAAGTTAATGCCACCCATTTTAAACACTTGCCAAGACCTCGATCACATTAATATGGGTCTGCCTTCTCAGGGTGTATTGTGTTATCTTGATGAGGCAAGCTGGATAATGGTTACCTAAATGTTTTAAATTGGTTTGACTTAATAAAGCTATCAAAACAGTTTTGGGCTTTAGGCATAGATGAGACATAACATGTTGTTACATATGATGTCTAGGTCTCATAAAGAACCTAAAAGTTGCATATGATGCAATTGGTAATGGTTACCTACATAAATAACTTGATTTTGAGTGTCATGCCTTAGATGTCTCAAAAATAAGTGAAATATGAGTTTTATACCACTAAATTAATATTTACGAGGGTTATTGATTTAATGGGAGTTTAGTTACTCACTAATAAATTATTCTGCATAATCTTCCAATTGTAGATGTTAAACTCCTAGTAACACTAATTCATAGCAACTACGATCAATCCTTGAGAAGGATAAAATAATTTCTAAGACTAATTTCCATGTTTTGGTTAGAAAATTGATAAATGTTATCAACCATAAAATAAGGATGTATGTCTTAGATTAATGTTTCCTTTAACACTACCATCTATTAGTACAAGGATTATATGTCATGTTAGCAAATATTAAACTGGATTTTAGGAAAGATTCGGGCCGTGAAAACTAACGATATGAAAGTGACACTGAAAGAAACGTTCCAACAGTAAGTCACACGGGAATGGCATAAGATTACAAAATTCCTAAATTCGTGTAAAACGGTTGAGAACCTATTAATATGTCTTTATGTTTAGAACATAAAAGAACTATATTAATTATCATAAAAGGCTAGAATATTCATGTGCCAAACGTTGGCAGTAGATTTAATCTATAATTTATCAAAATAGTTTTAAACTACATAATTTGAAAGATATGGAGAACACTGTTTACAGTTCCATATGATGTTTAAAATTGTAAGACAGAATAATAAAAATGGGCCTTAAATATATATTTGATTATTCGTAACATAAAGGAATTTAATAAAGAAAGATAAAAGGAAGGTAAAAGATACAAAAGGTGCTTGTGTCGGACACAGAAACCTTAGTTATGAGCTAGACATTGTAAAGTTCTAAAGAAAGCCTTAAAGAACATATTTTGTTTTTCATAGAATGAAATTGTTCATTTTATATTGAATTACAAATCCTATCAAGAAGACATAATTTTGAATTGTTAGGAACATTTCAAAATAAGTATAAAAAAATCACTTGGCAAACTATTAACATACTTTAATGAGATCAAGGTGGATAATATTTGAGCCAAGAGTTTAAATGACCATCTTTGAAATTGTGAGATTGTCTTGCAATTAACTCCATTAGGAACACCATTTGAGAAATGATGTTTTAAGAGGAGAAATTGAACTATATAGGATATAATTTGATTTATGATGTATCACATAGACCTTCTTAAGATGTCCTTTTGAGGCTATACTTTAAAAACCAAGGTACTCGCACTAAACCTTATTTTCCTTAAAGTGGTTGATAAAAATTCATATATGATATTGAATAAAAAGACCTAGTTTGTCTTTTCTTAAGATTTGAGGCAACGAGACTTGTGTAAGACGCTAAGTCACATAAAGTTTAATGCCTAAGTCATTTGAGTCTATTTGTGGTTGAACACTATGAGACTATTTTATATAATTGAGAACAAATTGTTTCTTGCTCAAAAATGATGTCTTTCTAAGTAAAATGTTTATTTTAATGACACTATTAGGAATAAAATAAATTTTGAAATGTTCAAGTTCCACAAATAAGAAACGAACCACTTTAGGAAGATCAACAATGTTTGGAACTAGTTGAGTATACACAAGTAACATATATCTCTTGAAAATCTAGAATAATTAGAAATTGGTCAGAGAAATTTGGTATTTCCTATCGTCATAATGAATTAGTACATATCAAGAGACATGTCTCGTCTAGATTGAACGAAGAAACTAAGTGTCATTAACTCTAAATTTGAATTCACGTATGTTAACCAAGTTTGGAACTTGAATTATTTACCTGGAGATGGTATGAACATTAGATGTAAATGAGTTAAAGTAACATGAAAAAGAAAGATACATACTAAATAGCACGACTTATCGAAAATTCCAATCTAAATTAAGGTGTTGATTATAATAAGATTTTCTCTGGTAGTTAAGCTCAAGTTCTAGAATTCTATTATCATTACTTCATAGTTTGACTATAAGATATGAAAATGGATATCAAAATTAGCATTGATCTATGCTCCTTAAAGATATGTATGATACAATTTTTTTATTATTTTGAGAATTTGAGAAAGGTATGCAAGCTTAAAGGATCCATTATCTGAGTCGGGATCTTTGTTTTGACGAAATAATTAATGAACTACATTTATTGAATCGAAGATAAGCCTTGTGTATACATAAAGGTTAGTGGGAGCACAATTATCTGTCTAAATCTATATGTTAATGATTATTCATTGGAAACAACGTCTTAACCCTGCAGAATGTCTAGTCTTTGTTAAGGAAGGTTTCTCAATGAGATTCTTAGCTAATTAGGCCTATATCCTTGTGATATAGATCTATGGAGATAGATCCAAGAGGCTAATTGCTTTAAATAAAAATTCTTATAAAGACAAATAACGAAAAAGTCTCAGTGTACAAGATTCTTAAAAGAATTCGTACTTATGACTCATAACATGTCTCTACGAGACTCAAAGTCTTAAGACAATGATGAGCGTGACAATGTGAATATGATTTCTTATGCATTAGCTATGAGAATCATTACATATGTTATACTTTTCATTCAACTCGATATGTCATATGCTTTGGGCAAAACATACATATATTTCATAGATTCTGGTGAGGGTCACTGGATATTTATTAATAACATTCTTAAGCACTTTAGAAGCACTTAAGAGATGTTATTAGATTTACATAGGTTTAAAAGATATGAGTCTTATAAATAGTTATACGATGCAAACTTTCAAATTATATAAAAAATTAATGATTGCAATATGGATATGTGTTAACTTCATAGGAATGAGTTGGGTATGTTCTAAACTCACTCTAACAAATCCTATAACATAAACTGAGTTTTTAGCGGCATTTGATGCAGTCAAAGAAAAAGTTTAGATCATAAGATTCATGATTGAATAAGGTGTGGTTCCAAGTGTTGGAAATAATATTGGCTTTTATTGTAAAACCAATGGACATATTTAAGTTATGGAACCTAAATCACACTATAGATCTTAACATGCACTGGAGCATTTTTGTCTTATAAAAGAGAGAACGTAAATATTTGAAGAACATCAATAACAAAAATATAGTAGATACATAAACAAACTTCTTCACTAAGAACGTATAAGGTCACTCAATATTGGATACATGAAGGATTGGACTTAATGCAAGTGGGAGATGTTGGGGTATGTGCCCTAGGTCAATTCTGTAAATGTTGTTTAACTATTATAAGTAATGCATGTTTCTTTTTATAATAGTATACATGGATAATTAATGTATTATTCTAAATGTCCCTACTCAGTTATTATTATGGGAACAATAATAAATTAAGACTAGTATGAGTCTTGTTTGATAATCATGCGATGATTATGCGTATATGGATATAAGTCAAGATTATGGGTATCTGTTGGGAAAGGGGTGTTGGACCGACCCGCTATGAGAACACTACATGTCAATGTCATAAGTGATTCTCATGAGAGTTATATCATTTAGTCATTTGACTTGAGATCACTAAAGACTCCAATATTATGAGCACAATGATTTGATACAATCAATCGTTGTCTTTAACTGAATGATTATAAAGATAGTGATTAGTCATTGTTCGACTAATGTGTAGATGTTGTATGATCAAGATGAAATTTGTCTCTCTCTTTTAGAGAGAGATATCTATTGGGCCCCTCGATATGTTAGACTAATAAATGGCCATGTCCAGGTGAATTGATTGGATCAATGTCACTTGACAATTTTAGTCTACTCGGAGATCGAGACTAGTAGATTGAACTATAAGGGTGACATTCCATGTCTTATGTTCGATCAAAAAATATAGCGTGACAAAGTATATGATATACATTATCTATTAAGTTGTTTCGATTTATTGATCTTCATGCCACTTAGGTAGTCATAATGCCTTGCTAAAGACCACTTATGACTTGTGTATCAAAATGGTTTTGGTTCACTGCTAACGTTGTATGAACCTATTCGATCGCACATAAAGATTGAATTTGCGTGATATAATATTTTCTGGGTTAATGAATTTTTTTGATAAAATTCATTTTGAAGATTCTCATTAAATGTCCTAGTTTGACTAGGATTCAAGATTCTCATACATTTCTAGTGTGACTAAAATTTTGTCTCTTAGTAAATCCTATTTTGAATAGGACTCTAATTGGAATTATAGTATGACTTTAATTCTTATTTGAGTTTTAGATAAATTACAACTCTTATTGGGTTAGTAATTGTAGATTTTCTATAACTCTATTCTTTTTAGAGTTGGACTTTATCTAAGACTCTATTTGGAGTGTGACTAGGAGATGGAGTTCTTTCACAACTCGACCTAGTGTATTATAAATAAGGCATTAGGGTCAAAGTTGTTGGAGGGAGTTCCTAAGAGAGATTTTTCCTTGAGAATTTTTGTGAGAATCTTTTCCTAGGATTTTTGGGGTTAACACTCGGATCATGATCGTCCGTTCGTGTATGGATTTCTGATAGAGGACGTTTATCTCTTGCAGAGTCTTAAAAGAATCGATCAACACCAAACAAGGCAGACATGGAGTTATTCTTGCTGAGGTATGACTTTTATTGGCACATCAATTTCATGGAATCAATAGATCTTGGTTCGGGGATGTTCGAAAAGTTTCGAAATCTTCCGCTGCGCATGATCCCCGAAACCCTACATGGCACACAAAAATAATATTTTATACTTATGATCTCTGGTCCGTCATACATGGGTCCCATCTAAACTAAATCTAAAAATATTTAATTAACATCCTAATCAAGCTTATGAAATTCTTCGATGTTACAATTTTCCAACTAATTAAAAATTTAATCCTCGAAATTTCAACTTATATGTTATTGAACCAAAAGAGATAAGAAAATGATCCTTCATATATAACTCTTTTAATCCGAAACTATAATACTATTTCCAAGGTGAACCGTTAAGTGGACTCAACCACTTTCTTTGTATCTAGCAAAGTGGTAGAGATCATAAACATTTCAACTATTCATATCCAGTCTTGGCAATTTGTAAGTTTCTAACGAGTAAGCTATCAACTTTGTGAAATATTCGATAAACCTTGCTTTACTTCAAATATCATTCCTTGAATCCCATTCATGTAACAACCAAAATTAGTTAAACTAGGATTAGTGTTAATCTTGGGGATTAACGGTCGTAATTCAGGCGTTATGTGGACAACTCGGTTGACTTGGACACGAGAACTCAGGAAATATGTTGTTTATGGATGGTATATATATATATATATATATATATATGGTTTTTAAAATTATTATTATTATATTGCACCGCATGTATGTATGTTGCTATCGGACGAGTTTGTGTGATGCGTGTTCGCTCAATAGGCGTGTCAACCCAGGTGTTGGGTAGGCGAACTACGAGTATGCTAGGAAACTCGACTAATCCATATCAAGATGAATAGTAAATCAATTAAAATGGGTAATGTGACCATAAGCCAAGTAAATTTAAATTTAAACAATAGGCCATGGCGTGCCTTGAAATGTGTGTCGAGACGTTGGGCACCTGGTACCGGGTAGTCGAAGGTTGTGGGACCACAAGTTGGTTAATTTTGATAAATAAAACATTAACCATATGTAGTAAAATGGGTCTAAGTTAATGTGATCAAATTAAAATAAATAAAGGCCTATAGTTTGGGTTAATAAATGAAAACCATATGATTTATCTTGAGATACACATTAGCATATCTAGGAGCCATGTGAGTAACAAAATGGTGTCACTTAAGTTTGAGTTAATGGGAGTTAGTGGGACACATGGCAAGAGATGGATCACAAGATGAACCTCGAGATACGTAAAAACATGAATATCAATGCCCAAGAATCAAGCTCACCTTAATATATATATATATATAACATTAACCATGCAAATGAAAACAAAACTAAATCATCCAAATTTGTTGGAGAAGAAAAAGGAGGTTGAAGAGCTGGGATTCAAGGCTTTGGAGGACAAATCAAAGGATTAAACTAAGGTAATCATCATCTCCATCATCATCCTATCTAATGAACTCATTTGTTAGAAGTTTTGATCAAATTGTTGTTATGAGGTTGTGTAGTTACTGTTTTTGGGTAAATTGGGTATGGAGAGTGTATTAGATAGGTTTACGTAGCCAAATTGAAGGGGAAATACAAAATTCTCAACTTGAGAATTATGTCCCAAAGGCTAGGTAGCGCGCTACCTGGAACGGTTAGCCGGTTAGCGCGCTAATCATTATGGGTTTCCTACTATTCTTCAAGATAAAAACAATATCGCGCTAGATCATTCACCTAGCATGCTACCAACAAATAACGCGCTATGCTATTCCCTTAGCATGCTAACAATAGACATAAACTGAACATAAAGGGTTGTTTTGGGGATTTTTGACTTAATACATATCTCAAACACCTATAAACATAATAAATATGTAAAATCGACTTTAGGGACTTAGGGGACCGTAGCTCGGGTATCGGGAGCTAGTCGAGATAGATACACAAGTTCGAGGAAGTCGGAGTGCGGATTAAAGTGTGTAAACACATTGAAATGCCTCACAAAAATTCATTGTTTTGATTTATCGATATCACATTCATGTGTGACTGCTGGTGGGAACACATGAGTTTTCATTCCTATTCGATTTGTGTATATATTGGTTGTGGCTAAATCGCTTGCACGAGTTACTTATATTTAGTGCTCATGTCAACGGTAGTAGAATATATCTATGACTGTCGTGAGGGATTTAGGGTGTTCCTTTGACTTGAAATAGCGTCTGGAGGGGTTCATCCGGTAATCGTAGTTGGGGTTTAGTCACTATAAGCTTGTAAGTATATACGTGGTTCCTATTTAATTTATCGATTATTGGTTGGTGTAGGTCAGGTTTTTCTCGTAATTATATGGATGTTTACTAATTATTGCTTTATTTCCAAGCTTATTTAATTAGTAAATTTTTATTTATTTCACACTACCGTTTTTGCTTGTCGTATGCTGCCTACATTTATGGGAATATGGCGTACTGTTGTCAGGTGTTATATTCTCATGTCTCATAGTTTATAGTTTTATTTCATGAATATTGTGTGGAATTTTTTGAGATTTTACTCACTGGGCTCGTCACTGTATTTGTTGGGTGATTGAGTGCAGATCCTTCGACGAGCAAGGGCAAGGGCAAGGAAGTACTGAGCGACTACCTCTAAAAATGTGGAGCCAGCTCGTATGTGATATCAATAAGTATTTATTTTACTTTTGATGGATTTTGGGGACCATAGAACACTGATTACATGTATATGAAACTTTTGTTATACTTATCTCGCCTTGATATATGCATGGTATCTTTTGTCGGGTTTCCCACTACTTAGGATTGTTAAATATTGCATAAGTTACTCATTAAAAGACTTCAGCTGTAAAATTATAATATAACTTGATAAATTGAGTAACCGGCTAACTGAAATATTAATACTTATGTAAAGGTTAGTTAGCATAACTAGGGTTAGCTGGAAAATTGTAAGCAACTCGTTAGGTCAAGAGGAGTCAAGGAGAAACGAGCCATGACGTGGCAAGGCTAGTTGACATGGGATGCGACGTGGCGGTTAGCAAGGCGGTCTGGAATTTGGGGTTGTCACATTTCAAGCATTAATACTTAGCAAGATCTAGCTCATCTTGCTTTTCATAACACTATTTTCATTCTTAATTGATAACAATTCCACAACATGTTGATAATTTTTTGCCTATCCACCAAACTCTGGCATACACATACCAATTTGCTTTCTCATCACTAATCATTTATTTAAATTGTCAGTCGATCAATTCTTTGACTATCATTAGTCTAAATATTTAAGCACGACATTAGATACAAAGTAGAGTTGTGTATCTATATGATACATCACTATTTTAATGTTTCTCAATAGAAACCTTGAATTACATAAGTCATCACATGACTATAGATCTCGAATTACATTTGTAATCTCATGACATGAGATCTCAAATTACAATCTGATCAGAAAATGAAACCTGACACATCATGTAACTCTTACTCATTCTCTAAATGTCCACTCACAATATTATTTAGATTTGTGGATTAGAAAGCAATTACCAATTTCAACTCGTCAACCCATTCACTTAACTTCTCCTTTGACTAGTTAGTAACACTTTTTTTTTTATTTCATCAAATTATTTTCTATTCATGGTTTCAACAAGAACCTCATTCCATTCAATTATTGAGATCTCTCATAATCTCAATTATTTTTGTTCACTAGACTTCTCTCATTACCTGAATAGAGACATTCATCTTTAACTTGATTAGATATAAGTTTTAATATAGAGATATCGATACTCTTTATAATTATACTTTCATATCATAACTATTAATTTGTCTCTCATACAAGTTATAAATATGATATCTCACTTTGCCTCCACTCAATTTACTGTAGAAAAATATTTAATTCTTCAAACATATCAAGTCCGATATATTGTCCTCTATTTAGTAATTCAAACCACCAGGGATAATATTGACTAAATGAGTTGTAAGTTGTGTGTCTCTTTTTAATTCATTTATAATTTCACTAACATACATACATCTTATATAATCTCCGATTTAAGATAACATAGTGCTTAAAGATTTCACCACTGACTTATCACATGGCGTAATACTACATTTGAACTAATATACAACATATTCACTTATATAAGTTGTATATTACTCTGGTCCAAAACTTTCAATATTTGGAGTTTGATTTCTCATAAAATCCTTGTGAAGATATATTAAATCCCATCAAGCTTATAGTTTTACATTCTAATTTGATTGGGATTCGTTCACCCGAAATTTCCACTTTCCATACCAATGTGAGAAATTATAGACCATTTAATTACTTATACTTAAGCTTCCAATTGACTTTGACAAAACTTCATAGTCTCTTTATTCTGACGTCTGTCACCAATTCATTCGGTTATTCAAGGATGGGTGGATCCATCACACCGATCTTCTACGCTGTGAATGAATCGTGATTATGAAATGGAGTTACTCAGACTTTTGGTCATGCACAACTACTCCAGTGTCTTTTCTTAACTAAAGGAGTATGTTCGTATCACTTCCAGCAGTCGTAATTCATCTCTATGTCTCATTTTATTTTATACACAGAGTCTATTTCATTCAGTTTTTTTCAATCTTAGCCATTCTCACATTGATCTCGTTTTTTATCCCTTTACAAACTTATTTCAACTTCTATTCAACACCTAAATCATTTACGGCTCCTTAGTCGACTTGCAAAGTCAATTTGTATCTCTTCTATTTTCGAAACCTTAGCTAAGAATAATACAACTTCTTACGACCATTCAATGAATTGAAGTCTTTCTTGGCTAACCTTTGTTCAAAATAGAGAAATTTTGTGACTCAAATAGTAGAACTATTTGTTATTGTCTTAAGTTGTTTCCATTAGTCTCAAATTTCCCAATTTTTCTTTTTCTCAATAAGAAATTCAGTATTTTCTAAGTGATTGTGTAAGATAACTTTGTATCTTATCATTCATCAATTACTTTTGATGAATTCACTTTTCCATTATTATTCAAGTTGAAGAGATAGAAGAATTTGAGTTTACAAACTCTAATTAACTTAACGCTAATCAAACTCTTAAAGGATATTGTTTCAATCCTTTAATTAATATCAATGGAAATCCTCTTAATATAAGAGCTTATAATCACTTCCTATAAAAATTAGTCACTGATTCTCAATCAATATGTCTATCTCTTCATTTATTTTATTTTAGGTTGTAGTGATATATAGCATCATTACTTAATTTGATTAGGAGTGACTAATGAGTACTTTAAGTCTCAAAACACAATTACATGTGTTAATGTTTAATAGCTTATCTAAGCTATTATTAGACCACTTCCCTAACAACTTAACTTCTAACTTGATCTTATCACTACACCTTTCATTTTTAAGTTAGAAGTTTTTGTTAATCTTTGTTTCATAACAACTCCTAATATGGTGTTAACAAAGATTATTTCTAACTCGTACATTTCCATTTGGTTTATCATTTCTTTATTCGACTCATAGAACCACTATACTCAACGTTGCTTATGGATAAGTAACTTGAGTAATAAACAATCAAAAGTCTCAATACTTTTTTTGTAGAAGTCATTTGATTATTTTAAATTGTGATTCTATTTCACATGTTACTTGATGTTTTGTTTCGAAAATGAGACAATATTTTGCTTCAAAGTATTTTATTTTCAAAGAAATCGACTTAGACAACTTGACTGATCCAATCACAATCCCATTTTGATTTTCCAATCAAACTTAATTTATCTAATCAATTTCTAATTTCAAAACCACGTGTCTCTATTTTAATTGTTAATACTATTTTAACATTCTCCTGAGCATTTTATGATTGTAATAGTTTGATACTTTCGATTTCCAAAAAATCAAAGTTCAGTACTTACGTACCTGAATCATTTGGACTTCTCTTTCAACCACTTTCCTATTGGTTTTATAACTAATAACTTTCATCGGTTATATTGGAATCAAACTATTTACAAAAGCTTTTGTGAGTTTTGACTTCACAAGTCTATTTCACATCCATTTACACTCAGCTTCATTTTATCAAATAAAGCAAGGAAATTGAAAGAATTAATATTGAATTTCTTACTGATTTACTTACGTCAATAACACAAAATACTAAGCAAATCGTAACTCTCATACATCTCAAAATACGTACTCGATACCTGATACTAGTCCCCTAAGCTCCTGATATCAATTTACAATGAATTAAGTATGTTTGAGCTTATTTGATAAAATTTAGATTTTTTTTAAAATCACAAAATATATCAAAATAGGGAAGTTGTAGTAGCAACATGCTTTATGGTATAAAATCTCGGGGGAAAAGTCTCGAAACGTTTTTTTCATTAATCAAAATCCATCATGTACATAATAGAAACCTTTCATTTTATAGGCTTCAATAGCTATCATGTCTCAATTATAAGAACAATATAATTTTCTTTAAAAAAAATAACTTCTTTTTTTTTAATAGGAAAAAGGCCCTAAGCCAATTGCTTAGACTGATGCTAAGCTAACACAATCATTATCAATTAATAGACGAATGTTCCATGGAGGATCATACCAAACCCGAGTACTACCTCGTGTTCCTAAAGACATCTCCAACCCAACAACATTAAAATAGTGTAACACTAACACTATTCATAATTCCCCGGAAAACGATTCGCTTCAACTAAGAATCATTTGTCAAAGCCAATCTTGCTTGCAACTTTCTTAACCTTTTTTCCACTGATTATGAGTTTTGTAATCAAAAGTAAATCAGGCTTATTAGTTCTTACTCTTTCACACATTTAAGAAAAATAGGGCTACCAGTACCAACCCATTGCATATTACAATAGATAATAGACGTAGAAATAACAAATAATAGACGGACAAAATCTCCTTGGAATCAATCCGACATAGTTGTCCGTAACTGAGGGATTTTCGAGAGCGGCTTACATTCGGTTGTATATCCTCCAGTCCATGCAGTCCTTTCTTTATATGCCTCCACGTGTACTTTTTTTTTGAGAAGTGAAAAGGCATGCAAGCTGTGTTTTTAATTTTCCACTTTACCCTCTACACTTTCAAGTATCACATCCACAAACACAATGCACACAATGTACGCACACACTGTTTTTCTTTTTCTTTTTTTGCGGCCCCACCATTCACATATCTATCTATACTATTATAATAGCAAATCATAAACGGTTAACTTAAAGTTTTTTTGGCTAAAATTTTCAACAATTCTCTTAAGTGTTTTGATACAAATAATTAAATTCGGAATAAAGTGGTAATTTAATTGATAACTACAAATTAATTTGCAGTTTTGATTTTAGATGTGCGGATAAAAATTCAATTAGTTTTCAAAAATTTTCAAATTAACGGTGAATCCTTTTGGTCCAAATCTTCCAATTATGCCCTTATTTGTCTTAATTAAAGTAGTTTAAAAATAGGCCAATGTGGTCATTTACTCTTGACAACTAACTTACAAAGTGGTTTATTAAACTCACTGCACAACTTTTAACCTAAAAAAAAAACCGTCTGTCCCCACGTGTCTTACTTCTACGCTCTTCCCACCTAAAATTTCTTTCTCTCTCTCTCTCTCTCTCTTGTTCACTCTTTTATGAAATCGAAAATCTTTCTTTTCACTTTTCTATCAAACCAAGAATCTTTCAATCAAACTTATCTTTAAATGCTATAGAGTTTTATATTCAGTCCAATGTTCAATTCATTGATAACGATGACTATATCTTGGATTCGGTTGTTTTCATAAAGTCTTTCATTCATTTTTATCTTTGCACAAAGGTATGTTATATGAACCTTAATTTTCTATTTTTCAGTTTTTATTTTTTGCTTGACATGAACATACTTTCAATAATATGGGTAGTGTCTTTAAAAACTCTTTTAATAGTGAAAAATACTTCTCTTTTTTAAATCTTATCATTTATCAATTAGGTCGATTTTTATTTGATTAAATAGAGGTTCTTATATCATATAAAAGCTCTACCAAGTTAGCATGTAACGAGGACGATCTCATGGCCCGTCTCCTCACTAAACACATTAAATCAGCCACCACTCTCATCATCTCGATAATTTACTCTTACACATCAACCCCCGCAAATAATGAGGAGCATTTGGAAGTATTGAATCCCATATCTTATCAACAAATAAATTCTACAAGTTTTTAGGTTCGGTCTTGCAAACTTATTTAATTAATAACGGAATACTCATCTATAAGAGGTGGAAGTACATGAGCAAACTACATATATAAGTGGGTAACTAATTAATTTAGTCTACTTTGATATAGTAAAACATGCCAAATCCAAACAACAAAATAGTTTCCTGAACTTTTACTTTTGTCCATTAATGATTTTTAGTTAAATGCACACTACATATATAAGTGGGTTTGCTGGACTTTTACTTTTCTATTACATAATTTTGTTAACAATGGATTAATAAGGGAATATTCTTTTTTGAGCTATTATTAATGTACAAAAGGGCTTGCGATTTGTTTGTTATGTGATTGTCACTACATTTACTTTTATGAAAACATTGGTCAATTTGAACCTTGTACATTGTTTTGTGAAACTCTTTATTTTTGAATAATATTGTGAGTCGTCTATATTGTTTTGGATGTTTTAATGTCAAAAAATAAGTAATCTATAATTCTATATTTTTTTCCTTTTCGTGAATTACAAAACCACTAATTTTAATTCAAGTCTTAAACAATTAATTTTGTTTATGACTAAAAATTCTCTACAATTATTAAACTATTTTAATTTTTATTTCCTTCACATCTCCTTTACAGCTTAACAACATTGCGTGTAATGTAAAATTGTACCAAAACTTTGTGAACATGAAATTTATTGATCACATCTAGGGGTGTTCGTGAATCCGCAAATCCAATTAGATCCAGTCTATTTAACTCCAATTGGTTCATAATTTAAGTTTTTTACATGGACTTTATTGCGAATATTGCAACAATATGTGGTAATTTTCTTAACCATTCCATCCAGTTTTTAAGTTTTTTAAGCCATGTGATAATTTACAAAAAATCAATTTTACATTGGTGGTTTCCATTTTTTATTGAAAGGTAATTTTCACACACATTTTTCTCTCTAAATATAAATTGCCTCACGAGTTTTAGGTAAAATTAGATATTTACAGTGCTCATGAATTTAAAGTATTTGATGACAAATACATACAAATATTTATTGTGATAAGTATTTAGACAATATTATAAATATCATTTTGATTAATTCAATTTTACGAAATTAATTTAAACATGATCCTGATTCATAACATGTATCAACATATACAATTTTAAAAAAAAAGCGTTTTAAAATAGTTTGACAATGAAAATGAAAGAAAAAAATAAATAAACATATTGTATGTATAACATCATCTAACAAAAAATGCAACAATAAAATGTTTTAGAGAGTAGTAGGTGTGCTCATGGAAGATATTATAACTCAAAGAATGTATGTACAAGGAATAGAACATGTTCTTTCGAATTTGAGCCACACATGATCATTGTACAAAAGAATTGGTGCATAGAATTGGAGCTGCATCAATTACTCATACATCATCAAAGGTACAACACAATTGGTCGCAGCCAAAAATAGAGTCAAAGCTCACAACCACCTAACACATCCTACCACAATAACACCGCCAGTGATATAGAACTAAACAGATCAATGGATGAGCTAGGAAAGACGTGTGGAGTACAAACTCCTGTCAATGCATTGCCTCAAATCATTCACCCTATCATCCACATTGCAACCAGATGTGGAGTAGGCAAGACCTTACAAAATATAGAAATGAAGAAATGCTAGCAGCACCAATCACAATCTTCCAAAAACGCACACAGTTCCAAAATCAAGGGCAATAAACCTCTCTCGTATAGGGGCTATGACCAGCCGAACTTTGGCTCCAAATCAATACGCAATTAATCAACACAACTTGTCCTGACCATGTAAGATCCCAACCAAGTAGTGATGACCAAAATGCATCACTAATAAACCCTTTCAACCACAACGCACGTAATATATTCCCTGCAAAAAGAACCAATAGTAAAATGACTAAAAAGGACAAAACCTTAAAATACTTACCAAGGTAGTATGTTACGTGCGGCAAACGATGGATGCTACCACAGTAAAATACTAAAAAGGACCAACAGTAAAATGACTAAAAAGAACCAACAGTAAAATGCATCTCTTTGGACAAACGATGTCATTGCGTAAACACCAACTACGAAAACTTCTGAACTATCTCACGTACGACACCTATGTCAAAATATTTTTGACGTCGCTACTACCACATCTTAAAAGAAAAACCTCACCACCATGGCTATTAGAGTTCATCAAAACATTATAAGGAATATGAAATAAAAATAAATAAATTAAAAATTATCGAAAACAATTCCATCATGTAATTTTTTTTTCAAGTAACAAATAAGCTAACCATGTCGTATGTTATATAGAGGCATCGTTGCTCGTCACGTAATCCATTGAAGCAGGATCGTATTAGATGCAAAGAATTGTAAACAATTATTATATTAAAAATTATTTTCATATATTATGTGTTATGATTTTACTTAGCTACGTACAATTGTGGAGGACGTCGCGATAAACTACATTTTTTGTGAATGTACCTATATGTCTATCTAAATTTCCATTTTTAACTAAAACTTTGGTTTGACTTATACGCACACCTCGAGATAAAGCTAAATATAGTTGGTCATGACTAAAAACATGTTCAGGAAGATAAATTCTACGTTGGGTATAGTTTGTCCTGGGGATTTATTAATTTTCAATGTGAATGCTAGTTTTATTGGAAATTGTTTTCGAATAAGTTTGAAAGGCATTTTTACATTATCCGGAAGGATTTAGTGGGATTCGAGGTATAAAAACTCTAGTTCCTTTAAAAGGTCCATTAGCTATTTCGGCATCTATAATATTTCTATGAAAAACGCGACAAATCAAATGTGTTCAATTACATAAGCCTATTTGTGGATCTAGATTTGTAAGTAAAATTATTGGACATCCTATTTTTAGTATCAATATATGAGGTGGTAATCCTCTTGGAGAAATAGAATTTAAATATTCTTGTTAATAAAGATGTAAGGAATCGTCCTCTACACTATCAAATGAATAATAAATATACGTGTTACCTAAAAATTTCTGGACAACTAAATTATTAATTTGTTCAACTGATTCATTTGTTGGGGTTAGTATAACCCTATTGATTATGTATTCTTTGTTATTAAAATTCTCGTGTAATGATGAAAATGTAAAATCTATTAGGTCATGTATTGTTTGATCTCCTTGCCAAAGAATATTTATTTCATCAGTTACTTTAATCATATCTTCTTTAATAGAATCTCCTCTCCATTTCCTATTCGCAACAAAAAATTAGCAAACAAACAATCATTTATAGCACGCATATTGTTGATTAATTTTATTTTTATTACGTCTTTCCAAAATGGTGCTCTAATGAGAGAGGCGTCTATGGTTTCAGATCTTGTACAATTTGGGACAATCGACAATACTTGTCGAAAGTCACCTCCTAATACTATGTTTTTTCCACCAAAAAAATTATATATATCATTAATATCTCGTAGTGTTCTATCCAAAGCCTCTAAAGCATGCCTATGAGCCATACTTGCTTCATCCCAAATAATGAGAGAAGCATGTTGTAAAAGGTTTACTAAGTCCGATTGTTTGATGATGAAAGATGTTGAAGTGGAATCTAATAGAATAGGGATCTTAAATCTTGAATGTGCAATACAACCCCCTGGCAATGACATTGCGGCAATTCCTGATGTAGCTGTAGCCAATGCAATTAATCTTTTACTACGTATGTATGCTAAGATTGCTTTGTATAAGAATGTTTTTCCTGTACCCCCAGGTCCATCTATAAAAAAATTGTATGTACATGATTATCGATACTATGGATGACACTATCAAATGCATTTTGTTGTTAAATGTTTAATTTTCTTATTGAATCTAAATCTTTGTTGATATTTGTATAGATTTTTCTTCAACTATAAATTTGTTAATGTTGTTTATTGATTCAGAAGTTAGTTGCGAGAAATCGTAATCAATAATTTTTTTTGATGTTGTGAGAGATAATTGGTTAAATATTTAAGGCAACAATTTATAAAGAAAGATTCATCTAGAGAGTAGTCGTTTTTATTTGCATTTTTTTAATCTTCAATCATATACGTCTTGAATTCATCCCATAATTCACATACCCTAATTGGTTCGCAAAAAACTAAAATAGTAGCGAATAGTCTTTTTAAAGAACGTGGCATATGTACATTTGCAGTTTCTCGCAAGCATTGAGTTACACTATCATCATCTTCTAGTAAACCTCTTTTTTCAGCAGATTGTTTAAATGTTTCATATGTAAATCCATCAACTATACGCAAATCTTCAAAAGATATAGGTCCCCTAACATGATTGAGTAATAATCTTAAATAGTAGCGTTCTCTATCTAATGGTGAAACAATGTACATTCTACCAACTACCTTACGAATATTTTGTCTTCTAGTCCACTCTTTAAGTCTTTCATTCCACCAATATCTTTGTGGAAATTCGTAATATAAGTATTGCCTTGCATCTGAGTCAATAACATTTTACATAAAAAACTCCGTCAACATAGTTTTTGATCTATCACTATCATTTAATATGTCTTCTATAGACTCATCTATATTAAATTGGACTTGTTGATGATTAGGTAAGTGTATTTGTAGTCCAACTACCGAAGGTGAAATTCCATTCAATTGGAATTTGAATATTCTCCACAAGGCTTCTTGAGCACAGATCCGCCTAGCATTAACAAACTGAGCTATCTCGTCATCTCGACTTGTATATGTAGATACTCCAAAAGCAACGCGATCTGGATCTTTATAGACATATTTGTACAAATATTTGACGGATTTTATGCTTGAACAAATTTCTACATTTATATGACAGTTATATTTTAAAAGTAAGTAAGAGTTATATGGAACTACCCAACGATTGTCTAAAGTTATATTACCTATTGTGACTTGTTTTCCATCGTCACGCTTCCTATATATAGGGTATGAATCATTACCTTGTGACGTAGATGCAGCAAAACCTTTCGGATATGATTTTGTACATTTATTATTTTTCATACATATTGCGTTTGTGTTTAACGGTCCACATGGGTTATGCATCATATGTTTTGTTACTATAGAATACAACCTAGACTCGGTTACAGGACATGGAATTCCCGCTCTAACTAAAGACTCATAATTATCAGGACAATTTAACTTATCACCTTCTTCTAAAATTAGCAACAAATGTGAATGTGGCAATCCCCTCTTTTGAAATTCAATAACATGTACATGAGCTATTACTTTACCTAACACACCTCTAACAAATAAGTCGTGTTTCAATTCTTCTAGTTTTGATCAAAAACTCTAGTTGTTACGTCAGGTCTATCTTGAGCCTTTTGTCCAGGTAATAGTTTTTGGGTAATTTCCAACCAATTAGTGTTGCAAGTGATGGTAATAAAAAGGTTGAATTTTCCATACCTCCTAACGATTGCCATTGCATCTTGGTAGCGGTTATACATATCTCTTGGACTGCCAGTATATGATGAGGGAAGAATTATTCTTCTACCAATATTACCTGCAAAATAACAAAGTCAAAATATTATAAATTATAGTAAGATAATAAACTTATTTGTAATGAATACATAATATATAAAAATCACATTCATATCAACCTGCAGTTGTTTCTCCTGAATTCATTGCATCTTGTAAACCTTGATATAGTTCAGAACAAATGATATGTTGGTTCGTCTTCAGATATCGTAACCGCATTGTTTCTATTTTCACATACATGTCTACCACATATTGTTGTAAAAGACGTCCAATGTAATGAAGTAGTGACATGCGTAATGGGTGAAACTAATATGAAAAAAGTTAGTTTTTGTTGAAACAAATTAAATGGTTTATATAATAGTAATAATATAATTATAAAAAATTAAAATATTACGATATAGTAAAATGTAATAATAGTACCTGAAGAACGTAGGAGTAGTATTGTCTGCAGCTAATTCTTCTGTGATTTGAGTTACACAATTCCAAATGCCAACCGTGTTGCCCCAAAGGAAATAAAAGAGGATATTGTAAGGGATCGTAGTATGCGGCCGTGTCAGCAATGTTACGAAGGCTACCACTTTTAGTTTCTATTATGATATCTCTTTCTCTTAAATCTTCTAAACAATCATTTCCAATCAGTATTGCCGCAACTTGTAGTGTTAAAGGTAAAACATGAATATGTCGATTAACCCTTACTTCTTGTATCAGTAATCTACAGTTCATCACATCCTCACGTCTACCTAATTGATGGAATACATGAACATAAGGATTGTGTGCATCTAATATTAATTTTAATTTATGTAATAGACTTGGTCGTGTTATGTTTCGCTCTTGATGTCGGTGCTCAATTTCATTTTGAGTATCATATATATACATTTGTAAGAATCTTGGTCTTGATTCATTTATTGGTAATAAACTTCCTATTCTATGGTAAATAGATCCTTGCGCACGATAAGTAAAGACTCCTTGTCTGGCACTTGCTAAGTTTTCGTCTATATTAACTCCTATAGAGGTGAAGCAAAAAACATGATTATAAGAACATATGTTTTCTCTAAAATGTTTACCTTCATCAGTTTGATCTAGGAGTATGTCTATTAATTCTTGTGGATTTTCGCATGTTGGTAAATTTATTTTTCCATTAGAGCAACACAAATCTAAGGTCTCATGAACAAATAATATGGCTCCACAATATGAACAAATTTTGGGTTCTTCAAGTATTATAGTTTGGAAGTTGTAATGTGCGAAAAAATTTCTACCACTATTATGCCTATTAGGAAATGGTCTAGCGTTAGAAGAACTTGAACATGGTACTCGACAATTATTAATCAACGTTAAACTTTGATTGCTTTGTGTAGTAGTAATGAAACCTACATGAAATTAAAATTTGTATACAATTAATAATATTAATAGAAAGAGCGTAATTTAAAATATAGTAAATGACAGTAACATCTAATTACCATCTCTTTGGTTGCAAAGTAACCTCGCTTGTTGACGAATACATGTTAATCTTAGGGTTTTTGAATGGTTGACAATGTTACTGGTATAGGTACCTGTAAAGAAAAAAATTTAAGTTAACTGAGGAAAATATAATAATTAATTTTTTTGGAAAAAAACTTAATTTCATTTGTACCTTCGATTTCAGAAGACCTTGACCTAGCATGTTGACGAATGTGCGTCAACCTTGAAGCGGTTGTATTATATTTTGCAAAATTACTTGTAGATGTACCTATGAAAGACATAATAATTAACATGGTGTATTATATTAGTAAGAACATATAACTTAAGTAATGAATAAATTATTTAAAAATATAATCGTATGTACCTTCCATGGAATTGTAGCGTTGTAAATATCTTTGATGTCGGACATTCCTTTGTTCAATAGTCTCAGGAGTCACTTGATTTCGTCGAGCTGGAAGTAGGTCCTCCTAGTTGAGTTTGACACATTTTGACGTGCTATCTTTGAGATAAACAACGACGATTCCGTTGTTCATTCATGGTAGCAGATATATTATTGAATTGTTGATCCATATAATGTAATGGTCTACAATTGATGGAGGAATTTTTTAGATCATAAAAGTATGTATATCTAACAAAATACTTCTACTTTTATTACAAAACACCCAAATCCGGTTTAAAGAAATTTTGAGCAATCAATCAATAATTAATGGAAACCACCAATGTAAAATTGATTTTTTGTAAATTATCACATGGGTTAAAAAATTTAAAAACTTGGATGGAATGGTTAAGAAAATTACCACATATTGTTGCAATATTCGCAATAAAGTCCATGTAAAAAACTTAAATTATAAACCAATTGGAGTTAAATAGACTGGGTCTAATTGGATTTGGATTTGCTAGGCGTGATCAATATATTTCATTCATGAACACCCCTAGATGTGATCAATAAATTTCATGTTCATAAACAAAAAAGTTTTTTGAATTACAATTTTTACATTACACTAATGTTAATCAATGTTGTCATGATAATGAAAAGTTTCGACTGCAAATGTAAAGGAGATGTGAAGGAAATAAAAATTAAAATAGTTTAATAATTGTAGAGAATTTTTAGTCATAAACAAAATTAATTGTTTAAGATTTGAATAAAAATTAGATGTTTTGTAATTCACGAAAAGGAAAAAATAATAGAATTATAGATTACTTGTTTTTTGACATTAAAACATCCAAAACAATATAGACGACTCACAATATTATTCAAAAATAAAGAGTTTCACAAAACAATGTAGAAGGTTCAAATTGACCAATGTTTTCACAAAAGTAAATGTAGTGACAATCACATAACAAACAAATCGCAAGCCCTTCTACACACTAATAATAGCTCAAAAAAGAGTATTCCCTTATTAATCCATTGTTAACAAAAAAAAATGTAATGAAAAAGTAAAAGTCTAGCAAACCCACATATATATGTAGTGTGCATTTAACCAAAAATTATTAATGGACAAAAGTAAAAGTTCAGGAAACCCATTTTGTTGTTTGGATTTGGCATGTTTTAGTATATCAAAGTAGACTAAATTAATTAGTTACCCACTTATATATGTAGTTTGCTCATGTACTTCCACCTCTTATATATGAGTATTCCGTTATTAATCAAATAAGTTTGCAAGACCGAACCTAAAAACCTGTAGGATTTATTTGTTGATAAGATATGGGATTCAACACTTCCAATTGCTCCTTATTATTTGCAGGGGGTTGATGTGTAAGAGTAAATTATCGAGATGATGAGAGTGGTGGCTGATTTAATGTGTTTAGTGAGGAGGCGGGCCATGAGATCGTCCTCATTACATGCTAATTTGGTAGAGCTTTTATATGATATAAGAACCTCTGTTTAATCAAATAAAAATCGACCCAATTGATAAATGATAAGATTTAAAAAAGAGAAGTATTTTTCACTATTAAAAGAGTTTTTAAAGACACTACCCATATTATTGAAAGTATGTTCATGTCAAGCAAAAAGTAAAAATTGAAAAACATAAAATTAAGGTTTATATAACATACCTTACTGCAAAGATAAAAATGAATGAAAGACTTTATGAAGACAACCGAATCCAAGATATAGCCATCGTTATCAATGAATTGAACATTGGACTGAATATAAAACTCTGTAGCATTTAAAGATAAGTTTGATTGAAAGATTCTTGGTTTCATAGAAGAGTGAATAGGAGAGAGAAAGATTTTCGGTTTCATAGAAGAGTGAAGAGAGAGAGAGAAAGAGAGAGAGAGGTGGGAGGAGCGTAGAGAGAGAGATGAGAGAGAAATTTTTTTTTAGATTAAAAGTTGTGCAGTGAGTTCAATAAACCACTTTGTAAGTTAGTTGTCAAGAGTAAATGACCACATTGGCCTATTTTTAAACTACTTTAATTAAGACAAATAAATGCATAATTGGAAGATTTAGACAGAAAGGATTCACCGTTAATTTGAAAACTTTTGAAAACTAATTGAATTTTCATTCGCACATCTAAAATCAAAACCGCCTATTAATTTGTAGTTATCAATTAAATTACCATTTTATCCCGAATTTAAATATTTGTATCAAAACACTTAGGGGCATTGTTGGAAGTTTTAGCCAAAAGGCTTCACGGTTAACCGTTTATGATTTGCTATTATAATAGTATAGATATATATATATATATATATATATTTCAAATCAATTTTACATTTTTTTTTTGGGAAACACAAGCCAAATTATTGAATCAAATAATAGTACAATCATAATCCAATAGCATAGGAATATTAAGGGGATTACATATAATCATGAAATCATTTTTAGAAGAGAGGCCTAGAAGAAATACAAGCTATTTAACCAAAAACGTAAAATTATTAATTCTTTCTAATAAATATATTTTATATTATATTTTGCAAGATGCATTGTAAAAGTGAATAAAGGTTATGCAAGTCCTTTCTCCTCCACTTTTCTTCCGGGCTTGGGACCGACAATGAACAATAATTTTCATAGGCAGAGTCTTTTCTTCAGGGCTTGGGACCGACAATGAACAATAATTTTCATAGGCATAGTTAAAAAGGAGGCTAATAATTTAATTAAAAGAGAAAGAAAAATATTCAAAACAATGTGCATAAACTATAAAATACCAAAAGTAATAAAAAACAAACGAGACCTTACAAATGTCAAAATAAAAAGCTAAAAAAACTTTTGATATGGCATGTATTTATGGATGACTGGAGATTGTCCATAGGTCGAATCCTATAAATAACAAACACTATTAAATATTCGATTAGAAAAATAATACTAGAATCACATACATATTTTTAAAATACAAAATATTTTTGAAAATGGTATGTAGATGTACTTACTGTTTGGCTTGCTATTTAAACTGTTGTATTAAATTTGAGTCTTCCAAATTATTAGAACTCATCTCTAAATTAGTTAATTAATATGTTCTTGAAAAGGTGGAGCCTTCACCAACATTACATTGTCCCTACAAAAAGAAATCTTAATAAAACTCATTAAATTTTCTTAAAGTGATTTTATTTATTTCAACACAAAATACCTGTACCGAGCTATTGTTCTAAGTCAATGGGAAAACTTGAGGGTAAGGAGAAAATGAAGCTGCAACCGGTAGATTTGTGTTTTGATTGTTCTTGTTGCTTTTTTTTTTTTCTTCAACCAATTCTCAACACAACTCTTTTTTGGAGGTCCGCCACGAATTCGACCCTCTTTCTTTTTAGCCCTTTTGCTTTTTTTAGAATCACATCGTGTTGAGTTGAATCATCAAGTTTCTCCATTTGAAAGTCGTTATTTATTGAAACTTGATTCTTATTCTTCTTTGTCAACTTAATCCTTACTTTTTAAAGATGTTTCATTGTAAAATGGAAGTCCTCTTCCGTTTCAGCTGTTACTCCAGACAAAGTAATGACACTTCTGCATAGATCTTTGTACCGTCTTAATATTTCCAGTTTAGAATCTTCAACATCTTTTACATCAGAACACTTAATTACATTAATAACTGTAGCATATTTTGTCCACCTTTTTAAAATATACTAGCTCGGTATCAACTTGATGTCCTTTCGATCAAATACTTTGAGAACATGACAACATAGAATTCCAACAAACTCAAATTTCTTGCAACTACATGTTATTGTATTATTTGTCGAATCAAATATCGATATATGTTGTCGAGTCATTGAATAAATGCTAACCTTGTATGTCATTATCGAGTCATGTTCTTCATACCAATTGATAAAAAGATTCATGGTTTTCTCAAATTCTTCTTAAAACCATTCAAAAACATTAGATGTGTATTCATCTCTTGCTTGCTCCAACAAAATGGAATTCACTTTCATTCTTGAATATTTCTAAGTCATTTCAAAGTTAAACTTAAGTTCTTTGTACCGAAGATCATCCAACATCCTTTCAAAATGATTGAAAATATCAATATATCTAACTGAGAATGCAAGTATTTTTTTAATTTGCTATTGAAACTCTCACTTAATTGGGTACTTTTCATGTCAGCACAAAATACATGTCTTCCATATACCATTTGCCCACTTTTTTATTTTGAAGATTCTTTTCAACCACTCACTATCTTGAAGGTTAAATTTAACCAACATATGCTTCCATGAGTTTAAAAACTCATCTTCTTCTTTGTAATTATAAATACAACGACCAAAGTCCCTCACAAATGATAGTTCTCTCTTAAATACATGACCAAGAGGTGTTTGAGAGCATTTTGTTATAGATGTCATAGACACAATCTATATCATGTTTCTGGTAATATTGACGCAATTGCATTGGTCATTACTTGATCTTGATCTGATAAAATTGTTTTAGGCTTTTGTCCAGTCATGCCTCAATCAATGCTTCAAATAACCATTCGAAAGAATCAATTGTTTCATCATACAAAAGTGCAGCACCAAAAATAATTATTTCTTTGTGATTATTTATTTCAACAAACGGTGCAAATGGTTGACAATCCCTATGTGTCCTGTAAGTTGTGTCGAAACAAATCACATCTTCAAATTGATGATAATCAGATACCATTTTTGCATCAGTCTAAAATATATTAGTTATCTTGTCATCCCTATCAAGTTGAATTGCATAAGTAAAAAATGGATTTTCATTTTGCTCTTTTTGAACATAATGCAACAAAGTGCCAGCCTCTCCTTGATTCATATTTCTCTTTCTTTTAGAAGACAAATAATTCTTCAAATCCTTATGAAGAAATCTTACATTTTTCTTTCCACCTGTTTGTTGACTCATAAACTCGTATGTTTGCTTTGGTCTCATTCCTGAACTTTCAGCTAAGTCAATCTCAATGCTTTGAGCAAAATTAATTTTTCTTTAAGAACTAAGAAATTGTACTTTGCTAGATGTAACAAGCACATGATTATGATTATCTTCGAAGCATGTAATGACATATTTTCCATTCGATGAAGATATATTGTCATTCTAGCCATACAATTAGTTCTAACATCTTTTTTTGGATGCTTCAATTGCAAACTTTGTTTTGTCTCATGTCTGCGCCCTTCTTTGAAACAAGTAAAATTTCTACCATTAACAATCTCATCATTATTTTTTTTACCCAATTCTTTCGAATTCCAAATCCCTTAAAACTCTTATAAGAATTGTAAAAATCATAAGCCTCATCTTCAGAATTAGAACTCATACCGATTTTAGAAACTTATATCCGGCTTTAGGTGTTGTGCAATAAACTTCTTCAGAATAAATTCTTTGAGGTGTTATAATTTTCTCCTTCATATAACATAAAGATCTCTCAAGAACAAAATTAATAAGTCAAGATAATGTTTATAAACGAGTGTTCTAAAGAATAGATAATATCAAAAAAATTAATTTTTATTGTTAATGCTTACCTATAAAACCTTTTTTTTTACAAACTTTCTGATTTATTCTTGCTATAAGGAGTCAAAAAAACTGTAAGTTGAATTGATCTTAATGTTTAATTGAAAATAAAGAATTGGTTAAAAAAAAAGAAGAAGAAGAGAGAAAGTGGAGAGAAGATAAGATAAGTATTAGAAACAAAAATAAAAAAAAGAAAATAACTTTTTTGGTTAAAGATAAATCTTATGATTTGATTTTAACTGCTTGATATTGATATAGTGTTTATTCTTGTTATAGACTATTTTATTAAAAAACAGTAAGTCCCGTATAGTAATACATTAAAAAAAAAAAAAAAAGAAATCATGAGTGGGTGTGATTGAGAGATTTATAAAAATATACGTGAATGGTGAGGTCCGCAAAAAACAAAAAAAGAAAAACAGAGTGTGTGCGTGCATTGTGTTTGGGGGTGTGACGCTTGAAAGTGTAGAGGATAACGGTGGAAATTAAATGTCTTTTTACTTTCTAAAAAAAGTACACTTGGAGGCATACAGAGAACGGGTAATGCTATTTGAACTCGTGAGTTCGGACTCAAATTTTTTTTTAATTTCAAATACATCCTTGAGCAATTAATGAAACAACCATAATCACATGTAAAATTTTTATTATACCCCTTAAATATTTACAAAAATTTTAAAAATCACCTTATGAGTCTAAGGCTCCGTTTGGCAAGGGTGATAAGCTAGTGATAGTGATAATCTAATGATAATTGATAATCTACTAGTTGATAATAAAAAGTGATAATTTGATCAACTAAAAAGCTGTTTGGAATGATAGTGATTGATTTTGATAAATGCAAAATGACAATAAAGGACATATGACACAATTAAGTATATTCATTATATAATCATATAATTAATTGTTATAAATAACTCTGTATTTTATTTACAAAATATAAATTAATGCCATAAAATAATTTATATTATTTAGAAAATTGAAATATGTGTGTCCATAAATGCTTACAATTGAATTATTAATTGTTATAATTAATTGTTATAAATAACTCATTGCAGAATTCATTGAATAGGCATCGAAAAAAAATCTCCTACACTACGTTCATCAAAAAATCTACTAAGCCGAAGAAGAAGATATCAAGGAGATCACCATGAAATTAAAAAATTACAAAAATAACAATTGATATCTTACAAATATGGTCCTTCAACCCAAGATTCCAGTCTCTAATGCCCGATCGCCAAAGAGGAATAACAAAGCCTGAACGATTGAGAGATAGCCAACTCTAAAAAAAAAAAAAAACAACGCTAGAAATCACTTTGGAAATCCCGACGTGATATAGCAAATCTGTTTGTATTTATCTCTATTTGGTTTGTAGTTTCAAGGTGATACTAATATTAGCGGGACATTAATTTATTAATACCGTAAAAATAAGGGTATAATTGTAAAAAAATCCAAACGATGATTTTTTGTTAAAAATGCTACTACGAGTAGCGTTTCAAAGAAGTCAAACACTTATTTTTAAAATAAGCTACAAACCAAACATGACTTAAAAAATAAAAAATAAACTAGATCAGCCGGATGTCAACCGCTCTCAAGTAGATTTTATTGATAACGTTTTTGTGGCCTCCCGGTCATCAACATTAATTAGTTCCGAAGCCTGTGGAGCTTTAGTAGGTGGATGAGTATATTTCCCCTGATTCTCGATCAATGTGTCTGGGGCAGTGGTTCGAAATCTCTTCTTGCTACCCTTTAAAGGTCTGTTGCAAACGTTTGGATCGTTCAGCGGCCTTTCTTTGGCTGGGTTGCTACTTGCTAGGCCCTTTTTCTGGAAGTTCAGCTACCTCCAAGTCAAATGTGGGCTTTGAGCCCACTTTTACAGGAATAACCCCCTTTATCTTAATTTTCAGGGGATCTTCCTGTGTGTTTAGACGTTTTCCTTTCTTGGGCTTAAATGAGAGGCTTACAGCCTTGGGTTGGGCCTGTGGAGTTTGGTTTGAGTTCTCTCCTAGTCTTTGCCTTCCTTTTGGGCCTTTCACGTGAGTGATCTCCTTCACCGCCACCTCAGCCTTCCTTTGATTGCCAAATCCTTTATAGGGAGTCGAAATTTGTGCGTAGGGGATCAAAGTACAGCTGGATAGGAAATCTCCACGATCGAGATCATCTCCTCCTAAGATTCTGTAGCGTGACCCAGAAGAAGAGCTGGAGGGAATATTATGGTTACAATAAGTATCTATGATGACCGTTCCATCTCCTTGATTATTTACCGGATTCGATTTCCTAGGTTTGCGGGTGGCAATCATCCAAGATCCGTAAGTGCCAGCTGGTTTCATCGAAATTCCTCTGGCCGTTGCTCCGCCGCTTGAGTTATGACTCCCTCCGGCCTCATTCTCCACCCTGTTCGGTTGCCCTGGAACGCTCTCTCTTGCTCTAACTGGGCAAGCTACAGTGCTATGGCCAACGCATCCAGATGAGAAACAAATCAACGGGAGACCCTCGTACTCGACACGCTGCCAAGCCCCATTAAATCTGAACTAAGCCATTAATGGTTTGGCTAGGTACACTAAAGACGATGCACGTTGGCGTGGAGCGAGTCAAGGAGGCGAAAGTGCAAACCTTGAGGACTCGGTTCGAGGCAATCCGCATGAAGGACGTAGAGACGGTGGACGATTTCGCTATGAAATTGACATCCATTGTGACGAGCATCCGCTCGTTGGGAGAGAAGGTGGAGGAGATCTCCGTCGTTAAGAAGTTCCTACGAGCCTTGCCACAAAAATACATGCGAGATCGTTACCGCGATCGAGCAATTTGGTGACCTCAAAAACATGACGGTTGAGGAGGTCGTGGTCGCCTTAAAGTCTACGAGGAGAGACTTCGCGGATACGGTGAAAGAGAGGAGGAGAAGCACCTCTTGCTCACGCATGCAGAATGGATGTCACGAATGAAGAAAAATGGAGAAACCAGTTTTTCTTCCGAATCGTCGAGTCGCAGCGGCCATGGTGGAGATAAACGAGGTCGTGGCAAAGGACGGGGACGAGGTCGAGGGCGAGGTCGTGGAGAAAGCTCACCTCGACAAGAAGACACCAAGCCCCGCAAAGACAAGAGCACAGTGAAGTGTTACGCTTGTCAAAGTACGGGCACTACGCGATCGAGTGCCCTAACAAAAGGCCGACGAGGTGGCAAACCTCACTAGCTTCCATGACGAGGAGCCGAGCATTAATGTTCGCCGAGGGAGTGGCGAACGCCTTGCCCGAAGATGAGGAGACAAACCTCGAAGAATTCGTGCAAGAATCGACCGGAGGAGGAACCGAGAGGTAGTGTTGCTCAATGAAGAGAAAGTCATGGCGAACCTCCTCGCAAGTGGCGAGGAGCATAATCACACCGACGTGTGGTACCTTGACAATGGAGCAAGTAACCATATGACGGCCCATCGAGAGAAGTTCCATGAGCTCGACGAGAAGATCACCGGAAATGTGAAGTTCGGAGACGGCTCACTCGTCGAGATCAAGGGCCGAGGATCCATATTGTTCGTATGCAAAAACGGTGATAAGCGTCTAATGACTGAGGTATATTACATTCCAAAGTTGAAAAGTAATATCATAAGTCTCGGTCGGATGACGAGAAGAATGCAATACGATCATCTTAGCCGGCTCGATCCTAAAGATGTTCGACCGAAATGGCGTCCTGTTAATGAAAGTGGAGAAATCGCCAAATCGGTTGTACAAGATTTCTCTCGAGACGAGTCAACCCGTTGTTCTATTAGCATCGCTAGCAGATCCTGCTTGGTTGTGGCATGCAAGACTTGGGCACGTAAATTTTTATGCGCTCAAGATGATGGGGGAGAAGGAGATGGCTATAGGGCTGCCCAAGTTTACACACCCCAACCAAGTGTGTGAGAGTTGCATGATCGCAAAGCAAACAAGGCTGCCATTACCTGCCCAAGCCAACTACCGTGCCGAGCATCCCCTACAACTTGTACATGCAGATCTGTGTGGTCCGATCACCCCGACATCACTCGCTGGTAACAAGTATTTCTTTTTACTTGTTGATGATTGTAGTCGTTGGATGTGGGTATACATGCTCGAGAGAAAAGGAGAAGCCTTTGAAGCATTCAAGAAATTCAAGAAGCTCGTGGAGAACAAGTCTGAGCACAAGCTTAAGACTTTGCGGCGATCGAGGTGGTGAGTTCACTTCCCATAGGTTTGCGGAGTTTTGCAAGGAAGAGGGAGTCGAGCGTCACCTCACGGCACCATACACACCTCAACAAAATGGTGTGGTGGAGAGGAGGAATCGCACCGTGATGGCCACTGCGAGGAGTCTGCTCAAGAGCATGCAAGTCCCGGCGAAACTCGGGGAGAGGCGGTACGACATGCGGTTTATCTCTTGAACCGCTTGCCGACAAAGGTGCTAGGAGATTGTACCCCTTACCAAGCTTGGTTCGCGCAGACGACCTCATCCGGAGCACTTGAGAGTGTTGGTGTCCGCACATGTGAAGGTTGTAGGTCCACATCTCAAGAAGCTCGATGACCGAAGTCAAGCAATGGTGTATCTTGGCGTCGAAGACGGATGTAAGCGCACAGATTCCTTGATCCACGATGCGGAAAAATCATTGTGAGCGAGAGATGTTGTGTTTGAAGAAGAGAAGAAGTGGGAATGGTGCAACGATGATGGCGAGATCGCACCTGCAGTGCTCGTGGAGTTCGGAATTTTGATGGAGATGTAGCGGATTTGGAAAACGCAGCAACACCACCGGCAAGTCCGCACTCGGCATCACCAATAACACCGTAGCCATGCCGTACTCTCCTCAACAACGAGAGGGCTCAAGTAGGTCCTCAACCGGCCAGAAGATGCCCCAAAAAAAAGGTCCGCTCTCTTGCAGACATTTATGAAGTGGCACCATTAAGGAGATGGATCTCGACGAATTGTTGTTGTTCACCACCGACGAGCCAACAACATATCACGAGGCAGCAACCGAGGAGGCATGGAAGGAGGCCATGCAGAAAGAGCTCGAGTCCATCGAGAAGAACAAGACGTGGGAGCTCACCGACTTGCCACCCGGTCACAAGCTCATCGGTTTAAAGTGGGTGTTCAAGTTGAAAAAAGACAGCGAAGGCAACATCCTTAAGCACAAAGCGAGATTAGTGGCGAAAGGATACGTGCAGAAGCAAGGAGTTGACTTCGAGGAAAACTTTGCACCGGTGGCGAGACTCGACACCGTCAGATTAATTCTTGCCCTCGCAGCTCATCGTGGGTGGGAGATTCACCACTTGGACGTCAAATCGGCGTTTCTCAATGGTGATATCGAAGAAGAAGTTTATGTCGCCCAACTTTGAAGGCTTCATCATCAAGAATAAAGAGCACAAGGTGTACAAGCCTGTCCAAGGCTCTCTACGGACTACGCCAAGCACCAAGAGCGTGGAACACTTGCCTCAACAAGAGAATGATGAGTCTCGGCTTCGTGAAGTGTTCTCAAGAGCGGTGTGTACACGAGGAGCCATGGAGCGAAGTACTCATCGTTGGTGTATACGTTGACGATTTGATAGTGACGGGATCTAGCATTGATGGTGTTGAGAGATTCAAGAAGCAAATGATGAAGGAGTTCGAGATGAGTGATCTTGGGGTCGCTCTCATACTACCTCGGTATCGAGGTGGACCGAAGAAAAACCGCATCACGGTGAAGCAATCAGCTTATGCAAACAAAATATTGGAGCGATTCGGGATGGCGGATTGCAACCCGAGCAAGTATCCAATGGAAGCAAAGTTGCAACTCGGAAAGGATGCGGAAGGAACTTTTGTGAATTCCACGAGTATAGGCGTGTCATCGGGTGTCTCAGTACTTGACCCACACTCGACTCGATATCTCATATGCGTTGGCATGGTGAGTCGTTACATGGAACGACCTACTATTCTACACCAACGAGCGGTGAAACACATTCTTCGCTACGTGAAGGGAACAACGAGCTATGGGATTCATCAAAAGAGGAAAAGGAGTGAAGAACTCGTCGGATTTATCGACAATGATCTAGCCGGTGATATAGATGATGAGAAAGAAAATCTGGGAGGGATTTGGCTAGGTCTAGTTCGATAGCTACTCGCGCAAAATGCCCTCATTGAGCTAGTTGGGATTTCATGTCCTTTAACGGTACTACCAACTATGTTACCAAGGTATCACAACATTTCATAATGATAGTAGTAGATAGGGAAATCCAGAAACCGAACCCAAGCAGTAATCTTTGTAATGTGTGCCGAATTAATTAGCTTGGAAGTCACGATCGTACTTTTGAACAGACAGGCAGTGTCCCGTTATAACCCAAGGGCCGCCGATAAGGGTCGTTTGTAGATCTCCCGCATTTTATACTGGACCAGGAAAAAATTATTATCAAGATCAATTACTCTAAAATCTCCTTCCAATTTCCATCGATCCTTAATCTTTAACCACAAAGAACGATACCCTATATTCCTCCCAATAAGCTTGGTAACGACGGAGAATTGCCATGCCTTTACCATTTTTGAATGAAGGCTATCTAAAACATTCACTAGAGTTCCCAGTTCATCGATGGAGATCTGGACCTCTCCATCTTCAATCGTCAAACTTTCTAGTCTGGACACGGGAACTTTGGAGCCCAACAACGACTTGTAAGACTCTTGCGACGGGAGGTGGCTTCAGCTTCCATGCATGGCTTCTGTAGCAACAAGAATAGGTTCACCCTGCTATCCTGAGCAATCTCCATCTCATATTCACTGCTATTGGAAGGATAGCACATCGTCCCTTGCAATGGGGAGCCATCTCTATTCTTCACTTTCTTAGTAGAATCATCTTCTTCGTTGGAGACCACACGAACAACCTCTTCGTTCTCAACCTCTATTATGTTAAAAAAAAAAAAACTTTTTCCTTTGACAAACTTCTATACTCTACTAACTATGAATAAATAAATAAGATCAAGATAACTATACTAACATCAAACAATTACACCATGACTCTTCCAAATTTTGAGATAAATCGAACTTAAAAGACCCAAATTTCATATCCTCACGACAACACGAAATCTTGGCTATCCGGATCTTCATCAAGTTGTAAGTAAAAAACATTTATTTAAGTGGTAAAACAACCACAATGACATAAAATTAAATAAAATAAAATATATATAAATATATATATATACAAAAAAGTAGAAGGAAAAATGAGATGAGTTTATGATTTAATTTGGGGTTAGGTATAGAAAGTGAAAATTAAGTACAAGAGGAGAAAGTGAGTGTAGTGAAATAGTAGGAAAACTTAAGCCTTTAAACCGTTGCAAAAAAGGAAATGCTATCACGGATCTAGCTCGGAACATGTGGATGACTCTGGTCGATAATGGATTATTGGATTATTCGCATTGGCCCATTAGATGAAATAGTAGGAAAACTTAAGCCTTTAAACCATTTGCAAAAAAAGACAATATGGTAAGGAATATTCTTAGACAAGCACATAATCTGTGAGTAAAATTAAAAACTAAACCTTTCGGTCTACAGAAAATAAACGCACACAATGTGTCACAAGCTTGAAAAGCAATTTGACAAAATTTGTGCAATTTAAAAAATTAGAAGACATGTACTTTCTCTTGTTCGCTATAGCTGCAGAGCTTATTCATTATGAATCTGTATGGGAAAGACGATGTTTTAAAACATTTGGAGATTGCAAGTTTATGAAGCCCCGTATTCTTGTAGGTATAGAATCACATTAGCACCAATCATATCATAATTGCTCAAATACTTCAAAATCAATCATCTCTATTCAACTAACAAAAGTTGAATCTTCAACTGCGTCTTTTCAAATATGAATGGCGGAAGGGAAAAGTCAGTCAAGCAATTAGAGAACTATATAACATCAACTCCCTCAGAGCTCCTCGATCAATTTGAGTTATTCATCTTTGTATTATCCATCCAGGATGTTTAAGATGCTAAAACTACATTTCAAGTTTTCAACATGAAAGATGCTACGAAAGCAACATTTATAATAGAGACAAAGACGATAAGTAAATGCCCAAGTATAATCCTTGTATTGACAAAGACTTTCATCGACATCAATCTCATCTTCCAAAATGGAGAAAGAGGTGATTTCCATCTACATTAAAATGCTAATTCTTAATTTATATGGCATTGATTGATGAAACCATGACTTATTGGATATCTCAAATGCCAACTAAACATCCTAAGACACCACAATACACAAGTCTGATTAAAAATATTTAAATTTGTAATGGCATAGGAAGTGAAATAATAAGATAAGAACCTCTTTTGACGCCGGAAACTCTCTAGCTTGTCGCTTACGAAACCTCACTTAGTTTCGTGGTTTTCCCCTGCCATAAACATTGAAAGAAACTATTTTAACCAGAACTACAACATGCCTAGCATAACTCGAGTCGGGAGTTGCAACATTTCTAGGATTATAAAAAAGGAAGTGCCAACATAGAGAAAATGGCACTGGCCATGACTCCTTGCCATAAAATTGGGTGTAAAATTAACTAAGTAGATTCTTAACAAGTATCGACAGAGGCCCAGTATCAAGCATATGATCGTGATGATGGACATATCAAGTATTAAGCATATCGTTCATATGGTCTACCATAAATCAAAATCAAGGCCAGCAAACAAAACTTACAAATGTTTCTTCCCATGTATCCCTCCCTCACAATCCAAGAAGTAACCAGACGCACCATAAATCTCTTGCATCGAAAAATTTCACAATGATAAATACAAACATTGCATGCATAATGCATGTTCAATAAAAGGCAAAAAATTCAAAATGCCTTTGCATGTGTAAAAGTTTTATTTTTTTTCATTAGACAATCGACATTGGAACTTTAACAAAGAATAGTGCATGATAAGCTTTCATTTCCTAAATAAAAAGATAAAGTATACAAAATAAAATAAAGGATATTGAGAGATGAAACAAAATAAAGGATAAGAACCACAAATGGTTTCAAAGTGATGCCAAACAGCACTCAAATATCAATCAAGAAATGACATAGATGTCTTGGTGTCCTAGACATCACTATAGCATTATAATCATCGAAGTCGAAGTAAAAACTACTATGGACAAAAACTTATAAAAGTTTAAGTTCAAATCACTTGTACAAATACAAGAGCCACCCATGTTTACCAAGAAAGGAGAGTACGGTGAATGATATGTGAAAGCTGTCATTAGCACATGAAAATGGAATTCCCAGAAATAGGAAGTAACATCAGTTTAAGTTGAAACAATTAAAAAAGAAAGTTATCAGGATTCAGGTTTGAAACCCTTCTACATATAGATAAGCATCCAATGACCCAGCTTAACCATATCAACGTCACAATAACCATATCCTATCTCAGAAAGAAAAGAAAGGATGCGCAAATCAACGCTAAACTACTATTACACCAAATGAATACATAATATATAATTTGGAACATAAAATTATGACTACCTACCGCTTATCCAAACCAAACAAGAAATTGCACAACAAGCGCCCGTCCGTATATGTGCCTTTCTTAGACCATCTAACTCAACAGGGTTCTACACTCCAAAAAATTGATCAGTGGGAAACTATAATCGGATACAAATATCTTATACTGAGATATTTGAGACTCGGATATTTGAAACATGAATTGGCATGCCAAACTATACACGTAACGAGGCATAATATAACCAAAAGATCAAAAAAAAAGTAACCTACCTTTTCCGAAACACAGAAGTATCAAGAAGTAGACAATGTAATCCAACTAAAGAGTCACGCCTAGATACTTCAATCTCTTTTTGTTCAATCCCATCCTCTACGAGGTCTCCAAAACTCATTACAATCAAACGAGCGCAGACCTCATCAAGTAATAAGCATAACAAAAGAAAGTAAGAAAAACTCCAATGCTACTACGGTAACTGTTTAAATGTGTGCAGGTCAATACCTGACAACCAATAGCTTGTGGAACAATATCTTCAACGCACTTCAGACTTTCCTCGAGAGCAGATCTTGCCTTCTCATCTCCAAAATAATAATCCATGTAAAAGAAATTTTATTTTACATATGATGTGGTTTATTACTTCTCTTCATACTAAAAGAAAGAGTTTGTCAAGCGCTTATACATTTTGAGTTTGAAAGAGACTCGATTCATTATTTTTTTTTTCTGATAGGACGACACAATTCATTTATTATAGAGATTAGAGAAGAAAAATACAAATAAAACAAGAACTCGTACTTGGAGCGAGAGATAAATAACAAACCGAACCCGCAAACAAACTTAATCACTTGCAATACAACTTTTCATTTCTCTCGTGAAAGCAAACAAAGTTTGAACTGGAACGCTAAAGCAAATTAGTATGGAATTCTTTCTATCCGAGTTTAACTTAATCACTTGCTAAGTGCCATTGGAATGCCAAAGCACCTCTAGTCCTTTTATTTGCAGAGGTTAAGTTATGGTTCGGCTATATACTAATTTGGAATTGAGGCTATGTTGTTGTTGTTATGGTTGTTGGATAACTGTTGTTAAAATCTAATACACTTTACTTGGTTGAGTTATCCAACAACCATATCAAAGGAAATTTAAGGGTACCAATATACTCAAGTTCACATAAGTTCCAACCTTATATTTTCACATTTTGGATTTTTATATTGGCTTCGATCTAAGAGTAAAAGAGATAGATTGGGTAGAATTATATTATCTTTCTCATCTCCTTTTGGATTTGTTGTCTCCCTGATGCTAATATACCACGGTTTATTATCAAAAAAAAAAAAAAAAAAAAAAAAAAGAATATAGTGGAAAACAAACATTGATATCTTATTTTAATGAAGAAACACTAATGAATATTATATTTAATTTATCTTGTCGGTACTTTTTGAAACCATCTCTGTTTTAAGATCTCTTCTATAAACATATTCCCAGCCAAAGGTTTATGCACTAATTTCAAACAATCTATAAATTATACTTTGTTGTGCAGATTCACACAGTGGAATTGAATGGAAAGACAGATAAAAATTGCACGGCAATGCAGGTCTTGCACATCCTCATTCAAAAAAAAGAGATGCGCAAACAATATGGCACCACCAACATAGCCTTGTTTCAAAATCCAATAAATAGAAACTTAGGTTCAAGAATTTTACTTGCTCCATCAAACGAAACTGCCCATTTCCACAGGTTCGAATCCTAAGAACTTAAAATCGAAATTCTAAATTATCCTCTTTGAACGATTTCTCAATCGATAGCTTACATTTTCGCTAGCTTCTTGGAAATCTCCTCTAAAGTAACAACTTTTGCGGGTTTCTTAGAGCGAGCTCTACACACTAAAATTCTCGAGTCCTTACTAACCACGTGGGTAACTAACAACAATCATTCAACACCCCCATTAATGTGCTAGAGTCGAATTCACGATCTCTCGCCTTTTGGCAATTGATGTCTCACCATTTAACCATAAATACTTTGGCAACCATCTAGGTTGCATAATAAGTTATTTTTTTATTTTTTTCTTATCAAATTAATTTTTATATGCAAGACCGCTTTTACCAAATTAAAAAAAGAAATGAATCGACAACTCAAATGTGTTGTGTAGTATCTTTCTCAAAACATAGAAGCTAGACAATTAGAAAAAATAAATAATGCTAATTTAATTTGATAAGAAAAAAATAAAAAAATTAAACTTCATCATTGAAAAAAAAAAAGAAAAGTATATATATATTTGACAAAAAGCGTAAAGATAGAATAAGAGATATATAAATTTAAAGAAAAGTTTGAGTAGCACCAATTGACATAAAGACTAGGAAAGGGCGATTGCATTAGTTTAGACACATGCAAAGACGGCTTAAAAATGCTTCTACTTAAAAACTTGACATAATAAAAATCGTAGAAATTCAAAGAGGTAGGGATAAACTGAAGTTTACTTGGGACGCATTAATTATGAGAGATTTAGATTTCTTGGAAAGCTCACCATCAATTGCACTAAATTGAGTGCAATGGAAGTAGAGTTGATCCATGTAGCATACCTCAATTAATTTATGGTGAGGTTATGTTGTTGTATAAATTTAATTAACTCATCTTTCTATATACTTACATTACAAATCTACTAATCGTGGGTAATTATTGAGTAAAAATATTCGAACTTTTTATATTTTTATTCTTGTAAGTGAACGAATGTCTATAATGTGGGTAAGTTAAGAAAAGTCCTCAAAGAAAAGTTTCCGTAAGACAATCACGTAAATATCCACATATTTTCCTTGATTGATTTGGTATCCAATGCCTACCCAATTTGGGTTTGTTGTATTTTAAGAAGTAGTTTCATTGTAAATTTAAGGCAGTCAGTTAATAGTCATTTAAATTAACAAACAAATAAATGATACTTTGAATCAAAGAATTCATTCGTTTCATCGCTTCAAAGGTTTGGTTCATAATCATTTTAGAGGACCTACCACATTTATGATAGTTATATTATTATAATGAGAAATGTAAAACAGAGGAGAAGAGAAAACTAACAAATTAATAAACCCTCACAACCCAGATGTCAAAAGTAACTCTAATTGGTGAAGATGAAGTGATTGAGAAAATTAGAAGTGATTGTATTCACCCTAGAGATAATAAAGAAGAACCATAAAACAAAGAATGAATGAAAAGTAGACGAGAAAGACATTTTCACATGTAAAGAGAGACGTATATGTAAAGAGAGACGTATAGAAGCTGACGTTATATGATTCATCGGAATGAAAGAAAAATATTCACTAAAAGAATATATATATATAATGAAACTCTAAATGTTGCTGACAACTACGTTGTTAAAACATAATCAATACATAATCCACGCTTTATCATATATTATTAATCTTGAATATTCATATAAAATGGCCCATTAAATAATACAAGATTAGCAATATAGTGTGGCCAACATATCATAAAATTCTACTATGTATTAATTATGTGTAATAAGTTATGACAACGTATTAATTAACAATGTTGTTTGATGTTTTAGAATATGTTTATTCTTGAAATGCTTCCACATTTAATACCAAATCATCACCACGACATCATTGATATGGCATTTTTATCTACATACCAAATCACCTTACTATAATCTACAAAACCTCCCAAATGATTTTTAGAACAAATCACGAAAGGATGATCTGTTTAGGCGTCAAAACAAAAAAGATAAGAGCAAAATGGTGCACATCGTGTGAACCATTGCTTGAAAAAAGAAACAAGCTTGCTTGAAATTGAGGTAAATTTTGTAAGGGTGATCTACCATAACAATCTCATCCGCAAAGAACACACTAACATATCCCATAGTAGGTTTTGTCTTTATATTTTGCAACAACTCTAAAAGTTCTAACCCGAGCTACATCGCAATTTCATGATCGTGACCTAGACTTGGTTTGACGTGGCGCTATCAGTAACCCTCGTGAGTGTAACAGTAAGATATGTTATTTTTTCCGTAATGATTGTATTATCTATGATTCTATATATACAATGTTGTGATGCCCCTTCCTTAAAAAGTGGCAAACCTCGACCAAATCCAGTTATTAAGTCTTTTGCTCTGCCACGTAAGACTTAATAACATATTAGTCGGCGTTTATACCTTATTCATCTCGTTATACGTGTTCAGGATAAGCATTTCTTTTTATCTCATTATTTGTATTTTCAAATTTAATTAAAACTCTTTAATATTTTAATATTATCAATGGAAGACTTAATAAATTTGTAGCGGGATTTAAATTAAACACTTAACTATGGAAACTAGGAAATAAAGATCGCATGTATATTATAGAAGGTGATAACAAACATTATACATGTATAAAAAATCGGGAACTAGTCTCTCAACCCATCGACCTAAAAGTACGGAAGACATAAATAAGGTAAATACAATAAAGACCTATAAAATTAGCAAAAGTTGCTACAAGGGCTCAAAGGTAATCATCTAACTTCTCCTTATATGGTATGCTACTAGATGAATATGCAATTGTCACCAAAAATGACAATTCAATGAGAAAATTCTAAAACCACTTATTCATATTTCGAGTAGTGAAAAAAAGGTAATCAAGTGCATGTAAGGCAGTATATAAAAGCTAGAAGAAACATATGCAAGAAATCACCACAATAAACTAGTAAGTCGGTGACAGCGAGACATAAAGAGTAAAGATGCCACCGCACAGTGATACTAAGCTTGAACATGTTGGGGTGCCATAGACTTAACTTGGGGTGCCCTCTGTCCCACAGGAAGATAACCAACTACTCACCAATAGAGGCTCTTTAGACCATTAGAAGGAACCCAACCTCATATTCATAGGAGAATCCTCCAATATACTCCGTAAAATGAGCCTAGTAGAACCGCTCTACCGAATCTATCATCCCTCTCGGATCACAACATTACAAAAGTCACATTCGTATAATACATATGATTAACATTAGAGAAGAAGTAAAGTAGAACAACACAACCATACATCTTGAGAAGATATGTAACTTAGCTCAATTCAATTAAGTAAGATAACAACAAGCTATAAACAACATAAAATGAGATAAGAATGTTCAATGATAGCATATTTTATCTTGGCAATGATATATGACTTCAATATGAAGTAGAAGGACTCAAACCAATTTAATCAATGAGAGTATATCGTGTTTCTTAAGGATGAAATCAACAAGCAAGTGAAAACGAACATTTCACAATAATTAGAATTCGCTAAAATAGTTTAGGACAACAGTGAATATTCAATTTAGTAAATGAAATGGAAATAAGTGATCTACATGTTTACTTACCGTAAACCGCACAAAATCCTAGCTAAAATCGGTCGTCAACCCAACATTAATTCCTTAAGATCAATTCCTAGTATCTTATGCATTTAAATATTATCTGAGTACTTATTAGGAATTATATTTTAGTCGGTTGATTTTTATTTGTGTTGCATCATGCTATCTTTGAGTCTGCTCAAATATAACATTTAGCATGCTCTAAATAATAACATTTAGCATGCCATAAAAAACTAACATTTAAATTTTGAGCAAACTCGAAATTAAATTAGACGATCTTAAACCAATTGAGCATGCTCGAAACCTACAACAATCTCAATTCTATAGAGCAAGCTCAAAACTTAAAGCAATCTTAATATTATTGAGTACGCTAAAAATTATTCTCTTTTGAGTGTGTTCAAACTGCACAAAATTTGTGCAACTCTAAAACTTGCGATTCTTGAGTCTTGGAAGACTCAAATCACCTTAAACTCGACTCATTAGGCTTAAAATAAACTTTATTGAGTTCCAACATCATCATGCAATCATTTATACTCAAGTCTCATGCAATAGATACTCAATCACCATTAATTAAGGTTACTATTTATCTTCTTCTTCTTCACATAACACAACTTGACAACCACAACAACCTATACCATGATACCCAATAAGGAATTTTCACTTAATGATGGTCAATCTACACTTATTGACTAACCTTCCATGCACAATACATATACATAACTATAACTTCGAACATGATTTTTTTGTAAAGACTTAGTGAAGAAAATATACCTAGAACTTTAATGGAGTTGTCTCCGTTGCTTTTATCTAGCTTTTATGAGCTCCACTAAGTTAGATTTATACTCCCTAGCTTCGACCTTGCATGGAGCTCTAAGAATATTCAACAACATTACAACCACACCACCGATTCTCCAACTCTTTTTTCTCTATTATTCCTTAGTTCAAATAAGGAAAGAAATGGAAAACTTGGGCGTTATGTTATTGTTTTTACTTGATCCTTAAATGGGTATCTCAAGAGACATATAAAGTTACTCTCTCTCTCTCTCTCTCTCCCCTCTCCCCCTCTCTCTTTCTAACACATAATCCATTACGTCATCTCTCTCTCTCTCCAACACATAATCCACTATGTGTGTGGCGATCCCCAAACTCGAGGCAAACCGGGTACCGCCACACGTCACCAAGCATGACACGTCACCACACACTTAATTTTGAATGTCTGAGACCTACACCTTTATACGTATCTTATTCAACTTAACTTAGTATTTATGGATATTTTATGGATATTCACATTAAATTGACTAAGTTAAGTTGTTCGCAATTTATCAAATTATTAAACATCAAGCGAAAGCCTTTTAAGACATGCAAACACAGTAGGAAAGAAAAACTTGCATTTGTATAAATAACCTCATAGTGTGGAAACTCGACATTAGACACCATGTGTATTAATGAGCGACAAAAGTACAAAAGGTGAACATATACATGTATCAGGTATACAATTCCTCCCAAAAATTTCATAAAAATAGTAAATAGATACATACAACACATACGCAAAAATGATGGGCTCTCTTAACTCAGACGTAGTCGCCTAAGACGCCCTTGCCCCGGCTCATCGCAAGATTTGTGATTTATCACAAAAAACAATGACAAATCTCAGGTGAGTAAATCCCAGAAAACTTTAGCTAATATTCATGAAATCTAATAAAATGACTACAATTCATGCAATTTAAATAAGGGACAAGAAATAAAGTAATTCGCATGAAAATAAGTCGTTGAGAAGTCGAATTTGGACAAGAGTGCAGAGTGACAAAGAAACCCTGGTTGACATCTGGGAATTTACTTAGCTAAACCGAGAGGAACCCATGACGACCACCTCGCCAAACATCTCACGGTTGAATGAGAGGAACCTATGAATGGTAGAACCCTATCCAAACATCTCTCGAGAGGAACCTATGATGTAGACTAGGTCTTCGTCAAACATCTCTCAACCTACGGGTTTCGCAGAGAATAATCACCGCGTAGCCCTAACATGGCCAATTACTCGAACAACGCGGGGTAGCTCGCCCCGGGGTGTGAGTCCATGCCATGGCGACCCCGTCGACAAACACACATACACACGTGGGAGTGGATGAACAGTAATTGAACAACATTAAATAGCGCAAAGGAAAAATGAAATGTGAAATAAATTAAGTGCAATAAATTGAATTTTAACTAATTTTCTCGTGGGATTACTTACCTTAAATAATTCACAAAACGCATTCAAAAAGGCTAGCACACGCCTCGAGATACGTATCGACACCCGACTATAGTAGCCTAAGTCCATAATGTCCAATTATATGATTTTTATTATTTTAGAGTCACATTGAGTAAATTTATAATGTGAGACCAAACTTTGAGATAATAATTTTTAATCAAAAGTTTGATTCTTGGCACGTTTTTTGAATCATACCGGGGATCGATTGTTCCGGCAACGCGCCACCGTGTCGTTGCTCCATGTCGTTCGCGCGCGCGCCTGCCCTTGCACAACGTCGTTCGCCTCGCCTCGCCGCCGCTGCTAGAGCTGCCGTCCTCCTTCGCGCCTCGCCGCGCATTTGCCATTGAGCATTCGTTCCTCCTCATTTGGAGCCCATTGTCCGCCTCGCGCGCCGCGCCGCCTGCGTCGCGCTGCTGGAGCCATTACCGTCCTCCTCGCCGGGCCGCGCATCCAGCCATCTCCCACTGCTGTAGCTGCACCGCCGCTCGTCGTCATTCTCACAGCCGCGCCTACTCGCGTGGCCGTTCGCGCCTTCGCGTCGCCACAAGCCGCTGTCCGTGACCTCCAGTCTCGCAGGCACTGTTGGTCCTCGCCGGAGCTCCCTCCACCTCTCTCTCTCACTATTGGTTGTCTCTCACTCACTCTCTTTCTCACTATTTCTTCTCTCTTTTCCCTCTCTATTTCTCTTACTTTCCTCCCTCTTTGTCTGTTTTAAATAAAAAGATAATTTTTTTTGGGAGAAAGAGACAAAATGAATGACGAGTTTAGGTATGGTGAGGTGATGTGTGATGTGATGTGATGGGATGTGTAATGTGACAACTCAATCTCATACTACCCCGTACACCTGCGTTACGCGCACAACGTGACGTTGTACACTCTCGTCACTACACGCGCACAATGAGACGAAACAGAATTCTCAATTAACGCGACACAAACTATTAAATAATAGTAAAATTAATAAATACTCACACACAAAAATAACATATTTCATCCCATTAGGCGTGTCATAGATTTTTCCGCGTGGGGTTGAGCTTATGATCTTAATCTATAATTTGCCAGTTAATCGGGATCGATTAAAATGGCTCGTTACAATGTGACATCCTAAATTAACTAAATTGAGATTTTACTCTAATTAAGGATTAATGACCTATGATTCTAATCGACGTGTTAAACTTGATCGATGTCTCGTGCTCAAAGTCAACGTAAAGTTGTTATTTTTATGTGAAGCGTGCTATTTTGATGTATATTATTCATTTATAAATCATGCCACAGATAATTAGCTAAGGTTTATATAATTTATCAGAATAAGGCCTAAGTTACTAAATTAAACAAAATAAAATTAAATAAAAGCTCGAAGTATGCCTCGAGATGCGCATTAGCGCCAGGCTCCAGGGAGCCAGAGTAGTTGGTAGCTTAGTTAATAATGGAGATAAATAAATGTGATGTCTAAAAACTATGCTATTTATTTTGATGTGCATAAATTTATAAAAAATAAGGCTAAGTGAAATAAAAATAATAACAAAGCCTAAGTTGTGGCGACCCTCGTAGCCCGGGGTGACGTGTCTCTGTGTACTCCTTGCCAGCTGACCCAACTACACGTGTACGACACCTGCCCGTCCTTCCTCTGTCTCGAATTTCGTATCCACGTGTGTGTACAGTGTATATATGACATATGCAGCGGATGTTGTACGTAAATGCAGAAAAATATTAATCAATTTAAACAAATCCTACTGTGGAAAAACCATAAGAAGTATTCTATTACTCCCCAGTTCCCAAAAGAATCAAAATATCAAAATAATCACACACGTACAAGTAAACCTCAATGGTAGGCAGTTAAAGGTAGTCACGTAAGATCCCCTTGCCTTTACTTGTACTCGGATCAGCACTCAATCATCACAGAAGAAATTGGATGACGAGTCCAATTGGTAAAATCCCAAGGAACTCCTCAAGCATTCAAATAAATAAAAGGAATTCAATGAATACTGTTAAATAAACATGTGGAATGTAAACAGACAACTGTAGGTAGGGCATCGCATGCGTAAATAACAATAAAGCGCAAATGTGTGTGCCTCTTCCAGTCAGACTAAACTATACTTCGGGATTCCCTTCCAGGATCCCACTAGTGGGCGCACCCAACTAGCTATCACCTGATCCCTCTTAGTGCCCGACGTAGACCTACGATGTACCGACACATGTAGCAGTTCAATAGCTCGGGTCGTTATCCACCGAGAACTCATGATACACATGCTATGGTCTAGAATGCATAGACACACAACGAAAAATCCGGTGGGAGCGACTAACCAACCGTGCAAACAACGACAAGATAAGATATAGGAAAAATCACAAGGAAATACTATAATTGGATGGAATTACAAAGCAAAATAAATACTCAAGAGTTTTTCCATTGGGTTTTACAAACCTCACAACACGCTCTACTACCCCGTAATCAATCCCCGAGTCCAAGTCCACTAGGTCCTTGGTAGCCAATTGATCACCCATGTCAACCTATGTCCATTTATCAATAATTTAATTTAGTATGACAATTTTCAACAAATTTCTAAAATCTTTAGGCCAAATTGCCTATTTCGCACTTTTGAGGCAAAACCCCCAAAAAGTCGCGTCCGAAATATCCAAATATCTTATTTTTCATAGAAATTCATAAATTTCTATTTATGGAAATATGTTTTTTTCAGAATTTTTTCAATTTTTCTGAAAATTTTCCAAATCTTTCTTTTATTTTTCTTCATTTTTTCTCTTTTTTTATTTTTTTTGGTTTGGGTCGGGTCGACCTAAACGGGTCGGACCCGACCCGACCATGGACCAGAACAGGTCCAGGCTCTGCCCATGGGAAGAGCGTGGCCCGCTTAGGGCGAGCGTGGCCCGCTTAGGGCCCGGCCCACTGGTGGGGTGCACACACGCGCGCGTGTGCACCATTTTCGCCATCTGATCGAACTAGCGCCAGGTCGCTGGTTCGATCATAACTCCATTTTTTGTTATTTAGGGTTTGGGGTTGGGGTTGCTCTCCACCCCAACCCCCGGTGGACTTGATGGCAGGGGAGACACCCCCGCCATCACCACCGCGACCCTATTCGGCCTCCATGGTCGAACCCTTGTCCCGGCCACCATGGCCAACCACCGAAACCCATAATAACAATGAGGACTCACCTCGATCATGGCGTCTCCACGTTCTCCTCTTCTTCCCGTGTCGCTTCTCCTCCTCCTCTCCCTTTCTTCTTCTTCCTCTCGGCTTCCCTAGCGTGTGTGGGGTGTGTGTACGGTTGTGAGAGTGTGTGAGTGTGTGATGTGAGAGAAAAGGTGATGGAGTGTGTAGATAAACATTGTGATGTTGAATTTGTGTCTTGACACCAAAGTGTGACACAGCTGGGAGACTCGCCTATTTTTCGGGCGTTTTGACGCCCGATTTCGCGTTCGAATAGCGATATTCGCGTACCGCCGCGTCACTAGCCACCTAATACCATTCCATATTAGTTACTTTGTCAATTTTTATATAATTTGTGTGTTTTAGTTTCCCCGACCTAATATTTGGTCCCGTCGACTACTCGGTACCCGCGTCAACACGCATATCGAGGCGAATACAATTCTCATAATCTCGCACGTATTTTGATGCAACATACACACATGCGATGTATTTCAATAAATCTACACCGCAAATAAGCAACCAACACACCATAACTACCATACTTAAGTCACCGTGTTTCCTAGCCTATCGCGGCGTCCATGTAGATTCGAGCTGGCGTCCACGTTGGTAAATTGAAGTGACATTTATAAAATGGGCCGTTACAATTCTTCTCAACTAAACAAAATTTCGTCCCAAAATCTCAATGTAACCAAAGTCCTATACCAGAGAATAGTTGAGGGTATCGTGTCCTCATCATCGACTCGAGCTCCCAGGTTAGTTCCTCCGTCCTATGATGCTGCTAACGAACCAAGACCTTCGCGAGTTCCCTGTTCGGAGAATTTGTACTCGACGATCTCTATAGTCTCTCGTCATAGGTCACGTCAGGCTGTATCTCCACCGTTCCAACTCAATCGTTGGTCTCGGCTCTACTTATGTATCGAGACCGGTGTGCATCTTCTAGAATCCCATCCCGTATCTCCTGATCTGCAGGTATCTACAATCTCCCTCGGTATCTCAAACACCGATCTATGGTTTTTGCCCAATCAGTGTATTTCGATTTCGGGACAGACCACTGACCAACTCATAGAGCCCATCAGCCCTCTAACACTCTGGCAACCCGTTCAATCGATACGGTCGGTATCCTCTTCTGATAACAAATGTGATAGTCCGTCGTAGTCGACAACTCGGCCACACACATAATTGATGATGCCTGTAATAAGCCATGCTCGTGTGTCATCTGCTGCAGAACAGTCTGATTGTCGAGTCCACTCCTACTCAACGTGTCTGTTACGACGTTCGCTTTGTCAAGGTGATACTCAGTAGCGACGTCGTAGTCCTTCAGCAACTCCAACCATCTCCGCTGGCGCATATTCAGATCCCTTTGAGTGAAAATGTATCGTAAATTTTAGTTATCTATATACAACACGAATCGATCTCCATAAAGATAATGCATTCAAGCCTTCAGTGCAAAGACGACCGCTGCAAGCTCTTGGTCGTGCACTGGATAAATAAATCAACAAAATCCCGAACCACCGGAACGTCTTTAATCCGGACCCCCGTTCGAACTTCCGACTTAACTATCGCCACAAACGCCTCCATATCCCGCGCTGTAGCTAGTCAGCTTCTCGTGATGGGTAAGTCAGTTGCCGATCCAAATAATACGAACTCCGGTATTCCAGGAATATGAAACTCTATCCTCTTGCCGTAACAATCTATCCGTGCATTATAGGATGCTAACCAATCCATCCCGAACAGTGTGTCAAACTCTAAGTACTTCAATACTCAAAGATCGGCTGGTAGCTGATGTCCCTCCACCACTATCATCACGTCTCGACATATTCGGTTAGGATATATCTTATCCCCAGCAGCCGTACTAAGGACCAGATGTGGCTTTAGTATATGTGTAACCAACCCTAATAATCTAACAATACGTCCAGCAAGAAATGATAAAGTACTACCAAAATCAAACATAGCATGTGGCGACCAAATATAAGTAGTGTACCTTCAACGAGTTACCTAGTCGCCCGCTATCTGGCTGTGCTAACACATGTACTCTATCTCTGGCCTAGTCTGATGCTCACCGTGGCGATGGTGGTGTCCGACAGTCATCCCTTAAATGTCCCCTCTGCATACACCTGGTGGTATCTATGGCTCTCCAGTCTACCCGTCTATCTATCTCCAGATCTCAGACCCTGACCCTGGTCTACCTAACCCCTGTCGTGTCCCCCCCGATCTCAACCCTAACGGTACTCTGTGGTTGTGCCCTCTGTCGATCACTTGGTGCTTGAAGTGATAAGCATGAAGCGTCGTGGCTCCTCATATCGGAACCGGCGCCACGAAAATTGTCCTGATTGCCCCTCTCCCGTCTATCATCTCTCTAGACTCTTTCTGGATGATCCATCGGTCTCTTATGCCTCTGACTAGATTGAGAACTCTGCCCCGACTGTACCTCCCTGCCAGTCAAACGTCTACCAGCCCTCTGCAGTATATATGTCTCATGAGCCCCTATAAAAAATCTACTGCAGTGTCGTGGCTCGGTCCGAGATAAGCGCTAATGCGATGATCTGTCATCAACCCCTCTGGTGAAATAATAGATCTGCAAGCGCTCTGTCCCGACAACATCTAGAGAGAACTGGAGCAAATGTTGGAACCTCTCCATATACTGCATCAAAGTCCAACTTCCCCTGTCGCAGGGCCAAGAACTCCTCCCCCAGTCTCAACCTAACCTCCATCGGTATGCACTGATCGTAGAATAGCTCCCTAAACCCAGCCCATGTCGTCGGTTTCGGATAAGTATCGTATATGTCGTCCACCAGATCGCTGCATGTCCTCTCAAACAAGCTCCCGAAAGTCGTGCTGTACTGTCTCATCGTTCCTCATCAGCTTATTGGAACGCTGATGGGACACTATCCATATCCCTGCAGCTTTGGGATCGCCGCTGCCGTAAAATAATCCAGGCTGGAACTTCAGAAACTCTCTTAATAACTTCGCCACTGGCGCCTAAATAAATGCTGATGTAGTAAGAGTATCAGTAGTGGGGGATGACAGTAACCTGGTCCGTCGTCATGGGTGGAGGCGTAAGAGTCGACGTCTCTAAAAGAACGACAACCGCGGTAGCTGTCTTTATGGGTGCCTCTACCGCTACCCCCTGAACTGGCGTTTGGGGTACCACCGGAACAACAACTGTCCCCGCCGATATGGTCATATCTACTGGCTCTATAGCTGAAGTGAGTGCCACCAGTATCGCTGTCTGCTCTGGTAATAACCGTAATACCTCGGCCATTTGTATTGGGGTACCAGACTGTTCGTCCATGATCTGCATCGAGAATGCGCTCCGGATCAGTCTCGAGGTATATACGTATAATATATAGTAAAATGAGAATATAACACGCATACAAGTTCTAACTCTACCCGCCTCACATCACTTCCCAACTAAAGTTCTAAGGCAATTACTTCGGGTTTTCCACATCTAAGTTTGTTAATTAAGGTTTATTGTCTTAGGACTACTCTGATACAAATTGTGGCGGCCCTCGCCGCCCCGGGGTGATGTATCTCCGTATACTCCTTACCAACTGGCCCAACTACACGTGTACGCACCTGCCCGTCCTTCCTTTGTCTCGAATTTCGTATCCACGTGTGTGTACATTGTACATATGACATATGTAGCGGAAGTTGTTCATAAATGAAGAAAAATATTAATCAATTTAAACAAATCCTACTGTGGAAAAACCCTAAGAAGTATTCTATTACTCCCCAATTCCCAAAAGAATCAAAATATCAAAATAATCACACACGTACAAGTAAACCTCAACAGTAGGCAGTCAGAGGTAGTTACGTAAGATCCCCTTGCCTTTACTTGTACTCGGATCTGCACTCAATCATCACAGATGAAATTGGATGACGAGTCCAGTCAGTAAAATCCCAAGGAACTCCTCCAAGCATTCCAATAAATAAATGGAATTCAATGAATACTGTTAAATAACCATGTGGAATGTAAACATACAACTGCAAGTAGGGCATCACATGCGTAAATAACAATAAAGCGCAAATGTGTGTGCATGTTCCAGTTAGACTAAACCATACTTCGGGATTCCCTTCCAGGATCCCACTAGTGGGCGCACCCAACTAGCTATCCCTCTCGGTGCCGGCGATCCTCTCGGTGCATACTAACGGGCGTAGAGCTACGACGCGATACACACTATGGTCTAACACATAGACACAAAATAGAAAGCGATGGGAGTAATTCAATAGCTCGGGTCGTTATCCACCGAGAACTTGGAATTGGATGGAATTACGATACACATGCTATGGTCTAAAATGCATAGACACAAAATAGAAAATCCGATGGGAGTAACTAACCAACCGTGCAAACAACGACAAGATAAGATATAGGAAAAATCACAAGGAAATATTGGAATTGGATGGAATTACAAAGCAAAATAAATACTCAAGAGAAATATATTTTTTTCCATTCAATTTTTTTTACAAACCTCACAACACGCTCATTTTTCTTACTACCCCGTAATCAATCCCGAGTCTAAGTCCATTGGGTCCTTGATCGCCAATTGATCACCCGTGTCAACCTATGTCCATTTATCAATAATTTAATTTAGCATGACAATTTTCAACATGGCGCTCACCTCGATCGTGGCGTCTCCACGTTCTCCTCTCCTTCCTTACTACTTCTGCTCTTCCTCTCCCTTTCTTCTTCTTCCTCTCGGCTTCCCTTGCGTGTGTGGGGTATGTGTACGGTTGTGCGAGTGGGTGAGTGTGTGAGGTGAGAGAAAAGTTGATGGAGTGTGTAGATAAACATTGTGATGTTGACTTTGTGTCTTGACACCAAAGTGTGACACAGCTGGGGCACTTGCCCATTTTTTGGGTGTTTCGACACCCGATTTCGCTTTCGAATCGCAATATACGCGTACCGCCAAGTCACAAGCCGCCTAATTTTTGGGGCATGTGCCCTAGGTCAATCCATTAACTGTCTTTATGAATACTTTTAGTTAATATAATAGTGGATTTCATTCGCTGTTTATTATAATTAATTTGCATGTTTACATTATAATAAGATCCATGGGTATTTACAAAAATATCCTAAATGTCCCTAGTCAATCATTATCTTGGGAACTATATCTCATTTTAGAAACGACTTAGGGTTTTTGGTATGCTCTGGATCGTTTTAGAGAGAAACAAAAAAGTTTTGGTATTCTCTCAAAGCTAGCACTTCGAATCTCGGCGGCCGTTCGTGTGTGGATTACTAGTAGAGGGCGTTCGTCATTGGCAGCATCTTAGAGATCGATCAACCTTCAGAAAGGTATATTGCGACTGAGGTATGATTAAGTTTTCATGGTTTAAACGTTTTTAATAGAATTAGATTCGGATCTTGTTGGGGTTTTTGTCAAAATTGTTTTATAATCTCCGCTGCGCATGAACCCCAAAACCCAACAGTGGTATCAGAGCCTTCGAGTTCGATTCCATTAAATTCATTGCATGTTTTCTTCTGATATATACATGATATATGATTGAAAGCATGTTAATAGTTTATGTATATGTGATATACATAAGTTTTCTGTGAGATTTATTATCATGTTTTGTGTATATGATACATATATTTGTGATTTAACCGAAATTAGTTTCGTACATGCTAGTAACCATGTTAGGTTAATTCGAATAACTTTAATGAATTGAGTTTCGTGTTCTGTGATCCATGACACCATTAGGTTCGATTGGGATAGTAGTTCATGGTTCAATTACATGTTTGTGATTATTTGGATGAGGACCGAAATTGCAAATAATTAATTTTTGAAATTATTTATTTATCTTGTTATATCTATTATGTTATGAAGTTTCTATTTGATAAAGATAGATAACAAATTAGATTAGGAGATATAAGCAAAATCAGTTTCGTTATCCCTATTGGATAGGAGATAAATATGAAGAATTTTTTTTTTGGTGATATGCTAGGATTCAAATATCTTAAGTCCTAATTGGATTATGATAAGATGATTAGTTAGATGTGGGCCCGGGTTAATTAAAAATGTTTTAATTGACTTAATTTTGGATATATTAAGGGGTAAATTTAGGATAATAAAATTAGCGAAAAATATGATTTTCTATGGCGAATTTTAATTTTCGAATTGAAATTCGTCTTCTAAAAAAAAAAAAAAAAAAAAGGCGCCTTTTGATCGCCATAACCAATGGAACCACGTCATTGACGGCCAATGGGACTACCGCCGTCTAACTAATCCTAGCACACGAAAATTCTTTTATTAGTGAATAGTTTAAAAATCCCCAAATTGTTTAGTGATTTAACAAATCAATAAAATATATGATATTTCATTGTTTACATAAAATCACTAAAACTGAATAAAATCCCTCTATTAAATTTTAAATCTCACGCCATCCATTTTAAACACTTGTCAAGGCCTCGATCACACTAATACAATTTCAGCCATAGCTAGGTGTATTGTGTTATCTTGGTGAGACAAGTTGGACAAGAGTTACCTAAATGTTTAAAATGGTCCAACTTAATAAAGCTATCAAAATAGTTTTGAGCTTTAGGCACATGATGAGATAAAAACATGATAAGACATAAGATGTGACGTATCTCATAAAAGTATCTAAAAATTACATAAGATGTAATTGGTAACTGTTACCTACCTAAATAATCTAGTTCTATGTTTCATGCCATAGCTGTCATAGAATTAGGTGAAATGTGGATTTTAGTCCCCTAAATAAATAGTGTGTTTTAGGAGGGTTGTTAATTTAGTGAGAGTCTATTCCTCTATACTAAAATAAACTTTGCATAATCTTTATTGTAGATCAATTGCCTCTTTAAGTAACAATAATCACCTGTCACTGCGATCCATCCTTGAGAAGGATAAGCTATCTGGGACTAACTTTCTTGACTGGTTCAGAAACTTGAGAATTGTTCTTAAGCACGAACCCAAGTTGTATGTCCTGGATGCTCCAATTCCTGAGGACCCACAAGACAATGCTACAAAAGCTGTGAAGGATGCGCATAATAAGCATGTCAATGATTCTACTGATGTTGCATGTATTATGCTGGCAACTATGGTTCTGAACTTGAAGGACATGGAACTAATGGAAACTTACGACATGGCCGTAATTTGAAGGAAATGTTCCAACAAAGCAAGCTAGGCAAGAAAGGTTCAAGACAGTCAAGAACCTACATTCTTGCAAGATGACTGAGGGTGTGTCAGTTAGTCCTCATGTTCTGAAGATGAAGGGCTATATTGACCAGTTTGATAGACTCAGATTTCCTATAAGCCAAGAGTTGGCTACGGATTTGATACTGAATTCATTACTGGAGAGTTACTCATAATTTGTCATGAACTACAATATGAATAATATGGAGAAATCAATCTCAGAGTTGCATTTGATGTTAAAAACTGCTGAACAAAATATCAAGAAACCCTCTAGTAATGTGTTGATGGTCCAAAAGGGAAAGGGAATGAAGAAGAAAGGCAAAGGCAAGGCTAAAGTTGCCAAGGCTGCTACTGCACTTGTCATAAAGCCAGTGGAACAAGTCAAGGCCCAGCCTGTTCCTACTTCAAAACACCCAAAAGAAAAGGAAGGAAATTGTCATTTCTGTCATGCACCTGGACATTGGTTCAGAATTTGCAAACTCTATCCGGAACATCTAAAGAAGAAAAACGGTAGTGCGACTACTACTACAAGTATTTATGTTATTGAAATTAATTTATCTACTAATGATTCCTGGGTATTAGATACCGGATGTGGATCTCACATTTGTATAAATGTGCAGGGACTCACCAGAAGTAGAAAGTTGACGAAAGGAGAAGTCATGCTCCGAGTAGGGAGTGGAGCAAAAGTTGCTGCCCTGGCTGTTGGATCATATGACTTAGTCTTACCTAGTGGACTTATTTCAACTTTAAATAATTTTTATTTTGTGCCTGCCTTGAGCAGAAACATCATTTATGATTCACGTTTGGATATGGATGGTTTTGATTTTATTATCGCGAATAATAGATGTTCCATTTCTCGTAAATGAATATTTTATGCAAATGCCGACTTGTGTGATGGTCTTTATATTCTAAGCATGAAAAGGTCCATTGATACTCTAGTATTTAACATAAATACAAAGAGATTTAAGTCAAATTATTTGAATCAAACCTATCTTTGGCATTGTCGTCTCGGGCACATAAATGAGAAACGCATAACGAAGCTCCATAAAGATGGACTTCTAGATTCATTTGATTTAGAAACATATGAAACGTGCGTATCTTGTTTATGAGGCAAGTTGACTAAAAGTCCCTTTACTGGACACAGTGAAAGGGCAAGTGATTAATTGGGTCTAATACATACTGATGTATGCGGTCCTATAAACACAATGGCTAGAGGAGGTTATCAGTACTTCATTACATTTACTTATGATTTCAGCGAGATATGGTTATGTATATCTTATGAAACATAAAGCTGAATCATTTGAGATGTTTCGAACATTTCAAAATGAAGTGCAGAATCAACTTGGTAAAACTATCAAAACACTTCAGTCAGATCGAGGTGGTGAATATTCGAGCCAAGAATTTGATGACCATCTTAGAAATTATGGGATTGTCTCCCAATTGACTCCACCAGCAACTCCACAGTGGAATTGAGTTTCTAAAAGGAGAAATCAAACCTTATTAGATATGGTTCGATCTATGATGAGTCATGCAGATCTTCCATTATCCTTTTGGGTTATGCATTACAAACTGCAGCTTTCACTCTAAATCGAGTTCCTTTTAAAGCGGTTGATAAAACACCATATGAGATATGGTACGGGAAGAGACCTAGTTTGTCTTTCCTTAAGATTTGAGGTTGTGAGGCTTACGTAAAACGAAAAGTCTCGGAAAAACTAGCACCTAAATCTGATAAGTGTTTATTTGTGGGGTATCCTAAGGAAACAAAAGGATATTACTTTTATAATCCCGCTGAGAACAAAATGTTTGTTGCTCGGTATGGTGCCTTTATGGAAAAATAGTTTATTTCAAAAGACACTATTGGGAGAGAAATAAATCTTGAAGAAGTTCAAGAACACAGATAAACCATGAATCGCTACTGGAAGCTCAACAACGTTCTGAACCAGTTGAACCTCCACAAGTGACACAAAGCCCACATAAATCTGGTAGGGTAAGACATGAGCCAGAGAGATTCGGATTTCTCATTACTAATAGTCGTGATGTGTTGCTTATGGATCAAAATGAGCCCACCACTTATCAGGAGACTATGTCTGGACCAGACTCAGATAAATGGCTAAGTGCCATGAACTCTGAGATGCAATCAATGTATGATAACCAAGTTTGGAACTTGGTTGATTTACCTGAAGGTGGTAAGACCATTGGATGTAAATGGGTTTTCAAGAAGAAAACTGACATAGATGGCAAAGTGCATACTTTTAAAATAAGACTTGTAGCAAAAGGTTTCAAAGTGCAGACTCAAGGTGTTGATTATGATGAAACTTTTTCGCCGATAGCCATGCTTAAATCCATAAGAATTTTAATTGATATTCTTTGCATATTATGACTATGAGATATGGCAAATGGATGTAAAAACAACATTTATTAATGGAAAGTTTGTTTGAGGACGTGTATATGACACAACTTCGAAGGTTTTGTACATCCGAGAATTGTAGGAAGGTATGCAAGCTTCAAAGATCCATTTATGGATTAAAGCAAGCTTATCGGAGTTGGAATCTTCATTTTGATGAAGCAATCAAGGATTTTGGTTTTATTAAGAATGAAGATGAGCCTTGTGTATACAAGAAGGTCAGTGGGAGTGTAATTATTTTTCTGGTACTGTATATTGATGATATATTACTCATTGGAAATGACATCCCAACATTGAAGAATGTCAAGTCTTGGTTAGGGAAGTGTTTCTCAATGAAAGACTTAGGAGAGACGCCTATATCCTAGGAATAAGGATCTATAGGGATAGATCTAAGAGGCTAATCGGATTAAGTCAGAGTGCTTACATAGACAAGGTACTGAATAGGTTCAGTTTGCAAGATTCTAAAAGAGGATTGTTGCCAATGTCTCATGGCATAAGTCTCAGCAAGACTCAATGTCCTAAGACAAATGATGAGCGAGACCGTATGAATAAGATTCCATATGCATAAGCTATTGGATCTATCATGTATGCCATGCTATGGACTCAACCTGATGTATCATATGCTTTGAGCACTACAAGCAGATATAAGTTAGATCCAGGTGAGAGTCACTAGATAGCAGTAAAGAACATCCTTAAATACTTAAGAATGACTAAGGAAGTGTTCTTGGTCTATGGAGGTTTTGAAAATGATCTAGTTGTAAATGGTTACACAGATGCAAGTTTTCAAACTGATATAGATGATTTTAGATCGTAGTCTGGATATGTGTTTACTTTGAATGGGGGTGTTGTAAGTGGAAAATTTTGAAGCAAGAGGCGTGGCGAGATTCTACAAGAAGTGAGTATATTGCGTCGTCGATGCAACAAAGGAGGCGGTTTGGATGAAAAAGTTCATTTCGAACTAGGTGTGGTTCCAAGTATTGCTAACCTGTTTGTTTATATTGTGACAATAATGGGGCAATAGCACGAGCCAAGGAACCTAGATCACACCACAGATCCAAACATATACTCGGGCGTTTTCATCTCATCAGAGAAATTATTGAGATGGGAGACGTAAAGATTTGCAGAGTACCTACTAAAGACAACGTTGCGGATCCATTGACAAAAGCTCTTCCACAAGCAAAACATGATGGTCATGTTAGATCATTAGGCATTAGATGCATGCACGATTGGCCCTAGTGCAAGTGGGAGATGTTGGGGTATGTGCCCTAGGTCAATCCATTAACTGTCTTTATGAATACTTTAGTTAATAAAATAGAGGATTTCATTTGCTGTTTATTATAATTAATTTGCATGTTTACATTATAATAAGACCCATGGCTATTTATAAATATATCCTAAATCTCCCTAGTCGATCATTATACTGGGAACTATAACGAATAAAGACTAGTGTGAGTCTTGATTGATGATCATATGATGATTATATGTATAGGGATACAAATCAAGATCACGAGTACTTGTTAGGGAACAAAGTACTGGACCGAACCGCTATGAGAACATCACATGGATTAAGTCATTGTTGTTTCTCAAGATATGTATATTTTTCAGTCCTCTGACTTGAGATTACCTGAGACTTCAACATTAGGAACACAATGATTTGACACTATCAAATGTTTTCTTTAAACGGACGATTATAAAGGTTGTGATCGGTTACTGTGTGAGCAATGTGATGAAGTTGTGTAATCAAGATAGAATTTGTCCCTTTCATATAAAGAGAGATATCTAGTGGATCCCTCGATGTGTTAGACTGTTAAAAGGCCCAGTCTACGTGAATTAATATTGATCAATGTCACTTGGATGTTTTCAGTCTACCTAGAGATCGAGACTAGTACGATTGAACATGTTGGATGACAATTCCATGCCTTATGTTTGATCAAAAGGATATCGTGACAAAAGGATGTTATGTACATTATTGATTAGGTTGTATCGATTTGATATTCGTACAACTTGGGTAGTCATAATGTCTTGCTAGAGGCCACTTATGACTTGTATACCAAAATGTGTTTTGGTACACTGCCAACGTTGTATGAGCCTATTGGGTCGCACACTAAGAATGGTTTTGTGAGATTTTAAGATGGTTCAGAAAAATAAATTTTATATGATAAAATTCATGACAAAAATGTCCTTGTGGTGTATTACACTTATACTTCTTTAAGTAGGGGTATATGTGTAATTTACTTAACCGTCTATATACAAGGGTTGTATAAATAGTCGCTTTAAGTTAGAATACACGTACAAAAAATTAAAGGGCGAAACTCTATTTTCGTTTTAGAAACGACTTAGGGTTTTTGGTATGCTCTGGATCATTTTAGAGAGAAACAAAAAAGGTTTGGTATTCTCTTGAAGCTAGCATTTCGAATCTCAGCCGCCGTTCGTGTGTGGACTACTGGTAGAGGGCGTTCGTCGTTGGCAGCGCCTTAGAGATCGATCAACCTTCAGAAAGGTATATTGCGAAGTCTTCATGGTTTAAACGTTTTTAATGGAATTAGATTCGGATCCTGTTGGGGTTTTTATCAAAATTGTTTTGTAATCTCCGCTGCGCATGAACCCCAAAACCCAACACTAATACCATTCCATATTAATCACTTTGTCAATTTTTATATAATTTGTGTGTTTTAGTTTCCCCAACCTAATATTCGGTCCCTTCAACTACCCGATACCCGCGTCGATACACGTATCGAGGCGAATACAGTTCTCACAATCTCTCACATATTTTGATGCAACATACATACATGCCATGTATTTCAATAAACTTACACCGCGAATAAGCAACCAACACACCATAACAACCATACCTAAGTCACCGTGTGTCTTAGCCTACCACGACGTCCACGTAGATCCGATCTGGCGTCCACGTCGGTAAATTGAAGAGACATTTATAAAATGGGTCGTTACATAAGTTGAGACATTTAATTAGGACATCTAGATTATCGTTATGATGACTCCATCAAACGTGTCTTAGAAGATTTGGTGGACATTAAAGGTGCATGGATTCTTTAAATCCAAACCCTTGATGTGCATCTAGATGAGTAAGTGAAATGAGATGAAGGGCTAGAAGTGAACTTAAAATCAACTATATAAACAAGTGTGTTCTTGAACACATGCAAAACAAAGTCGTGGATTTATCTCATGAGAAAAAATTAAGGGCTGAAACCTTGGAAGAATTGGTGAGATTAAAAGCTCAAAATAAAGGTAACTCAACCTAGAAAAGCAAGAATCAAGGAAACTAAACCCTAGCTAACGAATCTCCACCCTTTCTACTTGGATTTCTTTGCTTTCAATGCATCGAAATCGAAGGTTTTTATTAAAAATAGATTTTTATGAATTTATTAAACTCAAACTGTGTAAGGACATCATTGATTTTATTAACAATTTTTTAAGTTTTTGTTGGCGTTCTTAACTTTTTTCCTTAAAATGTCACAAATTTAAGTTTTGTTAATAAATTGTTGTTGTTGATAATTTAGTTGTTGTTGTTTTAGTTGTTTGGTTATTGTTGTTGTTGAACGTCATTTTCCACAACACGACTCCTTGTTAACTCTCTTCGTTAAACATTCCATTTCCCAAAAGTAAGCAAAATATCAAAATTCGCACGTACTAGTAGGTCTTTGACAGCAGCCAGTCAGATAAAGTCGTCCAAAATCTCCTTGCCCCTACTAGCAGGGTATGCACTCGCCCATCACAAAAAGGAAGATGGGGATTACAGTTAGTAAGACTCCAACAAAGTACACCGAGCATTTATGAGAAATATAGACGATATCAATAAACGTGTCAATTAATCATGCGAACTAAACAGGCAACTGTGCTAAGATCATCACATGAGTAAATAACACGAGAAACAAACCGTGTACTCCTCCCGGTCACACTAAACTGTACGACAAACCCCCAGGATCCTTTCAGTGAGTGCCCCACTTCCTATCACCCGTAAGGCCCGGCCAGCCAAACAGTACCAATTGCAGCCCCGAAACCTACGGACTCGGGCGCACAGGATCCTTTCAGTTGAAGCACCCCACTTCCTTTCACCCGGTTACCCGCGTACAGCCTAATGTGCCATAAGTACAACACGAATAGCAAAAGTCTCGACCCCCAACCCAAATACGTCACGAAAATCAATAACAAGGAATGAGGGGAATAGCATCCAACAAGCACGAATAGGCAATCAATGATAGAAAAATAAACCCTCAGTGACTTTCAGAAGGAATCTTACGTACCTCACAAACGCACTCGCACGCATCTCGATATGCGCACCCGACACCTGACTATAGCATCCTATGTCCCTGGTGTAAATTCGTACGTTTAGCAAGTAAATCATGCAAATCACATTTAAAATTAGGTGAAATGCATCTCACCTCAATCGCGTCGTCGACATTCGTCGATTCACGCCTCCGATCGGTCCGACAACGTCATCGCGTCGTTCACCGCGCTGTTGCCACTGCCGAGCCGATGTCGCTGCCGCGCCGACGCCGCCGTCGTCACCGCGCAGCTGCAGGGGCCACCGTCGCGCCGCCGCTGCCCTCGCCGGAGCCGCCGGCCGCCGCCAAATCCGCCGCTGCTGGCCGCTCTCCGTTCCGCCGCCGGCCTCCTTGCAGCGCCGCCACCGCTCCCTGCGCGCCGCCTCCGTCCGCGGCTGGTTCGCCAGCCGCCTGTGCGTCGCTGCACCACCGTGTCGCACAGCAGCCGCGCCGCACCGCAATGCTGTCCATCTCCTCGCCGGCGTTCGCGTCGCCCGTCGCAGCATCCCGCTGCTCGCTCGGCCGATCTGCTCCCCGCCGGCCACCGTCCTCCGCCTCGCAGGCCGCGTCGCGACCTCCCTGCGCCGCGCGCAGCCGCTGCAGCACCGCCTCCTCTCCGCTGCAGATCGACCGCCGCTCTCCCTACGCGCCGCCGATCGGCCGTCCGCCGCCTCCGCGAGCCGCTGCTGGCTGCGTCGTCCCTCGCCGGCTCTCCCTCTCTTCGCTCCTCACGATCTCTCTCTCTCCCTCTCTTCTTCAATCTCCCTGGTTTTTCTATCTCTCTCTCTTACTTTCCTTTCTTTTCTCTCTCTTCATTTATTATATATATATATAAATATATACATTTATCTATACTATTATAATAAGAATCCCCAAACAGTTAACCAAGTGAAGTTCTTTTTGCTAAATCTTCCAAGTATGCCCTTATTAACTTAAATGAAAACAATTCAAAAAAGGATAATTTCGTAAGTTAATTATCAAATCTAATTTAATTGACGGTTTCACATAAAAAAAACCCTTCAAAATTGGCAGTTCCGTCGAATTGAAAAACAAAATGCTCCACGCCTCTTCTTCCTCTTCCACGCCTCTTCTTCCTCTTCGCCGATTCACCCAAAAAAGAGAGGAAAAAAACAACTCGCGACCGCCGTCTTCGATTTCTTCTTCTTCCTCTTCGCCGATTCGTCTTCTTCATCGTCGCATCGCGATCGCCGTCTTCGCCGATTCGCCGAAAGAACAGAGGACAAAACCGAGTCCTCTTCGTCGATTCGCCGATTCGCCGATTCGTCTTCTTCATCGATTCCTCTTCGCCGATTCGCGATCTAAGCGCGAGAAGAATACATCGCAACGGCGCCACACCACCTTAGAAGAGGCGTTCGTCGCTCCGATTCGACAAAGCGTCTGCGAGAAGCTCGACGTCGCTCGCAGATCTCTTGCGCCCGAAGCAGATCGGTAGTTGTTCCTTTTGTTTCCTTCTGGTCCTAGGGTTTGAGAAGCGTATGAGAATGTTTGAAAGGTCTTTGTTTTCTTATCAGTGTTTGTAGATCGGATGGATTTATGCTTGATTGCTTATCTTGGGGGTTTAGGAGGGTTTGAACTGTGATATTGAATTTGAGTTGGGAAGTTGCGATTTTTCGTCTAATTGTAGGACATCCTTACAAAAAAAATAAATAATCGAATTGAATCTACAACAACGTCAAAAACTGATTTTTTTTTGATCTCTCTGTTTCCCTGTTTAGTTATAACTAGCATGTACACCACAATTTCATCAAATTCCCAATACTCTGTTTCTCTGTTTCACCAATTCTTCAACTTTTCCTTTCTGGGTATCATCACAAATTCCCAATACTCTGATGGGTCAAATTGCTTTTGTTGGTCAATCCTAATTTTGCTTTTGTTGCTCTATCATCTGTTTCAAGTTCAAATGTTGTTGAAGAGATTCATAGAAGTCAGTTCCCAAGAAATTTTCTCTTTGGGACTTCAACTTCATCATACCAGGTGAGTGTTTAATTACCACTCTTTTTAATTGATTTAATTCTCATCTATTTCTCTGTATCTATTTAATGTGTACATTTTTTTTTTTTTTGTACGTAGATTGAAGGGCAAACTTTATGAAGATGGAAAGGGACTCAACAATTGGGATGTTTTTAGTCGCATTCCGGGTGATGAACAAAATAATCTCATTATATGTTAAATTTGATCTTAAAAAAAAAAAAAAAAAACCCGAAATCCGTAGCGGGCTCCTTCGAGAGAAGAAACGAAATAAGGAAGAAGAAGAGGAAAGAAATCGGGAGAGAGATAGAGACACGAGAGCGCGAGGAAGGTGAGTTGATTTTAAATATGATGACATACTTAGATTATTTTCTCGTTATTGCAACTGCAGGAGTGTGCCCCCCTCGAGGGAAAACAATTGCTCGCCTTCGGAGTTTGTTTGGCTCGTACTCGAATGTGTTCTTTTTATTGGTGTATTATATGATGACATACTTAGACTTTAAATATGGAACCTTCAAAGAGTCCGAGATGCATTAACGCGATCCATAAATTAGGTTTCTTTTTGTTGCTTTTGTTTTTCTTTTTTCATTTGGTTATAGAAACCTCTTTTTATTTGATAGAGATAGAGATGTTCCACACACTAATATTTTCTTTCATATAGTTCTATTAATTTAGTGGCTATGTTTTACACATATATTGATCTCATGCAGACACCTATATTTATCTACCTAGAGCACAATCGAATAGATTGAGTTTGAGGAGGAGAAGAGATGATCTGCTTTGGCATATGGAATTCAATCCAAGGTTGTTGCTTTTGTTTTTCTTTTTTCATTTGGTTATAGAAACCTCTTTTTATTTGATAGAGATAGAGATGTTCCACACACTAATATTTTCTTTCGTATAGTTCTATTAATTTAGTGGCTATGTTTTACACATATATTGATCTCATGCAGACACCTATATTTATCTACCTATAGCACAATCGAATAGATTGAGTTTGAGGAGGAGAAGAGATGATCTGCTTTGCACGTGCAATTCAATCCAAGGTTGTTGCTTTTGTTTTTATTTTTTCATTTGGTTATAGAAACCTCTTTTTATTTGATATAGATAGAGATGTTCCACACACTAATATTTTCTTTCATATAGTTCTATTAATTTAGTGGCTATGTTTTACACATATATTGATCTCATGCAGACACCTATATTTATCTACCTATAGCACAATCGAATAGATTGAGTTTGAGGAGGAGAAGAGATGATCTGCTTTGCACGTGCAATTCAATCCAAGGTTGTTGCTTTTGTTTTTATTTTTTCATTTGGTTATAGAAACCTCTTTTTATTTGATAGAGATAGAGATGTTCCACACACTAATATTTTATTTCATATAGTTCTATTAATTTAGTGGCTATGTTTTACACATATATTGATCTCATGCAGACACCTATTTTTATCTACCTAGAGCACAATCGAATAGATTGAGTTTGAGGAGGAGAAGAGATGATCTGCTTTGGCATATGGAATTCAATCCAAGGTTGTTGCTTTTTTTCTTTTTTCATTTGGTTATAGAAACCTCTTTTTATTTGATAGAGATAGAGATGTTCCACACACTAATATTTTCTTTCATATAGTTCTATTAATTTAGTGGCTATGTTTTACAAATATATTGATCTCATGCAGACACCTATATTTATCTACCTCGAGCACAATCGAATAGATTGAGTTTGAGGAGGAGAAGAGATGATCTCGCTTTGGCATATGGAATTCAATCCAAGGTTGTTGCTTTTGTTTTTCTTTTTTCATTTGGTTATAGAAACCTCTTTTTATTTGATAGAGATAGAGATGTTCCACACACTAATATTTTCTTTCATATAGTTCTATTAATTTAGTGGCTATGTTTTACACATATATTGATCTCATGCGAGACACCTATATTTATCTACCTAGAGCACAATCGAATAGATTGAGTTTGAGGAGGAGAAGAGATGATCTCGCTTTGGCATATGGAATTCAATCCAAGGTTGTTGCTTTTGTTTTTCTTTTTTTCATTTGGTTATAGAAACCTCTTTTTATTTGATAGAGATAGAGATGTTCCACACACTAATATTTTCTTTCATATAGTTCTATTAATTTAGTGGCTATGTTTTACACATATTGATCTCATGCAGACACCTATATTTATCTACCTAGAGCACAATCGAATAGATTGAGTTTGAGGAGGAGAAGAGATGATCTGCTTTGGCATATGGAATTCAATCCAAGGTTGTTGCTTTTGTTTTTATTTTTTCATTTTTGTTTTTCGTTGCTATTAGGTACTACCACATTGGGAAGATTATTTGACATCAAGCATTAGCTATGAGTTTTCTCTGCAAAGAGGCCATCTCATCACTTGAAATGGTTTTATGTTAGTATATAATTTTCCACTATCGATGATAGTATATTATTGTTTTGACCTTGAGTTCAAATTGCTAAAAGATTTCCATACAACATAATTGAATTGGAGCTTTATTAATTGTAGGGATCGGCAAAAATGCTCCAAAGAGAGATTACTCCCTTAACCATTCGTAATCGCACGAGTATTCGATGCATTTTCTTCCATCTCCATTTTAGCTACAATTTTTGGGAACGGATACCGCCGTAAATTCAAGTACTACTCCGGATCGAGCTCTTACTTTATTATACTAATTAGAATTTAACCATATAAGATTTAAATTTCTTAACTACAACATGCATGTGTTCATTCAAAGCCACTCTTGCTCCCCCAACTACTTTGGAAAGATGGTTAAAGGCCTTCTGATGTGTTACATTGTGATATTCTTTACATTCTACTCCTCTGCTGTTTCTGGTTATTGGACGTTTGGCAATATCTGTAACACATTGAATACATTCCTTGCAATATCGTAACATATTGAGTCATGACTTCATCAATTTTTCCAAAAAAACGAATCAAAGGTTACCTTCGAGAAAATTGTTCTCGTTACCGATCAAGCAATGCACACTGCGAGGCTTAGCACTTCCACAAGCATATGCCCCTGCTCCCTCTATTAATCGAGCCTATGTAATGGCCATTGTACTTGGTTCAATACTCATATTCTTAGTTCTATTCTTTGGATTTTTTCTGCTCCGTGATATTATTTTTGTTTTACTTAAAAAATTCATGTCGTATAACTGTTGATTAATTTATATTTCTCTCCTATATAATTTAGGTTTGATGATCACATAAGTTTGGTTGAGATATTTGTCATTTACTCCAAACTTCTACACGAAACACCTACACATGCAACAATAAAAAAAAATTAAACTTTAATTTTTTGTATTGTGGTTTTTCGAAAAAGAAAAGTGCTCAAGTTGAGTTGAATTTTGTTACATGTTGTTTGTTGTTGTTGATGACGATGGCCAGAGGGCCACACGCATGTCGTGTGTACATGCATGTGAGCCCTGGGCCAAATTGGGCTAGCCCAAGCCTAGCCCGGTTTGGGCTAAACTGGGTCCATTCAAGTAGGCCCAACCCCTTGTTTTTATATTGAATTTCTTTTATAACAAATACAATTTAAAATGCAATAAATTACAGAAAAATAAGAAAAATAGATAAAAATTATGGAAAAACTCAGAAAAATTGAAAAAGTATAGAAAAATTGGAAAAGAGTAGGAAATTGAATTTTTTAGAAATTTTTGAGGGTTTTGCATCGGGTGCGTAACTCGTAAAGTGTGCTGCCATTAAATATTTAGAATAAGAATATTTATTTTTGGTCACACATTATAAACTCAATCAATCTGACCTTACAAAATTTTAAATAGTATATTTGGACACCAGGGACTTAGGAGATTACAGTAAGGTGTCGGGTGCGCATTTTGAGACGTGAGCATGACATTTTAGAGGGTTATTTGCGATCGCTCGAGGTTTGTAAAACCATTAGAATTTCATCTTGCATTTAGTTAATGCATTGTTTATTTCCATTTCATGTTTCTGCTATTATTCTCATCCATGTTGTACTCTTTTCCCTATGAATGTTATGTTGCTCGTTGATGGGGTCGGGCATGGCATATCTTCGCACTCAGGGCCCACTACCTCGGGGTTTGCTTAAGTAGTGTGCATATATTAGCAACCACGGTCGAGGTTACTCCCGCAAATTCCATGTGCGCGTCGAAAGGGTTGGCGGCGAGTTTACTCCCACCATCGACCACTTCTCGAGAGGGATTGGATGGTAGTTTGACTACAGACCACCGAATAGCTCTCATTCGACCGTGTAGAGTTAGTGTAAGTCACTCGCCAGGAAGGCCTACTCAATTTAATGACTTCGACTTCTGATTCGGTGTGATGTGACCCCACACTCATGTTTCCTTTGCTTCAGTTGCAACTTATCTTCATGCAATTTACTTATTTCATGTCCTTTAAATTACTAGCATAAATTGTAGCACTTTATTGAATCACTTGAATATTGGACAAAGTTCTTGAATTCTACTTATTGGAATTTCCCTCATTATTTTTGCTATGTGGCAACGACAATGGTTGCAAATCTCAGATCTATAGTTGAGCCGAGGAAAGGAGGTACTGGGCAACTATCTCTGAGGCGAACAGGACCGACAGATTTTGTGTAGGCGATGTATATATTTATTTGTTATTTTATGGGTTTTGGGGAGAACTTATGTACATTCATATTAACTTCTTTTGTATATTTTGTTGCTACTTACATGATGTGCATGGTATCTTTGCTAGGTTTCCACACTATAGGTTATTTGTTGATGCATAAATTTTCTAAATGTATTATATCCATGTTTTAAGACTTCCGCTTAAATTAATTAACTAATATTTACTTATTGAGTTGTAGCAAACATCTAACATGTAAATTTTTTAACTAAATGACTTAATAACTAGAAAATCACTTAGTTAGGCTAACTAAAGTTTCTGATAAAAGATAAGCTTGAGGGTCGTCATCGCTAAGCGAGTAGTGACATGTCTGGCGACATGGCGGTGTCTGATTTGCATTGAAATTTGGGGCTATTACACACTACGTTATCACTAACAACCACTTGTTAATTTTAATATGACACTTAGCACACACCTTATTTTTATTGGTCCACCTACACAAAGCATAAGACAATTTTTATTTTGTCCATGACTTTTTAAAATAATTACATGCAAGTCTAATTTCATCCACTAAATAAATGACCTTGGATTTCACCATATTAGCAATAAAAAATAAGCATATTTTATTAAGTCACCAAAAAATCATTTAGTCCAAATATATTTAATAACCTGAGTATGGACTTTAATTCATTATATGAAATTTAAAGTCTATTTATGTACTTACCACAACATTTACTACTCGTATCCATCACTCACACACATTTTGAGGCGTGTCTCTTCTCGCGACTCGAATTAACAAAATAACCAAATTAAATAAAGACTTATGTACGGTGCACACCTATACATTATACTATGCATCTACCACATAAAAAATAAAATATATCCTAGGCCTCCATGGAAAGTGTCGGTCTATGCACTCGCCTTCAATCACCGCGTCACGAGTCGATGACTCTGATTTTGGACTAATCCACTATTATTGATTTGGATCGTTACAAATGTGCACAATTTTATTATTTTAACTTATTTCGCCATTTTATGGGTAAGTCCTACATTGAGATGCGTGCGTGTCGTAGGCGTGAATAAGTTGGTAATCGCGATACTTAGTTCAATTCATGACTTAGCTTAAGTTCTACTTATTTAAATATGTGAGCTAAGTTGACAAATAACCTAAATAAGTAAAATTTTCCTAAGCTAGGAGAATGAATCAAAAGCCTAAGCTTGGAATAATGAATATTTATGAACTACGGAATATACCTAGTAATGAGAATAAAATGAAATCCTAAAAACAACTATTGGAGATTAAAGGGCATGCTAGAAATGACTCAAAGCATTAGATATGTAAGACCACGCTTAATTAGGACATCTGACCGACCTAGATTACCTTAATCCCTTTTTAATCTAGCAGCCTTAACATCTCCATCAATAAATAATAAAATCTTATAATATTCAATTATAAAACTTTATTAATTACAAATGATTCTAAACTATATTTTAAACCTTAAAGTTCCATAAAAATTAATTAAATAGTCCTAAAAATTTCGTAAGAAATTTTCAACAACATATCCTCTATTTTTAAACCTACACCAGAAATTCCAGCCTTCAAAAGTCTTTAACAAAATCTGCATAGCTTTGGTGGAAGTGCTGAAGGACTCACAATCCACCCATAACAATATATATTGCATCAACTAAATTATATATTCATTCTAACTTTATTTAAAGTATCAAAATCTTTAAACCTATCATTATCTTAATTCCAAAATTATTTCAATTCATCCTAAAATTTTTCAACCATTTCAAAGGATATCTTAATCATACTTGAACCCATAAACCTATTTATACAGTATAATATATTCAAAAATCAATACATACATATAGAAAAGAACTAAGCAAATCACATATAGTCGAAGAGCTTTCCCTTTCCTTTTTCGCCGCTAGAACCCGTCATTATCCAATTATAAAAACTCAATAATGTCAGATAAGTAAATCCCACACTATCTAGTATACCTATAATAATCAAATGCATAATAATCCAAGGAATTTAAACCAATAATATAATCCAAGGAAATTAAATACAATTGTGAATCCGTCTCATTTTTTTCATTCGACCACATCAGATAACGTTCTCTGAAAGTGGTAAGTAAACAATAATAAAGACACATGCTCGGGGAGTATAATCAAACGAGTTTCATTCCTCTAGACTATGGGAGTATGATCTGGTTTAACATGATCTCATGATAACCACGTGATGCAAAGTATCAGTGAGTCAACACCTCAAGCATAATATAGTGTTCTATAACCACAATATAGTCTACAATATGAGGAGACTCCTAATGCCTTATCCTCTCAAATCATGTATGCATGTAAAAAAAATGCAGTATCAAGAATCAATGTAATTTATACGAAATTATAATCGTACAATATAATAGTTACTATGAGATTTACTTAACCTTACAAATGCGATATCGCAACTCCCTTGCGCTCCAAGTCGGTAAACTAGCCTACATAGGGCTCGAATCGCGGCCTTAGAATTCATTTATATGTCTTGTAAGCCTGCACAACAACTTCACCATTTTTTCAATTATATGCAATTTAATTGACCAAATCGCATCCCAAAACTCCTTAAATACTTTCAAAATAAATTCTCCAACCTCTAAATTTCATTTTTGACTCAGAATTATTGTTCGACATCGAAAACTACATAGTCTAGGCTTAAATATAATTTTTTTAGTTTTTTTTATATTTATCGGTTCTACTTGACGAGAAAACCCTCGGAATCTCTTCAAACAACTCTTAGGATGCCCGGATCTCAATTTTGACTTCAAATTATGATTGGGTAGCAAGAATTAACCTAGACTACGCTTTAAGATAATTTTTTAAATTTTTGATATTTTTGGGTACTGTAGCACGCCCTACAAGGCAAATCCACGTATAAATCCTTGAGAAAATTTCAAATTTCTTATTTTTCATAAAAATTTACTATTTTAATTAATTTGGCTCAAATATTTTTTTTGAAATTTTCTCATTTATTTGGATTTTGTTTTGTGAATTACTAGCATTTTCTCTATTTTTCTCTTTTGTTATGTGGTTTAGTTGAACTGGACCCGGTTCAGTTCAGTTCGGGTCAAACCCCCTTCTTCCTTCTCCAGCAGCCCGTTTCATAACCAGTAAATTTTTTATTTTGATTTTCTATTGGGTTGTGGGTTGGGTTTGTTGAGCCCACTGAGAAGGGGGACGAGGTCGTCTCTTTCTTGGACCCAAACTTGCCCTCCATCTCCATCAAAACCCATTAACAAACCAACAACAACCACATCAACAACTACATACACCAACAACAACCACATCAACAACACAAAACACCACCATAGCCAACAATGACTCACCTTCTCAATCGCCTCGGCCATGAGTCTGTCTTTGTGTCTCCCTCTCTACCAATTTGATCTCCCTCACATTTGATTTCATTTTGAAACAAAAATACAGAAACGTACTATTTCGTTTGAAATTTATATATTAGATTTCCTTAAGATTCGCATAACACAAATCTCGAAACAATTCTAATGATTTTCATTCAATTATATAAATTTTATCTTCCTCGAGATATGTTCTACGTATCTCAAGGTTAATCTTTGGCTTAAAATTAATTGATGAAGTGGCTTGTTGATATGAGGATATACATTCGATTTCCTCGAGATTCGCATCACATGAATCTCTAGCTAAATCTAATGATTCACTTAATTTATAAATTTTGATCTTCATTAAGATATGTGTTGTGTATCTCGAGCTCAATCAAATGACTATCAACTAGATAAGCACTACCTCTTGATCGACTCACCGTGAAATCAAATATTTTGATTTTCTCGATATATGTATTGCATATCGCGTATCTCGAGGTGAATCAAATGATTTTATATACATAAAACAAACACATTTCATTTTCATTGAGATTGTACGTCAAGTAACTCGAGGTGTAACACTCACGCTACGCGTATCTTGAAGCGCATCCAATGTAAATTTATATTTAATTCAAACTATAGGATTGATTTATATATTTATATATAAAAAAAATATTATATATATAAATATACATATACATATGTATTTTTGCTGCTTTAAATTCGCTACGCGCGCCAACAACCATTCTTGGACGTGCACACTATTGTACATTCCATGCATATCACCTCGACCCCGCGTGTCACTAAGCGCCCACCAATTTATTAATTATCTTATTTTATTTCATAGTTATCTCTTCAATTTATAACCAAATCAAATTTCAAAAATATCCTAAATTACCAAAAATTAGAAAAAAATTCCCCAACGCATTTCATAACTCACAAACTCCGCGTATACACATCATTTGACTCTATTTCACATTAAAATAGTATATAATACATCAAATAGGTACACATACACAAAAATAATATTAAAATTTATGATCTCCGATAATTAACACGTGGGTCTCACCTCGAATACCTATATCCCCAAATTAAATCCGAAAATACTTAATTAGTCACCTAATCAAGTTTATAAAATTCTTTGGTGTCACAATCTACCCAAATAATTAAGAATTTCATCCTCGAAATTTAAACTTATAGGCTACTGAACCAAAAAAGATATGAGAAAATAATTCTTCATATATAACTTTCTTAACCCAAACCTGTAAAACTATTTGCAATGTGAATCGTTAAGTGGATCCAATCACTTTCGTTGTATTGAACAACTTAGTGGTAGAGATCATAATCATTTTAACTTTTCATTTTCCAATATTTTGGTTTAATGAAAGGTTATTCCCGTTACTTTGGCAATCCTAGCAATTTGTGAATTTCTGATAAGTTAAACAATTAACTTTGTGGAATATCCGATATCCTTACTTCATTTCTCATCTCATACCTTGAATCTCATTCAAGTATCAATAAATAGCAAGCCTAGCCTAACTTACTTTTCATAACATAATTTTCATTCTAACCATAATATTATTCCATAAATCGTTGATAATTCTTTTCATGTCCACCCAAACTTTGGTACACGTCCAAGTTTACTTCCTCATCACTAATAATCCTTTTTTATTTGAATTATCAGCCGACTAACTCTTAGACTATCATAAGTCTGAAATTATATATTGATGCAAATAATATTTGAGCATAACGTTAAATACTAAGTAGAATTGTATGTATATCTGATCCATCACCATTTAAGCATTCCGCCAGAAACCTGGAATTACAAAAGTCATCCCATGACTATAAATCTCATAAATATATGTCTTCCCATGACAAGAGATCTCAAATTTCAACCCGATTAGAAATAGAAATATGGCAAATCATGCAACTCTCACTCACTCTCTAAATATATACTCACAATATTATTTAAAAAGTGGACTAAAAAGCAATTACCAATTCTAACTCGTCATCCGATTCACTTAACTTCTTCTATTAGTTAGAAAATCATCGAATTTTCTAACTTCGACAAATCATTCTCTAACGATGAGTTCTTTAAGAACCTCATTCCTTTCACTTTGCTAAAATCTCCCACAAACTCACATCTTAATAACTTAATATTCATCAGCTTCTCTCATTACACCGAATGGAGACGATTAACCTTAACTTGAGTAGATTTACGTTTCTAAATAGAGATATCAACATATTCGATGATTATACTTTTATAGTATAACTTTTAACTTGTATTTCATACAATTTTAGCTTGTGGGCAAAAAAACAATTACCAATTTTAGCTCGTCGGCTAATTCACTTAACTTCTTCTATTGGTTAGAAAATCATCAACTTTTCTAATTTCGTCAAATCATTCTATAATGATGAGTTCATCAAAAACCTTATTCCTTTCACATGAATCATTTGGACTTTCCTTTCAATCAATTTTCTATTGATTTGATAACTGATACTTTCATCAGTTATATCAGTACCGAACTACTCACATTTCCTTTGTGAATTCAGACTTCACAAGTCTATGTCACATCTATTTACGTTTAGTTTAGTTTCATAAGCTTATTCTCTCTTTTAATTATCTGTTTCTAATCTTACTTGTCATATCTTATGATTTAAGTATCGAATGGACAAGTAGAATAAACTTTCTATCGCATACTTAGCGATAAAATATACGTACAACACAAATATAATACAATAATAAAAATTTTAAAGTTTTTAACCGCATTCCATTGTGTTACTTCCCAACTAATTACTCATTTATCCTCAATCAACAAAATTCCTTTAGAATCCTAAGCTCTGATACCAATATTTTCAGACCCCACCTCTTTAGGGCATCTGACCAGCCTAGATTACCTTAATCCCTTGTTAATCTAACATCTTTAACATTTCCATCAATAAACAATAAAGAATAAAATCTTGTAATCTTCAATAATAAAACTTTATTAACTACGAAAGATTCTAAACTATATTTTAAACCTTAAAGTTCCATAAAAATTAATTAGATAGTGCTAAAAATTTCGTAAAAATTTTTCGACAATATTTCCTATATTTTTAAGCCTACACAAAAAATCCTGCCTACAAAAATCTTCAACAAAACTTGCACAGCTTTGGTGAAAACGTTAAAGGACTCACAATCCACCCATAACAATATATATATTCAACTAAATTATATTTTCATTCTAACTTGATTTAAAGTATTAAAGTTTTTAAACTAGCATTATCTTAATTCCAAAATTATTTCAATTCATCCTAAAACAATTTCAACCATTCCAAAGGAGATCCTAATCATACTCGAACCCATAAACTCACTTATACAATATAATATGTGCAAAAATCAATACATACATGATACATATAGAAAATAACTAAGCAAGTCACATACAGTTAGAAAGCGTTCATTTTCCCTTGTCAACTCTAGAGCTTATCATTATCTAATTATAAAAATTCGATAATGTCAAATAAGTAAATCCCACACTATCCAATACACCTGTAATAGTCAAATGCATAATAATCCAAGAAATTTAAATAAAGAATATAATCCAAGGAATTTAAATACAATCGTGAATCCATCTCGTTTTTGTTGTCCAACCACAATCAAATAACGTTCTCTGAAAGTGGTAAGTAAACAAAAATAAAAACTCATGCTCGGGGAGTATAATCAAAGAAGTCTCGTTCTTCTAGACTATGAGAGTATGATATGGTTCAACGTGATCACATGATAGCTACGTGATGCAAAGTATCAATGACTCTAACCCTTCAAGCATAATATAATAATCTATAACCATGGTTTAGTCTACACTATGAGGAGACTCGTAATACCTTATCATCTCAAACCACGTATGCATCAACAACAAAAATGCAGTATCAAGAATCAATGCAATTTATATGAAATTATAATCATACAATATAAAGGTTAGTATGAGATTTACTTAACCTTACAAATGCAATATCGAAACTCCCTTAAGCTCCAAGTCGCTAAACCAATCCACATGGGGCTCTAATCGCGGTCCTACAATTCATTAATACGTCCTGTAAGCCTCTACAACAACTTCACAATTTTTTCAATTATTTTCAATTATTTTCAATTTAATTGACCAAATCGTGTCCCAAAACCCCTTAAATACTTCCAAAGTAAATTCTCCAATACTCGAATTTCATATTTGACTCAAAATTATTGTTTGGCATGAAAAATTATGTTGTCTAGGCTTAAATATAATTTTTCTAATATTTTAAATATTTATCGGTTCTACTTGATTGGAAAACCCCAAAATATCTCTAAATCAACTCATCGGATGTCCAAATCTCAATTTTGACTCCAAATTGGAAATCAAAAATTAACTTAGACTAGGCTTTAAGTTTCTTTTCAAATTTTGAACATTTTCGAGTACCTAAGCACGCATTATGAGGCAAATCCCCATATAAATCCTCGAGAAAATCTTAAATTCCTTATTTTTCAAAAAAGATTTCACTATTTTAATTAATTTGGCTCAAATATATTTTTTTCTGAAATTTTCTAGTTTTTTTGGTTTTTTTTTTGTGAATGTCTAGCATTTTTTTCTTCTTTTTTATAATTTGAGTGGTTTGACCCTGAATCGGACATGGTTTAGTCCAATTCGGGTGAAACCTCCCTTTTTCCTCCTCCAGCCGCCCATTATACAACCATCAAGTTTTTTTAATTTTAATTTTCTATTAGGTTTTGGGTTGGGTTTGTTGTGCCTACTGAGAGAGGAGACGAGGTCGTCTCCTTCCTCGGACCCGAACCTCCCCTCTATCTTCGTCAAACCCTATTAACAAACCAACAACAACAACTACATACACCAAAAACGACCACATCAACAACACACAACATCACCATAGCCAACAACGACTCACCTTCTCAATCGCCTCGGCCACGGGTCTGTCTTTGTGTCTCCCTCTCTACCAATTTGATCTCCCTCACATTTGATTTCAATTTGAAAAAGAAATGCAGAGACGTATTATTTCGTTTGAAATTTATATATTAGATTTCTCGAGATTCAAGTTTAATGACTTCCATTCCATTATATAAATTTAATCTTCATCGAGATACGTTTTACGCATCTCGAGGTCAGTCTTTGGCTTAAAATTAATTGATGAGGCGGTTTGTTTACATGAGGATATATATTAGGATTTCCTTGAGATTCATATCACATGAATCTCGACGCAATATGATGATTCACTTAATTTATAAATCTTGGTATTCCTCGAGATATGTGTTGCGTATCTCTAGGTTAATCAAGTGGCTATTAACTAGATAAACACTACCTCTTGATCGACTAACCGTGAAATAAATTATTTTGAATTCCTCGACATACTTATAGCATATCTTGAGGTGAATCAAATGGATTTATATAGATAAAATAAACACCCTTGATTTTCATTCGAGATTGTACGCCACGCACCTTGAGGCGTGACACTCACGCTATGCGTATCTCGAGGCGCCTCCAATGTATATTTTTATTTAATTCAAACTATAGGATTGATTTATATATATAAATATACATATACCTATATATTTTCGTTGCTATAAATTTTCCACGTTCGCCAACGACCATCATCAGGCATGCACACTATTGTATATTCCACGTATGTCACCCTCGACCCCTCGTTTCACTAGGTGGCTACCAATTTGCTAATTATTTTATTTAATTTCAAGGTTATCTCTTCAATTTATATCCAAATTAAATTTCCAAAAATATCCAAGATTACTAAAAATTAGAGAAAATCCTTAATGCACTTCGAGAACTCATGAACTCCGCATATACGCTTCACTTGACCCTATTTCACATCGAAATAAAATATAATACTTCAAATAGGCATATGCACATAAAAATAATATTAAAATTTATGATCTCTGATCCGTAACACATGGGTCTCACCTCGAATACCTAAATCTCCAAATTAAATGTGAAAATACTTAATTAGCCGCCTAATCATGTTTGTAAAATTTTCGGGTGTCACAATTTTCCCAACTAATTAAAATTTTCGACCTTAAAATTTAAACTTACAGGTTAATGAACTAAAAGAGATATGAGAAAATAATTCTTCATATATAACTTTTTTAATCCAAACCTATAAAACCATTTCCAAAGTGAACCGTTAAGTGGACCCAATCACTTTCGTTGTATTCAAAAACTTATTGGTGGAGATCATAACCATTTCAACTTTTCATTTTTCAATATTTTGGTTTAATGAATAATTATCCCCATTACTTTGCCAATCCTGGCAATTTTTGAATTTCTGATGAGTTAAACAATTAACTTTGTGGAATATTCGATATCCTTACTTCATTTCTCATCTCATATCTTGAATCTCATTCAAGTATCAATACATAGCAAGACTCAGCCTATCTTACTTTTCATATTATAATTTTCATTCTAATCTGAATACTATTTCACAAACTGTTGATAATTCTTTTCACGTCCACACAAACTTGGTACACATCTAAGTTTACTTCCTCATCACTAAGCATCCTTTTTTATTTGAATTATCGGTAGACTAACTCTTAGACTATCATCAGTCTGAAATTACATATTGATGCAAATAACATTTGAGTACAACATTAGATACTAAGTAGAGTTACGTGTCTATCTAATCCATCACCATTTCAGTATTCCCGCTAGAAACCTGGAATTACACAAGTCATTCCATGACTATAAATCTCATAAACATATGTCATCCCATTATAAGAGATCTCAAATTTCAACTCGATTAAAAATAGAAACATGACACATCGTGCAACTCTCAATAATTCTCTAAATATATATACTCACAATATTATTTAAAAAGTGGACTAAAAAGCAATTATCAATTCTAACTCGTCATCTAATTCACTTAACTTCTTCTATTAGTTAGAAAATCATCGGATTTTCTAACTTCGTCAAATCATTCTCTAACGATGAGTTCATTAAGAACCTCACACAAACTCATATCTTAATAATTTAATATTCATCAACTTCTTTTATTACCTGAATAGTGACAATTAACCCTAACTTGAGTAGATCTACGTTTCTAAACATATATATCAACATATTCGATCATTATACATTTATAGTATAACTTTTAACTTGTATTTCATACAAGTTGTGAATATTTTATTTCTCTTTTCCCCTACTCAATATGATGGAAGAATATTCAATTCTTCAAACACACCAAGTAAGAAATATTGTCCTCTATTCAGCATTTTCAACCAATAGGGATACTATTGACTAACTGAGCTATAAATCACACATTTCTCTTCATTTCATTTATATATTCACCAATATCCAAGCATCTTACATCATTTTCAATTTATAATTACTGGTGTTTTAAACTTCTCCACTGACTAGTCAGGTGGTGTAGCACTACAATTAAACTAATGTAAAACACATTCACTGATATTAGTTGTACACTACTTTGGTTCAAAACTTTCAACATTTTAAGTTTGACTCCTTGTGAAGATATATTGAGTTCCATTAAACTTATAGTTTGATATTCTAATTTGATCACGACTTGTGAAGCTAAAATCTCATTTTCATATTAATGTGAGAATATATTTACCATTTAGTTACCTATACTTCAGCCTCCAATTGACTCCAAAAAACTTCACAGATTCTTTTATACTGGTTGTTAATAATTCATTCGATTATTCAAAGGTGGGTGGACGCGTCACACCGATCTTCTACACTTTGAATGAATCGTGATTATAAAATGGAGTTACTTAGACTTTTGGTCATGCATAACTACTCCAGTGTCTTATCTTGACTAAATGAGTCCATCTGTGTCACTTCCAACAGTCACAAGTCATATCAACATCTTTTTTTATACATTGAGTATATTCCATTCTGTTTTTGTCAATCTTAGTTATTCTCACATTGATCTTGCTGTTAGTCCCTTTATAACCTTACCATGATTTTCACTCAACAACCAGGCCACTTATAGCTCCTTAATCTTGACATAGAAAGGAAATTTATATCATTTTCTCTTTTCTAAAATATAGCTAAGGACGGTATGAATTTTTATTATCATTTAATGAATCGAAGTCTTCCTTAGCTATGTTAATTCAAAATGGAGAAATTTTGCGACTTAAATAGTTAAATCATTTGTTATTGTCTTATGTTATTTTCATTAATCTCAAATATCCCGACTTTTCTTTTTCTCAAAAAGAAATTGGTGCCTTTCAAGAGACTATGCAAGATAACTTTGTATCTTATTATTCATCAAATTATCTTTGATGAATTCACCTTTCAATTATTATTCAACTGAAGAGATTGAAGAATTTGAATTTTCAAACTCTGATTAACTTAATGACTAATAAAATTCCTAAAGGATACTATTTCACTCCTTTAATTCATATTAATGGGAATTCTTGCAATATAGTTCATATTGTCGTCCTATATAAATCACTTACCGATCTTTAATTGGTACATCTATCTCTTCATTGATTATATTTTAAGTCGTAGTGATTCACTTCATTACTTATTTTTATTAGAAGTGACTATTAGGTACTTTAATTTCAAAACACAATAATTTGTGTTGATGTTTAATCGCTAATCTATTCTATTATCATGCCATTTTTCCCAATACCTTAACTTCTTACACGTTGATCTTATCACTACATTTTGCATTTTCAAGTTAGAAGTTTCACTAACATTGTTCTATAACAACACCCAATTCGGTGTTAACAAAGATTACTTCTAACTTGTGTTTTTTCATTCATTTTATCAATACTTCGTTCGATTCATAGAACCACTATAATTGACATCACTTATGCATAATTAACTTGAGTAATTAATAATCAAGATTTTCATTACTTCTTTATTGAAGTCGATTGATTGTTTTAAACCATGGTTATATTCCACATTTCAATTTATTTTTCGTTTATGAAAGGAGACAATACTTTGCTTCAAAGTATTTTATTTTCATAAAAATCGACTTAGACAACTTGACTTATCATATCACAATCTTAGTGTAATTCTCAAATCAAGATTCAATTCATTTAATCACTTTCCATTTTATGTTTTTGATAACCACGCATCTCCTTTTTCCTTGTTGAGACTATTTTCAGAAGCAACCATCAATTGGTTATGAATTAAATCAATATTTTGCAGAATAGATCTTCCCGAGTTAACCATGCAATCGATACTAACCTTATTCTAAAACCCAAGATAATCCATCTCTTTTGCTTCTCAAAAATTCCAATTTCATATTACATTTTCCAAACGATTCTCAATCGCTTAAGACTTAATTTAAGTTTATTTTAATGTTTTATTGAGCTTTTGTTTTTTTAAATTGTAATAGCTCGATACTTTCGATTTTCAAGAAATCCATGTTCAATGTTTACATACATGAATCATTTGGACTTCCCTTTCAATCAATTTCCTATTGGTTTTATAACTGATATTTTCATTAGTAATATCACTACCGAAGTACTCATAATACCTTTATGAACTCAGACTTCATAAGTCTATTTCACATCTATTTACGCTCAATTTCATTTCACAAGCTTATTCTCTCTATTAATTATCCGTTTCTAATCTTACTCGTCCTATCATAAGAGTTAAGTATCGAACGAACAAGAAGAATAAACTTTATATTGCATTTTTAGCGATAAAACATACATACAACACAAATACAACACAATAATAAAGTTTTTAGACTTTTTAACCCCATTCCATCGAGTTACTTCCCAACTAATTACTCACTTATCCTCAATCAATAAGATTCATTTAGAGTCCCAGGCTCTAGATACCAACATTGTCAGACTCCACCTAATTAGAGCATCTGACCGACCTAAATTACCTTAATCCATTGTCAATCTAGCAGCCTTAACTTTTTCATTAATAAATAATAAAGAATAAAATCATGTAATCTTCAATTATAAAACTTTATTAACTACAAAGGATTCAAAGCTGTATTTTAAACTTTTAAGTTACCGTAAAAATTAGTTAGATATTCCTAACAATTTTGTAAAAATCTTTCGATAGCATCTCCTCTATTTTTAAGCCTACAATGAAAATCCTACCTTAAAAAATGTTCAACAAAACCTGCACAGCTTTGGTGAAAATTCTGAAGAACTCACAATCCACCCATAATAATATATATTGCATAAACTAAATTATATATTCATTCTAATTTAATTTAAAGTATCAAAAATTTTAAACTAACATTATCTTAATTACAAAATTATTTCAATTCATCCTAAAACCGTTTCAACTATTCCAAAGGAGATCCTAATCACATTCGAGCCCATAAACCCATTTATACAATATAATATATTAAAAAATCAATACATACATATAAAAAAAACAAAGTAAATCACATATAATCGAGAAGCTTTCCCTTTCCCTTGTCGCCACTATAACTTGTCATTATTAAAATTTGACAATGTCAGCTAAGTAAATCCCACACTATCCAGTACATGTGTAATAATCAAATGCATAATAATCCAAGGAATTTAAATGAAGAATATAATCCATGGAATTTAAATACAATCGTGAATCAATCCCTTTTTGTTACTCGACCACAATCAAATAATGTTCTCCGAAAGTGGTAAGTAAAAGATAATAATGACTCATGCTCAGGGAGTATAATCAAACAAGTCTCATTCCTTTGGACTATGAGAGTATGATCTGGTTCACCGTGATCTCATGATAACCACGTAATGCAAAGTAGTAGTGATTCCAACCCCTCAAGCATAATATAATGTTCTATAACCACGGTATAGTCTACACTATAAGGAGACTTGTAATGCTTTATCCTCCCAAACCGTGTATGCATATACAACAAAAATGCATTATCAAGAATCAATGCAATTTATATGAAATTATAATCATACAATGTAAAGGTTACTATGGAATTTACTTAACCTTATAAACGCGATATCGCAACTTCCTTGCGCTCTAAGTTGATAAACTACTCTACATGTGGCTCGAATCGCGGTTCTACAATTCATTAATATCTCATGTAAGGCTCCTTAATAACTTCACCATTTTTTCAATTATATGCAATTTAATTGACCAAATCACATCCCAAAACCCCTTAAATACTTCCAAATTAAAATCTCCAATGCCCGAATTGTGTTTTTGACTCAAAATTATTGTTCGGCATTGAAAATTACATTGTCTTAGATTAAATATAATCTTTTTTATTTTTATATATTTATCGGTCTTACTTGACCAGAAAACCTCGAAATGTCTCCAAATCAATTCCTCGGATGTTCGGATCTCAATTTTGACTCCAAATCATGATTGAGAATAAAAAATTAACCTAGACTATACTTTGAAATAATCTTTTAAATTTTGAACATTTTCGGGTACTATAGCACACACTACGAGGCAATTCTCGTATAAATCATCGAAAAAATCCTAAATTCTTTATTTTTCATAAAAATCCACTATTTTAATTAATTTGGCTCAAAATTTCTTTTCTAAGTTTATTTGAATTTTTTGTGAATTTCTAGCATTTTCCTCTATTTTTCTCTTTTTTTAATAATTTGGGTGGTTTAACCCTTAACCGGTCTGGTCCGATTCAGTTGAACCGGACCCGGTTCAGTTTTTTCGGTCAAACCCCCTTCTTCCTCCTCCAAAACTCGTTTCACAGCAAGAAAGTTTTTCTCTTTTTCTTATTTTAATTTTCTACAGGGTTGTGGGTTAGGTTTTTTGTGCCCACTGAAAGGGGAAACGAGGTCTTCTCCTTCCTTGGACCCGAACCTCCACTCCATCTCCATCAAACCCCATTAACAAACCAATAGCAACTACATACACCAACAATGACCACATCAACAACACACAACACCATCATAACCAACAACGACTCACCTTCTCAGTCGCCTCAGCCACCAGTTTGTCTTTGTGTCACCTCTCTACCAATTGGAACTCCCTCACCTTCGATTTCATTTTGAAAAAGGAATACAGAGACGTACTGTTTCGCTTGAAATTTATATTTTAGATTTCCTTGAGATTTACATCACACGAATCTTAAGACAAATATAATAATCTCCATTCCATTATATAAATTTGATCTTAGTTTGTTGACCTATAAATTAGGATTTCCTCGAGATTCACATCATACGAATCTCGAGTCAAGTCTAATGATTCACTTAATTTATAAATTTTGATCCTCCTCGAGATATGTGTTGCGTATCTCGAGGTCAATCAAGTGGCTATCAATTAAATAAGCACCACACTTATTTTGATTTCCTCGAGATACGTATCACATATATCGAGGTGAATCAAATGGTTTAATATAGATAAAACAAACACTCTTGATTTTCATTGAGATTGTACGTCACGCATCTCGAGGTGTGACACTTACGCCACACATATCTCGATGCGCATTCAATGTATATTTTAATTTAATTCAAATAATAGGACTGATTTATATATTTATATATATAGTATATTATATATATATATAAATATATATATAAATATACATATACTTATGTATTTGTGCTTTGCTATAAATTCACCACGTACGCCAACGACCATCTTTGGGCGCGCACACTATTGTACATTCCACGTGTGTCACCCTCGACCCTGCGTGTCACTAGGCGCCCACCAATTTATTAATTATTTTATTTAATTTCATGGTTATCTTTTCAAGTTATACCCAAATTAAATTCCAAAAAACACCAAAAAATGACCAAAAATTGAAGATAATTTTCCAACAGACTTCGGAACTCATGAACTCGCGTATACATTTCAATTGATCCTATTTCACTTCAAAATAGTATATAATATATCAAATAGACACACGACACATAAAAATAATATTAAAATTCATTATCTCCGATCTGTAACACGTAAGTCCCACCTCGAATACTTATATCCTCAAATTAAATCCGAAAATACTTAATTAGCCACCTAATCTAGTTTATAAAATTTTTGGATGTCACAAGATAGGTCTTGAGATGGGCCACCTCGAATAAAACAAGCAAGGTCTAAGGTCAAAACTTAAAAAGGTTATGTGTATAAGGATTTGCTTCTCCAAAACATGCAAAATTAAGTGTTCAATATAAAAAGAGAAGTAGAAGACTAAGAAATTTGCTGGAGAATTGATGGAAGTGTAAAGATGTAATAGCCCATTTTCCAAATGGACCGCCACGGGGGCCAATGTGGGCCCACAACCTAGCCTACCAGCGCCAGCTATGTCCCATATGCTATGTCATCCACCATTTAATCATTATTAAATCTATAGACAATAATATACTATTTAAGTTGTTAACAAACTCAAGTCATCTATTTGTATCGTTTGTTTAATCTTTAATAACTAACTACAACAGAAGTTTTTATCATGACAATCAAAATATTAAACATTTTAGTCATGCATTTAACTCTGATACATAGTGTGGAAAACCTATATATCCTCATAGACTAAAAATACACCTCAATGTATCAAAATATTAAAAGTATAGAGTTCTGAAGTATCTCACAATCCCAAATCCCCAAAATAAAAACAAAGTATATATATATATATATATATATATAATACAAACGTATAAGCATGACTCAATATCTCTGAATCACAAGTACTCTGGTAACTTGCCCTTGCCATGACTCGTACTAGGATTTGCACTCAAGCCATCAAAAAGGTAGATGACAAGTCCAGAGTGAGTATTACCAAGGAAATTAAGTGAGCAATACGGAAAGTAAATACTAGAATTTTTAAAAAATTATTAAATAAACATGCAGAAATAAATACAGGCAACTGTAATCATCACATGGATAAATAATAGTGCAAGCTCAAAGTGTGTTACTAGAGCCTATGGTTAGACTAGCGCCATACTTCGAACTCCCCACAGACTACTGTAGACGAGTATCATTCAAGCAAGGCTAGTATCTGGATTCGCTAGGTGATCAACATGGAAACTATGACGCACCCGCACATGCCTCGACCCGACTCTCGGGTTGAACTATTCACCGAGATCTTTGGCACACGTGTTATGGCCTAGTGAACATACACACAGGAATGGCACAGAGGGAGAGCCTCAATGTTCGTCCATTTTAAATCAAACCAAGAATAGAGTATTAAATGACAGAATATGAATTCAAAAGAAAAAATAAATATTGCTTAAGAAATTTCAGTTGGGATACTACACACCTCAAACTACACTCCATGTCCCGATAAATAACCCCTGGTCCTACTCCGTCGAATCTTCGATATCCAAATTAAATTGACTTATTTTTATTTTTAATTGATTTTTAGTCAATTGGATGTGTTTTATGTTAATTAGATAAAATAGTCTAAAATCTGCAATATCTAGCGCTAGGTCTGGGGATTAGCATGCTAGATTGCTTTGAGCAGCTAAACATTCTTCGTCAGGAAGAACATTAGCACACTAATTGCATTCTGGACAGCAGTTTGGCTGAAAAGTTTGGGTTCAAAACTCCACCACCACCAACAACAACAACCACAATATAAACCACTGAACTTCATAGCACTTAAAACCCACCAAAACAACTACTTAACTATCCATATTGGATTCACACAAACACCACAAAAACTTATACTAAAAGATGAAGAAAGTTGAGGTAATTGTGAATCTCACCTTCCTTTGATTATTCAACCACTTCAAGCTCCTCAAATGATCAAATTTGAAACTCTAAAACCATTGTTTCTTAGTCTCAATTTTCGGATTTGTGATAAGGATAGAGAAAATGTGGCAGAAACTAAAGTCAAATTTGACTTTTATAGTCCACTAAGCATCAATCCTCACTGTACATCTCAAGGCGATCCAATGAGCACCATTTGCTCCATTTCCAACCTCTAATGACTCCAAATAGGACACCAATGGCACATTTGCCTTTGTTCTTAACCCAAAAAGTTGTCTTTGGGTGTTCCGACGCCTGATTTCGCATCCCAAACTGTGACATACGTATACTACCATGTCCCTAACCATCATATATACATTACAGATTATGATTTAACCTATTTTATTCATTTTATGTGTATATTATTTCCCCAAGGCCTAGTAGTTAATCTTTAAGACTACCCAAGTACCGCATCAACATGTATATCGAGGCAAATACTTAACACTCAGTCTTGCATGTCAAATGTAATATAATTACACACATTGCAATGTTGTTTACTCTATTTCAATATAAACATCGCAAATTTAACAATTCAGCACACAAAATAACTATTTACCTAACTCCAGGCTCGCACTAGCCTAGCTGTGGGTCCCACGAGCGTCCGAGCTGTCAGCTACGTCTGCAACCATGTCATTAATAATGGAGAATTAAATTCAAGCCGTTACAGTTCTTCCCAACTAGGTGAAATCTTGTCCTGAAATTTAAATTAAACATAAATACTTATCAGAAAATAAGTTGGGATACCGTTGTTGCATAGTACACTCAAGCTCCCAGGTGAGTCATTCGGTCACGTAATGCTGCCATCGGACCAAAACCTTCAGGATCACCTTATTCCTCAAAATCTCAGTCCTTCTATCCATGATTTCCACAGGCTGCTCCTTGTATGATATGTTAGGTCGCACCTCAATTTAACGTATATCATCCAAAGGCTTTGTACCGACCTAGCCAGCCTCAACATGGAAATGTGAAACACTGGATGTACCCTGCCAACTGCGGTGACAACTCTAGATGGTATGCCACTCTGCTGACGCGTTCCTCAACTCTGAACGGTCCAATGAACCTTGGTGCCAGTTTCCCCTTAATGTCAAACCTTTAATGACCTTTCCAGGGCGAAACTTTCAAATACACCAAGTCCCCAACCTCATAGCTTAGACCCCAAGATACTTGTCCGCATATTTCTTTTGTCTATCCTGCGCCGCCTAAAGCCTCTGCATGATCTATCTTACCTTCTAGTATGATCAATAACAATCATAGGTCCATATCCGTGGTATCTTCCATTGACGCCTAACATGCTGGTGACTTGCAGGGCCTACCATAAAGTGCCTCAAACGGTGGCATCCCAATACTCGCTAATAGCTGTTGTTGTAGGCAAACTCACACAAAGGTAAGTAATCTTCCCATGATGCACCAAATTGTGATATACACGCCTTGAGCATATCTTGAGAATTTGAATCAATTACTCTGACTGTCCGTCAGTCTAAGGATGGTACACAGTGCTGAACTGTAGTGAGTGCCAAACTGCTCTTGCATACTCTCCCAAAACCTCGAAGTAAATCTCGGATCTTCGTTAGAAACAATGGAATTTGATACACCATGCAATCTGATAATCTTTTTCTCCAAGATAAGTACTCAACTGTGTAACTGAATATCTCATGGCGATCGGTATAAAATGTGCCGACTTCGTCAATCTATCGATAACTACCCAAATTGCGTCGTGTCTCCTTGTAGTTAAGGGTAGGCCACTAACGAATTCCATGGTCACATGTTCCTAGTTCCACTAAGGAATGGGCAACGGCTGTAGCAACCCAACCGGTCTCCTATGCTCAGCCTTCATCTGCTGGAAAATATGACAACTCTGGATGTATCGTCAGCCTTCATCCCCGACCACTAAAACAATCTCTGTAGATCGTGATATATCTTGGTCCGACCAGGATGAATTGTATAACGCGACCGGTGTGCGTCCTCGAGAACATTGTCCTTGACCTTCGATACCTTTGGTATCCACAAACGACCCTTATATCTCAAGCACCCGTCTGAACCCTCAACCCACTCCATGTTCCTCGGATCCTAAGTAGGCCACCGATCCTCAAATATCGGCCGTCGCCTTTCGCAACTCAACAACTCGCTTAAGAGACACCGTGGGAATTCGCATCTGACATCAAATTTGTATCTTAGCAACAACCTCTGTCACACACAACACCGACACTGCCTCAAGCAACTCGTGCTCATGTGTCATATGCCAAAGCACCATTTGGCTCTCGATGCCACTCCCGCTCAGCACATTAGCTATGACATTCGCCCTACTGGGATGATACTCAATTGCGAAGTCATAGTCCTTCAATAACTCAAGCCATCGTCGTTGTCGCATGTTCAACTACCCTCGAGTGAACAGGTACCTCAAACTCTAGTGGTATGTGAACAACATAAACTTCTCACCATACAAATAGTGTCTCTAGGCCTTTAGTGAAAACACGACCACCGCAAGCTCCTAGTCGTATATTGGATAGTTTACCTCATGAGGTCTCAACCATCGAGATAAAAGGCCACTTGGTGTCCATCCTGAATCAACACACAACTCAATCCCAGTGTTTGATGCATCAGTATAAACTGAAAAACCTCTACCTGCTATAGGTAAGGCTAAAACTAGCGTCGAAGTCAATTTCCTTTTTAGGTTCCAAAAAGCCTCCTCACACTCTTGTGACCATTCAAATCTAACATCTTTCTTGGTTAGCCTTGTCATTGGCGCTACAATCATCGAAATCCTGAACGAAATGCTTGTAATATCTTGCTAAACCCTAGAAACGCTAGATGCCAAATACAGAATCGGGTGTCTTCTAGTTGATAATCGCCCGAATCTTATCACCAACAACTGATATGCCCTGATCATCGATGACATGCCCCAAGAATTTCATCTCACTCAGCTAGAATGTGTACTTGTTAAACTTGGCATAAAATATATGCACTCTCAGCGTCATCAAGACATCTCTAAGATGCTTCTTGTGTTCCACGTGAGTCTTACAATAAATCAGAATTTCATCGATAAACATAATGACGTATCGATCCAAATGGCATGACTGTAAACTCGAATAACCCGTACTGCATACTAAAAGCGGTCTTCTCCGTATCCTCCTCTCTAATCCTCAACTGATGGTATCCTGATCGTAAGTCGATAATCGAGAAGAACTTGGCCCCAACCAGTTGATCGAATAAGTCGTAAATTCTCAAAAGTGGGTAACGATTATGAATTGTTACCCGATTCAGCTTTCGATAGTCCACACACATCCACATTGAGCCATCCTTATTTTTCACAAAAAGAACTGGAGCTCCTCAAGGTGACATGTTAGGGTGAATGAAACCCTTATGCAATAAGTCCTCTAACTGGGTTCTCAACTCATCGTGCTCCGATGCTGACATCCTATATGGCCTGCTATAGATTGGCTGAGTCCCCGAAATCAACTCAATGATAAACTCAATAGCTCTCTGTGGTGGCAATCTTGGTAAATCATCAGGGAACAGGTCTAGACACTCACAGACATTGCGACATCCTCAACCTTAACCACCGTTTTAAGCTCTGGCTCAACCATAGCCGCATACGCCTCTATCTCTTGCGATGTAACCAATCTACCTTGAGTGATAGGTAATGTAGTCGCAACTCCGACAAATGTAAACTTTGGAATCCCCACAATGTCAAACATCATAGTCTTGTTGAAACAGTAGATCTGTGCATGATAGGATGATAACCAATCCATACTGAACATCGCGTCAAACTCCAAGTACTCTAACACTTTCAAATCAATCGGTAGCTAATGTTCCTCAATCTCCACAATACAATTCTGGTATATTAGGTTAGGGTAAATCTTATCCCAGCTGTTGTACTGAGGACAAGATGTGTATCTAAGGTCTGTGCATGTGTTGGTAACCCTAACTCTCCTACCATGCATCCAGAAATAAAAGACAGTGTGCTACTAGAATCCATCATAATATGCATGGAAATACCACAAATGGATAATGTACCCTTAACAAGCTATCTGGTCGTCTCCATGTCCGGACTGCGCGACCTCAAAAGCTATAGTCTGGGCCCTATCTTGGCCTACTCCGTCTGCGGTGGTAGTGGTGCTAGTCTGGTACAATCTGCCACAATATGCCCCACCTGACCGTATCAGTAACATGTACGAGTCTCTGATTTACCAGAACTCCTTTGACTCGTGCCTGACCCTGGCCTTGACTTTGGCCTCTTTGACTTCCATCCTACCTATACTACTTTCTAGGTTGATCAACTGGTGTAGAAGTTATAGAATATGTCATCTAGCGATCATCACGTCTTTCTCAGTCATCATGATGATCTTTATCGCCTCTGCGACCCTGATTAGACTGCCAATCACCTCGTCGAGGTCTCTGGCCCTGTCTCCGTCGATCTTAGTCTCTCATCTCGTCTCTTCGGTCTCTGATCACACCGAGAATTCAAAGTTGGCTAATTCTGCAACGCAGCCCTCTAAACCAGGAATGTCTCATGTTCGAGGGACCTGTCGTAAATCTCTGCCAATATACGAGCTCCATTAGCTACAACCGTGCTCACAATCCTTTCATCTAGACCTTGGACAAAATAGTATATCTGTAGTTATTTTGTACATGTTATGTCCATGGAGTATGACAATAGATATCAATACCTCTCCATGTATATTGTAAAAGACATATCATCTTGAAACAATGACAAAAACTCATATCTCAATCAAACCCTAACCTCCATAGGTATGTACTCGTCCATAAACAATGCTCAAAACTCTGCCCAAGTAGTCACATGCAGGATGGGCGGGTTGTAGGTAGTCCACCAAATCACAACACCAACTCTCAAGCAAAAACTCGATAGACTCGGTGATCAATCTCCTCAACCCGAAGCAACTCATGTAACCGCTTATGAGATAACAATCACCTCCCGACTTTCCCTGGGTCCCCGACTCCATAGAATTATCCTGGCGAGAATTTAATGAAGTATTTCATCTTTTTAGCCTCACTTGTCATCAAGCTTCCAGAAGTAGATGCCATTGCTTGGCTGCTCAGTGGTCACATGTGTAATGACCAATGCAGTATCCGCTGGTACTGCTACTAGCGCAACCCTCTCGGCCAATGTCTCAAATACTACTGCCTGCACCTGAGTCTCAGCTATAGGAGTTGTAGAATTACTTCTTGAGTCATAGTCATCGATGCAACCATAACGGTGGTAGGAGTTGTAGAAGTCTCCCAAGCATCCGAGCTCTCATCATGTCTATCAATAATGCAAATCTATCATCCATAGTCCGCGCCAAGGACTCCAATCTCAAAGTTGGCCTAGTCGGATCACTGGTATCTCTGACCTTAGGCTGAGTCATATCTAAAAGTTGTCCATCCATCGGTATATGCATCGAAGAACATAGATCTAATCACCCTCAGTGTATATATGTGTATCATATGTAATATACAATGAAAATATAACAAGTATATCCCCGATTTCTACCCATCTCATCTCACTTCCCAACTAGGACTCTAGGAAATTCTTTTGGGTTTCCATATCTAAAGTTTATTCATCAGCTTTATCCTCAAATTATAAAACAATTGTAACTGTATCAGAGTAAATTCTCAATTCCTCGAGGTTCATAAACCTTGCTCTGATACCAAAATATAACAACCCATTTTCCAAATGGATCGCCACGAGGCCAATGCGGGCCTACAACTTGGCCTACTAGCGCCAGTTGTGTCCCACATGCTATCACATCCACCATTTAATTATTATTAAATTAATAGAAAACAATGTACTGTTTAAGTTGTTAATGAACGCAAGTCATCTGTTTATATCATTTTTTTAATCCTTAATAACTAACCACAATAGAAGTCTTTTATCATGACAATCAAAATAGTAAACATTATAGTCATGCATTTAACTCTGATACCTAGTGTGAAAAACCCATATATCTTCATAGACAAAAATACACCTCAATGTATCAAAATATCAAAAGTATAGAGTCCTGAAGTATCTCACAATCCCAAATTCCCAAAATAAAAATAAAAAATATATATAATATAAATGTACAAGCCTAGCTCAATATCTCTGAATCACAAGCATTCTAGTAACTTGTCCTTACCATGACTCGTACTAGGATCTACACTTAAGCCATCACAAAAAGGCAGATGACGAGTCCACAAAGTATTACCAAGGAAATTAAGTGAGTAATACGGAAAGTAAATATTAGGATTTAAACAAAACTATTAAATAAACATGCGGAAATAAATACAGGCAACCGTAATCATCGCATGGATAAATAATATTGCAAGCTTAAAATGTGTTCCTAGAGCCTATGGTCAAACTAGCGCTATACTTCGAACTCCCCACATACTACTACGGCGAGTAGCACTCAAGCGAGGCCATTATCTGGATCCGCTAGGTGGTCCGTGTAGAACCTATGACGCATCCACACACGTGCCCAGACGCGACTCTCGGGTTGAACTATTCACCGAGATCCCTAGCACACGTGATATGGCCTAGTGGACATACACACAAAAAGGGCACGGATGGAGAGCCTCAACGTCCGTCCATTTCAAATCAAACCAAGAATAAAATATTGAAAGACAAAATATGAATTCAAAAGCAAAAATAAATATTGCTCAAGAAATTTCTGTAAACTCGTATCCAAATAAATAACCCCCGGCCCTACTCCGCCAAGAATCCCTGATATCCAAATTACCGCCCGAACTAACCTATTTCCGTTTATAATTGATTTTTAGTCAATTAGATGTGTTTTATGTTACTTAGCAAAAATAGTCTAAAATCTGCAATATCTAGCACGCTAGGTCTAGGGATTAGCATGCTAGATTGCTAAGCAGTTAAACGTTCTTCGTCAGGAAGAACATTAGCGCGCTCTATTTTTACCTAGCGTGCTAATCGCGTTCTGGACAGTAGTTTGGCTGAAATGTTTAGGCTCTAAATCCCACCATCACCACCAACAACAACCACTACATAAACCACTGAACTTCATAACACTTAAAATCCACCAAAACAACTACTTAACAACCACTTAACAATCCATATTGGATTCACTTAAACACCTCAAAAACTTATACCAAAAAATGAAGAAAGTTGAGGTACTTGTGAATCTCACTTTGCTTTGATGATTCAACCATTTCAAGCTCCTCAAATGATCAAATTTGAAACTCCAAAACCCTTGTTTCTTGGTCTAAATTTTTGGATTGTGATAAGGAGAGAGAAAAAGTGGTGGAAACTAAAGTCAAATTTGACTTTTATAGTCCACTAAGCATCTCTCCTAACTTGTACATCTCAAGGAAATCAAATGAGCACCATTTGCTCTATTTCCATCCTATAATGACTCCAAATATGAGAGCAATGACATACTTGCTCTTGTTCTTAAAAAGTCATCTTTCGGGTGTTCCAACGCTCGATTTTGCATCCCGAACCGTGACATACGCATACTACCATGTTCATAACCATCATATATACATTACATATTATTATTTAACCCATTTTATTTATTTTATCCGTGTATTATTTCCCCCGACCTAGTAGTTAGTGTTTAAGACAACCCGATACCCGTATCAACACGCATATCGAGGCGAGTACTTAACATTCAGTCTCGCACGTCAAATGTAATATAATTTCACACATTGCAATTTTGTTTACTCTATTTCAATATAAACATCACAAATTTAACAATTCAACACACAAAATAATTATTTACCAAGCTCTTACGCGCACTAGCCTAGCTGCGGGTCAGACGAGCGTCCGAGCCGTCAGCCACGTCTGCAACCACATCATTAATAACGGTGAATTAAATTCAGGCCATTATAAAAGACATTTGAGAATTGAATTATGGGAGCCTAAACAATAAGAATTTTGAAGAAGTCAAGCTTTAGGTATGTTTAAACTCGATGTTCTTCTTCCAAATTTATATAATTAAGTCAATGCATAGTTAGAATTCATGATGGAAATGTTAATCCCTGATATTGTATACCAATTAGATGCATTTTAAAACTAAACTTTGAAACTTAGTCTCTTGCATTAGATCAAACCTAGTTTTCTAGTTCATGAAAAACTTATATTTTTGGTGCTCAAAATGGGGCTCATGGCTTCGATGCATGAATCTTTGGTCAATGAAGCTACGTGGAGCTGTCTTTCTCTCAAATTAGTGTTTCAATTCTGAAATTTTAGATCAAAAAGGGTTTGTCAATCTAGATTGTTCTTGTTCATGAATGAAAAAAATTGACTTTGATTTATCCTTAAATTGAAGAACATAAGTCATAACCTAATCTTCTAAGCTAAGGGGTGGCCCTAAAATAGGATGAGAAAAAATAATGCTAAATAAACTTAGCCTAAGAGTGTGTTTGATAGCAAAGAAAATAAAAAAAATCATGGAAAATTGTTTACTTTTCCAGTGTAACTATGTTTTCCAATGTTTGAAAGCTTTGCAACCTGACAGAGAAAAAAGAATTACGCCCCTATTTTCCTCATTTATTTTCTCATCTTTTAACTTGGAAAATCAAGATTTTCTCACTCTCCACTCTTTAGATTGAAGGCTCGTTGCATAATAGGCGTTTGTCTTAATCACGAAAGAGTGGTACTTGAACCGAGATTACAATGAGGAGGACGTGGTGGATGTGAGGGTTGTGATCTTGAGTGATCAAGAGAAATAGGCGAGGGTTTGATTTGTCAATCTAGATTGTTCTTGTTCAAATTGATCATTCAATGTGTATCTCGAGAAAATTTATATTTATATAATTAAAAAAACTCAAACTTATCACCGTTTCATCGTCTGTTGAGGCAAGAGAAATAGGCGAGGGTTTGATTTGTGATCTTGAGTGATCAAGAAAGTAAGGAAGTGATCAACACATCTCAATTAAGTGATTATCACAGTTGATCAATGAGTTGGTAAGTTTAAATCAAGGTTTTTCACTTTCTTTAGTTGATTCATGAATTGGTGATGAAAATCTGGATAATTATTTTTTTGGTGGTTGGAACTAGTATAAGATATCATTAAAGGCAATCCTTCATGTTAAGGGTAGATGTTTGAGATTGGGGAAGTGATTTGGTAATCGAATAGGAGCTGCAACTTTGTTCTCTGTTTGGTCGCTCGATGGTAGAGCACTTTCCTTGTAGTAAGGAATCATGCTCCCTTCATAAAAATTGATGAACCTAGAAGGTGAAGCACGCTCCACCAAAGCAGGGAGCGCACTCCCACCCTATAGAAAATAATAATGCATAATTATTTATGGGGATTTTTGAAGGTTTAAGGACTTGTTTAGGGATCCTAAACCTTAAGTATTAAACATATATTGACCTTAAATGGTTTGTGATAGGTTCTCAAACACCAGGTGTGGTACAAGTACCTCGAGATTTAGTGAATTTGGAACGAAACTTAGAAAAAATCACCAAAGGTATGTGGGACTCATATTCTTACCAATTATGCTTCGTAATTTAGTATATTTAGTTCATATAGCATTATAGATTGGAAATGAGCAACATACTATGATTTGACTATTTTAAATATGAAAACTTATGAAAATGATCTATAAAGCGGACAGGGACCGAGGGATGGAAAGTTTAGCCAGAAAATGGATTTTGCCCTTTATCATAATAAATGAAAAATGATAGCTTGAAAATGAATTCCGCTCTAACATCCTCAGTAACAAGAGTTTTACCTTAGTCATCATTATCCAATTATAGTTGGTATCTCAGTCACTGCCAAAATAAACCAACAAAATCACATGTCGGACAACATGTGAATTCTGTGGTTGTATCTCGAGTAACGTGAGAGTACGACTTTGTTTTGAAGTTCAAATTACAAATCACAAGTAATGTTGCGTATGCCAAATTAACTTGCATTTAGTTATGTATTGTTTATATCAATTTCAATGTCCGCGCACATAGATATGTTTTAGATTTATATTGCTATTCATTGATTTATTGATATTAGTTAATGATTGATATGTATACGAGCATCACTTACTAAGCAAGTTGGAGCACTCACCCCTCTTAACATTTTAAGTTCACGACTGACGCTTTGGCTATAGGAAAAGAGAAGGCACATGAGTCTTATAGTCTTCTTTACGATGTAATGAACCTTATATATATTATACTGTTTGAATTACATTTTTGTAATATAACAGGGATTGGAAAGTTATGTATAATCAAGTTTTAGTTTGATAAAGTCTGGATTTCTATGTATCGTATATAATATTGAAAAATTATAAATTTTTTGTTTCGTTTGATTTTTCTTTTTAATATCGATATACAAGTTGAGTTTATCAGGTATTGGAGGAGAGGCTGCTAGTTCTAATTAAGTTTAGTTGGTCTATCAGTGCTTAATTAAAGTTTTGAGTCGAGTATCTCCCTAATTTTGATAAGAGATGCGACATCTACCATACTAGTTGGTAGTAACACATAACCACTAATGAAAAGTAAATAAATTTAGATTGAGCAAATTAATTGCTGATGAGGACTTCAATGGGCAAATGTTAGATATTTCTTATTGGACCTACATGAGGGCATTATGATCACTTCACGTAGGGTAGGGCACTTGTCCATGTAAAGATGGAAGGTGTCACCATGAACACATAAGTGTCACTTAAATAGAGCATGTAGCAACTAAAGATATGGTTTGATATCTCCTAATTAGCTTAATTAAGTAGCTTTAACTAGGAGACTAATGACACACTATATAAGCTTCAATCGTAGCATTTATAATAAAAAGAGAAAGAATAAATGTGCTGGGATTTTAGAGAAGATCAATGGGAGAAAAGTGATTGCAAGGAAAATAAAGCTAGGAGGATCAAGCTTCAAAGGATCGAACCTTTGGCAACCATTTCCCTTTTTCATTTGTTTCGATTTCGATGGAAATGCTTTTATTCAAGCTCAAGTTGTGTCAAATGTTTTGGCTTGCTGAATTCTTCTTAATTTCATAGTTTTCGGTTTTAAAAGAATTAAGCCTAGCTTGCTAATGAAATATGATTAGATTCATAAAAAATAGGCTGAAAGTTGAAAATGCATAACCCCATCAATTCATATTGGAATGAGCTGATTTCCTAGTATGTTATTATTGGGTATGTCATTTGTCTAGTGATAAAAAATCATCATTTTTAAAGCTATAGATTAGGAGAAATAATTTTTACAAGCTGAATACGTTTAGACTTGAGTTGTCTTCGTAAATTTGTGATATTTCCTTCGAATTAAATCAAAATCGTGCAAGCCTTACATTTTTTAAAAGCTAAAACATGATCTAAAACTTTCATATTAAGTGTTTTTCGTATTTTTTGAGTTTATGGTCATCTGATTTGTACTGAAATGTTAGGGATCAAAACTAGAACTTTTGTAAGCTTTGAGGGTCAACGCGGGTTGAACCACAGAGCCATCACTGCAACCCCTTCTCAACAATTAAAACAATGAGTGGAAGAAGTTCTTATCCTTGTTAAATAACTTTTACATGGTTCAATGGCTAACGGTTGAACCACTAGGTAACCATTGAACATCGATCAAACAATTAGGAGAATAAGAATTTGATTTTTCTAAAGGGGCCTTGTGCGTGGTTTAGTAGTCTAAATAAAATTACAAAACTTCTAACAAACACCTAAATTGACGTAATTGAATACTAGGGACATAGTGTAGCATAGTCGGGTGAGTTTGGGTGGATATATGACACAAACCTGACATACCATAGATAATGATATGAGAGTCGTACAGTAAGTTAGCCTTGTTGACGACTGTGCATATAGGCTTTCCTTCGTGAGTCGATCCCGATTGATTGAGAGTGAGTTGGGTAGAGGCTTGCCTCCGCCTTAAGTTCCTCGAGGCATTAGACAAAAGTCAAACTTCCATCCACTGAGTTTCTCTATTCTACCGTGAAGAAGCGGCAATAACTTCTTGTTGTTAGGGACATCTCGGTTTAATGATTTCAACCCTAGAGCTCGACAGCTATACACCACACTCGTGTTCCAATTATTGCTTATCTTGTGATTTATCTTCATGCAAATTACTTTTGGTTTATTTAAATACCTTGAATGACTTGAAACCATTTTATTGAATATCTTAAGTTTTATTTGAACTATTCGGGATTTACTTTTTGGAACTTGTCTTTTGTAATGAGTTTCAAATCCTACGATGAACATGGGAGATAAAGGTATTAGGTGACTTCTTTTTAGCTAGTAGAGCCCATCCAGCTGACTCGTAGGTGTTTGTATATATCTTATCTACGTGTTCTTTGGGTTTTAGGAGACTATAGACTCTTGATACATGCACTAGAACAATTTGAGCTTTTAATAACACTTAATAGATAGAGGTTTTAATTAACCCCATGAATTAGACAATTTGAGCTTTTAATAGCACTTAATAGATAGAGGTTTTAATTAACCCATATGAATTAGACAATTAGGCTTTTAATAGCACTAATTCATAGAGGTTTAAAAAACCTCTATGGAAACTCTGGCCCAAGAACAAAATGGCCTAAACACTATCGCACTCGCACTCACTCGTCTTGCTCACCCGCTCGCCTCACTCGCTCGCGCACTCGCGTCCGTCATCGTCATCGTCAACACTCACTCGCAATCGCCATTGTTGAGGTGGCTGAGCTCGGATTCAAACTATCATCGCCTCCTCCCCCAACCCTGTCGTCCTCACCTACATCGTCTCATCGATCGTCCTCTGAGGACGAATGTCTTGTACGAAACAACAAAAACAATCTAAAAAGTTTCTATATCGTATCTTTCTACAAAAGTAAAAGCAAAAATTGTTCTAAATAAAAAAAATAAAAAAATGAAGTGTTCCGAGATTATATAAAGTTGATCGTGCTTCAAATAATACTTGACTTCGTACAAAACACACGAAAAAAGATCAAAAAGAAAAAAATCACTAAATTATACAAACAATAATAGGAATATAAACAATATTATGGAATATAAACACAAACATAAATAAAGTAATAAAGAAAAAGAAATTCATCATTATCCGAAGGAACATGGTGTTATTTAGCAAATTATCTCTCGCTCCAAACTATAACATAGCAATGGTTTGTGATGCTTATATATATAGTCTTGATGTTTCATGATCAATATTTAAAGCGCAACATACACAACCTATCATGCATGATTACGTTTAAGAATTAAAATTAAAAGAAAAATATTTATGCTCGACAACAAAGAAAATAAAACCTAAATTGCAAATTAATTAATTAGAGTCGACTAGTTTATTCTTATAAAAATAAAATAAAATTAAGACTTGTTTACAACTTTTAGAAATCACAGCCAAAACCATGGATGTCGATGTATCACTAGAGACCTTGTTTTCACAAGATGTGGTTTAAAACCTCAAATAGAACTAGGAACAATTGGAAACAAGCTTTCATTAACCTATTTTAAACACACAGATATGCACACAACAAAAATATGTTCTACAACTTTTTTAAGTTTGAAAACTTTACATTGCAGGCTGTGAAAAAAAGCTTAGAAGGTCCGATTTGGTTCCTTCTCATATCAAACAACTAGAATCATTCCGCATAAAGTTAATTTCTAGCAGTGAGAGTGCAATCATATAGATGCTATTAGAAAGTTAATTTCTAGCAGTGAGTCATCCATGCAAACTAAAGGGTGAAACCGAAATTAATAAAACCATAAAAATGCAAGGAGAAGGAAACAAACAGAAAGAATCAGTGTTAAACTTACTCAATGAATGGTACCCAATCATTACTATGTTTGGGAATGGTTCAATGTATCGAGTCTTGTTCATTGTTGAGAGGTTGCTTCTAGATATGAACGCATACCTACAAGCCATGAACCTCGGATCCCAAAAGCGCAAAAAGAATGAGAAGGAAAAATAGTGAGAAAAGTGCGGTAAATAGAACCATTTTCAAGTCCCTAAAAGGAAAAAGAATGATTCAAATTCACATCAATAGTTAGTCTAAAAAACAACCAAAGAGAAACATCTAACATACCATTGCCTTGAATTCTCTAAACCGGCACTAATACCAAAATCTGTGATCTTCGGAATGTGGATATTTAAGAGAATAGGAATGTGGGCTCATAAACTATGAAAATCCATTATGCATCAAACAAAGAATCCATAAAATGATCAACAGGGTTTCTGCCTGAAATTATCTCCATAATAAGTATTCCAAAGCTATAAATATCACTCTTCTCATTCAACATGCCGGTGCAAGCATATTCGGGAGCTACGTAGCGCAAAAATTATTTGGTTAGTAATGAAGTAGGTAAGAATGCACACAAACAAGGATGAAAAACCTTTACAGTGAAATACACTAACCCATATGTTCCCATCACACGAGTTGTAACATAACTCCTTTCCGAAAACAAGAGCTTAGCAAGTCCAAAATCGATACCTTAGCATTCCACCGACGGTCCAAGAGAATGTTGCTAGATTTTACATCTCGATGAACAACCTTTGGTTCAAGACCCTCGTGAAGGTAGGCCAAGTGCAGAGCAAAATTCTCTTTGAATCGAATACACAAACTATAACGAATTCATCTAGTCATAAATCCAAGTTGTCATACCCTTTTGCAGTCCCAAGGATAATGTTCATTCGAATCTCCCATGTAAGTGGGCTTACTAGTCCGACATCTCCATGAAGCCATTGTTCAAGATTACATTATCTATGTACTCATAAACAAGCATCCTAATAGAAGACATATGACAGATAGAGCAAGAAAATCATGATTACTAGTATTGCAATGACATAAAAATAACGTAATGAAAAAATAAAAGGCGAAAACCTGTAAGCACCCTCCATGCAGTAACCAAGCAACCGGACCAGATTTTTGTGCCTAACACGCCCTATTGCCTCTACTTCGACTCTAAACTCCTTCTTACCTTGACCCCTGATAAAATATTATTACAAAAAACCCTTAAAGATTTCATGAAAACTAAATAATTAAAGGAAACGTAAAACAAGAAAAAAATGAAGCATAGTACAGAAAAGAGAATTTGATTCATTGCCAAAATAATCGAAAGAGCCAACTGTACCACAAAGATAAAGCCAAGAGCATGTGCAAAGAAAAAAGAAGATAAAGATAAAAGAGAGATGAACAAAAGAACAAAGCGCAAAAGAAATAAAGATTTTGACTTCATGACTTATTTAGCTCACAATTTGTTTCATTGGCAAGAGACTCTTAACCACAAGTAACCACAAGTACACATAAAAGATGAAAGTGAAAAAATAAAACCATGTGCCTCATCGGTTTCAACAAGACAATTATAGTTTACCAACACTTTGAGAATTATAATTTGCATTCTTGCACCATGGAGCTCCAAGAAATGACCTTTTTGAGGTGTTCAATGAAGCAATTCAACATGGTACAAAACTACACTTGAAAACTTAAATAGACTTCACACAATTTGATTTTGCCCCATGTCATACTTGAAATCAAATGTAGCTAATTAAAAAGGCGTTGCCGCGTGTACACACCACATAAAAACTACACGAAGCTCGCTCATCAAACTCTTGAATGTTGCTACAAGATAGCAAAAAGTGATTCAATAGCCACAACACAAGCTTTGCGTCTTTGTGATGCTAGCTCCCTTGCTCGTTGAATTCGTTGCTCTTACCCCAGCATCAACAAAACCCCAGCATCAACAAAACCTCTAACAAATTTTAAGGTTCGACATTCAACCTAACATCTATCCAAACAACCTAATCGCATGAAAAATCAAACAACACAGACGATCGGAAACGCTAGAAATTGAAACCCTAAAAAAAGGCACAAACAACTAGCTAGGACATCGACAACAATCTCAATAGAAGCATCGATTGAAGATGCTTACCAGAAATTTCATCAACGCGAAGGTTCGAGACGAACCGGAAACTGAATCCCTGGACGAAGAGAGGAATTTGAGACGGAGAGAGTGAGAGCAGAGAGCTGCGAGAGAGAGAGAGAGCAGAGAGCGGCGACGGTGAGAGAGAGAGAGCGGTGACGGTGAAAAGAGAAGAGAGAGAAACGATTGACGGTGAGAGAGAGCGCGGTGACGGTGAGAGAGAGAGCGGTGAGGAGAGAGGTTTCGTTGAGAGAGAGAGAGAGAGCGGTGAGGGAGAGAGATTTTAGGGAGAGAGAGAGTTTTGGTCCCCATTTTTGAATTATCGAGATCGAAACACACACGAATCTCGAGACGTAACGGACGGTTGTAATAAATAAAAATTTTGGTGGGTTGGTGAGATTGTTTCTATGGTTCTATGGTAAATGTGACTTGAATTCTAAGTCTCAATATTGATAACTAAAATGTAAGTTTTTGATTTCATAAGTTCTATGTTGAATTGGCTTTGGTGATTGATTTGCTCTAGATCAAAAGTCCAAGCAAGTTTTTTTCTCTATTGATTGAACTGTAATTAATTATTGAACTACAATGATAGGTGCCCACAACTAATTGATTATTGAATTTGAATATTTTTGTTGGAATAGATTTGCATATTTTAATAAGATTATTGAACTGTGATATTCCTCAAAATCTATTAAGTTATCTAATTGAAAAGAAAAAATCATCAAAAGCTATAAAAGTTTTTAATACATGATTTAACTTATGTTGTCCCTTCTAGCCTCAATTCAATTTTACTACTTCGCTTCTCATTTTTGTTTTTATTTGCTTTTGCAACCCAAACCTTATTGCACCATAATCTAAGAATCCATATATGTGATTCATTCCTAGTGATGATTTAACTTCCAAAGTGCTTCCTTTGATCAAGAGGTCTGGAAAGTATGGTGGAGTGATGTTGTGGTCTAAGTATTATGATGATCAATCTAGGTACAGTGCCTCCATCAAGAACGATGTGTGATTCATTTGAGTTGCTTGTCAGTTCCTCATTGTATGTATGTATGAGTCAGTTGTCATGTACTGCGTGTTTTGTACATATACATAATACATGGTAAATAAAATTGTTTGTGTTTTGGATCAAATCCCTTCTTACACCCTCCGCTTCAATTAGGTTTGGTTATGTCTTGCAACAACAACAACCATAAGCCTCAATTCCAAATTAATTCGTTTTGCTACATAGATCAAACTCTTGCACTACATTCGATTAATCAATACTCTGCTTTTGATAACTTGTCAAAATCTTTTGATCAAATCCTTTCTAATAAATGCCTCGCAAATTATCTTATATTTTTCTTTTGACACGAGAAATTTCTATGTTTCGCTATAGGTCATCAAGTTTCTTCCTTTTTTTTAGTGTCGCTTGCTTTTTTAAAAATATTTGTATTTCTTGTTCCAACTTTATTACGATTCTTACTTATAGTATGTACACACTACGAGTGAGAAGACCCTTATAGGTTGACTATTGCTCGAGCCCAGACTAGTTGGTTGACATCACATCGGCCATTTCACAACAAACAAAAATGCACATTTCTTATTTGGACAGTGCTACGTTGATAAACATTAACACATCAAAATCACACAACTACTTGAAGACTGTTCGATTCACATAAATATGTAAAAGCAAGCATCTCTAGTATTAATATCTATAAAAGTTTTTGTTTTTGTTTTTTTTTTATTTGGAGGCAAGTGCATGTGGTTGTTCTGTCCATATATGTGATTCATATAATTGTTAAATCTTCAAGAATTTGATTTAGTTCTTATTCACATCCAAATATGTTGCTAGACTTGTATGTAGTATATTTAGAAGTTGTTTCTCTCGTTTCTTTGTTTGTTTGTTTTCTTTTTTGTTTCTTTTGTTCATGAAAAGACCATTTGCAAATAAAGTTGTTAATTTATTTTTTTCATTTCCTACCTATGTAATACTATTTGCATATGTTGGTAGACTTGTATGTACTAGCTTGTGCTTTATGTCTATTGAGCGTAGCTTCAAGTTTGTTGTAATATCTCAGTACTATTGATTAAGAACAATTATAAAGTTTGTGTTTGTAGTTTCCTTGGTTCTGTGTTGACATTGTGTGTTTGTGTTGGATTTAGGTTTGTATTTGGATTCAGATTGGATGTGAAGTATAGTGGAGTGATGTGATCTTGGTTGTTTACGTTTGTTCTGTAAATAGTAGTAGGGATTGCAATGGTCATAACTAGATAAATTGTATGCTTGTCTTTAGATATTGATGAATAATTGCCTTGTTGTATGTGATTGCATATATGAAGGGGAAGGTACGGCTTTGATGGGGGTGGATTGTCAAGACATTTGATTTGGGATTCAGGACTTGTTCTATTTAGTCCATATGTAAAATTTTGAATTTTTATTGGTGTGCATGTATGTTTCACAATTACTTTATGTTTTTTTTTGTTCAAGCTCTTCTTTTACTTGTAGTATCAATTAGTATCAATTACTTTCTGTTTAGTTGGGGCCATGTGTGTTTGAATGTAGAAGGTCCCTATGAGGATTTGGTGCCAACAAATCACCTTAAAGTTTTGTGATCTTAATGAACTAGTACGATTCATAATGATACATTTCCTATATGTAGGGATCGATCCCTATATATAGATAGCTTCCAAGCTTTGTTATCTTTTTAATTAAAAAATGATCATAAAGTAAAATTTACTTAATAATTTGTAACATTAATTAAACTCATGCCAAATATCTCTAGTAAATATTACCGTTCTTCAACTTTAACAGAGCAAGGATTACTATCTCAGGATGGATAAAAGTTGGGCCAGACATTCGAGGTTAATATTATCATATCATCTTTTTATAGTGATAGAAGCATTCATATTTTTTGTAAGGTTGAAACTTACTATTCAAAGTTCTTTTTTGTTATTAGAGTTTCAAAAGAATATTGTAAATGAGCAAATGCATTAGTTTTTCAAGCTCAAGCTAGAGAAGGACATCCAGAAGGAATTAGGTGTCCTTGTCAAAACTGTCGAAATGTGTCTTGTGTGAAGTGTGATATTGCTTACAACCATCTAATCATATATGGATTGGATCCCATGTATACAATTTGGTTCCATCATGGAGAGAGTAGCTCCATTGTAAGGAATGAAGTCGCAAATGATGAAGGGGATGAAGTTACTACGGATGAAGGGGATGAAATCACTACGGATGAAGAGGATGATGGGGATGGAGTTGCTAGAAATGAAAGGGATGGAGTAGCTAGGAATGAAGTGGATAAAGGAAATGGATTTGTTAGGGATGATGGGGATAGAGTTGCTACTGAGATGAAGGGGATGAAATGGATGATGGGGATGGAGTTGATAGGGATGAAGAAGATGGAGTTGCTAGGGATGAAGGGGATGGAGTTGTTAGGGATGAAGGGGATGAAAATCTAGAAGATGTCAATATCCAAGTTTACGACGAAAGGTTATTTAAAAAGGATAAAACTCCACCTCTCTATTCAGGTTGCACAAAGTATACAAGATTTTATGCCACCGTGATTTTGTATAAGCATAAAGCTATTTATGGTCTATCCAATAATGGTTTTAATGAACTATTGAAGATTGTGGTAGACATGTTGCCACATGAAAATATTCTCCCTAAGTCGTTGCATGAGGTGAAAAAGTCGCTAAAGGAGTATGAGCTTCATTATGAAAAGATTCATGCTTGTGTGAATGATTGTTTCTTATTTAGGAAGGAAAATGAAGCTTTAGATGCATGCCCTAAATGCAAGTCATCTAGATGGAAAGTAAGTAAATTCAACAAAGAAACCAAAAAAAGAATTCCTGCTAAGATCTTGAGATATTTTCCTATCATACCGAGATTCAAAAGAATGTATGGGTAATTGGAAATAGCTAAGAATTTATTGTGGCACACTTCCTATTTGAGTCAAGATGGTAAGATGCAACACCCAGTAGATTCAATAGCATGGGATTTAGTTAATCACAAGTGGCCTGAGTTTGCATTAGAGCCTCGAAATCTTAGGTTTGGCCTTTCTGCGGATGGATTCAATCCTTTTCGTGATTTTAGCTCTCCATATAGTTGTTGGCTAGTAATGTTAGTCACTTACAATTTTCCTTCTTGGCTATGCTTTAAGGAAGATAGTATGATGTTAACATTATTAATTCCAGGCCCAAAACAACCAGGAAATGACATAGATATCTATCTACAACCTTTAATTGAAGATTTGATGAAGTTGTGGAAGGATGGGGTAGTTGTATTTGACGCAGCAAATCAAAGCATTTTTAATTTGAGAGTAATTTGGTTGTGGACGATCAATGATTTTCCAGCTTATGGGAATTTAGCTGGATGTTTTACAAAAGGAAATTTTGCTTGCCCAATTTGTGAGGTTAATACATGTTCAACATGGTTGACTTCAAGCAAAAAAACTGTATACATGGGCCATAGACGATTCCTTGAGCGTGGTCACATTTTTCGAAATAAAAGTATTTGGTTTGATGGAACTTGTGAAGAGCGCGGAAGACCTGAAGTAATGACTGGATATGATGTTGAATGTAGTAAAGAATATAAAAAATGATTGGGGGAAAAAAGACAAAAAGAAAGAGAGATGTGAATAAGGGGAAAGAGGCACGAAAAGAAAGATGAAAAAATCAAGGAAGAAGAATACATCTGAGGCCATTGAAACCACTGGAATCCGGAAGAAGATGTCCATATTTTTTGGTTTTCCATATTGGGAGGTATAATACTAAGTTGATGTGTAAAAATTTCTTTAATTATTTGAAATTGCATTAAACTATTGATCGTTCTTTTCAGCACTTGGTTTTACGCCACAATTTGGATGTTATGCACATCGAGAAGAATGTTTGTGAAAGTATTATTGGCACAATTCTTGATATAAAAGGTAAATTAAAAGATGGGCTTAGTTCACGAAAGGATTTTGAAAAGATGGGAATTCGGCGGAGATTGCATCCTCGAGTTTGTAGGAATCGAATATATCTCCCGGCAGCATCATTTAGACTTTCTAAAGTTTAGAAGCATATATTTTACCAAAGATTGTTAAATATGAAACTTTCAGATGGTTATGGATCCAACTTTGTAAATCATGTATCACTAAAGGATTGCATCATTGTAGGTCTCAAATCTCATGACTATCATGTTCTAATGCAACAATTGCTATATGTTGCTTTGAGGGGACTTCTACCCAAAGGACCTCGAATTGCAATATTTCGATATTATAATATTTTTAATGAACTATGCCAAAGAGTTGTAGATAAAAATAAACTCTTGGATCTTGAGAATGGAATTGGGGAAACTTTATGCATGTTAGAGAGATATTTTCCTCCTTCATTTTTTGATATTATGGTTCATTTACCAATCCACTTAGCAAAGGAAGCTCGCTTTAGGTGGACCGGTTAATACCGGTGGATGTATCCATTTGAAAGATATATGAAAAAGCACAAAAGTTGTTGTAAAAATCGAGCAAGGCCAGAGGGATGCATGTCATAATGTTATATTGCCGATGAGTGCGTGCGATTTTGCTGTACAAAGTTAGAACAATCAACTGATATTGGAGATCAAGAACGTCGGGACAACAATATTCATAACGAGACAATGCTGGAAAGAGAACCAATCTCAGCAGTACATAAAAAAATGTTGTCAGACGATATGTTGGAAAAGGCACATCGATGTATATTGTTCAATTTGAAAATTGTTGAACCTTATTGAAGTAAGTATGATAGTTAATTAGATCATTTTGTTGATTTGAATTCCTGATCAGATTTCTTAATTTATATGTTTAGAATGCATATCAATGAGTTGAAGCGTAGAGACAACCGACTTGGAAGGAGTGCAAGCCAATTATGGATGAAACATACAAAGACATTTAGTGAATGGTTTGAAGAAAAGGTTGTAAGGTCTTCAACTATATTTTTAGGTTCAGTTCCAACAATTATTTTAAAACTTGTGCATTTTTCTTACAACTTATCGTGTATATCTCTACAGGTTAAGTCTCAGAATGTTGATGTGTCAAACATGTTGCATTGGATTTCTCGTAAACCAAGAAAGAATGCACTTTCTTGTTCAAGTTACGCAATTAATGGATTAAAGTTTCACGCAAGAGATGTTGAAAAAGTTACTTAGAATTTTGGCGTGTTTGTTGAAGGTGTTGATAGCCTTTGTAGATCAAGTTCACGGGATAATGCACAAAGAAAAAGTGAAGTTGATTATTATGGGGTCATAAGAGAGATAATTAAATTGAATTATTTTGTATATCGATTTCCTTTATTCTTGTGTGACTGGGTTAACGAGGCAAACGGTATGAAAGTTGAAGATGGGTTTACCCTAGTAAACTTTAACCAATGTCACAATCATAGTGATCCATTTATTTTGGCAACTTAAGCCAAATAAGCATTTTATTCTAGTGAAAATGATTCATCAAACTGGTGTGTTGTGTTAAGGGCACCTCCTCGAGGATTGTATGATATTGCAATGTACGACGAGAATGCGCAACCAACGTTTTCTGTTGTTGACATATCGCGTGTAGATTTGGACACTTGCGATGAAGATGAAAGTTATGTTAGAATGAATTGTCAAGGTCAATTTGTGTAATGGATTTAAGTTGTAGCCCTATTCACGAATGATTGATCAAATGCTTAAATTAATCACTTTATGACTGATTAAGTTGTAGCAATATTATTATCTTCTTTTATTCTTGTGCTAATAATTTCTCTTTTGCTTTTCTTTGTCTTTTCACATGTTCTAACTGGAGCATTAGCAGGTGTTTTTTACAACCATGATATTTTGTTGTTGACATAACGAGCGTAGATTTGAGGAAAACAAATGTATAAGGAAGAGGTAAAAAGTGATTTAGTTAATCACTTATAGGTTGATGAATTTATTGGTGCTCGTTTACTAATTATGATATTTTCTTTGGCCGAATGAATAGAGTTCAAAAGCTGCAAAAAAGAGAGCAAGAAAAGAAAAGCAAGCTATAGAAGCATTGATGAGTCGAAACTCAAATGTTGGTGTGAGGATAAGGTGTCCGCAAAGTTCTACATATGAAGCACCACCTTCATCATGTGACTCTCGTTCTCAATCAATAACTAGGAGCTTCAATCAACAACAACGAGAACAACAAGAAGAAGAGGAACAAGAACAAGAAGAACAAGAAGAACAAGAAGAACAAGAAGAACAAGAAGAAGAACAAGAACAAGAACAAGAACAAGAACAAGAACAAGAAGATCAACAAGATGAACAACAACAAAGGAAGAAAAAAGTTCCAACTAAGCTTCCTTCACTTGCCAGAAAGAAAAAAGTACTCGTTACTTTCAATGACAGAAATCAGCCTATTGGTGAAAATGCAAATGTCTTTTCTTTTTTCTTGGGAATCGTGTCACGTAAAATGGTGCCAATTACTTTGTCAGATTGGCGCCAACTCAAGGAGATAATAAGAAAAGAATATGGAAGTTTATTGAGGTTAGACTTCTATTTTTTATATAAAAGTTTAAAAAGCACTGTATTTGATTATGTTCCATTCTCATTGCAGGAAATATTTATAATTCCAGATAAAACATCTCGTGAAAAACATATATTACAAAGAACTGGGCGATTGTTTGGAGCATGGAAATCAAGACTTACTAAGGAGTTAGAAAATGGCAACGATGAGAAACCTGCCACAATTGATGAAAAGTTATTGAAAGAGCTCAAAAAACAAAGGAGATCTAGCAACTTTCGTGAACAAAGCAATAAAGCTAAGGAAATTAGAACAAAACAAACGATTCAGCATACGACAAGTCGAAAAGGATATGCTCGCCTTGAATATGAGATGGCAAGTTTTATTCATTTATTCTATTACTTATACCTATATTTTAATCTTGTATTATTTATTATTTATTATTTTTATGCTTATAGATTGAAGAAAAGGACGGTGCTAGTGTTTCCAGAGCTAAGGTGTGGATTAGAGGGCATTCAGATAAAAAAGGAACCGCACAATGCCGAAATTGCTGAAATCGTAGTGAATTAACTAATAGATCTTTTATATTTTATATTATTAAGTTTTTCTTCCATTTGATGCAAATAGTAGTTGTTTGTTTTGAAGGATAAAATCAATGCATGTAATCAAAGTCAATGCTCGGAATCTACTGCTCAATCAATTAACAATGACCTCTCTCACAAGTTTTTGGTACTGAACACCAAGGTCGAGTGAGAGGTCTTTGTTTTGGAGTAACTCCTACCGGTGTAGGTGCAACAACTCAGAATAACACTATCATCAAAAAACTTATGGGTTTGAGAGAGAAGTATGAAGATTTATCTTCCTATGTTTACAATCAACATAAACAGGTACAAATTGATATTTTCACTATACACATATGTATATTTATTTATATTGTGAACAATACTCATTCTTAAATTGTGTTGGTTATTTTTATGATAGGGTCAATAAGGGGGAGTCAGACACACTTGTACATGCCAGGTAAAAAAATATTAATTTATTGAACGTAAGTGTTACGGATAATGAAACTTCATAATTTTTTATTGAAGCCACAAAAGGGAACTCTTCGAATAAGTGTGGAATGAAGTGCAAGTTGATCGATTGGGTTGTTGGTACCCATATAGTGGCAGAAGGAGAGATTGCAATAGATGACCCGCTACATGTTGTGGAGGGTGCTCCTATTGGGGTTGGATCTTACATGGTGTAGGTGCAAACAACCATTGACCACAATGCTTTGATATGGAGGACTCAAGTTAATATGAGGATAATAGAGCAAGCTTTAGGGGAATTGATTCCATGGCCCAAACAACATGTCTTCATACCTAACACTTGAGGAAAGTACATTTCAACTATTTAGTTTTATTTTTTGACTCACCTTATGTCTCTGAATTTAATTTTTTTGTGCTTGCATATAATGGGAAGAGCGTATAGATGGTGCTAGAAATTTGATGAGTTTCAATATTTCATATTTGTTTCAATATCTTCTTTTTTGTTACATTTGCTCGTATATAGAATAGGAACTTATTTCGTCTAGTTTTAAGTGCTTTGTATGAGACTAAGCTTTCTTACTCTAGGGTTTCTTTAAATACATTATGCTTTGCTCTCACTTCTCTATACATACATACGTGTGTCTCTAACATATGGTTGATGCTTGTAACATGGACATAGCATCTAAAAAGGTGGACTAAGGACACTGCTCTTCATCAAATTCTTACATTTTCATGTCTATTATCACTTAATTGTGATGGAATAAGTCCATGTGATGTTGGTCTTTGAATCGGTGTAGGTTGATGCAGAACAACAGTGTAAACTCAGAAAGCCCGCGTCGCATGACCACATAAAATCAGGTACATGGTTCTCCAAAGTAAGATTTTTAGTTTTGATTCTTGGACTAAGTTTCTCTCATTTTCTAATACTTTGCTTGTAAGTTTGCACTTACCACCGAACTTAACTGATTCTATGAATTTATGTTGCAAAAGGGGACTCTAAAGCGGAGTGATTTTTGGCGTTGTTGTGCAAACCATCATCATTTTGGTTATCACATTGCACACCAATTGGGAGAAAGAGGCAAGCATCGATTCACAAAAAAGAAAAGTGACTTGTGTAGTTTGCTGACATAATTTGGGAACTCTCTTAGAAAGTCATTGTCCTTATAAATATTTATCTTGTTTTTTTGTCTCTTTTTGCATCGATGTGCACTCGCTTGATTGGAAGTACTAAGAGTTCATAAAATTGTGTCGGGATGCTTTGGCGCGCAGAGAGTTTCAACTTGGGGAAAATCGACGAGAAAAATTCATCGACCTTGTATACCCGAATTTTCGTAAGTTTGACATTCTCTTGCCTTGTATATCCGAAACTTTATTAATACTAGTATGGTAATTTAAAACTAGTAGGACTATAAGAGTGTAGATTGTTTTGCCGAAGTCCAACTAATCCTAGAGTTTAAAGGTATTCTGGAATTTTGACTGTATATAACCTTTGCAAGGTGTTTTGATGCTTAGGACTCTAAAACTTTTTACTATGACTTTGACAGCTCTTTTAAGTGGAACTTCCAGCAAATGTTTTGGTTACCATGACTTTGAGAGCAATCCTAGCTAACCGAAACTTCAAGCATATGATATGAGCATAAGCTTTCTCAGCTAGATTAATAATGTACTTTGATGTGAGAACTCGTAATTGTTTTTTGTAAGGCAAGGAGTTGTGGCATAGTTTGAACTCCATTTGCAACAGTGATTGCCGCTTGGCTCCTCCAAATATTGCTCATCAGGCATGACTCTGATATGGTCACTTTAATTTTGTAATCTGTAGTTCGTGTAAGAAAAAGAAAAATAAAATCTCACTTATATTTTTTGATATTATGTTCTTACTAAGCTATAAGCATGCACATGTTGAGATTCTTGGTGTCTTTTTTGTCTTCTTTGAAGTTCTTTTAGGCTACCATATTTATTGGTATTTTGGTTAAGCTAGGATTATATGCCATATCTGCTATATGCTTGCAAGTGTATCATTGTAAGACATGATTGTGCAAGGGTTCACACATTAATCCATCCTTTCTTCCAGTTGGGATGCTAACACTGTCACAGATGCTGTAGAATTTATGCTTCAGAACTTCACAAAGATGAATAAACTATAGGTCTAGATGCAACATCAGGTTGGTTGAGATACTTTTGAACGGTTACCTGCTCTCATGTTTGGACATGCATTGTACCCACTACCCAGTACTTGCATGTCATGAAGGTAAAATGAATCATGAGGGAATGATTTGTGGTCATGCAGGTGTTATAGTGCTTATGAATTCATACTCTTTGGTGATCCTGAGTTGGGGCCTCTGCAATCGGGCTTTCCGGCTGCGGGGACTCGCCCGGAGGAAAAAAAGAGCGAGCTTCGTGATCTTGTAATATTATGGCCTTGACTTGAAACGATATGTATTTATCTCAATACTTTGCATAAATGAATCTGTTTCGTGTTTGATTATTCTTATTAGGTTGGGAAGAACTTACATGTCCTCAGCCAGATAGAGGGCATTGATCTTGATATGTACAAAGATACCGTACTTCCTAGGATATTAGAACAGGTGGTTAATCTTGTTCTCATTTTTTATCTATTTCATCTATTATATACAAACCAGTGGCTTATGCCTAATCTACGCATAAGTTTTACACTTATTTTGGACAGTCGTTAACGTAAAGATGAACTGGCTTAATATTACTTGATGGACTGCATATTCAAGTATTTCTTGATGAATACCACTTGCAAACCCTTGAAACGCTCTTGGGTGCTTGCCCTAAGCTCCAAGTATAGAATCATCAACTATGAGATGGCATTCTTGTGCATGTCTTACTTCCATAAATACATAGAACACATCTTGTATCTGGTCCATCATGCTTCAAACTATGAGTTGATTGTAGCAAACATAGATTTATTGCATGAGTCATGTTTTGTTAAAAAAGATCTCGTAGATTTATTGTATCAGTGTTAGAGCTAATTGTTTACTTTGTCACTTGGAAAGTGGGGTTGTCGAAGTTAGTAAATTGATTATTCAATGGAAAGATTGAACAAATAGTTGATTATTCGATTAAAATGTAAAGCAACATCTGAAACACTAAATAAACATGTTAAGTTATTTATGCCTCTATAAAGACCTACTGGTGTGTTCTGAATTCTTTGCACATCTTACACTTTCTTGCTCAAATAGGGAAGACAAGAAAAACCCCATCTAGGGGGATTTTGAAGACGTTAAGATTATTTTCGTGGATTTCCCTTATGCGAACACTTCCTACCTGAGAATTGTTATATATGAATGTAGTTATTAGTGATACTAGTGCACTAAAACTGTATAATATCAACTTTAAAAATATGAGTCAACATGTTTTTTTTTTCTTTTTTTTTGGTAATGTACATGTTTCACTTTTCTTTTGTTCGTAATGTACATGTTTCAGTTAGTCTACAATTCTTAACCATGACTCTTTTCCAGTTGTTACAATCAGAGACACCAGTTTAGTATCTTCAGCTTAAAGTTTGTTAAAAGTTCTTTTATTTTTGGACTTATGTTATTTTTCTAGATGATTTCATGATATTTTTCCACCGCTTCCGATGAATTCATGGAGGTTTTTTGTTGTAGCAAGTAGTTGAATTGCAGCTTCCCTCACTTTTCAACAACTTTGATCCTCATGCTGCCGCAGCTAACTTGCCTTCAAGTAACTGGCTGCATCTTTTATCTGATTGGGTTACACTGTTCTAATTCATTTATTTTATCCAGTTATTAAAATATTCTCATGATTTTTCCATTGTTCTAACTCTTTTTATACAACTTTTGAAGGTGTGCAAGCATATTTGGCAGGGCTTACATTTGCTTTAGCTGCCCCACCTTGCAGTACACCTGTGCTTGCCTCTATTCTTGGTTATGTGGCTACATCCAGGATAATGTCAAATTTTAATTGCATTGTGTTCTTGACGTTATGTTGAGTTTCTACTTGGTAACTAAAATGTTGCACCACATCGTCATCCTTTATGACTGGATTCTTGGTATTATGTGGTTTATTGTTGGAGTTGTAATCTAAATTAGATTAGTGTTTGAGTTTGATCAAGACTTCAAGTTAGAGTATGAGTCTGTTTAGGATCTCTTAGTTAGATTAGAAGTATGCTTATGTGAGTCTATAAATTAGAGTTAAGCCTCCGCATTGTAATTAACGAGTTTATTAGAGTGATTAATAAAGTGTGTCATTGCGGTGTCTCTAAACCTCTTCATATTTTCTAGTCTAGATTGTTTTCCAATTTGTTTATTTGAAGTTTGGTTTGGCAGGATCCAGTTATTGGAGGCAGTCTACTTCTAACATACACAACCTGGCTATATTGCTCCTCTTCTTCTTGCCGCTTCATTTGCAGGAGCATTGCAGGTATGCTTGGACTTTCTTGTCTTCGGTATATGCTTCCATTAATATTATTTACTTTTCAATGTTTGCTACAAACTATATATTATGTACTTAGTAACTTGAGCAAAATTTATACGCAGATCAAAGTAGAAGCACCTCATTGGATTAGGCGATGCATCGTGATATAATTCTTGGGATTGTTAGAGGAGTTTTATATCTTCATCAAGACTCCAGATTAATAATTGTTATAGAGACCTTAAAGCAAGTAATGCTCTGTTGAGACGCGAAGATGAATCAAAAGGTTTCTGATTTTGGAATGGCAAGAATATTTGTTCTAACTTTACATTATTGATTGAATGGAATAATAATATTGCGAGTGGAATGTAGATTTGTATATTTTCAATTGAAAATGGAAATGGAAATTAATTCTGGGCATTTTCAGCTATTATTTTTTAAAAATTACATTTGATAGGGGTTTGAAACCACTATGTAAGCCTTTGACGATAATATAGAGGTTTTAAACCCCTATGAAATCACTACAATTGATAGGGGTTTGAAACCCATATGTAAGCCTCTGAAGATATTATAGAAGTTTCAAACCACTATGAAATAGCCAAGATTTGATAGAGGTTTGAAACCCCTATGTAAGCTTTGAAGATACGATAACGCCTTAAAAGATAACACTTTTCATAGAGGTCAAAAACCTCTATGAAAAGTCTTTCATAGAGGTTCAAAACCTCTATCAAAAGTTAAATTTGTTCTAGTGATGTATATTGATCTCATTGTACATTTTGTCGCCTTCATGATTATACATGATATCCTTATGTCGGGTTTCTACCCCGTAGATTTGTTTTTATGCAAAACTTGACAAATTAATTATTTGCATGCAAAAATTAAGACTTCCACACTTACGAAATTATTAACTAAGTTGTACGAACTCTTGAAATAAGTTAATTTCATAAAACTACTCATTTATATTTAAAAAACTTGAAAGTGACTAAGTTATTGTAAAAGTTAAAGGAAATGGTATAGGTCGCGAGTTGTTATGGATAAGCGTGCAGTAATGAGCGTGGCTTAGTGATGTGTCCGACGACATGACGATGTCTGATTTGCCTCAAAGTTTGGGGCGGTCACACTCACACATTTATTTTCTTCGAGTTATTTAAAATGCTAATTTTACTTCCGTTGTTAATTTTAAATTATACAAACTAAATAGCTCAACTTTAAATCACCAAATAATTAATAATAATGGTGATAGAGGCTTACTAGGCTCGCGTTGACCTTTCGGAGGCTCATTTGGGGATCCACGTAGGTTTAAACCGAGTAGAGGCTAGTTTGTGATATGTGATATGCACAATATCACAAACTAACAAACAAAACATAACATTTATTTATGTAATACGTAGAATATATACACTACAAAAAAACTTGTTCTTAAAATTTTAGTTTATGTTGTTAAAAGCTACGTTGTTGAAAGTTAATTCATATATAATATATATATTATAAATAGTCATTCATTGTAAAAATCATAAGTAATGATTTGTTAAATGTTATGAAATAAGAAATTTTTAAAATTTCTAAGTTATTATTATTTTTACAGAAAAAATATATTGTTGTTGTAAATTGAGTTGGAACTTGCTAAGAACTAGAGAAGGAAATATAAGACTAAGAACTTCTACTACTACAAACTACTACTACGAAGGAGAAGAGAAGAAATGAGATAGTTGGAATGAGAAGTTTTCATTCAACTTGGTGTGGTTTTTACAATGAGGTTGGCACCCTTTATATATGCCATTTGGTGATGATGATAAATGTACTTTATACAATGTGTACAAGTAACACATACACCCCATGTCATACAATACATTACAAGTAATTTGACAATACATGGAAGAGTTGGTGTACATTGGAAATGGTTACAAGTAACATGACAATACATAGACAAGTGGAGGTACTATTAAGTGAGAAATACAAGTTACATGACTACACAATATGTTGGTGTACATGTATGGTCATCCATATTTCACAACACTCCCCCTTGGATGACACTTGCTTAGAGATTGTGCCTTATTAAAACTTCTACTAAGAAAAACCATGTGGGAAAAAATATAGTAAAAGAAAAAGAGTACACTATTCTCATAAATATTAAGATGGGTATAATATTGTTAAGATTGCCTCATTAAAAACTTTGCTAGGAAAATCCAATGGGATAAAACCATGGCTAAGGGAAAAAGAGTTCAATACACTAATCAATAACTCCCCCTCATGTGAACATGGGTGAAACTTGTTCAGTTTCTTTACTTGCAACGTCTTTAAGTTTCCGCAAGCCAATACCATATGTAAGCCTTTTAAATGTCATAGTTGGTAAGGCTTTTGTGAATAAATCAGCAAGATTATCACTCGATCGGATTTGCTTGACATCAATTTCACCATTCTTCTGAAGCTCATGCGCATAAAAGAATTTTTGTGAAATATGTTTTGTTTTGTCCCATTTTATGAATCCTTCACTTAATTGTGCAATACATGTTGCGTTATCTTCATATAATATGGTTGGAGAATCTTTTATTGAAGGCAATCCACATGATTCTTGAATATGTTCAATCATGTTTCTTAACCATACACATTCACGACTTGCTTCATGAATTGCAAGTACTTCAGAATGGTTGGAAGAAGTAGCAACCATAGTTTGCTTTACTGACTTCCATGATACAACAGTATTACTACATGTAAATACATATCCCGTTTGAGAGCGGGCCTTGTGGGGATCAGATAAAAATCCAGCATCAGCATAACCTTGGAGATTCAATTTTACCCCTCTCGAGTAGAATAAACCCATGTCACTTGTTCCTCGAAGATATTGGAAAATATGTTTAACACCATTCCAATGTCTTCGAGTTGGTGAAGAGTTGTATCTTGCAAGTAGGTTGACAACAAAAGCAATGTCAGGTCTTGTACAATTTGCACGATACATAAGTGCACCAATTGCACTTAAATATGGTACATCCGGGACCAATTAGCTCTTCATCACTTTCATGAGGTCGAAATGGATCCTTATCCACTTCAAGTGATCGACAACCATTAGAGAGCTCAATGGATGTGCTTTGTCCATATAAAATCTTTTTAATATTTTTTCAATATAATTTGATTGATGGACAAGTACTCCACTTGAAAAATGTTCAATTTGCAAACCAAGACAAAGTCTTGTTTTTCCAAGTTCTTTCATCTCGAATTCCTTTTTCAAGTATTCGGATGGTCTAACGATGTCGTCATGATTTCCCACTATATTTAAATCATCATCATATACAACAATAATCACAAAATCATGTTGATGATCTTTTAATGAAGAAATATGGGCAAAGCGGATTATTTACATATCCTTCTTTCAGTAAATAATCACTAAGACGTTTGTACCACATTCGTCCGGATTGTTTCAACTCGTACAAAGACCTTTGTAATTTTATAGAATGCATGTTATGAGGTTTTGATTTTATTTCATCGGATATTACAAATCCATCAAGGATTTTCATATATATCTCACTGTCTAGGGATCCGTAAAGATATGTTGTAACGACATCCATTAAATGCATATCAAGCCCTTCAGAGACTGCAAGGCTTATCAAGAACCGAAATGTGATTGCATCTATAACAGGAGAATATGTTTCCTCATAATCGATGCCAGGTCTTTGTGAGAAACCTTGAGCTACATGTCTTGCTTTGTACATTGTAACTTCATTTTTTTCGTTTCTCTTTCGTACAAATACCCATTTATATCCAACAGGTTTTACGCCATCTGGCGTTTGGACAATCGGTCCAAAAACCTCTCGTTTCCTTAACGAGTTTAGCTTTGCTTGGATAGCATCTTGCCATTTTTGCCAATCAGGTCTTTTTTACACTCACCCACTGATCGTGGTTCTGGATCATCATCATTTTCACATATTTCAAAGGACACATTGAAAGCAAATATATCATCAGGAACAATTTCATTTTGATCCCAAATCTTACCAGAGTTTAAATAATTTATTGAGATCTCATTATTTTCATATTTTTCCTCTTTTTCTAGAGGAAGATGTTCTTTATCAGAATCAACTTGTTCTGACAAACCCTTATCAAAGGATTTTTATGCTTTCTCAGGAGTATTTTGATTTGTATTTATTTTTACTCCCGTTTTCCTCTTTCGAGGAATTGTATCCTTTGAACCAATCGATTTTCCACGCTTTAAGTGTTTCGTTGGTTCTTGTGCATTTTGTTGCACATAGACATCAATTCTTGCAGGAGCATTTACAGCTGGAATATGTGATTTTGTCACTTGTTTTGCATCATTAAATGCATCTGGTAATTGATTTGCGATTTGTTGCAAATGAATGATCTTTTGAACTTCAAGTTCACACCGATTTGTGCGTGGATCATAATGTGATAAAGTTAATGCATTACAAGCAATTTCGCGCCATTCCTTTTGAATTGACTTCTTATCTCCCCCTAATGGTGGGAAAATTGATTCATCAAAGTGATAATCAGCAAAACGTGCAGTAAATAAATCCCCCGTTAAGGGCTCAAGGTATCTTATAATGGACGATGAGTTAAATCCAACATAAATCCCAAGTTTTCGTTGTGGACAACCAAAAACTCTCAAGTGTGAAATATTTGGTTGTTGACCTAAAATGAGTTGCATGGGGGAATGTTCATGGTATGCAGTAGGCCTATAACGAATGATAGATGCTGCATGAAGGACTGCATGTCCCCAAACTGAAGTTGATAACTTAGTTCTCATGATTAAAGGTGTGGCAATTAATTAAATGCGTTTGATTAGAGATTCTGCCAAACCATTCTGGGTATGCACATGTGGAACATAATGTTCAATGGTAATTCCTATAGACATGCAATAATTTTTAAATGCTTGAGATTGAAATTCTCCGGCATTATCAAGACGGATGGTCTTGATTGGGTTGTCAGGGAATTGTGCTTTTAACTTAATGATTTGTGCTAAAAGTCTAGCAAATGCAACATTGCGGGTTGAAAGTAAACAAACATGTGACCACCTAGTTGATGCATCTATCAAAACCACGAAATATCTAAATGGTCCACAGTGAGGATGAATAGGACCACATATCTCTCCCTGAATGCGTTCTAAGAAAACTGGGGATTCCACAATAATTTTACTTGGAGATGGTCTAACTATCAATTTACCTTGAGAAAAACTAGCACAATTATAATCACCAGCTGAAAAATATTTTGTGACTCCTTAAAGGATGTCCATTTGAATTATTAATTATTTTTCGCATCATTGATTATCCTGGATGACCAAGCCGGTCATGCCATAAAATGAATGTCTTTGGATCATTAATTTTCTTATTCAAGACGACATTCGTTTCGACATGCCTTATATGAGTAAAATATAATCCAGAAGATAAAGCTGGGAATTTTTCTAACACTTCTTTTTTCCCATTTGAAACCAATGTGATATAGAGAAATTCTCTATTATTTTCGTTCATGGCTTCAATATGATATCCATTTTGTCGAATATCTTTAAAGATCAGTAAATTTCTTCTGGATTTCCCAGAGTATAAGGCATTGTCAACATGAATTGTTGTTCCCCCAGGCAACATAATATTTGCTCTTCCAGAGCCATTAATCAAATTGGAGATGCCAGATATTGTTTGAACATTAACCTCAGCTAAGTTTAAACTAGAGAAATATTCTCTGTTTTTAAGGATTGTGTGCGTTGTAGCACAATCAGCAAGACATATATCGCTCTCATTTGATTCATGATTTGAACACATGATTGGTTGATCCATCTGGACAAATAATATTTGGCAAATTAGAAAATAGTCATATTTCATTGATAAAAATTCATAATATTTTGCCTTTGATTTCGAAGGCATGGTAAAGGTCACAAAATTTTTTGGGTATATATATGACAATATTTAGGCAAAATAACCTTTCATATATGACAAAAAAATGCCACAATTATGAGCGCTCACTATCAATAATTATTCACCCTTTGTAGTGGTGCACCACTTTTGTTCCACCTTTTGTTGGAATTGTCAATCGACTTTTACCTGATATTTTCACCTTTTCCACGTCCATAAACTTATTATTGCGATCATGATCATTATATGCAACATATACTTCTTAATTTGAAGTTGAACTAATTGGACGGGATCGATATTATATTTATAATATCTCATTATTTTACTCGGCTACCATGAGACAAGAAATCAATCCTTAATATTTATTGGATTGACGTGCGCACTCGATATTTGTTGCAGCAATAAATCGACGCGGACCACGTGACCTTCTTTTTATTGTCTCATCAGTCATATTTCCACATAGCCTCAACATAGAGGTAATTAAAACAGCGGAATTATAAATAATATTCGACTGATTAAATTTTGTAGCTTGAGACTCAACCGCTCATTTTGAGCTTTTGGAGCATTACCTTTTTTTGGTATTTATATATTTATAACTCCATAGGGTGAAAATATATATGAAATATTCACTTTTCAAATCTCTAAAGAGATATTGGCAAATGATTGTGTACAACATACAGCCTTGCATAGATGCAAGCTTTATTCATAATTTGTAATATCTATTATCATGACAAGAATTATAATAAGGTAACAAATTCAACTATGGTTGATTAATATTTTGAAAGTAAATATAATATAAAATAATTTTCTCTTTTCTTTTATGTAAAAAAAAACATAACATATGATTAAGTATATGTTCACAACTTGATTCATTAATAATCAAATGTACTATTCGTATGAGTTGGTGGGACAACCTCCAGGTTGGGTGGCGAGACAAAGTCTGGCTTAATGTCATGCCTCTCGAACGGGATAACCCGTCTCCCTTTCAATGTTTAGCTTTACCGGGGACAAGGCTTACCCACTATCAACTCAAACTTATAGCATTATTTGTATTATAAAATCAAGACTAGAACGATAATTAATCGTTTGTAGCTTTAAGAGAAAATTAGTTATGTCACATATTGACTTTTGATTTCTGATGTAGAAGATCGTATAAGACGCAACTACAGAGCATACTTTCGCAATCGATGACGTTATAATGTATAGTATATGACTAAAGTATGCATATAGAAGTGATGCATGTAATTAAAGGAAGCAACCATGATAATATATAAATAAATTGAACTTATTTAAATAACAAAAGTTATACCTTCATAGCTTTGTCTCCTTAACAAGCCTTCTTGAACTTCAATATCTCCTTAATGCTAGAGCAAGCTCGTGCTGATAACGTGTTGTAAATTGAGTTGGAACTTGCTAAGAACTAGAGAAGGAAATATAAGACTAAGAACTTCTACTACTACAAACTACTACTACAAAGGAGAAGAGAAGAAATGAGATAATTGGAATGAGAAGTTTTCATTCAACTTGGTGTGGTTTTTACAATGAGGTTGGCACCCTTTATATAGGCCATTTGGTGATGATGATAAATGTACTTTATACAATGTGTACAAGTAACACATACACCCCATGTCATACAATACATTACAAGTAATTTGACAATACATGGAAGAGTTGGTGTACATTGGAAATGGTTACAAGTAACATGACAATACATAGACAAGTGGAGGTACTATTAAGTGAGAAATACAAGTTACATGACTACACAATATGTTGGTGTACATGTATGGTCATCCATATTTCACAACAATTGTTAAATATTAGTTGAATATTCTATAATTTTGAACAACGCAGAGAATTTAAGATAAGTTTTAACGACTTTTAATATAACGACATTACTTTCTTTTCTTTTTCTTTTGATAATGAAAGTTGCATTATATACATAAGTTATATGTATAAAATGAGATATTCAGCCTAAGTCGAAATTAACATAGATTGTTCTCAAAAGATCATTTAATCTCCAACCCTTAAACCTCTTGTCAGACACTAGCTAGCCACAAGTAATCTAATATTGTCTCATAGTTCTCTCAAAGTTGCCTTTTCATCCCGAAACAATCTTGCGCTACGCTCCTGCCAAAGCCTCATAAAACTGCATCTAGTTGCCGATAACACGCTTGCCATTAGTATAACAACATTAATTATTAGGAAGATATATTAGGGTAATCTTTTAGGGATACTTGGAATGGACTCCTGGTTATTGGTATTCATTTAATACACATTGATTTATATGCGCACAAACATTAATAAGGAAATTAATAGACATTAACAACCGGATCTCCATTTCGAATGTCCCAAAACCGGTCACTATAGTATTTTCTTAATTATTAACAATAAATCTACTTGAACTCATGAGTTCAGATTCACAGTACAGAGGGTTTTTAAAATTTATACAAATATTTAAAGAGTATCAAAGAAATTTGACAAGTGATTGTGTTTGTTTCATTAATTGTTTAAAGATGACTTTGAAATAAAATAAAATAAAATAAAATTTTTGAGTGCAGACTCATTTAGTCCAAATAACACTACCTAATTATTAATACATGTTGTAAAGAATAATTTTTTGATATTGATTCTTTCCAAGCTCTCTCGTCTATGCAGTTGTACATACAATATAAAATGCAATGTGTTTGTCCATAGATCATCGCATGCACAACTTTACTGATGAATTGTCACAAGTTTCTATCAATCTATCATGAAAAAGAATTGCAATGATATCGAAGCAAGAATTATATTGATCTTGAGGGTATCACATGGACTAATAAAAGCTAAGTATGGTGTTATGCACCACTCCAATGAAAGAAACATGTAACGAGACACATCACATGCCTCACCAAAAGACTGTTTTCAAGGTGTCGGGGCCTCAGAGCTCTCACATTGCAATTATAATTGATAGGAAAGAGACCTTATGGAATCCATTAACCTCGTGTTCATTGCGTGACTATTAAGGGAGATGTTGTGGCTGGAATTAAAATACTTGGGAGACTAATTAGCGTCTCCAATGGTACTATATATGGATTGGGTTGAGAAATTAAGAATAGATCCACCTAGCTAAAACACATTGGACATTCAACCCAAAAAAGAGCTCTCTAATGAGATCATGAATTGTGAATATCTAGGCTCGCTTGACAAGGCTAGCTGATAATCTAGCTGATAGCTGATAAACTAGTGATAGTGATAGTTGATAATCTACTAGCTTGAAAAGGATAATCTACTATTTGAATGAAAAGCTGATAATCTAGCTGATCAACTAAAAATTGTTTGGAATGATAGCTGATTGATTAGCTAATAAATGCAAAATGACAATAAATGACATATGACACAATTAAGTATATTAATTATATAATCATATACTTAATTGTTATAAATAACTCTGTATTTTATTTACAAAATACAAATTAATACCATAAAATAATTTATATTATTTAGAAAACTAAATTATATGTGTCCATAAATGCTTACACGAAAATAACTCCACATTAATTTATAAGAATTTGCAAAAAATAAACACATATGAATAAAATACAATAAACGACTTGGATAACTATACATATATCTAACGCATCATCCATAATTGATAAGCAATGTTATTGCGAATATTCTTTATTTTTATAGAATAACGTTTTTAAAAAATATGTAGGATAGCCTACCACTCGAACACTACATTAAAAAATATTTTTATAACATCTAAAAATATTTTTATACTCGACGTTGTTAAAACTTATTTAATATGTAATAAATATCTAACAAGATTATCTATAATTAAGAAATTTATGTGTAATGATTTTTAATTTTAGTGAAATTCTTTGTTTTATAATATTGAATTAATTATTAATCACTATTTTTTTCATTAACAAAGAAAAAAAAACAACACTGAACGATTGAGAGATAGCCAACTCTCAAAGAAAAAAAAAAAAAAAAAAAGCAACCCTGAAAATCCCTAACGTGATATAGCAAATTTGTTTGTATTTATCCCTTATTTGGTTTCTAATTTCGCGGGCTATTAATGATCGGGGTTTGTTTAAGTATTTGTGTATTTGGTTTCCACTAATTTGCAAGGGCATTAATTTATTAATGTAAAAAATAAGGGTATAATCGCGAGAAAAAACCCAAATAATGGATTTTTGGTTTAAACGCTACTAAGAGTAGCGTTTCAATTTGGAGTTTATCATCAAGATTATTTTTAAAATAAGCTACAAATCGAACACAGCTTGACAAATAAACTAGCTTATCAGCTAGCTGATAAGCTAGTTTGTGCTTACCAAACAGAGCCCTAGTTAGTAAGGGAATCGAAGTAGATTATCGTATATACTTCTAGACATTGTGGTAGACATTCTCACCACCACCACAATCATCATTTTTTGTTATGAAAATTAAAATAAAGACAATGCAAATTAAGGTCTTATTCCATATAAAATAAAATAAAATAAAATAGCCAAAAAAAGTCTCAATCCACGTTAGAGACCATTTTTGAGATTGAATGTAAATCTAAAGAAAATAGATATCACATAGAATAGACATTATTTCTACATCCATGATGTAGCACCAATCCATAGTCTCAATTCACATTTACCGTTGGAGATACACTAATAGGGAGCAATGCCAATAGGTGTTGTCTCCATCATGTGTGCCATCAGCTATCTGTCTTTTTTTTTTTTTAACATAAAACACATAATTCAAATTACTTTTAATGGAAGGGGAGACTTATTCAAAGGCTTCGGCCATATGTCATCGAAACCCGTACGGGATAAGAACATTTTCTTTTTCTTTTTTTTTTTCAAAACTCCTAAAAAATATTATTAAAATTAATGAATAATCACTAGGTTGTTTTTAAATGGCATACTCTTCTCCAACGACCTTTACGACTCAAAGCCGATATTAAAGCCGTAAGTCGAAGTCGTAGAAACCAACAAAAACATACGCAGACAAGTCAATGGAGAAGAAGAATATGTACACGTGATTCGACCATAAAATTGTTGGATTTGGACAGTGGTGAAGGTCGGGATCGAGAGTGGGAGACCGATGCTTGCTTGTGCGATTTGGAGATGGGTATGAGTGAGAAAAAACTTTTTATATAGGTCATTTTGTGCAGTGGCGAAATTGAGATAACATTAAAAAAAGCTTATTAGGGCAAGATTAGCAAAAATCAGAGAACCTCATTTTTAAGTTTGAAAAAATAGAGTTTAATAAAAACATGTATAATTAAATATATATTGTCTATGGTATGCATATTTTTTAAGTTATTTTTTGCCGAGCACCTACCCGGCTTAGATTTTTTTGTTTTTTTTCTTAATCAGAGAACCTCATTTTTGAATTGAGCCTAAATTAAAGCCGAGAGAAAGCCCAGGTCAAATACGAATGTGATAGATTGTAGAAAGAACCGATCAAGATGACCCATATGGGAAACGTGCGGATGAGCACGTTATCCAAATTAACATGATACATGAACTATACTTATTTTATAGGTGCATCTAATTAGACAGATCAATTTGACCCTATACAAGAATGATCAAGTGTCGAGTGAGTTAGGATCGTAAATCGATCATATAAAAGCAATGGAAAATGCTAAAATAACAACCCAAATGACACCCCATGTGACACCCCTATGACATGGCACGGGGCCGCATCTATGAAAGTCGTCATCCGTGCTTCGAAATACACCACGTTTGTTATGCACCGATAACTCTTTTGTACACACCCATGTATGCGTGGTGGGGCATATCCGTGCCCCATATCACATGGATGTCACTTATGGTCTGTGCACTTTGAGTGACTAGACTAGTTGATTTGCTGCTTAAAGTTAAAGCCGATGTTCGCGTGGGCAAACTCGCAAAGTGTCCAGATTGACGGATCCATATGGATGACGATTAAATAAAGTGACCTTCCTCCCTCTCACTACTTAGTTTGTATCTTAAGGGATTGCTAGATTACCAATTTGCCCGAACGTGATGCGAACCCTAATCCCACGTCTTACCCATTTCGTCTTCGTTCTTGATCGATCTATCCATGTCTATCTTGCGAGCCTTACTTGCGGTTGTGGATTGGGTCTCCATCCCATGCAAACATGTCATTACATTGAAACAAAGATTGCGAAACAGAACATAAGGTAAGGATGTTGATGGGGAGACAACGTTTATGTTCCAAACCAGTTTAATTGGAAAATAAAACACAGGGCGGGTTTTAAACTTGCAATTGATTGTTCTCAGTCTGCTTTCACTTGGTTCATAACAAAAGCGGAGTTCTACAATTTATGGGCAGCAAAATTCAGTTACTTTAGAAGTAGCTATCGCAATTTTCTTTCTAAAACTTAATTTTGATCAATGATTTGTTGGGAAACTGATTTTGAAGACATGAATTTGATTTTAACAAATTGAAGTGAGGAGGGAAAACTGGTGGAAAAACTAAATAGAGTGAACGAATAGAGCCCTAGATGCACGAAAAAAGACAAGGGTATAAATGTCATTTAATTTATAATCCAATTAATTAACACATCCCTTAGACCACCCACACTAAAAAAATAGAGATTTTTGGATAAGGTCCATATCCAGAAGTAGCAATATGCGTATTTAAGGTTGGCCACACTGCTTTCACATGCAAAGAGTAGTTAGATATAGAAGTCGAACCAAATTTGGCGGGAAAGCAAGAACTCAAATTTCTTGATCTCTACTCAATTGAGCTGAGAGTGAGATCTCATTGTTTTTATAAGAGTAAATAGCATAATATATCCTTACATTTAAGGTCTTTTACAAACTTATGCTTACGTTTTAGTTTTTACAAATACATCCTAATGTTTTAAGTTTTTTTACTAATTTATCCTAACGTTTTAATTTTTACAAATACATTCTAACATTTTAGTTTTTTTTACAAATTTATCCTAAAATCTCCTCATTTCCAACTTTACAAATTGTAGCCTATAAGAGCCAAAACATAATGAATTGGGAGAAAATCTTTCCATTAACTTGCAAAAATAAGGTTACAAGAATTCCTAAATCATCTCAAATTTATTCATAAAATATAATTTACACAGTTTCAAAATGTTAGGATGTATTTGTGAAAATTGAAATGTTAGAATAAATTTGTAAAAATCTTTAAATCTTAGGATATATTATGCTATTTACCATTTTTTATAATTATGGGTTTTGATCACAACCTTACAAGTGTCTCAATCTGGTGACATTACATTAACACTATCATTTGATGGACATCATCCCTTCTATTAATACATTTCTCTCTCTCTCTCTCTCTCTCTCTCTCTCTCTCTCTCTCTCTCTCGTGATGTGTATTACATAAAATACTCACTGAGTTCACTCATAAGTATAAACTGAACTCAGTGTGCTACCCTAACATCCCCCTTCAAGTGATGTGTATTACATACAATACTCGCTGAGTTCACTCATCAATATACACTAACATACCACCTTAAGCGAGGAAGCAATGTTATGAGACTTGATCTTTCTCATTAGGTTGACAAATAGAGTGTGAAAGATCTCATGTTATGTGTATTACATACAATATCTAAGGTCTTATTAAGTACCATGCCACATACAAAGTGAATATCGATTTCAATATGTTTGTTGTAAGACTGAAATATAAGATTTGATGCGAGTGACCAAGCATACATGTTATCGGGCCACTTAATTAGAGCAAAAAATAGAGCGAGCTGAAGCCCTAACGACTCGTTACCTTAAGATGGTGATTATTGTTAACTCAGATCCTAATTAACATGAGTTAGGCTCATGATTAAGTCTAGCGTACCTCGATTAACGTGTGCATAGATTTGTGTGATGTTTGGTGTTTGTGTGACATGTTTAATGAGTTTTATAGACATTTGAATTAATTGAAAATTTATATAAGCTTTTAGTTGGGAAAATAAATAATTAATAAATTAATAAATTGTCAGTACAATGAGTGCGATGAGAGGGTCGTGGAATAAATATGCACACACGAAAGTACTCGTTGGCTCATTTGGTAAATTTATTGGTGTTAAAAATACATATGGATATATAACATATAGTCTGATTTGATTAATATGGATCATTGGATCGCCTCGAGATGAGAGTAAATGGAGGATGTATTAAGAGTGTGTCACTTTATGGTTGTCTCACTTAGATCAACCCCGTGATAGTATAATGTGTATCTTGAGAAGAATTTTTATATATAAATTAAAAGCTTCAAACTTATCTCATTGTTACACTCGATCGACTAAAAGAGAAACATATGAGGGTTTGATTCGTGAAAGAGTAATCTCGGAAAGGATAGAGAGTGAGTTTGGGAGTGATCTAGGGGGATCAAACAATAGTGATCTCGTGATAATCACAGTTGGTAAGTTTAAGTTTTATTCTTGAATTGAATTCGTTAATTGGTGATGAATCTTCATTAATTATGGTTGTTGATGGTTGGAAATGGCGTAAACCTTATTAGTGGTCCTCTTTGATGTTGTGGGGAGGTATTTGATGTTGTGAGGGTTAGTTTGTGATCAAACAGGGGTTGTTACCCTGTTCTCTATGAAGATGCCTGATGGTGGAGTTCGATTTTACAACAGGAATCGCACTCCCTTCGTGAACATTGATGAACCAAGTTAGTTGAGTGCACTCCCACCTAAAAAAATAGTAATATTGCTGAAATTCACATGGTAAATTTTGAAGGTTTAAAGACTAGTTTAAGGGTTCTAAATATGGGATATTAGATATGTATTGACCTCAAATGGTTTGTAATAGGTTCTCAAATTCAAGGAAAGGTCAAGTGACCTAAAAACTAAGAATTTAGAAATGGAACCTAATCAAGGTAAGTGGGACTCGTATTCTTATCAATTATGCTTCATAAATTAGTATATTTTGTCCATATAGCATTATTGTGATGACCCCTTCTCAAATTAGGGTACCACGCGGCCTAATCCCGTCATTAAGCCCTAATCTCGACCATGTTGGACTTAACAATGTATTAGTCAGCATTTCCAATCTTTTCTCCAAACTACTTAACTTTAAAATAAGCAACCTATTGTTATCTTGGAAATCAAGTCTTTAGAGTTAATTAAAATTTTATAACTTAACCTAATTCAACGGAAGTCTTATCAAATAGCATAAGCCATTAATAAAAATCCTAAATATGTGGAAAACCAAAAAACAAAGATTACGCACACACACACACACACACACACACACACACACACACACACACACACACACACACACACACACACACACACACACACACACACACACACACACACACACACACACACACACACATATATATATATATATATATCTATACTATTATAATAGGAATCTCAAAACGGTTAACCGTGAAGCCTTTTTGGCTAAAAGTTCCAACAATGACCCTGCGAATTGATAGAAATAATTAAAATTAAGGATAAATTAGTAATTTAATTGATAAGTCCAAATTAATATGCGTGTTTTCCTAATAAAGTGGGATTTATAGGATTTTTTTCTCTCTCTCCTCCACGTTTCTCTCTTCCACTAGGTTCTCTCTTCCCTTCTCTCTCTTCACGGTTCCTCCATGGTTCTTTCCTCTTCATTAATGTTTTTAATTTTTCACCAACTGAGATTATCTACTATTTCAACACAATACTTTAAGAAAAACATCTAATATATCCCTCACGTGCAACGCACGTGCTCATCGACTAGTATATATATATATATAACAAAATGGCGATAATAATATATCAACATGTGTCTGGTCAGGAAAACTATCTCTCAACCCATATATATACAACTCCAAAAGTATATACAAGACATATATATAAGTCATACAACAAAACCAAAAACCTACAATATCAGAGGTAGCAGCACTCTAATGGCTCGAGGTAGTCATTGAACTTTTTCTTACCTGGTCTGCTACTCGATAGATCTACACCCACTGTTATAAAAAGGACAGTGAGTATATGAAAGTAGAATGTAACACTAAGAGACATTTATCCACATTTCCAAATGTACAACAAGTATTTGAAAGCATAATAATAGAAACTATGCTTAAAAAGAATCATGCTATAAGATATTTTAGTTAAACAATATGAAACAGACACTCGGCTAAGTAGTAATGATATAGGGATAGTCGATCGTGAGTTACATCACGTTAGCCTATTTTCACTATTTTGGGCGTAAACAATATCATGAATGTCTTCACATCCTCATAAATGCCCATCACATAAATAAATATACACCTTACATGTAACATACTTGTCAATAACCCCGAGTCTCATATCCCGTGTGCCGCACAAGCTAGTGGTGAGATCTTGAAAACCCCATAAATCTAGTGACCTCGTGTGTGGCGCTCATCTCTATCATATCATGGTCCTAGATACAAGAACTTCTTTCATAATTTTAGGAATGACACAACTTAGAAATCTAATAATGTGATTGCATAACTAATGCATAAAGAAAAATGGATTTACAGTTCCATAAATCACTATTTAATAACATGCTATTTCAATTGACTAAATTCCTCAATGATCAAGAATGACATAGTACATTATTTAAAATCGATGAAACCACTCAATCAACAAACAATGTTATGATATAAAACTCATGAAATGAGATGGAATAATAAGTCATGAAATTTGGAGTACAAAAGATAAATCAGTCTAAATGACTGTAAATGAATAACATAATAAAAATGAAATGTAAATAAATATCTCTATCAGTTTACTTCCAATTCACGCAAAGTTCTTAAGCTAATTCGGCCTCCCGACACCCCATATATTGCCAACGAGCTCTCGAGATTCTTCCCTATATTCTTGAGGTGAATTAAGGTGTCTTAAGACTTATATAAACTATCAAAGTTGGATTAAATCAATTTAAAACCCCAAACTCATAGCTTTTACTAAAAAATCCACCAAGAACACTTACAACTTCAAAATGTCATAACTTTATCAATTCAAATCGAAATCTGGAATTTCTTGATAGCAAATTTATTAGTTTTTCGCAAAGAATCAAAATCTATAAACCAATTTCAAAAATAATTTCATTTAACCTTTGCAAAAAAACCTAGATGAAATAAAACTCTAATTTTGTTTTAACAAACTTTTAAAAAATGATAGTGTTCACTAGTTTATCTGGTTGTAGAACTTCACCAACTTGATCAATCGCTCTCAAATTCACTAAAATCACCTTACAATTCTTTAATTCCCTTCTATATATCTTCTTCTCTCCCATTTAGATCAAATCAAATATTTACATGTTAATCTTATTCAATCTTATAAATATTAAATTAAGTTAGATTTTTAGCCCTTGATCTTATGTAAATCACAAATCTCTAGATCAATCTAATGGCCTTAATTGTGACCCCACAATCCATTGACTCTCCACTAACTATTCCTTGATAACAGATAATGTAACACAATTAGTCTTGTGATGTATTTACACATATCTCGAGGAACATCTATGACTGATGTTCTATTTTTAACTTAGGCTTCATTTATATAAATTAAACTATAGCCACATCAAATTAACTATTTAAGCCACATTAACTTAAATTAAACTTACCACATCACTAACTACCCAATCTTGCATCGGCACACAGCTCGAAGCACGTTCCCGCTCACGTCTCAACATCTAAACACAAGTAAGAGTGAGTTAATAGTCTACACATATACAAGACACTAGCCATACATCACAACAAATCTAACATATACTTCGACCACATTACCTCAATCAGTGCATGTATCTTTATGCGGGTCCTCATGTCACGAACAATGATCATGATTAAGGGATTAAACTAGAATTAGGAATTTAGGTCATGATAATTATGGACTAGAATAGAGCAACGTATCGTGATTTAATTATTTATATATGTAAAAAAACCAAAAATAGTCGATTAGGCGGACCGAGACTGAGGATTGAAAATGTCAACCTAAAAATGGATTTCGCCCTTTGTCCTATTGAATGGAAAAGGTTAGTTTGGAAATGTAGTTTTCCATTTTATCCTCAATTAGCCTAAGTTTTACCTAAATTGTCATTATCCAGTTATAGTTGATAGTTCAGTTAAGCCTAAATAAATTAGTAGAATCCTTATATCGACCAACATGTAGATTCTTTGGTTATATTCTTAAGTGATGTAAGAGTACGACTATGTAATTAAACTCAAAATACAAATCATGAGTACGATTGCATGATACCTATTTGATTTGCATTCAGTTATTTATTGTTTATATCAATCTCGATTCCTGAATAGATATGTTTTGGATTTATATTGTTATTCAATGATTTATTGATATTAGTTGATAATTGATATGTTTACAATCATCACTTACTGAGCAAGTTTGAGCACTAACACCCCTTAACATTTCAGGTTTGCAAGTTAACGCTTCAGCGAAAGGCAAATAGAAGGCTTAGGAGTTTATTTGTATTTTTTGTGATGTAATGAGCCTTCTTTGAATATATATATATATATATTGTTTGAATTACATAGTTGATATATAATAGGGTTGGGAGGTTTCTAATCGTATTTTAGTATTGATAAACTCTCAATTTACGTATATTGTTTATACTATCATTTTTTTAATTATTTTTGTGTGTACTTTAATTTATATTTCGATATTGATATACAGTTGAAGTTCATCAGGTATGAAAGGAGAGACTATTGTCTTTAGTTAAGTCAGGCTGGTGTACTGGGGCTTAATTAGGGTTTTAAGTCAAATATCGCCTTAATCAGGATAGAAGATGTTAGATAAGCTTACGAATAAGAGACCTAAACCACACTATTTTCGTAGCAAAGTAAGCCAAAGCCATATACGCATATTTTATACTAGACCTTGCCACCACTTGTTGCTCCTTTTAATTACCATGAGATGACGACATTGCCAAAACAAATTGAATAGCTCGCTATTCACCTTCTATCTTCGAGGGAACATGCCCAATCGACATCATCAAAGCATGTAAGAGATAAATTCTTGGAAGATTTTAGAAGTAAGGCATCATACATGGCCCCTTTAAGATATTGAAGTATTATTTTCAATGCTTGCCAGTGAGAGATTGAGGGACACTGCTAAGACTAGCTCGATTTATTCACAATGAAGGAGATGTCTAGTCTTATGTGAATCAAGTATTGTAATCCACCCATAACATTACGATGTAAAGTGACATTTGGAAAAACTAGAACATCATTTAAGAATTTCTGTTTGGTAGAAACTATAGGGAGATGTTGTTTTAACATTCTCCATGCTTGATTTATAAAGCAAACTCTTTAAATAAGAAGCTTGATTTAGAAAAAAATCAAATTTATCCCTTGAAACTTCAATGCCACAAAACAAACTTAACTAAACCAAATCATTAAGAGCAAACACATCATTCAATTTTTGATGAAATATTAAATTAAAAATCTGAGTTGTATGTGGTTAGAATGTCATCAACATATATAAGTATTTTGACCATAGAATCACCATTTTTGTAGAAAAAAAAAACTAGTATGCCCTTGAGTTACTAAACCGCTAAGAGACAAGAGTAGACTTTAAGTGATCAAACAAAGCCCTTTTGAGATTGATGAAGTCCATAAATGGTCTTCTTTGGTCTACATACATGTTGGGGATGATTGGGATCTTCAAAACAAGGTTAGGAATATGAACCACCTCTGATAAATATTTAATGACAAAAACATTATTTATATCAAGTTGTCTCATTTCCAAATCATAAGAAGCAACTAGAGTTAATACAACATTAATGATAAAGGCCTTGTCAGTGGATCGAATGTGGTGGAGAAATCAATCCAAGGAATTTTTATAAACCTCTTTCCTACCGATATAGCCTTGTATCTATTTATTGAACCATCAGTGTTCCTCTTTATTTTGAACAAGCATATTTTGCTATAAGAGTATAATTCCATTGTGGGTGTTTAAAGGTTTCTTTTATAGACTTAAGCTCTTTAACCTTATCATCTCCGCTAGCAAATAGAGCACAAGGTTTAAAAGTTTTCCATATGTGAAGTAACATTTAATTCAGTGGACTAATGTATAATAGGATTAGTCTGTGGTAATGTAAAAAGCAAAGGTGAATGGAAGGTAGAGTTCAGGACATGGATAAGATGGTGAGAATGACTTAAGGAATTGTGAGAATGAGTAGAAAGTACATGATGTAAGATTGATCAAAAGTATTAATTTTAGGAGATGGTTGTAGAAAACCTGGAAGACTATAAGAAGGTGATTTCTAAAAATCAACAACAGTAGAAGATTAAGTAGATGATGAAACATGAAACAAAACAAAATAAGGAAATTTGGTTTCATTGAATAGGACATTTCTACTGATGTACACTCTCTCTTGAGAACTTAAACATTTATAACCTTTGTGACAAAAATTATGTAGCATCCCTAATTATGATTAAGGCGATACTTGGTGCGAAACTCTAATTAACCATTGGTACACTAGCCATACTTAACTAGAGCCAGCAGCCTCTCCTTTTGTACCTGATAAACTCAATATGTATATCAATATCAAGATAAAAACTAAAATCTATGCAACATAAATTAAAACTTTTCAATAATATAAATGATATGCATAAATCTAGAGTTTATCAAAACCAAAATATAATTAAAACCCTCCCAACCATGTTATGTTACAATAATGTAATTCAAATAGTATATATACACGAAGGCTCATTATATCGTAGAGAAGACATTAAAACACATAGGCATTCTTTTTCCCTTTAACTGAAGTGCTGGGCTGAGAACCCGAAATGTTAATTTAGGGTGAACGCTATAACTTGCTCAGTAAGTAAGGATTCACATAATATCAACATTCCATATAATAATCAAGAATGATATGAGTAACGATATGAACCAATCCTAGCTAACGGTATAATGAAAAGTATATAATTTATTGATGCGCAATTATAACAGCTTTATTATAGTAATAATGTGACCAACTTACATTGACTACAAATATCATCCTCAGGGAAAAGTGTTTTCACTCAGTATGTTGTTGTTCTTGGGGTTCATACGTAGCTGGGAAATTCAAAAAATTTTGACAAAACACCAACAGAATCATAAATAAGTTCCATTAAACTAGATCTACAAAAGTAAACCATAACTTAATCCATGATTCCTTCTTTGATTGTTCTATTTCCAAGACGTTCAAGTGTCCGTTATCTATAAAAAATCTACACATGAACAGTGACCACAATTTGGAGTGCTAGCCCCAAGAGAAATAGAAAATATTTTTCTTTCTCTCCTAAAATCCAGAGAACTCGAAACTTGTAAAAATGAAAATCTTATTCATTTTGAGGGTTTCAATCACTATTTATATGTGTAGATAAGTTCTCTTAAAAAAACTTATTCGTAATACAACTATTGTATTTAGATAGTTTAAGCAAATTACACATATGCTCTATTAATAAGTTATCATATAACAAATCGAAAGGGCTTTTATGTCATAAATTTTATCATATAAAATTCATTACTCCGGAACAATTGAAATTGTGCAAAGCCATTCTTTGTGTGCAACCCAATAAGTTCATACGATGACCATTTTGGTACAAAAGTTATAAGCGGTCTGTAGAAATGGTATTATGACTACCCAAGTACCATGAATATCAAAATTAATACAACCTAATGAATAAACTATATCATATTCTTTTGTCATGTGATATCCTTTGATTAAACATAAGGCATGGAAAGTCACCCTTCATGTTCAATCATACTAGTCTCGAACTTTAGGTATCTCCGAAAACATCAAAGTGATATTGATCATATCAATTAACTTTGACTTAGTCATTTAATAGTCTAATGTATCAAAGGATCTACTTATATCTCTTTCTATATGAGAGGGACAAATTCTATCTTGATTACGCCTTCACATATTATTCACATGGTAACCAATCACAATCTTTATAATCATCCAGTTAAAGATAAAAGTTTGATTGTGTCAAAATATGATACTCCTAATACTGAAGTCTATAGTAATATTGAAGTCTATAGTAATCTCAAGTAGAATGACTAAATGATATACCTATCATGACTATCACCTATGACTTAATCCATGCAGTGTTCTCATATAGGGTCGATCCAGTACCTTATTCCTTAATAAGTACGCATAATCTCGATTTGTATCCCTATACGCATGATCATCACGTGACTATAAATCAAGTTTCACACTAGTTTTAATTCATTATAGTTCCCAATATAATGACCAATTAGAGACATTAAGGATATTTCAACAAATACCCATGGACTTTACTATAAGGTAAACATGCAATCGCTTATAATAAAATAGAAAATGAAAACCTAAATCTTATTAACTAAATTTATAAGATAAATAATAATTGTAGATTGAACTAGTGCACATGCCCCAACTTCTCCCACTTGCACTAAGACCAACCACTAGGGCCAATCATTCATGTATCTAATACCTAATTGTTGGGTTTTGGGGTTCATGCGCAGCGGAGATTACAAAACAATTTTGACAAAAACCCCAACAGGATCCGAATCTAATTCCATTAAAAACGTTTAAACCATGAAAACTTAATCATACCTCGGTCGCAATATACCTTTCCGAAGGTCGATCGATATCTAAGGCGCTGCCAACGACGAACGCCCTCTATCAGCACTCCACACACGAACGGCGGCCGAGATTCGAAGTGCTAGCTTCGAGAGAATACCAAACCTTTTCTTTCTCTCCAAAACGATTCAGAGCGTACCAGAAAACCCTAGTTCGTTTTAAAACAAAAATAGAGTTTTGACCCTTAATCTTTCATACATGTGTTCTAACTTAAAGCGTCTATTTATACAACCCTTGTATATAGACGGTTAAGTAAATTACACATATACCCCTACTTAAAGAAGTATAAGTGTAATACACCACAAGGACATTTCCGTCATGAATTTTATCATATAAAATTCATTTTTCTGAACTATCTTAAAATCTCGCAAAACCATTCTTAGTGTGCGACCCAATAGGCTCATACAACTTTGGCAGTGTACCAAAACACATTTTGGTATACAAGTCATAAGCGGCCTCTAGCAAGACATTATGACTACCCAAGTTGTACGAATATCAAATTGATACAACCTAATCAGTAGTGTATATAACATCCTTTTGTCCCAAGATATCCTTTTGATCAAACATAAGGCATGGAATTGTCATCCAACATGTTCAATCATACTAGTCTCAATCTCTAGGTAGACTGAAAACATCCAAGTGACATTGATCAATATCAACTCACTTGGACTAGGCCTTTTAACAGTCTAACACATCGAGGGATCCACTGGATATCTCCTTTTATATGAGAGGGACAAATTCTATCTTGATTACACAACTTCATCACATTGCTCACACAGTGACCAATCACAACCTTTATAATCGTCCGGTTCAAGACAACGTTTGATAGTGCCAAATCACTGTGTTCCTAATGTTGAAGTCTCTGTTAATCTCAAGTCAGAGGACTGGAAAATATACCTATCATGAGAAACAACTATGACTTAATCCATGTGATGTTCTCATAGCTGGTCGGTCCAGTACTTTGTTCCCTAACAAGTACTCGTGATCTTGATTCATATCCCTATATGTATAATCATCATATGATCATCAATCAAGACTCACACTAGTCTTAACTCATTATATTTCGCAGTATAATGATCGACTAGGGACATTTAAGATATTTCTGTAAATACTCATGGATCTTATTATAATGTAAACATGCAAATTAATTATAATAAACAACAAATGAAATCCTCTATTTTATTAACTAAAAGTATTCATAAAGACATTTATGGATTGACCTAGGGCACATGCCCCAACATCTCCCACTTGCACTAGGGCCAATCATACATGCATCTAATGCCTAATGATCTAACATGACCATCATGTTTTGCTTGTGGAAGAGCTTTTGTCGATGGATCCACAACGTTGTCTTTAGTAGGTACTCTGCAAATCTTTACGTCTCCCCTCTCAGTAATTTCTCTAATGAGATGAAAACGCCTGAGTATATGTTTGGATATGTGGTGTGATCTAGGTTCCTCGGCTGTGCTATTGCCCCGTTATTGTCACAATACAAACAAACAAAGGTTAGCAATACTTGGAACCACACCTAGTTCAAAAATGAACTTTTTGATCCAAACCGCCTCCTTTCTTGCATCGGACGCCGCAATATACTCGGCTTGTTGTAGAACCTGCCACGGTCTCTTCTTTGAACTTTTCCAAACCATCGCACCCCATTTAAAGTAAACATATATCCAGATGCGATCTAAAATCATCTATATCAGTTTGAAAACTTGCATCTGTGTAACCATTTACAACTAGATCATTTTCAAAACCTCTATAGACCAAGAACACTTCCTTAGTCCTTCTTAAGTACTTAAGGATGTTCTTTACTGCTATCTAGTGACTCTCACCAGGATCGATCGATATCGCTTGTAGTGCTCAAAGCATATGATACATCAGGTCGAGTGCATAACATGGCATACATGATAGATCCAATAGCTGACGCATATGGAATCTTATTCATACGAACTCGCTCATCATTTGTCCTAGGACATTGATTCTTGCTGACACTTATGCCATGAGACATTGGCAACAATCCTCTTTTAGAGTCTTGCAAACCGAACTTATTCAGCACCTTGTCTATGTAAGCACCTGACTTAGACAGATTAGCCTCTTAGATCTATCCCTATAGATCCTTATCCCTAGGATATAGGCTGCATCTCCTAAGTCTTTCAGTGAGAAACACTTCCCTAACCAAGACTTGACACTCTGCAATGTTGGGATGTCATTCCCAATGAGTAATATATCATCAACATACAGTACCAGAAAAACTATACTCCCACTAACCTTCTTGTATACACAAGGCTCATCTTTGTTCTTAATAAAACAAAAATCCTTGATTGTTTCATCAAAACAAAGACTCCAACTCCGAGAAGCGTGCTTTAATCCATAAATGAATCTTTGAAGCTTGCATACCTTCCTAGAATTCTCAGGATGTACAAAACCTTCAGGTTGTGTCGTATACAAATCCTCAAGCAGTTTTCCATTAAGAAATGTTGTTTTTACATCCATTTGCCATATCTCATAGTCATAATACGCAGCAATGGCAATTAAAACTCTTATGGATTTGAGCATGGCTACTGGCGAAAAAGTTTCATCATAATCAACACCTTGAGTCTGCCTGAAACCTTTTGCTACAAGTATTGCTTTAAAAGTATGCACATTTCCATCCATGTCACTTTTCTTCTTGAAAACCCATTTACATCCAATGGTCTTACCGCCTTAAGGTAAATCAACCAAGTTCCAAACTTGGTTATCATACATGGATTACATCTCGTAGTTCATGGCACTTAGCCATTTATCTGAGTCTGGTCCAGACATAGCCTCCTGATAAGTGGTGGGCTCATTTTGATCCATAAGCAACACATCACGACTATCAGTAATGAGAAATTTGAATTTCTCTGGCTCATGTCTTACTCTACCAGATTTACGTAGGCCTTGTGTCACTTGCGGAGGTTCAACTGGTTCAGAACGTTGTTGAACTTCCAGTAGCGGTTCATTGTTTATCTGTGATTCTTGAACATCTTCAAGATTTATTTCTCTCACACTAGTGTCTTTTGAAATAAACTACTTTTCCATAAAGGCACCATACCGAGCAACAAACACTTTGTTCTCAGCGGGATTATAAAAGTAATATCCTTTTATTTCCTTAGGATACCCCACAAATAAACACTTATCAAATTTAGGTGCTAGTTTTTCTGAGACTTGTCGCTTTACGTAAGCCTCACAGCCCCAAATCTTAAGAAAAGACAAACTAGGTCTCTTCCCATATCATATCTCATATGGTGTTTTATCAACCGCTTTAGAAGGAACTCGATTTAGAGTGAAAGCCGCAATTTGTAATGCATAACCCCAAAAAGATAATGGAAGATCTGCATGACTCATCATTGATCGAACCATATCTAATAAGGTTTGATTTCTCCTTTCAGAAACTCCATTCCATTGTGGAGTTGCTAGTGGAATCAATTGGGAGACAATCCCACAATTTCTAAGATGATCATCAAATTCTTGGTTTAAATATTCACCACCTCGATCTGATCGAAGTGTTTTGATAGTTTTACCAAGTTGATTTTGCACTTCATTTTGAAACTTTCGAAACATCTCAAATGATCCAGCTTTATGTTTCATAAGATATACATAACCATATTTACAGAAATCATCAGTAAATGTAATGAATTACTGATAACCTCCTCTAGCAATTAGGTTTATAGGACCGCATACATCAGTATGTATTAGACCCAATAAATCACTTGCCCTTTCACTGTGTTCAGTAAAGAGACTTTTAGTCATCTTGCCTCGTAAACAAGATACGCACGTTTCATATGTTTCTAAATCAAATGAAACTAGAAGTCCATCTTTATGGAGCTTCGTTATGTGTTTCTCATTTATGTGCCCGAGACGACAATGCCAGAGATAGGTTTGATTACAGAAATGAAAATTTTCTTCCTTTTTCTTTTGGGTGTTTTGAAGCAGGAACGGGCTGGGGCTTGACTTGTTCCATAGGTTTTGCGACAGGTGCAGGAACAGCCTTGGCAACTCTAGCCTTGCCTTTGCCTTTCTTCTTCATTCCATTTCCCTTTTGGACCATAAACACATTACTAGAGGGTTTCTTGATATTTTGTTCAGCAGTTTTGAGCATCAAATGCAACTCTGAAATTGATTTCTCCATATTATTCATATTGTAGTTTATCACAAATTGTGAGTAACTCTCTGGTAATGAATTAAGAATCAAATCCGTTGCCAACTCTTGGCTTATGGGAAATCCTAGCCTATCAAGCTGGTCAACATAGCCCTTCATCTTCAGAACATGAGGACTAACTGACGCACCCTCAGTCATCTTGCAAGAATGTAGGTTCTTGACTGTCTCAAACCTTTCTTGCCTAGCTTGCTGTTGGAACATTTCCTTCAGCGTTACGGCCATGTCGTAGGCTTCCATTAGTTCCATGTCATTCTGAAGTTCAGGAACCATAGTTGCTAGCATAATACATGCAACATCAGTAGAATCGTTGACATGCTTATTATGCGCATCCTTCACAGCTTTCGTAGCATTAGCTGGTGGGTCCTCGGGGATTGGAGCATCCATGACATACAACTTGCGTTCATGCTTAACAACAATTCTCAAGTTTCTGAACCAGTCAAGAAAGTTAGTCCTAGATAGCTTATCCATCTCAAGGATGGATCGCAGTGATAGGGGATTATTGTTACTTGAAGAGGCCATTAATCTACAATAAAGATTATGCAAAGTTTATTTTAGTATAGAGGAATAAACTCCCACTAAATGAACAACCCTCCTAAAACGTACCTTTTATTTAGGGGACTAAAATCCATATTTCACCTAATTCTATGACAGCTATGGCATGAAACACAGAACTAGATTATTTAGGTAGGTAACAGTTACCAATTACATCTTATGTAATTTTTAGATCCTTTTATGAGATATGGGACATCTTACGTCTTAGCATGTTTTTATCTCATCATTTGCCTAAAGCTCAAAACTATTTTGATGGCTTTATTAAGTCAGACCATTTTAAACATTTAGGTAACTCTTATCCAACTTGTCTCACCAAGATAACACAATACACCCAGCTATGGCTTAAACTGTATTAGTGTGATCGAGGCCTTGACAAGTGTTTAAAATGGATGGCATGAGACTTAAAATTTAATAGAGGGATTTAATTCAGTTTTAGTGATTTTTATGTAAACAATGAAATATCATACATTCTATTGATTTATTCAATCAATAAACAATTTGGAAATTTTTATACTGTTCACTAATAAAAGAATTTCCATGCGCTAGGATTAGTTAGACAGCGGTCCCGTTGGCCGGTCAGAGGACGAGGGAACAGGGGGGAGCGCCCCCCCTTTTTTTTTTTTTTTTTAGAAGACGAATTTTAATTTCGAAAATTAAAATTCGCCATAGAAAATTATAATTTTCGTTGATTTTATTATCGTAAATTAACCCCTTAATTTATCCAAAATTAAGTCAATTAAAACATTTTAATTAACCTGGGCCCACATCTAACTAATCATTTTATCCTAATCCAATTAAGATTTAAGATATTTGAATCCTAGTATAGAAAAATATAGAGAAAAGAAAAAAGATCTTCATATGGTATTCGTAGATTTAGAAAAAGCATATGATATGGTCCCTAGAGATGTTCTTTGGTGGGTTCTAGAAAGAAAAAGAGTGCATGCTAGATACATAGACACTATTAAGGATATGTATGATGGAGTAGTAACGAGTATAAAGAAATTTGGAGGAGCTATAAAAGAATTTCCCATTATGATAGGACTACATCAAGGATCGGCTTTAATCCCATATCTATTTACTTTAGTTATGGATGAACTAACTAGACATATTCCAGAGGATATACCATGGTGTATGTTATTTGCAGATGATATTGTCTTAGTGGATGAAACCAAAGATGGAGTGAATAGGAAATTAGAACTCTGGAGGAATACATTAGAATCTAAAGGCTTTAAGTTGAGTAGGACGAAAACTGAATACATGCACTGTGAGTTTGAAAACACTAGACATCGAGATGACGGAGTAGTAAAATTAGGGGAAGTAGAAATTTCTAAGGTAAACCACTTTAGATACCTAGGATCAATCATACAAAATGATGGTAACATTGAAAATGATGTCACACATAGAATTCAAGCTGGATGGAAGAAATGGCGGAGTGCAACAGGGGTGATTTGTGATCGACACGTTCCTACTAAGTTAAAAGGAAATTTTATAGGACCGCAATTAGGTCAGCTATGCTCTATGGAAGTGAATGTTGGGCGGTAAAGCAACAACAATTACATAAAGTGAACGTAGCAGAAATGAGGATGCTTAGGTGGATGTGTGGTAAAACTCGTAAAGATAGAATAAGAAATATAGAAATTCAAAGACAAGTAGGAGTAGCATCAATTGATACAAAGATTAGGGAAGGGCGGTTGCGATGGTTTGGTCACCTGCAAAGACGGCCTACAAATGCCCCAACTAGAAAACTTGACTCAATCGAAACTGTAGAAATTCGACGAGGTAGGGGCAGACCAAAGTTAACATGAGATGCATTAATTAAAAGGGATTTGAATGGTTTGCAAATCTCACCATCAATTGCACTTAATCGAGCACAATGGAAAAGTCTGATCCATGTAGCCGACCCCAGTTAATTTGGGACTACGGCTACGTTGTTGTTGTTGTTGTAGAATCCTAGTATATCACCAATAAAAAGATTCTTGATATTTATCTCATATCCAATAGGGATAACGAAACCGATTTTGCTTATATCTTCTAATCTAATTTGTTATCTATCTTTATCAAATAGAAACTTCATAACAAAATAGATATAACAAGATAAATAAATAATTTCAAAAATTAATTATTTATTTTGGATTTAAGATATTTGAATCTTAGTATATCACCAATAACAAGATTCTTGATATTTATCTCCTATTCTAATTTGTTATCTATTTTTATCAAATAGAAATTTCGTAACAAAATAGATATACCAAGATAAATAAATAATTTCGAAAATTAATTATTTATTTTGGATTTAAGATATTTGAATCTTAGTATATCACCAATAACAAGATTCTTGATATTTATCTCCAAATCTAATTTGTTATCTATCTTTATCAAATAGAAACTTAATAACAAAACAGATATAACAAGATAAATAAATAATTTCGAAAATTAATTATTTATAAATAAATAATTTCGAAAATTAATTATTTATAAATAAATAATTTCGAAAATTAATTATTTACAATTTCGGTCCTCGTCCGAATAATCACAAACGGGTAATTGAATCATGAACTATTATCCCAATCAAACCTAATAGTGTCATGGATCACAGAACATGAAACTCAATTCATTAAAATTATTTGAATTAACCTAACATGGTTACTAGCATGTACGAAACTAATTTCAATAAAATCACGAATATATGTATCACATACACAAAACATGATAATAAATCTCACAGAAAACTTATGTATATCACATATACATCAACTATTAACATGCTTTCAATGATATATCATGTATATATCAAAAGAAAACATGCAATGAATTTAATGGAATCGAACTCGAAGGCTCTGATACCACTATTGGGTTTTGGGGTTCATGCGCAGCAGAGATTACAAAACAATTTTGACAAAAACCCCAACAGGATCCGAATCTAATTCCATTAAAAACGTTTAAACCATGAAAACTTAATCATACCTCAGTCGCAATATACATTTCTGAAGGTTGATCGATCTTTAAGGCACTGCCAATGACGAACGCCCTCTATCAGCAGTCCACACACGAACGGCGGCCGAGATTCGAAGTGCTAGCTTCGAGAGAATACCAAACCTTTTGTTTCTCTCCAAAACGATTCAGAGCGTACCAGAAAACCCTAGTTCGTTTTAAAACGAAAATAGAGTTTCGGCCCTTAATCTTTCATACGTGTGTTTTAACTTAAAGCGTCTATTTATACAACCCTTGTATATAGACGGTTAAGTAAATTACACATATACCCCTACTTAAAGAAGTATAAGTGTAATACACCACAAGGACATTTCCGTCATGAATTTTATCATATAAAATTCATTTTTCTGAACCATCTTAAAATCTCGCAAAACCATTCTTAGTGTGCGACCCAATAGGCTCATACAACGTTGGCAGTGTACCAAAACACATTTTGGTATACAAGTCATAAGCGGCCTCTAGCAAGACATTATGACTACCCAAGTTGTACGAATATCAAATCGATACAACCTAATCAACAGTGTATATAACATCCTTTTGTCACACGATATCCTTTTGATCAAACATAAGGCATGGAATTGTCATCCAACATGTTCAATCATACTAGTCTCGATCTCTAGGTAGACTAAAAACATCCAAGTGACATTGATCAATATCAATTCACTTAGACTAGGCCTTTTAACAGTCTAACACATCGAGGGATCCACTGGATATCTCCTTTTATATGAGAGGGACAAATTCTATGTTGATAACACATCTTCATCACATTGCTCACACAGTAACCAATCACAACCTTTATAATCGTCCGGTTAAATACAACGTTTGATAGTGTCAAATCACTGTGTTCCTAATGTTGAAGTCTCTTGTAATCTCAAGTCAGAGGATTGAGAAATATACCTATCATGAGAAACAACTACGACTTAATCCATGTGATGTTCTCATAGCGGGTCGGTCCAGTACTTTATTCCCTAACAAGTACTCGTGATCTTGATTCATATCCCTATACGTTTAATCATCATATAATCATCAATCAAGACTCACACTAGTTTTAACTCATTATAGTTCCCAGTATAATGATTGACTAGGGACATTTAGGATATTTCTGTAAATACCCGTGGATCTTATTATAATGTAAACATACAAATTAATTATAATAAACAGCAAATGAAATTCTCTATTTTATTAACTAAAAGTATTCATAAAGACATTTATGGATTAACCTAGGGGACATGCCCCAACACTAATGTCCTAATATGACCATCATATTTTGCTTGTGTAAGAGTCTTCGTCAAAGGATCTGCAACATTACCTTCTATTATAACTATAAAAACCTTCACTTCTCTCTTTCAATGATTTCTCGAATGAGATGAAAATATCTAAGTAAATGTTTGGATTGATAGGGTGATCTTGGTTCTTTGCCCTGTGTTGTTGCCCCGTTGTTGTTACAATACAAGCAAATGAGGCTAGATATACGTGAAAGCACACCAAGTTTAGAGATGAGCCTTTTGATCCAAACTACCTCGTTAACTACATCGGATGTTGCAATATACTCAGATTCTATTATAGAATTTGCAACAATTTATTGTCTTAACTTTTCCAGTTCACTGCACCTCCATTCAAAGTAAACACATATCCAGATTGTGATCTAAAATCATTTATATCAATTTGAATACTTGCATTTATGTATCCATTTACAACAAGCTCGTCTTCCAAACGTCAATATACCAAGAACACTTCTTTAGTCATTCTCAAGTACTTAGAAATATTATTTATTGTTGTTCAGTGACTCTCACCGGGATTAGACTGATTCTACTTATTGTGCTCAAAGCAAATGATACATCAGGTCGGGTGCATAACATGGCATACAAGATAGATCCAATAGCTTATGCATATAGAATCATATTCATATGTTCTTGCTCATCATTAGTCTTCGGACATTGAGTCTTGCTGAAACTTATACCATGAGATATTGACAACGACCCTCTTTTAGAGTCTAACATACTGAGCCTATTCAATACATTTTCAATATAAACACTCTGACTTAAACCGATCAGCGTTTTAGATCTATCCCTATGGATCTTAATATCAAAGAATTAGGCTGCGTCTCCTAATTCCTTCATTGAGAAACACTTCCCTAACCAAGTTTTGACACATTGCAAGGTTGAGATGTCATTTCCAATGAGTAATATATTATCAACATACGACACGAGGAAAACAACCACGCTCTCACTAACATTCTTGTATACACATAGATCATCTTCATTTTAATGAAACCAAATTTCTTAATTGTTTCATCAACTACGAAAAGCTTGCTTTAATCCAAAAATAGATTTTGAAGCTTTCAAACCTTCCTAGAATTCTCAGGATGAACAAACTATTCAGACTATATCATATACACGTCCTCAAGTAACTTTCCATTTAGAAAACCTATTTTGACATCCATTTGTCATATCTTATAGTCACATATGCCTATGACAATTAGAATTCAAATGTATTTAAGCATGGCTAAAGAAGAAAAATCTCATCATAATCAACAACTAGAGTCTGTCTAAAATCTTTTGCTACTAGGCGTGCTTTATAAGTATGCACACTGCCATCCATGTAAGTTTTCATCTTAAAAATTCATTTACATCCAATGGTCTTAACACCTTTATCCAAATCTACCAAGTTCCAAACTTGGTTGTCATACACGAATTGCATCTAAGAATTCATGACATTGAGCCATTTATCTACCTTAGGGCTAGGCACGACCTCTTGATAAGTAATAGGCTGATTTTGATCCATAAGCAACACCTCACTACTATCAGTAGTAAGAAATTAAAATCTATTAGGTTGATGTATTACCCTATCAGACCTATACGAGCCTTGTAACACATGTGGAAGTTAAACTAGTTCAAGACTTTATTAATTTCCCGCTAGCGAATAAGTGTTAATTTGTGGTTCTTGAATTTCTTCAAGACTTACTTTATTCCCATAGTCATCTTTTGAAATAAACACTCCATAAAGACACCATTTTGAGCATTAAACATTTTGTTCTCAAAGGGATTATAAAAGTAGTATCCTCTAGTTTCTTTAGGATAATCAACAAATACACACTTAGTAGATTTTGCTGATAATCTTTTTGAGATTTTTCATCGTACGAAAACCTCCAGCCCCAAATCTTAAGGAAAAACAAACTTGGTATTTGTCCAAATCACATCCCATATGGTGTTTTATCAATCACTTTAGAAGGAACATAATTTAGTGTAAATGCAGCTATTTTTAAGGCATAACCCTAAAAGGATATAGGAAATCTGCAGCCATATCTGATAAGCTTGTTTTCTCCTCTTAAAAACATCATTCCATTGTTGAGCTACTTGATGAGATAATTGTGAGACAATCCCACTATTTCTAAGAAAATCATCAAACTCTTGGCTCAAATATTCACCACCTCGATCTGATCGAAGTGCTTTAATAGTTTTACCAAGTTGATTTTGCACTTCATCCAAAAATGTCAGAAACATCTCAAAAGATTCACTTTTATGTTTCATGTGATACACATAACCATATTTGCTGAAATTATCAGTTAAAGTAATAAAGTATTGATAACCATCTTTAGCCAATGTGTTTATAGGACTGCATACATCGGTATTTATTAGACCTAATTAATAACTTGGCCTTTCACTGTATCCAGTAAAGGGACTCTTTTCTATCTTGCAAAGTAAACAAGATATACACGTTTCATAAGATTCAAAATCAATTGAATATAAAAGTCCATCTTTATGGAGTTTAGAAATGTGTTTTTCATTTATGTGGCCAAGATGACAATGCTAAAAGTAGGTTTGATTCAAATCATTTAACTTGAACCACTTTGTATTTACATTAAGAATAGGAGTATATGTGGACCTTTTCATGTTTAGAATATAAAGACCATGACATAAATCAACATTCATATAGAAAACTGCTTTACAAGAAATGTGGCATTTATTATTCGCAATAATGAAATTAAAACCATCTAAATCCAAACATGAAACTAAAATGATGTTTTTGCTCAAGTCATGGACATAATAATAATTACTTAAAACTAAAAAAGTCCACTAGGTAAAATTAACTCATAGCATCCCATAGCCAACACAACAACCTTTGCTCCATTTTCAACTCATAGGATGACTTCTCATTTATTTAGCTTTCTACTTTTAATGAGATTCTGCACATCAATACAAATGTTAGATCCATATCCAGTATCCAATACCCAGGAATCCTTAGTAGATAAGTTAACTTCAATAAAGTAAATACATGAAGTAGTAGTTGCATTACTATTTTTTCTTTAGATCTTTAAGATAGAGCTTGCAATTTCTCAACTAATGCCCAAGTGCATAATAGAAATGACAATTTCCATCATTTTCTTTTTCCTTTTAGGACTGCAAAGTAGAAGCAGCCTTAAGATTGACTTGTTCTATAGGTTTGTGACATTAACAACAACCATGACAACTTTAGCTTGCTTTTGCCATTTTTCTTTATGAACCGTCAACATATTAGCAATGAGTTTCTTGACATTATGCTCAGCAATTTTAAGCATCAAATGCAACTCAAAGATTATGTTATAGTTTATCACAAATTGTAAATAAATATCAAGCAATGAATTCATGATCAAATCGTAGCCAACTCTTGGATTATAGGAAACCCAAAGTCTGTTAAGATGGTCAATATAGCCTTTCATTTTCAGAACATGAGGACTAACTAACGCACCTTCTGCCATTTTGTAAGAATGAAAGTTCTTGACTGTCTGAAACCTTTCTTGCTTAACTGCTATTGGAATATTTCCTTCAGCATCGTAGCCATGTCGTAAGCTTCCATTGTGTTATATGTCCTTCTGAAGTTTAGGAACCGTGGTTGTCCAGCATAATGCATGCAACATCAGTTGAGTCGTTGATATGTTTAGTATGTGTATCCTTCATGACTCCTAAAGCATTGGCTGGTGGTTCCTCAAGAATAGGATCATCTAGGACATACAACTTGTTTTCATGCTTAAGAACAATTCTCAAGTTTCTGAACTAGTTAAGAAATTTTGTCCCGTACAGCTTATCTTTCTTAAAGATGGATCGTAATGACAAGGGATTAGTGTAATTTGAAGAGGCCATAGATCTACAATAAAGATTATGCAAAGGTTCATTGTTGTATAGAGGAATAAACTTCTACTAAATTGAAAACCCTCCTTAAACGTTAATTTAATGGACAAAATCCATGTTTCACCTATTTCAAGACAGTTAAGGCGTGACACTTTGAATTAGGTTAATCAAATTATATTTAACATTTAGTTATTTTTATGATTTTATGACATCTTATGTTTTATCATGTTTTGTCTCATCTAGTGCCAAAAGCCCAAAACCATTTGGATAACTTTATTAAGTCTAACCATTTCAAACAACATAGTAAAATTTACTCAACTTGCCTCACAAAGATAACACAATACACTTTACGTAGGCATATTGATGTCATGAAGCCTTGAACAGTTTTTTAGAGTGGATCGCACTTGACTTAAAATTTGGAAAATAGATTTTTTATTTGTTTTAGTGATCATAATTTAAACGAGGTAAATATCATATATTACAAAGCATGTACAATCACTAAACAAGTTAGCAAATTTTACTAATATTGACTATTATACAAATTTTCTTGCTACAAACAATTAGTGGCGGTCCCGCTGGTCGATCAATAGGCGGTCGTTTCGCAAATTGGTCAGCGGGAGCCCCATTTTTTAGACAATAAATTTCAGTTCTGAAAATTGAGAATTGCTTGAAATTTATCATTATTTTAGTCAATCTAATTGACTGAAACTCCCCCTTATTTTAATTCCAAAAAATATTAATTAAAACATTTTAATTAACTTGGGCTTACCTTTAACTTAATATCTTATCTTAATCAATTAGAATTTAATATATTTTGAGTCCTTATCCAATACGAATTCATTATATATCTCACCTATCTTGTAGGATTTGTAATTCTTATACAATTACAAGTTTATGTCTATCTGATAAGAATATATTAATGGATAACCACAATGAGATATATGATCAAAACCAATTTCGATTCTTATTCATACAAAACAAGCATTGAATCCAGAAACAAAATATTAATCATGCATTCAACACCAGAATCATATTAAATTAATCATATTAACTTAATCGTGATTTCAATCATTGAGACATATATAATTATTGAACAAAAAATGAAATATGTATTCAACACCATAATCGCATTAACCTAAACATGAGTTCTACAATGAACATAGAGAATTGGCATCGTTCAATATAAAAAAATATATGTTAATCAAATTATATTAAACGTGAATACTATCATTTCATCAAATCATGCGTATGTATCAAATACATGAATTAACAATATGCTATAAAACCAATTCTTGATAACAATTATCATATAACCTTTATATACATCATATATACATTAATCAAAATCATGTTTCCCACACATATCATATATGATATGAGAAAACATGCAAACCTTTAATAGAATCGAGCCTTAAGCTCGATACCACTATGGGGTTTTAGGGTTCATACACAACAAAAAATTCAAAACAATTTTTGGCAAAACCCCAACAGGATCATAAATAAGTTCCATTAAACTAAATCTACAAAAGTAAACCATACCTTAATCCATGATTTCTTTCTTTGATTGTTCTATATTATTTGTTTTTACGGTTTCAACCTCTATTTATATGTGTAGATAAGCTCTCTTAAAAAACCTATTCGTAACACAACTATTGTATTTAGCAGTTTTAGTAAATTACACATATGCCCCTATTAGTAAGTTATCATATAACAAATCGAAAGGGCTTTTATGTCATAATTTTTATCATATAAAACTCATTACTTTGGACCAATTGAAACTGTGCAAATCATTTTTTGTGTACGCCCAATAGATTTATGCGACGTAAGCAGTGAACCAAAACCATTTCGGTACACAAGTCATAAGTGGTCTCTAGCAAGGCATTATGACTAAGTAGCATGAATATCAAAATCGATACAACCTAATGAATAACATATATTTTATCCTTTTATTGTGTGATATCCTTTGATTAAACATAAGGTATGGAAAGTTATCCTTTATATTCAATCGTACTAGTCTCGATTTCTAAGTAGACTAAAAACATCCATGTGATATTGATCATATCAATTCACTTGGACTTGACTATTTAACAGTCTAACATATCGAGGGATCCCCCGATGTCTCTCACTGTATAAAAGAGACAAATTCTATCTTAATTACACACCTTCACATATTATTCACATGGTAACCAATCACAATCTCTATAATGGTTCGGTTAAAGACAATGTTTATTGTGTCAAATTACCATGCTACTAATATTAAAGTCTATGATAATTCTCAAGTAAAAGAACTAAATGATATATCTATCATGAGTATCACCTATGACTTAATCCATATGGTGTTCTCATAGTGGGTTAGTCCACTACCTTGTTCCATAACAAGTACTCATGATCTCAATTCGTATCCCTATACACATTATCATCACATGGCTATCAATCATGATTCACGCTAGTCTTAATTTATTATAGTTCCCAGTACAATGACCGAACATGGACATTAAGGATATTTCAACAAATACCGATGGATCTTACTATAAATTAAACATACAATCACTTATAACAAAACCGTAAATGAAAACCTCAACTTTATTAATTGGAATTATATGATAAACAATGTTTGTAGATTGACCTTAAGCACATTCCTTAAAATATGTACCTAACTAAAATTAATCTATCACTAAATCTATCACTAAAAAAATCTCTTTTAATTAGTTGTTATAACTAAATAATATAATATATCAAATTAATGTAAATTACTTTAACTCTTATATTAAGACTATATTAGTTCACAACTTTACCTAGATTGTAGCATTCCCTATCCTAATTAGGGCAATACTCAACGTGAAACCCTAATTAAGCATTGGTACACCAGCTAGAATTAATTAGAGCCAACAACTCTTCTCGAAACCTAATAAACATAATATGCATATCTTGATAATCAAATAATAATTAAAAATGAAACACATCAAAATTTAAAACTTTTTCGATAAAACACAAGATATACAAAAACTAGCATAAACCTCAGTCGTAAAACCATACTCCATCCCCGTTTATTAAAAATAGTAATTCAATATAATATATAAACAGAAAGAAAATTAATTCACCATAGAGAAGACAATAAACTTTTAATCTTCTTTGTTCTTGAGTTGAAATGCACATCAACAACCAAAAATGTTAATTGGGGAATGAGCATTCCAACTTGCTCAGTAAGCGATGCTCGTAAACGTATCAATTATCTACTAATATCAATGAATAAATGAATAGCAATATGAACCCAAAGCATATTATTTATATTCATATTCTATCGGTGTATTCAAGTGTAATTAAACTACCAACCCTAAATGGAAAGTGATCGACTAAGGTAAAACTTTGGAATTTTAAGGATGGAAGGGCAGAATCCATTTTCAGGCTAACCTTTCCTTGTATTAGGACAAAGGGCGGAATCCATTTCCTGGCTAAACTTCACATCCCTTAGTCTCGGTCCATTTTATCGTCACTTTCGAGGATTTTCACATTTAAAAACAAATACAATCAAGTCACGGCACACTGCCCCATTCCCTGTCCATAATGATATATGAACTAAATATAATAATCACGTTGCATAGTTGATAAGAATACTAGTCCCACTTACCTGTGTCGAGCTTTCCTAACTTTATACCGAATTACACAACTCCCAAGATCCATACATTTTTCCTGATCGATCAAGAACCTAAAGGTAATCAATTTTCATCATTTTAGGTCCAATCTTAATTAATTAGAACCCCTAAACCGATCATAATCGAATCTAAACCCAATTTTCCATTTTCTATGTCAATCCGACCAATTCACATTTTTTGACGTAAAAACCCCGTTATAAAACGCAACACGAATCCCAATTTTTTTATTTTAAATAGAATTTCATTAATTTATATGGTCAAAATATTATTTTCTAGATTTTTTCTTATTTTTTAGAAGTTTTTTTATAACTTTTCCAACATTTTCGTTCTTTTTTCTCTTTTTCTTATTTGAAATGGTGTTTGGGCTGAACCGTGGTTGAGCCGGGTTTGGCTTATCCTTAAGTCTTAACGCTAGGATATATCTTTACAATTCATTCAATTTATCATTTGAAATACATTTGAAACTTTTATGCTACAAGTGATGCCTTAAATTGTTTGGTACAACTACTAAAACAATTATTTCACAATAGTTCTTCTCAACCTTTTTTCAACTATATAATATTATAAACTACAATCTCTTGTTTCATTGAGTCAACACATAGTTACCTAAAATAAAATATTAAGCTAAAATTTTTACTTTTTCCATATTCAAGAATAACCAAGCAATTATTATAGTTAAACAATATTTCAATTTCCTTCAAGGCATCATTGCGTTATTTATGACTTACCTTAATTTCACTTTTAGTTAATTAACATATAACACAACAGTATTAGAAATCTTCGTATATGCTATTTGTATCATTCAATTTTCCAATATATCACTTACTTTCTAATTTTATGTTGAATATAAGACAATATTCTAAATGTCTCAATCTTAGTCAAGTTCATTAACTTACAATTCACCTTCAACAAATCTCTGAGTGATTTACATTTGAAGCTTAGTATTTGCACTTGAAATCTTTGTTATAAACCAATTTATCGTTAGAGTCCACATGACTTTGCGATATTTCTTGTGCCTTTTCTAAGTCTCAACCCTTTTATATTATAATTGGAATCACAATGATAATTTATTTTGATAGAGTTTCCGTAACTCTATTTCTTTATTCATTTATGAACATAGGTTGAACTCTAACGAGTTTCAATGGTTCTTACCATGATTTCTAACATAATCAAGTCATTGCTTGACTTCATTTTCATATATTCCTAATATTGATCTAAATTTAATGAAAACCAGATCTAAACTAACTCTTGAGAACAAATGGTTTCATGCAATAGATCATTGATTGAATATCATAAATCAACTAATTGATGGATTTAGTATCAAATTGTGACAAAATTCCTAGAGAACCTGATAAACAAATCTTTGAAACCTTTGGAGTAACAATTTTTGTTCATCAATCTTGAATTCTCGTTAAGGATATACTAAATTTCTACAACAAGTTCAAACCATTTAAATCTCGAGTGATAGCTTTATTTCCATGAATCACTATTTTTAAAATTTTAAATTTATAAATTTTTATTAAGAGTAGCAATTTATACCAATCTCTTGATATATTGCTCAAATATACATTCTTAGTATCATAAAATATCTTTGAATTCTCTAAATTATCAAATCCATTGACAACTTATTCTCCCTAATTTAGGTTATTTGAGTCTAAAAGATCATACTAGAACATCTCACTAACTCACTGTCATGTTCTAACCCAAACTATACACATTCTTACAGGTTTTTAACTTTAAGTTTTCATCTAAAATTACTATAAAGTAATAGAAGTCCAACAGATAAAATAAAGTTGACCATCAATGCAGGTTTTTCCATAATCCTTCAACTCTTATCTCTTACTTTGAATCTTCACTTTTAATGTAATTTCTCTATTAAGATCATTTTCTTATATTCCAGCAATATTCTACACATCAATCTACTAATCTCATATTTCTTTTCCTTGCTAAGGGATCCACTATTGGGGCATGTGCCCTAGGTTAATCCGTTAACTGTCTTTATGAATACCTTTAGTTATTAAAATAGAGGATTTCATTTGCTGTTTATTATAATTAATTTGCATGTTTACATTATAATAAGATCCATGGGTATTTACAGAAATATCCTAAATGTCCCTAATCGATCATTATGCGGGAACTATAATGAATTAAGATTAGTGTGAGTCTTGATTGATGATCATATGATGATTATACATATAGGGATACGAATCAAGGTCACGAGTACTTATTAGGGAACAAAGTACTGGACCGACCCGCCATGAGAACATCACATGGATTAAGTCATAGTTATTTCTCATGATAGGTATATTTTTCAGTCCTTTGACTTGAGATTACCAGACACTTCAACATTAGGAACACAGTGATTTGACATAATCAAACGTTGTCTTTAACCGGACGATTATAAAGGTTGTGATTGGTTACTGTGTGAGCAATGTGATGAAGTTGTGTAATCAAGATAGAATTTGTCCCTTTCATACAAAGAGAGATATCCAAGTAACATCCACCACAACATCACTCTTTTCTTTTATCATTTTATTAGTGAGTGTGGTTACACCATGACGACACTAATAAAGTTTTTCTTATTTTAACTTTATCTTCAGTATGTATGGTTACCCACAACTATACTATCAAGTATATCTTCTCATTATTCCAATATGTTCTAGCACCATATCTGAAATCTTATACTTCATAACGATTTATGAAGTAGTCATACACTAGTGGTTATCTAACCTTAACTAGGTTCTTATCATCATTTACCACTAATTCTTCTTACTAAATAACTTTACGTTTGCTCAACTAATTCAAATACTAGAATATTAGCTACTCAAAGTGAATCATCACCTTTGAGTTTCACTGGAGAACACTTCCTTATTAACATCCGTTCTCCTAATATATGTCTCAAAGTTCAGGTCCGATCGATCCTTCTACACTGACTATTATTAATTAAATAATATCAATGAGAATAAAGACCATTAGAGATTGTCTAATAGGAGAAGAGTTTACTTTTTATAGTCATAAATTTGTTATGTCTTTCCTTGTTTCAAACATAATTAGGATTTAGGTTTCTACAAACCTTAATCCTCAATATTTTATCTACTCTTAAGGCATTGATGGATACAAACCATCTTACTATCATTCAAGAAAGGCATAACACTTATATATATCACATAGATATAGTACATCATAACCTATACCATAACTCAAGTTTTTTTATCTTTCATTACCCCCCAAAACATCGATAAGAATTGTTATAATTGTTGGGTTTTGGGGTTCATACGTAGCAAAAAATTCAAAACAATTTTAGACAAAACCTCAATAGGATCATAAATAAGTTCCATTAAAATAGATATACAAAATTAAACCATACCTTAATCCGTGACTTCCTTCTCTGAATGTTCGATTTCTAAAATGTTCAAGTACGCGTCCTCTATCTGAAATCCACATATGAACGGTGACCATAATTTGGAGTGCTAGCCCCAAGAAAGATAGAAAACGTTTTTCTTTTCTCTCCTTAAATCCAATGAACTCAAAATCTTCAAAACAAAAATCTTATTTCTTTTTAGATTTTCAACCTCTATTTATATATGTAGATAAGTAGTCGCTTAAAATCTTATTCATAATACAACTATAGTATTTAGGTTGTTTAAGAAAATTATATATACCCCTATTAATAAGTTATCAAATTACAAATCGAAAGCGTTTTTATGTCATGAATTGTATCATATAAAACTCATTACTCTTGACCAATTGAAATTGACAAAGTCATTCTTTATATGCGAGTTCATACGACGTTGGTAGTTAATCAAAATCATTTTGGTATACAAGTCATAAGCGGTCTCTAGCAAGGCATTAAGACTACCCAAGTAGCATAAATATCAAAATTGATACAACCTAATGAATAACATATATCATATCCTTTTGTCGTGCGATATCCTTTAATTAAACATAAGGCATGGAAAGTCACTCTTAATCTTTAATAGTACTAGTCTTGATCTTTAGGTAGACTTAAAACATCCAAGTGATATTGATCATAACAACTCACTTGTACTTGGCCACTTAACAGTTTAACATATCAAGGGATCCACCGATATCTCTTTCTATATGAGAGGGACAAATTATATCTCGATTACACACCTTCACATATTATTCACATGAAAACCAATCACAATCTTTATAATCATCCGATTAAAGACAACATTTGATTATGTCCAATTATCATGCTCCTAATACTGAAGTATTTGGTAATCTCAAGTCGAATGACTAAATGGTATACCTATCATGAGTAACACCTATGACTTAAATCATGTGGTGTTCTCATAGCTGGTCGGTCCAGTACTTTATTCCCTAATAAGTATTCATGATCTTGATTTGTGTTCCTATACTCATGATCATCACATGACCATCAATCAAGATTCATACTACTCTTTATTCAATATAATTCCATAAATAATGGACGACTAGGGACATTTCAAATATTTCAACAAATCCCCATAGATCTTACTATAAGATAAATATACAATCACTTATAATAAAACAGCGAACTGAAAATACAATTTTATAAACTAAAATTATAAGATAAACAATGTTTTTAGCTTAACCTAGCGCGCATGCCCAATAATAATGTCTTAAGCTTCTTCGTAACTCGAGACAACTCTTAGAGTTAGTAAACTTAGGTTCTGGTACCAAGGTATATCAGAGCAAGTGATCTAAGATTTTGATACCAAACTATATTTAAGTTACTACTCATTTCCAAGTAATAAGATTATGCTTTGAAGTTGGCTGATACCGAATGTAGCATCCCCTATTTCAATTAGGGTGATACTTGGCTTGAAACCCTAATTAAGCCACGGTACACCAGTCGAGTTAATTAGGGGAACAGTACAACCATCCTTCATACATAATAACCACAATTATAGTATATCTTATATCGAATAAATATAATCAAAAATGCGGTAAAATTAAAACTTTTTAAATAAAACATAAGATATACAAAAATTGACATTAACCTCGATTGTAAAATCATTTCCCATCCCTATTTAAAAAAAATAGTAATTCAATACAATATATTAATAGTAGGGAAATCAATTCACCGTAGAGAAGACAATATATTCTTAATCTTCTCCATTCCTGAGTCGAAGCACGCTTTGACAACCTGAAATATTAATTGGGGAATGAGCACTCAAACTTGCTCATTAAATGATGCTCATAAACATATCAATTATCAACTAATATTAATGAATAAATGAATAACAATATGAATCCAAACCATATCTATTCATGCATTGAAAATGATATAATAATACATAAAGGAATGCAAGTTCAAATGTCAATTGCAACTATACTCATGACTTGTATTTTTAGTTTTCATTTTAGAGTTATACTCTTGTCTTACATAAGAATACGAGTGCATAATCCACTTGTTGACCCACATGGGGTTCTACTAGTGGATTCAAATGTAATCAAGCTATCAATTCTAAATAATTAAAGAGTTGTACTCTCATCTTAACCTTAGAATACAATCCACAAAACCCCCCATGTTGATCATAATGTGATTATGTCGGTGTATTCAAGTGTAACCGAGCTACCAATCCTAAATGGATAGTGAGTGACTAAGGTAAAACTCAACCTATTGAGGATGTAAGGGCAGAATCCATTTCTAGGCTAACAATCACATCCCTCACTCTCGATCCGCCTTTTCACCAATTCCAAGGATTTTAATATTTGAAAAATAAATACATTCAAGTCACGATACATTTCCCCATTCCTAATCCATAATACTATATGAACTAAATATACTAACTACGTTGCATAGTTAATAAGAATACGAGTCTCATTTACCTTTGTTGAGTTTTCCTAAATTTTTACCGATTTACGCAACTCTTGGAGTCCTTAATCTTTTTCCCCGTCGATTAAGAACCTAAATTAAACCAATTGCTATCAATTTGGGTCTAATACTCTTTAATTAAATCTTTTAAACTGGTCCTAATCAAATCCGAAACTAATTTGCTACATTTTAGATCGACCATTTCACATTTTTCGACGTAAAAGACCGGTATAAAGTCCCATACAAATATGGAATTCTTCATTTTTGTAAAGTTTATCAATTTATATTTATTTAGTCAAATATTATTTATTTAGATTTTTTCTTATGTTTCTGGATTTTTCTCTATTTTTCAGCAATTTATCTTTTTTTATTTTGTAAATGGTTTGGAGCCTAAACCAAGCCGAATCGGGTTGCTCAACCGAGCCAAATCGGACCGGTTCACGGACCGATCCCCTTCCACATTCTTCTGCTCTTTTGATTGAAATAATTATCTTCCACATTCATCGAGGTGAGATTTCCTTCCTCGGACCTAGCCGAGCTCCCAACCCTCATCTCCAACATAACAAGAACAAATAACAACTAAACCACATCAACGAAAATTATCTACAATAGTAACACAAAACAACAACAACAACAACAACAACAACAACAACAACAACAACAACAACAACAACAAACACCATAACCTTACATTCATTTTCAGCTTTGGTTTCAATCTCCTATTTGCCTCAATAAAACCGATCCCTCTCTCTCCTTTTTATTTTTAATTTCATTCTCTTTTGAACGAACGAGGCGCTATTGCTCATTAAAGATATATACAACTTTCCTCGATATTCGCATGTATGAATATCGAGGCCGATCTAAAAGTCATAAGTTAAAATCGCAACTCTTAAGTGAACCAATTGTAACACATGCCTTCACATGTACATTGATCATCATCGAGATGTGGTTGCATGCATCTTGAGGCATGACAATGTAAACTAAAATACCAACGATCCACCATTCTTCTCCTTGACTCATACGTAACACGCATCTTGAGGTGAATCCAATGTATACTTTAATTTGATTTAAACTATATGATTCATTTATATATTTTTATATATAACTTTATATATAAATATATAGATAACTTTTATTTCGCGCCTATAATTTTACAACACGCGCCAACGACCACCCTCGAGCGTGCACAATATTGTAAGTCCCATGCATGTAACCTTCAATCCTGCATGTCACTAGGTGCCTACCAATTACTAATTAATTATTTATCTTTTATATATTTATACATAATATTTATATATATAAATATATAAGCCTATATTAATACACCTATGACTTTGCAGTGCACGCCAACAAGTTCACTCAAGCGTGCACACTACCCCAAAACAATATGCCTCACCCTTGACCTCTACACAATATTAGGTGTTTCATAATTCATTAGTTATAGGTTAATTAATTCCAATAACTTTCCATTATAAATAGTACAATTCATACAAACACCAAATGGTAATGCAAATCCAAGTAGACGCTAATCGAGACAAAACGGGCTTTATCAAGAGCCTAACTTGAGTTAATTAGAATTTAAATTAATGCTTATCACCTACTTAATGTAATAGGTTTTTGCATATCAAACTGATTTTTGGTGGATTTTAGCACTTCAAGAGTCTTTAAAACTTAATATAGTTGAAAAGAAAACTTAACTCAATCAAACTACTAGAACTCAAGATAAATCTTTTATTTGAAGAGTTTTATTTTAACTTTTGCTTTCTTTTCTTTATCTTTATCTCTTTTTCTTTACTTCTTCTCCTTTCTTCTTATATTTCTTTTCATTTCACAGTCCCTGCTCCTTTTCCTACAGATTCCCTTTTTCCTCTCTTTTTACAACAATTAAGTTCTCCGCTCCATTTCTGTAGTATTTCTCCTTATGTTTTCATTTTTACTTTATCAAGCAATTAAACTCCAACTTTTCATTAAAAATGCCTATTTCTTCCCCTATTTTCACTAAGTCTTTATTTATTTTTTATATTCAAATAAGATTCACACTTATTATAGAATTCCTTAGAGTTCAAAATTTTTCACTAGAAATGTTCTAATATTCTTCTTGTCTTTAGTTTCAAGTTCATGGTATTCCCTAACTCTAGGTTTCTAATAATGAAATCATACCATTGTTGCAACATTTCATATTTTCTTCAAAAATTTAAACACACTCTCTTGAGTTTCATATCAACAAGACACTTGTATTATTCTCATCCTCAATTAAAGGCATGAACATGCAAATGAATTACTTATTCATTATATATTACTATATATAATATAATATATATTTACCTAAACACATTCAAATAGTGAGTAAATGAAAATAATAATAATACACTACCATCTTTCATCTTTAACTGTTTCAAACATAAAATTTAAATGATCATATATGCAGTGTATATCATTATTTCATCCTTTCTTATCACTTTCCATAGTGTAGTGTTGATGCCCCCAAACTTAAAACAAACCTTATCCTTAAGGTTTAAAAAAAGCTTGAAACATGAAAACACAAAAACACACAAATATAATAATAACACAAGATATTAAAATAAAAAACTAAATATAGAATTAAAGTGAATTGATATCAATGTAATTCTCACCTCCCCAAGACTAAAAAATCTTAAAACATTGACATTAGGACTACCCATCATCATTATCATCATCCACATCATCAGCTCCAACATAGGATAATGTCAATTGATGCTCCATTCTCCTGCTCTGCACCACATCAGGATCAAATACATAGTTTGGTGCTGCTAGAAAGCAAAAGACTTATCAGTTAGTCACATGTGTCTACTCCTTTATATCTAGCTATGTCCATCTGATGATATGCAAACAACATGAAGTTTCGCTGCTCGTTCGGTCTGTCTTGCTCGTATCGCATCAAGACTTCATGATATTAGGTCGTGTTTCTTAGTATTGTCTCCTCATCTCAGCAATGTACTGCCTCTATTGTCATAGAGTCAAGTCCTCTAGTGGTGGTACTAGTGGTTATGGTGGAGTAGGTGGTGGAAAATTCTCATGACCATTTAAGTACTTTCTGTTTCGTAGCCCTTAGCGAATCCCTATTATTGCTCCTCTTCTTATCCATATCCTTCATCTTCCATCTTCTAGGCTAACTCTACTGCTGGTTTATCCTTTTACTATTTGGCCAACAATTCAGCCTCATTTCTATTGCTCTTAGCTCTTTCCTTCTCATCCTTAAAGTCTTAATAACCAGGTGGTGATTTCAGAGTGAGCATAAATGCCTTATCCATGGTTGTTTTGGCCTCAATATCGAATTCTTCATCTCTAATCAATCTCATTTTAGCCTTCAAGCACATTTGAGTGATAAGAAATTGGAAAATGTCTCACTTTAACATGATGGAATCCCTCAAATTCTTGTAGATGATCTTGCCGACATTGATCTCCCTATTCTTTATGATCTCAAATAAACAAGCTGCCTTTGGCTTGTTGATCTCTCCCTCTGAGTGGTGGGGTATAAAGAAACAACAAGGAAATGTTGCCATATTCGGTAGACTTTCCTCACACTCCCCCTCTTAATGTGTTTCGGCACATTCTCAACTCCCATTACCCAGCCTAATTGTCCTTAGACAACCAATGCTCGCTTTATGGCTCTAAAAAGGTATAGGTTATGTGGTTTCTCATATAAGTTATCCAAGAAACTTGGATCGGCATCAACTTTACTCAAGTGCTCCAACCTATATATACTATTAATTTCACACTCTTTAAAGGGGACAAACACCCCTCTTACCTTCACTGGCTCATTTTTCCCAATAAACTCCACATTGGCATAAACTTCGTACATAATTTCACTTACTCCTCTAACTTCATTCTTTCTATAGTCTTGAGTGAATTGCTCCTAATTTTGTTACCTAATGAAATTGTTCACTTGTTTATCATACTTAGCCAGTAGATTAATACCTAACTCGCAAATGAATTCCCAGTTTTTAATATCAACATATTTATCTTTGGCCTTTCTATAAATGAAGTACTTCAATTTAAATGGCCTAGGTTCCTCCTCATTGGGATCTCTTGAGGTTGATGCCTTCAAATCATTTGCTCTCATATGATTCACTTGACTTGTTTGCCTCCTTGTTCTTAAGATTTTTATCTCAAATTCATACAACTCAACAACAATGCAATTTGTAATACAGGTCTTCAAATAGCCTGAAAATCAAAATTTATATCACAAGGATCATTCACATGCCAAATAATGAAAAAAAAACATATTTTAGGTCTCCATACATCAAATTGATGCCTATCATTCACACAACTTGAAAATCCTATCCAACAGCCTCATATTCACAATTCATACAATTTCATCAAAATTTCACAAAATCTCAAAACATAGGTAATGAAATTGTAAATTTACCTCAATGTCGGACTACTTTTCAGTGTAGAATACTCCTCCTAGTCTCTATCAACCCAAGCTCTCTCACTTTGCTCACAAACTTAAACCCTTTTTTTCTTTGGATCAGAATCCTTAATTTAATGCCCTAGCTCTCCACTTTGTGTAAATCCAAAATGCACTCTCTCCTTTCACTCTCAATCACTAGGAACTCTCTTTCCTCTCTTAGAAATGATCAATGTTAGGTTTTAAAGGAATGTATGCTTGCTTGGTTGTGTTTAAGTTTGGATGCAAGCGTGCAAATTATGGTGAAAAAATGGTTTAAAATCCATTCCTCGACATTGACACTATTATGAAGTTTTTATGTGTACTCCATGGCGCCCGGTGGCGTCGTACCTAGTACCTACGGCGTCGTGCCTAGTACCTACGGCGTCGTGTGTTGTCGACCTGTATGTTCACATTTTTTGCATATATTTCTCATTAATTCATATTTGGCGCTCCCCCGACTTTGTGTATCACTACATAATATGCAATGATCATGTGAAATCCATGTATATCTAAAAGTTCCTAAAAACTTACCTGTGATTTTCCCATGTAGCTCACCTTTGCCGCTTGAACTCCTTCGCTCTTTTACGCTCTCTACAAAGTTTATCGAGCTATTTCCATTCCAATGAATCGTCACCTGGCAAGTGGTCTTTCTTACCTATATATCACAAATTTTCATAAGTTATAAACTAAACCGTGTGTGTTGTCATTAAATAAACTAAATAACTACTTTGCTAACTACTTGACTAACTAGCTAAAATTGAAAAACTTGAAATTTAAAAACCTTGGGCTACATCCCAGTAGTGCTTAGTTTAATGTTATTAGCCATCATTTTTTCACTTCTTTAGTCCTAGTCTAAATCGAGATACTCTAATTGTAGATCAAAGATAATAATGTCATTTCCATTTGGATGTACTTCTTCCTTATCAACAAAGACTATCTACCCTTCATCATCGTCCTCGTCGATACTCATTGCGATCTTTTTCTTCCTTGTGTACAAGTTTGCATTAGTAGTGTTCAAGAATAGCCTCCCAATTATCATAGACAAATCATCATCCATATTGTGGTTCAAACTTGAAGATATACGATGAATGTGAATCTTCTCACTTTCACATGTATATTCAGATTCTTCCTATGGTTGGTATCAACTTACCATCAATTACGTGAAAATTAGTCTTATCGGGACAATTGATTTTCAAATCAGCGTATAACATATCCATTATTGGCATGAAAATAACCGAGGCTCCCTTATCACATAAGACATTTGTAAATCAGTGCCCATTAATGCTTATTGGTATGTATATTTCTTCAGGATCTCTCATTTTTTGGTTGAAGTCTCTTTATGAAATTGAACTTTGGTTTCGACTTCCTTGGAAACACCTTGATGTTATTTCCTTTCACTGCTTTGTTAGAAGGTCCTTCATTTTTTTTGCTTCGCTTTCCTTGTTTCTTTCATTTCTTATTATTTTTTAAGGCATTGATCATTTGTTGTGTGAATCCTTTGAGTTCATCTTGCCTTATTTTCATTTCGTAAAACAACTTAACCCTCTAGGAGTTTACCTTAAACGTCTTACCATAATTGTTTATTAACTCTACCACTCCATGAGGCCAAGTAGCAATGACCTTGAATGGTCCTGACCATCATGATCTTAAGTTGTTCGAAAACAACTTAATCCTTGAATTGAATAATTGAACTAGTTGTCCTAACTTAAAGGATCTATATTCAATCTTTTTGTCATGTCATTGCCTAGATTTCTCTTTGTATAACTTGGCATTTCCATACACGTCTAGTGTAAACTCATCAAGTTCCATTAGTTGAAGTAATCTAGCCTTTTTATAGCTTGAATATCCATGTAGAGCTTTTTAATAGCCCAATATGCTTTATGCTCTAACTATCTGGTAAGTGACATGTTTTTCCATAGAAAGACTGATATGGAGACATGCAAATTGGCGTTTTGAATGTTATCATGTATCCTATAATGTTTCTTCAAGATGGAACACCCAATCTTTTCTCATGGTGTTTAAAGCTTTTTCTAAGATATGTTTCACTTCTCTACTTATTTCAGCTTATCCATTTGTTTGAGGATGATAGGCAAGTGAGTTATTATGCCTAACCCCATATTTTTTTTAGTAACGTGTCCAAGGCTTTGTTGCAGAAATGCTATCCCTCGTCACTGACTAATGCTTTTGGTGTTTCAAACCGAGAAGATGTTTTCTTTATGAATTCAATGACCACTTTTGCATCATTGGTCTTAGTTGCCACATTTTCCACTCATTTGGAGACATAATCCACTACTAATAGTATATATCATTTCCCATTTGAAGCAAGGAATAGTCCCATGAAATCTATCCACCATACGTTAAAGAGTTCAATTATTGAAAAATGGTTTATGGAGACTCTTACCTTCTAGAAATATTTCTTATTCTTTGACATTCATCGCAGGTTTTCACAAAAACATATGAATTCTTAAATAGATTTGGCCAATAGAACCCATATTGTAAAACTTTTATCATCTTCCTTTGTTCTTCAATAGAACCCACATTGTGAAATATCCTTTCCTGCAAATTCCTCCTCTGCTAAACATCATCAAATTAACCCATCATTGCATCTTTTGGATGAATACAGCTCATCTCTAAAGTATGAATTTACATCACTTGGGAATTTCTTTCTTGCTACATTTGTTACATCTGAAGGAAACACTCCGCATGCCAAATAATTAACATAGTCTACAAACCATGGTGCATCTTTCTGAACCTCTACTTGTGCATTTTTTTGTTTTCTTCGATTTCTTGGTTTTCAACGAACTAACATTTTTTGGCTTGTACATCACTTGCTTTTATCTTGGCTCATTCATTGTCGCAGTGCTCATCATGTGAATAGAACTAACGTTCTCATTGGGATTGGCGATGTGTTACTCAAAAACTATCCTTCCTTCCTTAAATTTAAGGTAATGGCTAACTGACCAATCTATCTTTCAAGGTTATGATGGATCTTATTACTCCTTCCATCTCTTTTTCGTTCTTCTCATGGCATTCCTTATTGCTCATGTCCATAGCGTGTAAGAGTTTCTCGATTGACTTTAATGAAATTGTATCTTCGTTTTGCCCTAACTTCTCTTATGAACTTGTTGATCAAAACCTGTAAGAAACTTTAGTGCATTATCAGGATTTCCATACGAGAAGTTAGGGTAGTAGTTGTTGTTGTATCCTTGATAAAAACTTTAAAGAGCCATTCCTCTTTGCCTAAAGTTGTATCTATAGCCTTGGTTATTCATAAAGTTTACTTCTTGATATTTCATTCCTTGCTATATCTTTATTTGATTAACCATCATGGCTTGGTGATTAATAAATTGTTGTATAGCTTGCACTTGTAGACTTTGGTGTCCCATTTGAAGCTTCGCCATTTGGTTAGCTCAGGTGGGATAGTCGTACCATAATTACAGCTTGCGCATTAATCTCATACATGTTTGTTAGTTTCATCATTGTGGAACATGTACCAACTGTAGAGTTTCGAGACATAAGATCTAGGACATTCAATGTTCCATCCTTATCCTTGATTAGTATTGAACCACCTGTTGCGGCATCTACTAGTGTCTCGTATAGTGGTTCATCACATAGTAAAAATCTAAAGTTATGCATATTTCACATATCCTTGTCTTGGACATCTCCTCAGCATATCCTTGAATCTTTCTCGAGCTTCGCTAAGAGACTTAACATCTTTCTGGTTGAATTGATTGATTTCAACTTCATTTCACTGACCTTCACTAGGGAAAGAACTAATCTAAAAATATTTCATTGATTTCTGCCCATGAGGTCATACTTCATGCATTCAACCCTTGGAACTAAGATTTGGCTTTTCCATCCAATGTGAATGGGAAAAGTCTCATCCTGATCACCTCCTTAGTAACTCCAATAATGTGCACGGTGTCACACTTCTCCAAGAAATTCTCTGCATGTGCAATTGGATCTTCATTGGCTAGCCTGTTGAACATGCTATTTTGCACCATGTTAATTAGAGATGATCTCAGTTCGAACTCGGAGGCGTTATTTGGAAGCCTCATTACTTCATTGTAAGTCTCTCAGCTTTTGGCTCTAAGTAGTCGTAAAGGCATCTATGTCCTCGCATTATGTCCTGCACTACCAGATCACCTTCGGGTTGGTTATTCATTCGGCCATGTTGTTGGTTTTGTGCTTAATCCTCGCCCATTTTGATTATTTTCTTTTTCTTTCCTTTATTGGTTCTATCATTCTCAAGGTCGTAAGGCACTAAGTCATTCTCTCCTTTGTTGTGCATGCACTAGTTATCCTAGAAAAAAACACAAAAGATCAATTGCAGAAAGTCGAACTTGAAATTTAAGCCTTTTATTTATTTTTTTTCTTTTTGTTTTTATGAACTTGAAAGTGAAATACTTAAAATAAAACTTAGCAACTTTTCAAACTAAGTAAGTAGAGATGGCTACCTGTCCCCGGCAACGATGCCAAAAACTCGATTGTAACCGCAAGTATAATGGATCGATTATAGTAATAGTGTGACCAACTTATATTGATTGTAGATATCGAACTTAGGGAAAGGTGTTTGCACTCAGTATGTACCAAGCTAAAATTAATCTATTGATAAGAAAATCATTTTTTAATTAGTTGTTATAACTAACTAATCTAATCTATCAAATCAATGCAAATTACTTTAACTCTTTTATTAAGACTATCTTATTTCACAACTTCGCCTAGGTAATGAAATACTATGCTTTTCAACTTACTTTATTATATTTATTATATGTGTGCAATGTCTAATTAGAATAGACATATTTCCTTCAAATCAACTTCAATTAACTATCATGATGGAGAAGATTCTAGGACTCCACATATCGATATGAATAACGTAAGCTCCATATTGCTTTCATGTTCCAAGTCTTTAGATTCATAACTAATTAAGTTTACTATTCATGCCTCCTTAATCAATAACTATTGCTTAATGTTATATATTTTACAATTATACCGTCCATATTCGGATTGAAAGCTTCAATGGTCATGATAACTTTTAAAACCTTATATCAACAAACACATGATCAAGATGTTCATAACATTATGCTCATAATTAATACAAATTTTAACCATTACACATTTTATCTTTCTAATCTATTCAATTTTATAGCATAACATTCATACGATAGGATCCATTAATCCCTAAGATTAATAAACTACTCACACTTGAATGAAAAAAACATGCACATAGTGGTATTCATTGAAATCAGAAATATAATGAAATAACTTTAAATTAAATCAAGAAAAACAATACTTGAATCACCACTCGTGATTCTTCAATGTCTTCTCTCTACAAATCTTCTTAATTCTTAAGAATATAGTAAATCTATGCTAAAATATTGCTAATAGTGGTAATTTATGATAATTGGTGAGTTTACCACGTTCTCCTATCTATTTATTCTCCCTAAACACGTTTAAGAAAAATTAAAAACCATACTTGACAATTTCACTTGAAATAGGACTCTACTTTTATTTTCTTCACAACTCGGGGATGTCACGTAAGTCCCGGTGTTGTGTGTCAATCTCCACGGCACTATCGCTGTACAGGTCTCTTTGTGTGCAAATTCTCCTTTTAGTGTTCCTTGTGCTATGCCTAAATGTCCCCGACACCATCCCTTAATCTCCACGATGTTGCCACTACGCCAATCATCATGACCAACTTTTCTTCCTTGCCTTGCTCTCCCACACCATGCATTCTTCTTCCACATTGTGATATGAGTCCCATAATGCCAACACTGCTTAGCCACGGTGCCAAACCTACTTTGGTAGGTTTTTGCTTCGTATCTTCTCAAATTCAATTATTTCCTTCCTTTATACCTTGTGTACCAGAAAATACATAAACATTATCAATTAGAGCTCTTTTTGGTATATTAATGCTAAACATACTACTAAACTAACCCTATATAAGTCTAAATAATCACTTATGAATAATTCAATACATAAACAGATGCAAGTCATACAATCAATGGCTATTACATTGTGATTCCTATTTTATGGCTATTAAATGGATGTAAGTCTAAATAATCACTTATCTATTTTATTTACATTATGATTCCCCACAAGTTGGGCCCCGCTTAGCCTAAGCCTACGTGAACCCCCAAGTTAGTCCTCGCAAGGTCAACGCATGCTTGGTTAGCCTCTATTTCCATTATTATATGTAATTCATTGATACCGAGTAGAGTTATTAAGTATTTAAGATTTTTACAAGTTAAGCAGAAGTAGTTAATAAAACTATTAACTCATATTTAAACTAAAAGAGTCGGATGACGTAAATGTGGAACTCTGCATATGTATATAAACATGTAAATATGATGAACAAGTGAAAAGTCCAATCAAAATAGATATACAATCGCAGAGAGAGTCACTCACAACCAAGAATACCCCTAATGTTTCTAAACAACTTAATTATAATAGAAATCAAAAGTTGGAACCTACAAAAGAAACAAGAGAAGGGTCGTTATAATGTCCTTAGAGAATATTGCCTGATACTGGTGCCTTTCCCTTACTCGAAGGAAATTAAGTGCATGAAAATGAGTTTTGAAGATGAAATCAACAAGAATAAGTGTCAAAAGATTCAAAGGAGAGGCACTCCAAGTAGTCCGAACCTCGGAATGCGGGTGCCACAGTCGGAGTCAAGAGTCGCAGCAACGTAAGGCAAACTTAGGCCATAGGACACAACAAAGCCTGTTGAACCTAGATTGCCTTGAATGAGGGATAGTAACAATGCTCCAGATAAAACACATATCAAACCGACCAAATCTAGTGAATCGGGGTTGTGGCTCTGCTTGCAAACTGACAACCACAACCTAAAGACACTTTATAGACTCATGTGGCCCTCGAACACTCAAATAAAAGTGGAAGTCCAAACGAAGGGATATAATCAAAATAAGAATGCATTATTAGATAATGAATTACTATACATTACCTATCTAATTTACTTATCTCGGATCAACACTAAAATGCGCTCTCGTAGCTATGACATACATCCTAATCAACTCCTCAATGCCCGACTCTAGTTAGCTGACAAGTTAATAATTAGACATGTTTTATAATTTATTTTATAATGATTTTATATGTAAAAGACTATATTACACGAGGTTTTTTCTTATTATTGATATTTCTCATAATAAATGGAGAATATATAGAAATGAACAAAAAAGAGAAAATTATGAAGGAATTAATTAAGTGGAAGAAGTATTCAAAGAATTATCACCAAATAAACAAAAAAGAACTGGACTTTTGAACTGGCGATTCTCAGGATTCCTGGATGCACCTAAATCGCTAGCTAAATCGGCGGACTCAATAAAAGATTAGTTAGCTCAATTTTCTAGATTTGCCCAGCGATTCCACTTACATTTCTACTAACATACGAATCGTTGAGAATCGTTGGACCTGAATTCGAATATTTAAGAAATTACGAGTTGTTTGAGTTAGTTTGGGATGTTTACTACTTAGAACACTATAAAAAGAACCTTAGGCTTCCACATAAGTTGCCCAAAAAGCCCTAGAAGCTCTTGATTGCTCAAAGAGCCATTGCTTATTGCTTTCATATTTGCTAGTTTTATGAAGTTTAAGTTTGGATTTATTGTTCATTGCTTTCATTTCTTTTGAAGATTCAAGTATTTAATCAAAAGTTATTTTTAATTATGTTTTGTATTTATATTATTGCATTATTATTTTTGTTTATGAGTGTGCAGTTAGTTGATCTAAACAAAGTCCGAACGTGAATTAGACCCATTTTGCTATGTAGTTATGATGAGAAGATTTATGTGCTTAATGCTTTAAATCAATCATATTTTTTGATTCACTAATTTTATAGATTGTGATTTTTGTATTACAATCATTGATCTAGGTGTTTCATGCATAGTCTAAAATGTGTATTGTGATACGTAGTTTCATTATCTATTTGAAGTAGCAACTAGGATTGTTTGAAAGGAAAACACCATTTAGATGTCTTATGTGAATTTAAGATCTAAATCTAATATTGAAGTGGCTTTCCAAATATGTTAGATTTAGTAGTTCAAAGTATTCATAAAGTGTAATGTGGTTTTATTGTGTGAAGTTAATGTCTTTGTGTATTTAGCTCAATAAAATTAGAATGTAGCTTTTCCACCGGTATAAGGAGAACAAATGGCTAGCTAAAGGCTATATACTTACTTATGATTTGATTCTAATGATCTATCATGCTTTATAAAGTATGTTCATAACTATATAGATTGAAATTACATTTTGAAATGCAAAATGGGTTTATGTTTCAATGTTCTAGATATTTGTTTAGATATTTATTTATTATTAAATTAAGTTTGTTTGGATGTTAGTGACTTTGATTCATGTTGATTAAGTTAATTATTAATTAGTAATTAGTGACAAAAAACAAAATTATTAAAAACCCTTAGCTGAAAAAGTTATATAATCCCGTGAAGACGATTCCCAGTTACCATTACTATAAGATTTAAAATTATAATAAAGGTAGGGAATTCATTGTACACGCTTAACACATGTCACTAGCTGGGTACCTAGTGTCCATTTTGATTGGTTATATACGTGTTAGAGTCATTAAGATGCATTTATCATGATTGTTGCTAATGTAGTTCAAGTGTAATCTAACTTAAACATTTGTGATTTAACACTTTTGTGTTCTTGGTATTTGCTATTAAAGGTTCTTATTGTGTGAGCAATGTAACTTTCCATATTGGTGCTAAGCAGTCCCATTTAAAGTCCTACAAATCATTTCAAGTTTATTTGGGTTCTAAAAGTTCCTTTTATTCATTTCAAGTCCTCATTAGACACTTAGCTCGGCCAAAAGTGTCTGAACTTGTTTGATATTATTCAACACACTTTATCTATTGTTTTTAGGTGATATTGGGCTATTTAGGATCATTAGAGACCATTTTAAGTTGGTTTAGAATATTAGTTTGCAAAACAATCCTTTAAGGACTTCAAAATAATTACTTGAAAGTTAGTTTTCCTATAACTTGACAAATGGTTTAAAAATAAATAGAATTTCCTAAAATTCCCGAGGCTGGCTATATGAAGTTCAAATACTTGAAACCAATTTTTTCATTTATAAAATCTTGTTTATAAGTCCAAAAACTCAATTTTCAACTCCAAATGAAATTTCAAATCCTTACTTGTAAATATTAAATTTTTAGTTGAAATACGATTTGAAAACTAAGTTAGGCATGTCGAGAATTCACGAAAATTGGTGGACACAATCATAATGACATTAACATATCCTGAGAATCTTGGTTCAATTCCGACATCATTCGATGCCGGAATACCTTTAAGTCAAAAATTAGCCTATTAAGTAAACAATTTTCGCCTATTTAGATATCCATTTGGAAAACTATTCAAATCACCTCAGAAAGTCACGAAACTCGGTGGTTAGCTTCCTTACAACACAAATATATGATCTGGAAAGTTGGTCCAATTCTGACATTTTTTTATGCTTGGAATATGCCTAAATTCATTTAGGTCATTTGGAATTCATTTTTTCTTATTTCAAAACTATTTTTAAAACTACTCAAAATATGTCGGAATCACATGAAGATTTAAGTAAATCAAATTTATAGTATTTTTATGCTCTCTGTAAATTATGGTGATTTTTTAACTAGTAGAGTCCCCTAGAAAATGACCAAAAGTCTCAACCAAAAATAAGGATTTTTAGGCAAATTTGGCATTTCATGCCGTAGGAGGTGCAGTGGGTATAAAACCCAAAACACCCTCATGGCATGGATTTTGACAATGAGCAATCAACTCCATGTCGGGGATGTATGCCCACGGCGCCAAACTTGACTTCGGTGGGAAAAGAGGTTTTCAAACTCCCGTCTTCCTCACCGACTCTGGAGCTTAAATCTACCCACATAGGTCTTTAAAAACTACCAAAGAGTGCCTTAATTTGGGTCTTATCTTGATCATAAACTATTCATAATCAATTTCATGTAAACATTATCAACAAAATCCCTGATTTTGAGCAGAAGAGTCATGGATTTGACAAAACTAACTTTGAAGCTTGGATATCTTTAAATGTTGAGAAGTTGTACCTCAATTGCATTATCTAAAAGAATGAAACTTTAGAATTATATGAGTAACCACAAAGACTCATTTCATGGTTCTTAAAGCATTCATTTGTAAAGAAAATGGAGAGGAAATTTTACCTAAGGTTTAAGCTCCTCAGGTTGGTTTGATACCTTAGTTCATGCAGCTCCAATTTGGGCGCCTACTCCTTCAGTTTCAGCAACCACACAAGGTTTCTTCTTCTCCTTGATTTTTTTTGAATTGTTTGCATGAAAATGGGGAGGTTAGCTCTTTATATATATATATATATATATATATATATATATATATATATGTTTAGTGTGTGTATGTGTGTGTGTTTATATTAGGGGTAGGCAGCGGTTTTCGAAAAACCACCCAAACCGCCCAAACCGACCAAACCGCACGGTTTGGTTTGGTTTTTAAAGCTCGCGGTTTGGTCACGGTTTGAAAAACGACCAAACCGCAGAATCGCGGTTTGGTCGCGGTTTTCATTTTGGGAAAACCGCGGTTTAACCAAACCGAGGGCATTTTGGTAAATACAAACCAAAAACCCTAAAAACCAAAAAAAACCACTAATCTTCCTCTTCCTCTCGACGCTCATTTGGTCATTCCGCTCTTCACTCACCTCCCTCTCACCGCCGCTCCTCACTCACCTCCTCTCACCGCCGGCTCCTCCTCTCACCGTCGTCTCTCCTTTCACTCCCGCACTGCAAGCCACCTCTCGAGCACTCTCACCGCCACCGTCGGCCTGTCGCGGAGTGACGTGTCTCACTGCAGCCGCACCGCCGCCCTTCATCCTCCTCACTCTTTTTTTTTTGCTTGCTATTTTTATTTTTATTTTTCTTGCTATTTTTATTTTTTTTGCTTGTTGTTTTTCTTTTTTTGCTTGCTTTTTTTTTTTTGCTTGCTTTTTTTTTCTCGAAAATAGGGTGCATGAAAACCGCGAAACCAAACCGCGCAAATCGCGGTTCGATTTGGTGCGATTTTGGTGATTCGAGGTTTGGGGGTGGTTTGGAAAATCACCAAACCGTAGACCCTTGGTTTGGTCGCGGTTTTATGGTTTTCACCACCAAACCGCGGTTTGCCCACCCCTAGTTTGTATGTATGTGTGTTTGTTTGTGTGTGTGTATGGTCGGTTTACAACCCTTTGATCCTCCTCTTATCTCTCCTAAACATTTTCTTGAGGTCAATCAAAAGGTCATGTGTACTCCATCATCTCCATTAATACATTCACTTTAAAACTACAAATACACTTGATCTCATGAAATCGATCTTAGCACAAATCACGAGGAATATATAAGGTGCTTATATTGTTTATGTAGCTTAGGTCCTTTAGTTTGATTCATGAATTTAATACTTAATATACCTAAGTAAAGATATTTACAATATATTTAAATTTTACTTAGACATTCACTTCATCATCTACTAACCAGTTCCCACATTTGCATACAACTCGAGGCTTGTCTCCACTCATGTCTCGATGTCTATATATCAAGATAAATTGATTTGAATTATATATCTTAGGTATAGATAATTAATGCATACATCACGAAAATATAAAATACATCGGTGTCGACTCTCGAGGGTTGACTAAGTACGCCACGTCATTATAAGTCCCCATCAAAGTCTTGCAGTAACATGTCGCATGAGTTAAAACTTTGTTCTTGAAATTGAAATAATTGAAACTTAAACTAATTGGAATCTATACTAGGTATGGGAAGTGGTTGCACATATAGGACTCGGTTCCCACGTCAGCTCCTTATCCTCGTGATGCAGCCACTTGACGAATATTGATGGGATGTCCTTGTTCCTTAATCTCTTCACCTTATATTCCAATATCTGAATAGGCTAGTCCTCGTAAGTGATTTCCTCTATCAATTCTATCTAACTCAAACCCACCATTGATTGTCTACCTCCTTTTGACCTATCCAGTCTAAGCATCAAAACTGAGGTGGCAACTCTAACTCATATGTAACCTTGCCTATTTTTTTCTTAATCTTAAATGGGCCAATGAATCTAGGTGCGAGCTTTTCTTTGAATCTAAATCTCTTTTTACCCTTCGAGAGATGAGACTTTCAAGTAAACTTAGGCTCATTCTTTGTCTTCTAACTCGTCGTGGTACTTTTGTAATATTTTTTATGTCTCTCCTACACACCCTTTAAACGTAATCTGATATGTTGTATCTTCTTTGTGTGATCCATGAAAATCTCTAGCCCAATTGTTGCAACAATATCGAGCTTTGCCCAACACAATGAAGATCTATATAACCTGTCGTAAAGTGCCTTAAACAGCGCCATTTCATTACTAGCCTGGTAACTATTATTGTAGGCAAACTCACACAGATGAAGATATTATTCCTAAAGTCCATCGTACTGTAGTACACACATCCTCAACATATCTTCAAGCACATGAATCAGTCACTCTGACAGTCCATTTATCTGTGAAGGTAGGTGGTACTTATCTCCAACCGCGTGCCGAACTGTGGCTACATAATCTGCCAAGCCTATAATGTAAACTATGGCCCTCTGTATGACATGGTCAACAATGGAACACTATGGAGTCGGGCTATCTCTGCTCATATAAACTAGCCAACCTATCCACTCGATGTGTGGTAGAGATTGGTAGGAAATGCGCAAACTTAGTCAATCTATCCATAATCACCAAGATGTTATCATGGCCGCGATGAGATCGAGGTAACCCACTGATGAAATCCATAGCAATATGCTCCCACTTCCACCGAGGACTGGGAAGTGGTTATAACAATCCTTCGGGTCTTGAATGTTTAGCCTTAACTCGTTTGCATATCTCACGAGCTCAACATAATCACTAACATCCGTATTCATCACTAACCACCAAAAAAATTACGCATATCCACATAAATCTTGGTCTGACCTGGTATGAACCATAAAACATAACGGTTAGCCTCCTGAAGTATTTCATCGCGTATCTTAGCCACGATGGAATCCACAACCTCTCTCTAAATCTCAGGAGTGAGTATGTCGACTAACTCCATTCTAGATGATTGTGTCACGACCTTAAATTTCTAATCACATTTTAATGCTTAACCAGGATCACTGACCCTTGACGTAGGACCAACATCTTGATAAGCACATTGACTAAGGCACGTGGCCGAGGTGTATTTTATATTTGTGTGATGATTTCCTAGTGTATCATATATGTGTAGACTACTAAGTCACCTCTACTTGTTATTTATAGGTGTCAATACGTAAGCGGAGACACATCTCAAGATGCGTGCAGTCATGGGACTAGGTAGAGAGTGATATGGTAAGCTAATATTAAGTTAATGTGGCATAATTAATTAGATTTTATATGGCTATAGTTCATTTTTAATAAATGTAGCCTAAGTTAGTAAAATAAAATAATAGTCATTTGATGTTTCTTGAGATACGTATAGACCCATCAAGATATCAATAGAGTATGAATTGGTATTAGAAAAGGGGAGTTAGTAGAGAGTTAGTGGAAAGTTGGTGGATTTGAAATAAGAGGTAAACCATTAGATTAGCCTCGAGATAGGTATACGCATTAAGATCAAGGTTTATAAGTAAACCTTACTTATATATATAAGTGCTTGTGATGGCCATACAAATCATCTAGATCCATTAAGAGAGGAAAATTTGAGGTTTTAGTCGCTGAGATCAAATTCATCATCAAGAATTAAAGAAATCAAGAAAGGAATCAAGCAACAACCTAGGTAATGAAGTTCATCATCTCTACATGCCTTAATTTTATGAGCATAGGGTCTTGAATTAGGAAGTTGAAACCGAAATGAACTTGAAAACCTTTTTCCTAATTTTATGAGTTAAATAAGCCATCAAGTGAGTCTTCAAACCTTGATTTTTGAAATTAATGGTTGTTAGTAAAATTATATATGTTAGTTCAGTTTTGGTTTTTATGTAATTTCATAGGGTAAATGTTATTATTTTTTAAATTAGTTTGCATATTTGAATCCTCGTTTCGAGCAAATAATCCAACTATTATGAAGTTACCAATTTGGATTTAAAACCAAAAAGTTATGAATTTTTGAAGTTTTATGTGTTCTTCACTAAATTTTCTCAAATGCATGTTTAAGTTAATGAAATCTACATATGGTATCAAAGGGCTTTTATTTCATTCTATTGTTGGCATCTTTTTAAGGTTTATTTTGATCAAATTAATTTTATCTTTGAGTCCCTAGGCATGCATTTTGAAATTAGATGTTTTTGACGAAATTTGGGTTTGAATCTTGTATTGGTTGTTCACTATTTTCATAAGGTAAACACTATGTTTTTTGAAAATGGTTTACATATTCAGATTCCTTGCAAGAAAATTCATTAAATTTTCTATAAAGATGTTCAAAATTTGGAGTTGAATTGACAAAGTTATGATCGATCAAAGATCTCGTGTTATTTGTGTCGATGAATCTAGTTTTTCCAAAATTTTGATATGAATGAGTTTTTATTCTTCAAATCTAATTTTGTTTTTGAAATCCTTGTGAAATCTTGCTTGGCTAACTATATTGGATTTTCATATTTGGTTTTAATTTGATCAAGTTATGTCGATTTTAAGTTATGTTGATTAAAACTTAAACCACTTAACTTAGTCTAAAATCTTATCTAATGGCTTAAACCCACTCTAAAATGTACTAAATGATATAAGAGTCTACGAGAGACTCGAGAGTCCAAGTGCAAGTTTTGGGACATTGGGAGGTCAATTTAGCTAGAAGACTATTGCGTGGAATGTAAGTAATCTTATCGAGGTTCTTGCTTGCATTTCATTCCACTTATGCTCTGTTTTACCGTCTATTTGACTATAAAATGCCTTGCATTTTGATATCATGATTTTGTTTCATATTCTACTAATTATATGGATGTTGTTATCATGATATGATTTGCTTATGGAATCATTGACTTATTCTCGCGTTCTATGTCTTCCTTACTGCTTTGATGAAAATATGATAGAGAATAGCATGTTATTAGATTAGAGTAATGAAATTTGAGTATGTATATGGACTTGTATTCTATGAGTGTTAGCTTTGAACCATATTGCAAGCATATTGCATTGTCTTGAAATTTTAATGTGAGTCTTTCTTGATATTATAAATTATATAATTAGAATCCATTGTATGATATGGGATACGCTGCACACAGGGTCATTAGACTACTGGGGTTATGGGTTATAGGACTCAGGGTAGTCGACAAGAATATATAAATAAGTGATTATGGAGGTGTAGAGCTCAGCTCTGACCTTCGATAGAGGTGTAGAGCACAGCTCCATCTTGAGATAGTGGAATAAAGTCCTAGGTGATATGACTCATGGCCGACCGGACCTAGATCATTACTACTTAGCCTGTGTTAGTCTCATTTTGTTTAACTGTGGTGTTTTCTAGCATATTTCCATTATAACATTTCTTCGCTATATTTATGCTTTTAAATACCAGTCGATTATGTTTGGAAATGTGCATAAGAATCTCTAAGAATTACTTTATTATATTGTACTCATCGTCCTTTTTATGACGATGGGTGCAGATCCATCGAGCAGTAGGCCTTGCAAGCAGAAGATCGACAATTATCTCTAAGCATACGGCAATTTTCTACTTCATATCTTGTAGATCTCGACTTTTGATGCAATACTTACTTTATGTCTATTCTATACATTTTGGGTTATATATCGGGTTGAGCGGTTAGTTCCCCAACTTGACACTTGACTAGTTCATTATGTTATCATCCTTATGATATATATATATATATATGCATGTGATGTTGTTTCCTAATTACGATACTTAAAATTTTTAATAATTGCTTTCGCATAACTGTTAAGACTTCGTTAGATGTTTTTAATTGTAAAAATTTTTAATTAACTCTAAAATTCAATAAAAATATGACATGTGTATTACTTATCATGAATGTGTTTAACAAGGAGAATGGGACAAAATGCTAACTAATACATAGTAAAGTCATACGTGGTTGAGATTAGAGCTTAATTACCGGATTAGGCCAAGCAATGCCATGTTTTAAGGAAGAGGTCATCACGGATCGAGAGCCTGAGCCATCTAACTGGGCCTCTGATAGAGTTCGTTGGCTTGTTGCCCCCGATGTACACTCTCAAGTGACACTATTCGAGTCCTCATATGACCACAAATCACTGCATTAGTAGTTGTTGGAACCTCTGCTGAACAAAGTGTGTCATTTTCCTCAAGTAACGCATACTCATATGTAATATGATATCTTTCAATTGCTGCATCTGATGACATCCTGCTCAAAGCATCCGCTAGTACATTAGCCTTTCTTGGGTGGTACTCTAATGAGAAATTATAATCCTTCAGGAACTCCGACCATCTCTTTTGTCACATGTTCAGTTCCTTTGGGGTGAAGAGGTATTTCAAACTTTTGTAATCTGTGTAAAAAATGAACCTCTCACCATACAAGTAATGACATCAGATCTTCAGTGCAAATACTATAGTTGCTAGCTCTAAGTCATATGTCAGGTAGTTCTCATGAATCTTAAGTTGTCATGTAGTGTAAGCTATCACTATGTCATTCTACAGCAAAATATAACCCATACCGACCTTAGAAGCATCGGTATTCACATTAAAGCCCTTCCCCATTTTTGGTAGTACTAACACCGACCTTATAGTCAATCGTTCATTTAAAGTCTTGAAGGCCTACTCAAAAATGTAATTCTCCTAGAAACTGACTTCTTCTTTTTCAATTGTGTCATCGGCACGTTAGTATTGAAGACGTTTTGCACAAAACATTGGTAATATTCTAATAGTCCTAAAACATTATGGATGGCAATCACTAATGTCGGTTTAGACCAATCTATCACTGCTCTAACGTTTGAGGGGTCCATTGACACTACGCTCTAGCTCTAATAATATGTCCTAAAAATTCAACCACTATAAGCCAAAAATCGCACTTACTAAATTTTGAATACAGTTTGTGCTCCCTTAGAGTATGCAATATCGTCTTAAGGTGTCCCTCGTGATCCTCACTAGTCCTGGAGCACATAAGAATGTCGTCAATGAATACCATCACGAATATGTCCAAATATTCCCTCAATACTTGGTGCATCAGATCCATAAACATCGTCGAGGCATTTGATAACATTTAAACTTAAATTTAAACAAACTATTTCAAAATACTAAAAAATAAAAAGATAGTTTATGATATCTTCTCTCTTAAAATCTAACTATGGGCGTCATCATCGACGTTGCTCATTCTTGAAGCACCGTCAAAATAAGGTGTGAGTGGTCTCTTCATGGTACTTCAAACAACCTCGCCATCATCTGTAAAGATAGGGTCAGCAGGAAGTGAACAATCATGTTAGTAGGGCGGAGGTGTCGGCTTCACTGATATCTCACTAACTCCCTTTGACGCGACACCACGACGATAAGATTTTTTTGCTCCTTATCATGTCCTACTAGTATTGAAACCTATAATTCTAATATTGAGTAATTTCATCCTGATACTAATGTTCATACTTGTCATTTCTTTGAGGATTTGAGCCCACTGGTGGAGGTCTTGGTCTCAGGACGAACTGGTGGTAGTACGAGAGAACCAGTGTGTTCCTCGCAACTGAAAGTAGGTCCATCATACTCTTACACTATTGCAAGATCAGGGTTATGTAATGCAACCTCCTCAGCTCTCATTTCCTCCTCTAACTCAGCCCCCAAAGCTTGAGATTTAATATCAATATCTTGTTGAGCCAACTGTTGTCCCCGTTACGCCTAATGTATTTTGGATTAGGTGTTTTTGACACTTACACTTCATCCGGGATTTAGATGGCCACAAACAAAGTGAAAGGATTCTAAAATGTTTGTTTAGTGCTTTAGAATATCAACCTTTATTAGGAACTTGGCAACAAGCAAAGTGAAGGAAATTTGATCTTAAAGTTGAGCCTTTACAAGTTCAAGTCAAATTGGCAAAATGACGCCAGACAAGTGCAAGACTCAGCTCATACAAGGATACAAGGATTGGAAAGCTAAAGCTATCAATTGTACAAATTATGTAAGGTATATAAGTTTCATTCCTATAAGCCAAATGCATTAGAATCATGCATTATATGAATCATGGTTTTCAAAGTACTTAAAGTCATGAATTTTGTGATTTACAACAACATAAATTTCAAAAGATTTAAAATCATACAAACATGTTTTAAAACATGTATTTAAGTTATACAAATGTTTGAAATTATTTTTGAATACACCGATGTTCCTTTGGATAGCTTTTGGAGTTTCATATAATATGTTTGTAGAAAAGCCCCTACATGTTTCATGAAATCGGGATTCTTGATTTTTAGGGTTTATGATATCATTCAGGATGTATAAATATGTTTTATAGACCCTACTAAACATGTGTAAAGTGTTTTCGGAGGTTTAGTAGAGTCGTAGGACCATTGGGGAAACAATTTGCAACACTAGAAATGAAATTGTTTTAAAGCTCTTGTCTCTAGTGTGCTAGGCAAACAGGATAGCGCACTACCTGCAAATAATGCGCTATGCAAAGTTATGACAGCTTTTTGAATAGTCGAATCTTCACCTTTAATTTGAATTTGGGGACCATTTTGGACTATTAGATCAATATAAAGGTCACCAACTCCTTTTTAGGGCTTGAGAATCAAAACAAACCACCAAGAACACACATTGAACAACTTTTGATCTTACATACTCATACATCCTCAGTTTCCCATTAAAATTTATGAGCTTTTAGCTCACAACAACTTGGAGTCTTTGAAGGCCATTGTTTACCTCTTGAAATTGACACTAGAGAAGTGTTCTAAGCCTTACAATCCACACTCCAAAATAATTTTTAGATCTCATACTTATGGTTGAAAGATCTCTTGATTTCCTACTCTATTTGTGTTTAATTTATAATCTTTTATTGGAGTTCTGTGTGGGAATCATTTGTAGTAGACTTGGGTTCTTGCACTTAAACTTAATCTCTTAAACCATTAGATTGTTTTGAACAATTTGTTGCTCTTAATCTTGACTTTCTACTACTTCACTTGTTTACTTGATTGAGATTGTGCTTGTTTTTAATCGAATTTGATTTACCAATTTCTTGACTAAGATTTCGCGCATACTTTTTAACACATTGGTATCTTAGTTGTGTCCATACTTGCATTCATTAGAGTGGTTTAGCTCTGGGAGGCTTGTAAGGATTTGACTTATTAGCGCTTTACTTAGTAAGGTGAGTTTTCATTATAATCATCAATTTTTGTTGTAAGCTATTGGTTGTAATACTTAATGGAATCTAATTTAATGGAAGACCTAGTTGAGGCCAAGCAAAAATCAAAGTTGAGGCTAGGTAAGAAGACCAAATTTGCAATTATGCACTCTTGGCTTGCAAGCTTAGGTTATATCACTTACTAGTAATATAATTGGGGTTTGAAAATCCTGACTAGGAAGGTTACGTAGTAGATGTAGATCGATTGATCAAACCACTATGAATCTCGTGTCTAATTTCCTTCTCCTCTACCTCCTTCACATTTGCATTAATTTATTAGTTGTTGCTTGTGTGGGTGTTTAGCTTCATTAGTTGATTAAAAAGATTAAAAAGGTGATAAGTTCTCGGTTCACCCAATTCACCCCCTCTCAGGGCGTGGTTTCAATTGATATCAGAGTCGGTTATTGCTCAAAGTGTTACTAACGTATCTTTGAGTGTTTTCTTGCAAGGATGCAAACTTTAGGTTCCGCTCACCTTATGGAAGTCAATTCATCATTTAGGCCTCCCTACTTTGATGGGACCAACTATGCTCATTGGAAAGTAAGGATGAGATTCTACATGAGAGCATGTAGAATTGAGCTATACAATTATCAAGCCATGAATCACTTGTTTTGTGCACTTAGTGAAAATGAATTCAATTGAATGAGTGCATCTGACATGGCTAAAGAAGTATAGGAGAAACTAAAAGTACACTATGAGGGTATTACTCAAGTGAAGAAAATGAAGTTAAGAGTTCTTTAGCAGCATTATGAAACATTATGAGTTGGCACCGATAAAAAGATTCCACTGCAATTACTAGATCTACTAAGCTCTTAAATGAGATGAGAAATCTTAGAAAGCACTATGATCGAGAGAACTCGGTGTATAAGTTCCTTAGAGACTTACTTAAGGAATGGGATGCAAAAAGTATGATATTCAATCAGCACAAAATCTTAGAGACTATACCTTTGACGCTCTATGTGGAGAGTTGACGGTTCATGAATTCGAGCTAAAGGGTCGAGCTAGATTGGAAGCATCTAATGGTGCATCAAAAAAGAGTCAAAAAAGGAGATAGCTTTGAAAGAAAATATTCCATTGACTAAGTTGAAAGCTCATAGCCCACCGGTTGAGATCAATGATGATAATTAATCATATGATGAAAATGAACTTGAGGAGGAAATGGCTATGCTATCCAAGATATTTTATAAAGTAGTGTAAAGGCATGACAAGTTCAAGAAGAAGTTCAACGGTGGAAGCAAATGAAGCGAGTCAAGTGAAGTAACATGTTTCAAGTGTGGCAAACTGGGGCATCTCAAGGCCGATTGTCATTCCAAGAAAAGCAAGGACAATAGAAAGGACAAGAAGGGCCTCAAAGCAACATAGGATGACTCATCCTCATCTAGTTTCGATTTTGAGTTGGAAGATGAGAAGGCGATTCTTTGTCTTATGGCAAAGAGTGAGGTATGTGATTATAAGTCTTTAGACTTTGATGATATTGATGACTTAAATAAAGAGCTTAGCATGCAAAACCTTAAAAGGGAGTTAGAAAAGAGGTCAAAAAGATCATTAAACGAAAAGAGCTTGATCAAAGCTATTAGTGATATTAAGAAGCAAAATGAGATTATTGATAACCTCCAACTTGACCATCACAATTACTAAGTTCATTAATGGTACATAGATGTTTGACATGATATTGAGAGCACAACGATGTGCACCCGACAAAAAAGGTATAGGCTATGATATTAGCCAATTGAGCTATAAAAAAGCATTAACCGACACTAGCAAATGCTTGAGATGCAATAGATCTCATAATGTCGGCTAATGTGTCTTGATTAAGATCAATAAAGGCAAACTAGAATGGGTAGTGAAGAATGTTTATGATACTAACTTTCTCAGACTCAAAGTGATTTGGTTACCAAAATCTTGTGCTTTCACATTGTGTAGGATGTGAGGAAGAGCACCCCATATTACTTAGATAGTGGATGCTCAAAACATGATCAGAGATGTAAGTTAATTCATTGAGCTCAAATGACATAATGGTGGAAAGGTTACCTTTGGTGATAAAAAGTAATTGGCATTGGCACCGTGGATAACAATTCCTTATCTAAATCTAATGTTTATCTTATTGATCGATTGAAACATAACTTGTTTAGCATTAGTCAATTGTGTGACAGAGGATTTCATCTCATGTTTGAATCATCGAAGTGCATAGTTAAAAATGAGAAGCATGATACTATCTTTGTTGCATATAGAGATAGGAATGTTTATGCCATAAACTTTGATGAGATGCATATGCGAAATATTTCATGCTTGAGTGCTCAAAATGAATGTGATGCATGGTTTTGACATCGTAAACTAGGTCATTCTGGTATGGAGAACTTGTCAAGATTGTCTAAGCGAGACTTGGCTAAATGTATACCTAAATGCACATACAAAAAAGACATAGAGTGTGAATCTTGCATTCTTAACAAACAAGTGGAATCGTCATTCAAGAAAAAAGTAACTAGTAATGTGACTAAAGCCTTGGAACTAATCCATATGGACTTGTTCGAACCTACACAAACACGAAGTCTGGGGGTAAGTCATATTGTTTCATTCTTGTATATGATTTCACTAGATATACATGGGATTATTTCTTGGCACACAAACATGAAGTGTTTGAAGTTTTTGTAAAATCTTTGCCTTGGTCGAAAATGAAAAAAGCTACAAAATCACTATCATTAGAAGTGATAGAGGAGGTCAGTTTATCAACAAAAATTTGGAAGAGTTTTGCACTAGACAAGGATACCCACCAACTTTCTTCTCCTTGAACACCCCAACAAAATGGAGTGGTTGACAGAATGAATCTGACCCTTCAAGAAATGTGTCGAACCATGTAAAATGAATATAACATAGCCAAGCACTTTTGGTGAAGCAGTTAACAAGATGTCTTATGTTCTAAATAGAACAAATGTTTGCAAGAAAGTAAACAAGACTTCTTATGAACTATGGAAAAGGTTGAATACCTAACATAGGCAACTTTAAGGTGTTTGGTTGCACATATTATGTCTTGAATGATAAGGATCATTTGGAAAAAATTGACCCAAAAGTCAAACATTTGCATATTCTTAAGATATTCCATGCATAGTAGAGCTTATAAGGTATTCAATAGATCATTTAAGACTATAGAAGAGTCCATTCATGTTAAGTTTGATTAGATGGATCCCAAAGTGAAATTAAGGAATACCATGAAACAAATAATACTTGTTGATGATGATATTATTCAAGCTCAAGATTCCAATGGAAATAAAATGAAAGTAAGTGAGGAACCCAAACAAAGTGCCTAAGATCTTTATACTTCCTATAGGTCATCCATCTTTACAAATAATTAGCAACCTAAGTAAGGGCATAACTACTAGGTTTTCACTGCATCGTGATGAATGACACATAGCTTTTATATCACAAATTGAGCCCACTAAGATAAATGAAGCCTTAAATGATGATTCTTGGATCATGACTATGAAAGAGGAGTTAGGAAACTTTGCAAGGAACAAAGTGTGGACGCTAGTTCCAAGTCCTAAAACCAAACCATCATAGGAACCAAATAGATTTTTAGGAATAAAAAAATGAGAAGGGAGAAATAGTGTGAAATAGAGCTAGGTTGGTTGCACAAGGGTACAATCAAGAGGAAGGATTAGACTATGAAGAAGCTTTTGCATTGGTAGAAAGACTAGAAGAAATTTCTATTTTCTTGAGATTGCTTGCCACAATGGTTTTCTATTATATCAAATGCATGTTAAAAGTGCATTTTTAAATGACTTTATCAATGAGGAGGTATATATAGAACAACCATCGGGATTTGAAGATCATGATTCACTAAATCATATTTATCATCTTCAAAAAGCTTTGTATGGACTTAGACAAGCTTTAGAGCGTGGTATGATAGACTAAGTGCATTCTTTCTTAACAAACGGTTTAAGAAAGGAACATTAGATCCTACATTGTTTATTTTGATTAAAAATGATAATATGCTACTTGTTCAAATTTATGTAGATGATATCATTTTCGGGCCATCAAACAAGTATTTATGTGATGGATTTTCATCCTTGATGACACCCGAGTTTGAAATGAGCAAGATGGGTGAACTAACATACTTCTTAGGTTTGCAAATCAAGTAATCTAAGCATGGCATATTTATAAATCAAATGAAGTATGTGAGGGACATGCTTAAAAAAAAATCAAATTTAAAAATTTGAAGGCATGTGATACTTAGAGTTATACCGATAAATGATAATAAGCCTACTCTACTTGACCGCTAGTAGATCGAACATTATGTTTAGCATTTTTCTATGTGCTAGGCACATTTAAAGTGTTTCAAGTGCATATTAAGATACTTGAGTGACACACAAGACTTAGTCCTATGGCTCGACAAGGTTCCCAATTTTGAACTTAGAAGCTTTGTTGATTCAGATTATGAGGGAAGCCTAGTGGATAAGAAAAGAAAATCGAAATTTTTTCACTTGCTATGAAACTCCTTGATCTCATAGTTTAGAAAAAAGCAAAATTTTGTCGTATTGTCTACTGCTAAAATCGAGTATGTGGCAGTCGGGAGTTGTTGTACTCAAGGGCTATACATGAAGCAATAACTAGAGGACTATCAAGTCCATGTTGGTTGTGCCAAATTTTTTGTTATAATACAAGTGCAATCAACATTTCATAGAATCCAGTGCTACATTCACGCATGAAGCACATTGAGATTAGACATCATTTTTTCATACCCATGTGCAAAAAGTGACGTTAAGCGATTCATGTATCTATCGAATACCAACTTACGGATATTTTCACCAAACTTTGCATAAGGATCAACTTTCAAAAATTAGGCAAGAATCAAGCATGATTAGTGAATTCGATCTATAAAATGAGTCTTAGAAATGTCCATTATGATTGGCATGCATCTCGAGGTGTGTACAATATGTATGTCGCGTTGTCAAAACTGATTTTCAAAAATTAGTACAAACTATGGATAGCAATAGCATCTTAGATAGTGCACTATCCAGCCCCTAAGTTCTAGGTCAAAAATCCAGAACATATAGCATGCTAAGTGCATCATATATTGCATTATCTAGTGTGAGGGTGAGTTTTTTTAAAACTCGATAGCATTCTCTCTCCTCTAATGGCCCACTGTTTCAGACACATCCAAACCATATTTTTCCAAAATCAATTATCCTTGTTGTTTTGGTGTGATTTCAAACTATTAAGGTGAGAAATACACTACTCTTTCATCGTTACACTTTTGATCCACTACGATTGGCATAAATCACAGCTTGAGTCTTGCATACCAAGTGTTTGATAAAATGCCTCCATGGAATAAGTTGACCCATTTGATAATTAAATCAACTCTTAGGCATCCTACCACATGCCAAACTATCTAATAATCGTCAGGGAGTGATTCTTACTCATCTTCAAATATATCGAGTACTCATTGCACTCCATCGAATAGTCACTCATTGCTACTCCTGCGTATCTGTTGAATAGTCAATCAGTAAAGAAATCATTGACACTACTCTAAATCATCCATCCTCAAGTCAATCAATTCTTCATGGATGCCAACATCATCAAACTGGGGAATTTTGATTTGGAATTCTTTGACAAAGCACACTTACCAGTTCGTGAAGTGTTAGGAAAGATGGGTAGGGTGCAATTCTATAGCTATAAGGCCAAGTACCATCCACCACTCATTCGAGTGTTCTACTCCAACATGAAAACGAGCAATGATTTCACCATCCGATCGCATGTTGGAGGATGAGAAGTTGTGATCACTCCGGATGAGCTTCATGACATAATTAGATTACAACTTCATGAGCCCACCATCACACTTCATGAAAAAGTTCTCTCATGGTTATTCAATAAGCTAGAGCTTTTAAACTCCCCTTCCATCAAGGCGAAGCAGCACTTACTATCTATCCTTATGGTCCCACCGACACGAACTTCAAGATTGTGCCGCATCTACTTCATCAATACTTGCACAAGTTGATTCTTTCAAGAAATGGAAATAAGAAATATGTCATTGTGTTCGACATGTACATCTTTGGGGCACTCATAAGAGACATTCAGATTTGTATGCCACACATTATCATCTCTCACATGATATAGTCTTCTGGTGCCGATCGACACCTATCGTATGCTCACTTGTTGACTCATTTCTTCAAAGAGGCGGGCATAGACCTAACCATTGGAGGTGCTTCTTTATCCATAAAGGAGATTGTTGTTTCAGCTACTCTACATGCAATGAACTATTGCTATGTTTGAACAAAGAGGGGATGGATAGGGCTTGTCGATATTCTAGCGGGCATATAGTACGGAGCATGTGAGTCTCCACATGACTTGAATTCGGATGTACAATTCTATCAGCGAGAATATCTTGATTACATCATGCTATTTTCGCAGTAGGACAAAAGAAATGATGGTCAACACACTGCTCGGGATAATGAGGAGGTTCATTTAGAGATTCCAGCTCCACATCCATCGTTTGAGGCTCCATAATAGTCGGTTCAGCCATACCCGCATGATTACTTGCCTTAACCATATTATGGGTTGGCCCCTCCGACTGACATGCCTCCATATGTTACATATCTCTCTCTCTCTCGCTTAGGTATATGCACGAGTATATGACCCGAACATTTACTAAGATCGACATGCGCCTTAATTGTCAGGGTGATCATCTTCATCGCAATGAGGGACATATGTTTCCAACTAGGCATCACAAGGAAGATGGATCATCTTGTTCATCTCGTCGGACCTCTTCCCAATAGAGTTGATAGGAGCATAAAGATATGAGAATACTAGTAGACTTTATTTGTCAAAAAACTTTAGGCTGATCATGTTAGTGAGAGTTCATTTTGAGAACTTTTGTGAAAACTCTCCATTTCACTTCCGCATGTGCCACATTATGCCATTATTTCAACTTTGTGTACCGAGTGAATGACATGAATTTTGTGAATCTCTGAGTAATTTCTTATGAATGAATGGTATTTGATATGATTTATTAATCTCTCTTTAATGCATGTGAATGAATGAGTTTATCTTTACTTGCATAGTTTTTATCAAAATGGGAGAGCAATATATGCATTGTATTTATGAACCTCATGTGTATATGCATATTAATAGGGGAAAATTTCCATCCCCACTTTTTGATGTTATCAAAAGGGGTAGAATTACTGTATAAGAACTTGCAACTTTATAAAGCATTTGTAACTACAATTTATAAACTTGATATGTGTGAAATTATCTATATTTTGGCTATCAAATTCATGTTGTTTGTTATCATCAAAAAGTGGGAGATTGTTGGCCTAAGTGTTTTTGACACTTACACTTCACTTGGGATTTTGATGGAAACAAACAAAGTGAATGGATTCTAACTAGTTTGTTTAGTGCTTCAGAATATCAACCCTTGTTAGGAACTTGACAACAAACAAAGTAAAGAAATTTGAGCTCAAAGTTGAGCCTTAACAGGTTCAAGTCAAATTGGCAAAATGAAGTCGGAAAAGCTCAAGACTTGGCTCATATAAGGATACAAGAACTGGAAAGTCAAACCTATCAATTGTAAAACTTATGTAAAGTATATAAGTTTCATTCATACAAGCCAAATGCATTAGAATCGCATGCATTACATGAATCATGATTTTCAAACTACTTAAAGTCATGAATTTTGTGATTTACAACTCCATGAATTTCAAAGAGATTTAAAATCATACAAACATGTTTTAAAGCATGTATTTGAGGTGAAAAATGTTTGAAATTGTTTTTGAATGCACTGATTTTCTTTTAAATAGCTTTTGGAGTTTCATCTAAAATATTTGTAGAAAAGTCTCTACATGTTTCATGAAATTGGGATTCTTAATTTTCGTGGTTTGTGATATTGTTTGTGATGTCCAAATATTTTTTATTATCCCTACTAAACATGTGTAAAGTGTTTTCAAAGGTTTAGTAGAGTCGTAGGACCATTATGGAGTCAATTTGCAAAAACATAAATGAAATTGTTTTGAAGCCCATGTCCCTAGCACGTTAAGCAAGCATGATAACGCACTACCTACAGATAGCGCACCATCCAGGCTACCTAGTGCGCTATGCAGAGTTGTAGTTTTTTGAAAATTTGAGTCTTCACCTTTAATTTGAATTTTGGGACCAATTTGGACCGTTAGATCAATATAATGGTCACCAAGTCCTTTTTAGGGCTTAAGAATCAAAACAAACCACCAAGAATACACATTGAACATATATGCAAGTTTTGCATTAAAATTTGTGAATTTCGTGCTCACGTCTTGGAATCTTTGAAGGCCATTGATTAGCTCTTGAAATTGACACTAGAGAATTTTTCTAAGCCTTACAATTCAGACTCCTAATCACATTTTCATATCTCATACTTGGGGTTGTAAGTTCTCTTGATTTCCTATTGTATTTGTGCTTAATCTATACTATTTGATTGGAGTTTTGTGTAAGAATCATTTGTAGTGTTATCAAACACATTTGACTTAGGTTCTTGCACTTAAAATTGATCTCTTGAACCCTTGGATTATTTTAAACAAGTTATTGCTCTTAATCTTGACTTTCTACAACATCGCTTGTTCACTTGATTTGAAACCGTGCTTGCTTTTAATTGAATTTGATTTTTCGGTTTCTTGACTAAGATTTGTGCATACTTGTCGAATACATTAGTATCTTAGTTGCGTCCATACTTTCATTCATTAAAGTGGTTTAGCTTTATGACGCTTGTAAAGGCTTGTTCGCTTCACATTTTAGGTAGTCCTAATATCATGGAATTAATTTGTGATGGGACTAACATATTGGTTTAATGGTTTAGTCCCATTTGTGTATCTTGTTTGGTTGGGAGTTTTAAGGCTGGGAGTAAATGTGGTTGTAATGGTACATTTACCAAAATATCATTTCATAAGTTATATCTCCTGAGCTTATTTTCACATCTTCATCCCCTTCTTCGCTTTTGGATCTCACGCATTGACCAACCAAATTCACCATTCGCAGATCCATTTCCTTGTTGATCACACAGCAACGTCGATTGATCCGCACAGAGGTTACGGCACGATCCTCATCACGAACGCCGAAAGTTCGAGCTCCGGCATCGAATTCATCTCTCGAGCGAAGGGACGAATGAAGGAAATCATCGTGACCCGGCGGCCATGGAAGGAACTCGTAGATCTATCGGCTTTTGGCAAGCCAAATAACTCCACAGATGCAATGGTACGTGTCAAGCGAAATCTCAGCTATTTTCGTGTTAATTACACGCTTATTGTGCTGTTCATACTGTTCTTGAGTTTGTAGTGGCATCCGGTATCGATGATTGTGTTCTTGATTGTTTTCGTTGGAGTGATTCGAGTGTATTGAAGACACAAGGAAAGGGTTCGATTGGGGAAGGAAAGGCATATCTATTTGATCGAATGGGGAGGGAGAAGGTGAGTTTGTGAAATATGTGAGGGTAAATTGGTAATATGTGATAACCAACCATTGGGATTAGTTAATCCCACCAAAATTGGTGGTTTTGTTTAGTCCTCTATACTGCCCATTAGCTAATCCGTGGCCTAGTTAATCCGCGAAGCAAACACCGAGCTTAGCCAATCCAATGGAGTTAATCCACCTTAAGACTGTGAAGCGAACAGGCCATAAGGATTAGAATTATTACCGCTTTACTTTGTAAGGCAAATTTCAATGTAATCATCAATTTTTATTGTAAGTTATTAATTGTAAGACTTAGTGGGATCTAAGTCAAGGGAAGGCCTAGTTGAGGCTAGATGGAAAACCTAATTTGCGATTAGGCACCCTAGGCTTGTAAGCTTAGGTTGTGTCACTTATTGGTAACATAAGTGGGGGTTTAAAATCCCTAACCAGGGATGTTAGGTAGTGGATGTAGATCGCTTGAATCAAACTATTATAAATCTAGTGTCTCATTTCCTTCTCATCTACCTCCTTCACCTTTGCATTAATTTGTTACTTATTGCTTGTGTAGGTGTTTAACTTCATTAGATGCTTAAAAAGATTAAAAAAGCAATAACTTCTCAATTCACCAATTCACCCCCCCCCCCTCTTGGGTGCGGTTTCAAGCTAAAACTAAACTAAATACTAAAGCAAAATTAAAGTCAGGGTTGCCTCCCAGTAGCGCCTTTATTTATTGTCGATGCTTCGACTATTTTAATTTTACTAGTGCGGATCCCAACCTTCCTCCCCTATTGCCAGGGTAATGAACTTTAAACAATCAAAATATGGGACGGTAGGTGCAATCATAGTGTCGTACTTATTTAGGATTTCTATCTCTTTTCCTCCTCATAATAGCATGAATTCATCAAACCATTTTAGCATAACTACTTTTTGGAGTATGTCGATTAATGCACAAGAAGTTTCCAAGAAGGTCGTCGTAACATTAATGGAGGGTTGGTTTCATGCGAATTTGGAAGAATCATAAAATTGGTCTTATAAGAGAACTTGCCAATTTGTATAAGAACATCTTTTACTCATCCTGGTGCTCAAGCCCAGCTACTGTCTCCTATTATTAGCAAATACTATCTTGGAACATTAAACTTGATTTTTATCTTTTGAAAAAAGGATTCTAGCATTACGTTAGTGGTGGCTCGGTGTCGATCAATGCATGCTCGTATATGAGGTTCGTTATCTTCACGGGTACCTGAATAGGTCCATTGTCTTACACCTTTTTAGGGGTCCTTATGGGGGTTTTTTATTCTTTTACTTTTGGGCCTCCACTCCATTCTTTCCTTTTCCTTTTTATGGAGACTTTTGCAATGGGGGAATTATTGGGTTTTGGGGTTCATACGCAACGAAAAACTCAAAAAACATTTTTGAAAAACCCTAACAGGATCAAAAATAAATTTCATTAAACTATATTTACAAAAGTAAGCCATACCTTAATCCATGATTTACTTCTCTGATTGTTCGATCTCCAAGACGTTCAACCGCATGTCCTCTATCGAAAATCCGTATATGAACGGTGACCACAATTTGGAGTGCTAGCCCCAAGAGATATAGAAAATATTTTTCTTTCACTCCCAAAATCTAGAGAACTCGAAAATAGCGAAAAATAAAAATCTCCATTCGTTTTAGGGTTTCAACTTCTATTTATATATGCAAATAAGCACTCACTTAAAATCTTATTCGTAATACAACAATTGTATTTAGGTAGTTTAAGCAAATCACACATATGTCCATATTAATAAGTTATCATATAATAAATCGTAAGGGCTTTTACATATTGAATTTTATCATATAAAATTCAATACTCTAGACCAATTGAAATTGCGCAAAGTCATTCTTTGTGTGCAACCTAATAGGTTCATGCGATGTTGGCAGTGAACTAAAACTATTTTGGTACACAAGTTATAAGTAGTCTTTAGCAAGGCATTATCACTACCCAAATAGCATGAATATCAAAATTGATGCAACCTAATGAATAACAAATAATATATCATTTTGTCGTGCGATATCATTTAAATAAATATAAGGTAAAGAAAGTCGCCTTTACTATTCAATTGTACTAGTCTCGATTTTTAGGTAAACTAAAAATGTCCAAGTAACATTGATTATATCAATTCACATGGACTTGGCCATTATCAGTCTATCATATCGAGAAATCCACTAATATCTCTCTATATGAGATGGATAAATTCTATCTTGATTACAAACCTTCACATATTATTCATATGGTAACCAATCACAATCTTTATAATCATCTGGTTAAAGACAACATTTAATTGTGTCAAATTACCATGCTCCTAATATCGAAGTCTATGTTAATCTCAAGTCTAAGGACTAAATGATATATCTATCATGAGTAACGCCTATGACTTAATCAATGTGGTGTTCTCATAGCGGGTCTATCCAGTACCTTGTTCTCTAACAAGTACTCATGATCTCGATTCGTATCTCTATACACATAATCATCACATGACAATCAATCAAGATTCACACTAGTCTTAATTTATTATAGTTCCCTAGTATAATGTCAGACTAGGGAAATTTAGAATATTTCAACAAATACCCATGGATCTTACTATAAGGTAAACATGCAATCACTTATAATAAAACAACAAATGAAAACTTTAATTTTATTAACTAAAATTATTAGATAAATAATGTTAGGTTCTATAGGAGATTTGATCGTAAAGATGTCTCGAGGCAGCTGAAGTATCAAGGAGGTATGTTCTTACTGCTTTTTTTGTTTCAATTCCCTTTTTATGCTCTAGTGATGATTTTCCCTTAATTTCTTATCGATTCGACTGAAGATACGTAGCTTTGAAATCTTACAGCATCATAAATGTTAAATTTGATTATCTCACTATAGAATTCCATGGTGAGGGTTCCCTAAAAAACTCCAATGTTATCCTTGCAATTTTCAAGAAAGGTTTTCCAGAAAGTACAGATGAGGGTTTTGAGAATTGTTGCACATCCTTCATATCTACTATGTAGAAATCTGCAGGAAATACAAATTCGTTTACTCTTACCAGTATATCTTCTAAAAAACATACCGGCCTGATCACTCGCCGATCGATCTGTTAATTGAATCAAGATCTTTATTTCTTTTAAAGGTCTCATGCTGAGTTTCTCATAAATGGATAGAGGCATCACAATCAAAGACGCCCCTAGGTCGCACATTGCCTACGGAATAATTATATACCCTATATTGCAAGGTACCGAGAACATCAAGGTATTATTAGATTCAGGGGGAAGTTTCTTTTGTATGATGGCGGTGACAAGTTCTCCTTCTTGAATTCTCTCGTCGCCTCTCAATCTTCCTATGACGGCCCCAATCTCCACAAACTGGGCCTCGCGCGACACACGACCTACGTAGACCCCCAGTCAACTCCATCGGGTCAACGCATGCCTAGTCAACCTCTATTTCAAATTATTCATCCATTGGTTGCTTACTAAGTTCATTAATTAGTTTAACAAGTCTTAATATTCATTACGCAGTGAAAAGTAATTTAAAGCAACAAAAAAATTAATGAGATTCAGGACAAATCCTAGGCATGGAAATCCTGTAAACAATGTGATATCATGCATATAACTAGTGCTAAAGAGTACAATAATCATATACAGGTATCATCAAGTGTATCTTACATCCCCAAGTACCCAAAAGCATCAAAACATCGTGAACACACAGTTATATATATAACAAAATGACAAAAGAACCTACAAAGTAAAAGTAATGGAGCTGATTCTGAGGGTAGCTTAGAGGAAATCACCAAGTATACGCTTCTTCTCCTTACTACTAGAGGGACCTGCAATTGTCACCAACAACAGGAGAATTCCATAGAGTAAAGCCAAAAGAGATTCAACAATATTTCTAAGTATAAATTACAATAGTCTCTAAATCATGCGGATATTTAAAGAAAGTTGTAAATAAAATGACAAAGTGCGTGATAAACAGACTAACCAAGTAAGCAGTGAAAATAAAGTGGCAAGGAAGCAAAATATAGGTGAATAGGTAATCGAGTCCAAACTGTGAGTCTCTAGACCATATCATAGTTTGAAGTCGTCACAGAAGGCCCAATGCCACTTCAAACTACCTCAACATGATTTCAAGGCACTGCAAACTCATCGAGTCACTTCCAACGAACCTCTCAACTATCAAGGAAAGCCACAGTGACCACAGATGCTTTATCCCTTGAATAGTCCTCAACAAGAAGCCACGGTAAGTCCGGATTCTTAACCCACGAGATAACATAACTGGTGGACTACCTAGACCTTATGTCACTTGAAACAAGAATGTAATATGAGTATGTCATGTTTTTCAAGAGATTAACATTAAGAAGTTGAAAAGAAGTCATGTTAAAACTCTTAGTGGTTTACTTACCTCAAAATGCAATAATATCCGAGATAAACGCTTCTCCCACACGTCTGTACTACACTCTCGATACTTAGTGCTAACACTCTAAGACCATGGTGCCTATTAGAGTTCATTTGAGATTATGAGTAAAACTTTTAGTCATTATTTGTAATTATCGATGTTTTATTCAAATCATGACTTCAAAATTGAGTTAGACAAACAAGAAAATCATGAAACTCAGTGGACACCATTATTACAATATAGTAACACGTTCAGGAAACTTTGGTTCTGTTTTTTTACATCATTCGATGCCCAGAACACCTTAAGTCAAAAATTAGCTCATTAAGTAACTAAGTTTTGCCTATTTCAAAACTCATTTGGAAAATCATTCAAAGCACCTCATAATCACTTGAGACTTTTGGAGAACCTAATTTATAGTAATTCAAGCTATTCTTGAGATTCGGTTATTTTTGAACTAGTAGAGACCACCACAAAAGGTCCCAATATCCAAATGCTTATAAAAAGGATATCTCGACTGATTAGCACTGATTTTCAGCCCATTTTCAATAAAGAGTATGACTAAATATTTAAGAAATATTGATCTCAAGCAATTGTTTCATGTATTAACTATTTCAAATGGTAAAGTAAGCTCAAATCCGATTAAAATTGAGAGTTGTGCTCAAAATACCAAACAACTCAACTTGAGGAAACTCGACAAGGTAGGGGGAGACCAAAGTTAACATGAGATGCATTAATTAGGAGGGACTTGAATGGTTTGAAGATCTCACCATCGATTGCACTTAATCGAGCATAATGGAAAATTTATATCCATGTAGCCGACCCCAGTTAATTTGTTGTTGAGGCTATGTTGTTGTTGTTGTAATGCAAGAGAATTCATAACTCTCAAACCATACGTCCAAGAAAACGTGATTTTTTATGAGAAGCTTTCCAAAAATCCAAGAATATAACATAACAAAATTAGCCAATTCCAATAAGAAATGAGAAATTTATGCTATCTAGTATTTCAGCTATAATTTTAGCTTAATTGAAGACACTAAATCATCCAATCAACTCTTTTCGATTTAATAGCATTCGTGGCAGCAATTCCATCTATTTTTTTACTCCACTTGGGTCCTAATGATCCCTTCAAATCAACAAAATAGTTCAAAGAATCAGAACCCATGAATTCTCAACACTTTCAACTAATTCATATTATTAAACCAAGACACAATCATTTTTTTGAAACAAAACATACCAATGTATTATGGCAACACACAACTGATTTTTCCTCATCAAAACTTAGTTCCAAAGAGTATCAATGAATCCAAATAAGTTGAAGAGTTCGTAATCTATTTGTACTCTTGCAACTTTGCATTATGTAATTTCTTCAAATACATAGCATTCATGCATCATCACTAAGAGCACATTGATCATCATCAAGCAAATCATGACTCAATTCTGTCTAGCATCAAGACCATACTAAAATACATCTAAAGACACCAAAATCCATGCATCTAACTACCATATAAATATAAATATTAGTCACAATTAGAATCAACTCAAAAACACTAATTTTTGAACTCGAACTCATGCATTTCAATCAAGAATTAGCAACCTTGATTGAGTTTATTTAAAAAGCATTTGAACTCACAAAGTTAGGTTCAATATCATTATAGGATTAATGCATTCAATTTTATTTCTAGATTTTAGCCCCAAATGCCCCAAACATGCATTCAATTGAGCAAAAGGGTGGAGATGTTCATACTTAGGCTTTAATTCTTTCAATCTCTTTGGAGCCCTAACTTGTGTTGGCTTGATCCTTCAACTTAGACCTCAATTTTCTTGATTTCTAGCAAAGAGTCCTTCTTCTCTCCCAAAGTAGTGTTGAGTCTTTTTCTTCTCAACATGAATGAATAAACATAAAAGTTCTATATATAGGTCTTGGCCTCAAGTCTAAACCACTTGATCAATATAGTATCTTCTTTGCCTCAAATCTCAATGACCATCCATGATGTTTATTTGTCATAATCCTACCATAGTTTTCTACTAATAACCCACTAAGTATTACATGACTTAGACATTTTTGGTTAATTTGTAATTTCTCAATTATATACCTTATGCTAATCAAATAATTTAAAATTGAACTAGTCTCGATTAATTCCTTATGTAACTTAGACACCTAGTTGTTATTTGTTAGGGCATGTGCCCTAGGCCAATCCACAAACATTGTTTATCTTATAATTTTAGTAAATAAAATAGAGATTTTATTTGTTGTTTTATTATAAGTGATTGCATGTTTACCTTAGATCCATGGGTATTTGTTGAAATATCCTAAATGTCCATAGTCGGTCATTATACTAGGAATTATAATGAATTAAAACTAGTGTGAATCTTAATTGATGGTCAGGTGATGTCATGCATATAAGGATGCGAATCAAGATCGTGAGTACTTATTATGGAATAAGATACTGGATCGACCCGCTATGAGAACACCACATGGATTAAGTCATAGGTGTTACTCATGATAGGTATATCATTTAGTCCTTCGACTTGAGATTACCATAGACTTCAATATTATGAGCATAATAATTTGACACAATCAAATGTTGTCTTTAACAGGACAATTATAAAGATTCTGATTGGTTACCTTGTGAATAATATGTAAAAGTGTGTAATCAAGATGGAATTTGTCACTCTCGTATAGAGAGATATCAGTGGATCCCTTGATAAGATAGACTGATAATGGCCAAGTCCATGTGAATTGATATGATCAATGTCACTTGGATGTTTTTCAGTTTACATAAAGATCAAGACTAGTATGATTGAACATTAAGGGTGACTTTCCATGCCTTATGTTTAATCAAAGGATATCGCACGATAAAAGGATGTGATATACGTTATTAATTAGGTTGTATGGATGTTGATATTCATGCTACTTGGGTACTCATAATGCATTGTTAGAGACCGCTTATGACTTGTGTATCAAAATGGTTTTTAGTTAAATGCCAACGTTGCATGAACCTATTGGGTCGCACAGAAAGAATGGCTTTGCACAATTCCAATTGGTTCACAGTAATGAATTTTATATGATAAAATTCATGACATAAAAGCCTATATGATTTGTTATATGATAACTTATTAATAGGGGCGTATGTATAATTTGCTTAAACTATGTAAATACAATAGTTGTATTACAAATAAGATTTTAAGTAAGGGCTTATCTACACATATAAATAAAGGGTGGATCCCTAAAAATGAAAGATGATTTCGTTTTACAATTTTTGAGTTCTCTGGATTTAGGGAGAGAAAGAAAAATAGTTTTCAATCTCTCTTGGGGCTAGCACTCCAAATTGTGGTCACGGTTCATGTGTGGATTTCTGATAGAGGACGTGCACTTGAACGTCTTGAAAATCAAACAATCAAAAGGAAATCACGGAATAAGGTATGATTTACTTTCATAGATTTAGTTTGATATAACTTATTTTTTGATCCTATTGGGGTTTTTCAAAATTTGTTTTGAATTTTCAGCTGCGTATGAACCCCAAAAACTCAAAAGTGGTATCAGAGCATTAGGCTCGGTTCTATTAAACGTTTGTATGTTTTCAATGATGTAAATATGATATTTGAGTGAAAACTTAATCTTGATTAATGTATATATGATATACATATAGATTATGTGGTAATATCAAGAATCGATTTTAAAACATGTTGTTAATTCATGTATATTGATACATCGCATGATATGATTCAATGATAGTATTCAAGTTTAGAATATTTCAATTAACTTGTATTTTATATTGAGCGATGTGAATTTTGTATGTTCATGATAGACTTCATGTTTAGGTTAATATGATCCTGATCTTGAACATATATTTCATTTTGTTCAATAATTATGTATGTCTCCGTGATAGAGATCATGATTAGGTTAATATGATTCTGATGTTGAATGTATGATTAATATCTCGAAATTGATTTTGACCATATATCTCATTGTAGTAATCCGTTAGTATATTCCTATAAGATAGGAAATAGACTTGTAATTGGATTAGAATTACAAATCCTATAAGATAGGTAAGATATAAACAAATCCTAACTGGACAAGGATTCAAAGTATCGTAAATTCTAATTGGATTAGAATAAGATATTAAGTTAATGGTTGGCCCGAGATAATTAAAAATGTTTAATATTTTTAGAATTAAAATAAGAGGCAGTTTTGGTTGATTGGATTGACTAAAATTATGAGAAGTTTTAGGAGATTTTCAATTTTCGCAATTGAAATTTGATGTCTAAAAAAAAAGGGCGTTGCTCCTTGTACCCCGTCCGCTGACCGGTTGCAACGTCCAAAAATTTGTACAATAGTCAATATTTGTATGATTTCCTAACTTTTTAGTGATTATTCAGGCATTGAAATATATGATATTGATTTTATTTAATTATGATCACTAAAACAAACAAAAATCCATCTTTCAAATTTTAAGTCAAGTGTCATTCATTCTTAAACACTTGTCAAGGCTTCGATCACATCAATATGAGTCTGCTTTCGCAGAGTGTATTGTGTTATCTTGGTGAGGCAAGTTGATGATTACTCTATTGTTTGAAATGGTTAGACTTGATAAAGCTATCAAAATGGTTTTAGGCTTTAGGCACTAGATGAGATAAAACATGCTAAGATATAAGATGTCATAATCTCATAAAATAACTAAAAGTTACGTATGATGTAATTGGTAATTGGTACCTACCTAAATAACCTAATTCGAAGTGTCATGCCTTAGCTGTCTTGAAATTAGGTGAAACATGAATTTTAGTCCCTTAAATTAACATAGTATTTTTAAGGAGGGTTGTTAATTTAGTCGGAGTTTATTCATCTATACTAAAATGAACTTTTGCATAATCTTTGTTGTAGATCTATGGACTCTTCAAATCATACTAATTTGTTGTCACTGTGATCCATCCTTAAAAAAGATAAGTTGTTCTTGAGAATTGTTCTTAAGCATGAATGTAAGTTGTATGTCCCGGATGATGCTATTCCTGAGGAACCACCAGGCAATTATTTAAGAGCCGTAAAGGATGCACATACTAAGCATGTCAACGACTCAACTGATGTTGCATGTATTATGTTGGCAACCATGGTTCCTGAACTTTAAAAAGACATGGAACACATGGAAGCTTACGACATGACTATGACGCTGAAGGAAATGTTCCAACAGTAGGCTAGACAAGAAAGGTTCGAGACATTCAAGAACCTTCATTCTTGCAAAATGGCTGAAGGAGCGTCAGTTAGTCCTCATGTTCTAAAAATGAATGGCTATATTGACCATCTTCATAAACTTGGATTTCTCATAAGCCAAGAGTTGGCTACGGATTTGATCTTGAATTCATTGCCTGATAGTTATTCACAATTAATGATGAACTATAACATGAATAACACGGGGAAATCTATATCAGAGTTGCATTTGATGCTCAAAATTGTTGAGCAGAATGTCAAGAAACCTATTACTATTGTGTTGATGGTTCAAAAAGGAAAGGCTTCGAAGAAAAATAGCAAAGGCAAGGCTAAAGTTACCAAGTCAAACCACATGCTGCTTCTACTTCACAGTCCAAGAAGGAAAAGGAAAAGGAAGAAAATTGTCATTTCTGCCATACATCTGGACATTGGTTCAAAAACTGCAAGCTCTATCTTGAAGATCTAAAGAAAAGGAAGAGTAGTGCAACTACTGCTTCAGGTATTTATGTTATTGGATTCAACTTGTCTACTGGTGATTCTTGGGTATTGGATATCGGATGTGGATCTCACGTTTGTATTAATGTGCAAGGTCTCACCAAAAGTAGAAAGCTAAAGAAAGGAGAAGCCATCCTACGAGTAGGAAATGGAGCAAAGGTTGCTTCGTTGGATGTAAGATACTATGAGTTAATTTTACCTATTGGACTTATTTTAATTTTAAATAATTGTTATTATGTCCCTACCTTAAGCAGAAACATCATTTCAATTTCATGTTTGGATTTGGATGGTTTTAATTTTATTATTGCGAATAATAAATGATCCATTTCTCGTAAAGACATTTTCTATGCAAATGTTGATTTGTGTGATGGTCTTTATATTCTAAACATGAAAATGTCCACATATACTCCCATTCTTAACGTAAATACAAAGAGATTCAAGTCAAATGATTCGAATCAAACCTACATTTGGAATTGTCGCCTTGGCCACATTAATGACAAAAGCATTTCTAAACTCCATAAAGATGTATTTTTAGATTCATTTAATTTTGAATCATATGAAACATATGTATCTTGTTTAGTAGGAAAGATGACAAAGAGTCCCTTTACTGGACACGGTGAAAGGTCAAGTGATTTATTGGGTCTAATACATACTAATGTATGCGGTCATATAAATATAATGGCTAGAGGTGGTTATCAGTACTTCATTACATTCACTGATGGTTTTAGTAGATATGGTTACATATATCTTATGAAACATAAAGGTGGATCTTTTAAGATGTTTCAAACATTTCAGAATGAAGTGCAAAATCAACTTGGTAAAACTATTAAAGCACTTCGATCAGATTGAGGTGGTGAATATTTGAGCCAAGAGTTTGTTGATAATCTTAGAAACTATGGGATTATCTTACAGTTAACTCCCCCAACAACTCCACAATGGAATGGTGTTTCTTAAAGGATAAATTAGACTTTATTGGATATGGTTCGACCTATGATGAGTCATGCAGATCTTCCTATTTCTTTTTGGGGTTATGCCTTAGAAATTGCTGCCTTTACACTAAATCGTGTTCCTTCTAAAGTGTTTGATAAAACACCATATGAGATGTGGTTTGGGAAAAGACCAAGTTTGTTTTTCCTTAATATTTGGGGCTGTGAGGTTTTCGTACGATGAGAAATTTTAGAAAAATTATCAGCCAAATCTACCAAGTGTGTATTCGTTGGTTATCCTAAAGAAACTAGAGGACACTACTTTTATAATCCTACTGAGAACAAAGTGTTTGTTGCTCGGAATGGTGTCTTTATGGAAAAAATAGTTTATTCCAAAAGATAATAGTGGGAATAAAGTAAGTCTTGATGAAGTTCAAGAACCATAAAGAAACACTAAATCGCCAGTAGGAGATCAACTAAGTCTTGAACTAATTGATCCTCCACAGGTATCACAAGGCTCTCGTAAGTCTGATAGGGTAAGACATCAGCCTGAGAGGTTTGGATCTCTTATTACTAATAGTAATGAGGTATTACTTATGGATCAAAATGAACCTACTACTTATCAAGAGGCTGTTTCAAGCCCTGAGGCAGATAAATGGCTTAGTGCCATGAATTTTGAGATGCAATCCAGGTATGATAACCAAGTATGGAACTTGGTTGATTTACCTGAAAGTGGTAAGACCATTGAATGTAAATGGGTTTTCGAGAAGAAAACTGACATGGATGGCAATGTGCATACTTATAAAGCATGGCTAGTAGCAAAAGGTTTCAAACAGACTCAAGGTGTTGATTATGATGAAACTTTTTCTCCTATAGCCATGCTTAAATCCATTAGAATTATAATTTTCATAGCCGCATATTATGACTATGAGATATGGCAAATGGATGTTAAAATAGCTTTTCTAAATGGAAAGTTGTTTGAGGACGTGTATATGATATAGCCTGAAGGGTTTATTCATCCTGAGACTTCTAGGAAGGTGTGCAAGCTTCAAAGATCTATTTATGGATTAAAGCAAGCTTCTCGAAGTTGGAATCTTCATTTTGATGAAGCAATTAAGGAATTTGGTTTCATTAAAAACGAAGATGAGCCTTGTGTATACAAGAAGGTCAGTGGGAGAGTGGTTGTTTTCCTAGTGATATATGTAGATGATATATTACTCATTGGAAATGACATCCCAACCTTGCAGAGTGTCAAGTCTTGGTTAGAGAAGTGTTTCTCAATGAAGGTCTTAGGAGATGCAGCCTACATCCTTGGGATTAAGATCTATAAGGATAGATCTTAAATGCCGATCGGTCTAAGTCAGAGAGTGCTCATATTGATAAGGTACTGAATAGGTTTAATATGCAAGACTCTAAAAGAGGGTCATTGCCAATGTCTCATGGTAAAAATCTCAGCAAAACTCAATGTCCGAAGACTAAGGATGAACGAGAGCGTATGAATACGATTCCATATGCATCAGCTATTGGATCTATCATGTATGCCATGTTATGCACTTGACCTGATGTATCACATGCTTTGAGCGCAACAAGAAGATATCAGTCCGATCCCGGTGAGAGTCACTGCATAGCAGTAAAGAACATTCTTAAGTACTTTGGAAAGACTAAAGAAGTGTTCTTAGTCTATGGAAGTTTGGAAGACGAGATCGTTGTAAGTGGTTACACAGATGCAAGTTTTCAAACTGATATAGATGACTCGAGATCGCAGTCTAGATATGGGTTTACTTTGAATGGAGGCGCAGTGAGCTGGAAAAGCTCGAAGCAAGAAACTGTCGTAGATTCTACAACAGAAGCTGAATATATTGCAGCATCCGATGTAGCTAAGGAGGCAGTTTGGATCAAAAAGTTCATCTCAGAACTTGGTGTAATCATTGAGATGGGAGATGTGAAGATTTGTAGATTTCCTACAGAAGACAATGTTGCAGATCCTTTGAGGAAGACTCTTCCATAAGTGAAACATGATGGTCATGTTAGGTCATTAGGTATTAGATACATGAATGATTGGCCTTAGTGCAAGTGGGAGATGTTAGGGCATGTGCCCTAGGTCAATCCACAAACATTGTTTATCTTATAATTTTAGTTAATAAAATAGAGGTTTTTATTTGTTGTCTTATTATAAGTGATTGCATGTTTACCTTATAGTAAGATCCATGGGTATCTATTGAAATATCCTAAATGTCTCTAGTCGGTCATTATACTAAGAATTATAATGAATTAAGACTAGTGTGAGTTTTTATTGATGGTCTTGTGATGATCATGCGTATAAGGATGTGAATCAAGATCATGAGTGCTTATTATGGGATAAGATATTGGAGTGACCCGCTATAAGAACACCACATGGATTAAGTCATAGGTGTTACTCATGACAGGTATATCATTTAATCCTTCAATTTGAGATTACCATAGACTTCAATATTATGAGCATGATCATTTGACACAATTAAATGTTGTCTTTAATCGGACAATTATAAAGATTGTGATTGGTTACCGTGTGAATAATATGTGAAGGTGTGTAATCAAGATAGAATTTGTCACTCTCATATAGAGAGATATCATTGGATCCCTCGATAAGATAGACTGATAATGGCCAAGTCCATATGAATTGATATGATTAATGTCACTTAGATATTTTTTCATTTTACCTAAAGATCGAGACTAGTACGATTGAACATTAAGGGTGACTTTCCATACCTTATGTTTAATCAAAGGATATTGCACAACAAAAGGATATGATATGTGTTATTAATTAGGTAGTATCGGTGTTGATATTCATGCTACTTGGATAATCCTAATGCCTAGCTAGAGACTGCTCATGACTTGTGTACCAAAATGGTTTTTGATTCACTGCCAACGTCGCATGAACCTATTGAGTCGCACACAAAGAATGGCTTTGCACAATTTCAATTGGTCCAGAGTATTGAGTTTTATACGATAAAATTTATGACATAAAAGCCCTTACGATTTGTTATATGATAACTTATTAATAGGGGCGTATGTGTAATTTGCTTAAACTACATAAATACAATAGTTGTATTACAAATAGGATTTTAAGTGAGGGCTTATCTACACATATAAATAAAGGGTGGATCCCTAAAAATGAGAGATGATTCCGTTTTATAATTTTCGAGTTCTCTAGATTTAGGGAGAGAAAGAAAAATCGTTTTCAATCTCTCTTAGAGCTAGCACTCCAAATTGTGGTCACAGTTCGTGTCTAGATTTCAAATAGAGGACACGTACTTGAACATCTTGAAAATCGAACAACCAAAAGGAAATCACCAAAAAAGGTATGATTTACTTTCATAGATTTAGTTTAATGGAACTTATTTTTTGATTCTGTAGGGCTTTTTCAAAATTCATTTTGGATTTTCCACTGCGTATGAACCCTAAAAACCCAACATTATTCCCATTGTGACTTAGGTGTACATCTCGAATTAGAATAATAACTCATAAGCTACGAACTAACCATAAGGCCCAACTACCCGTTGTCAGCGCACGCAAGATGAAGTCGCTCTCCTGCTCACTTGAATTCACGATATGAGCCTACACTCGTTTGCACACTTATATATTTAGTTATAAATAATAAATGACATCAAACACAAGTAAAATTAATTTAAATTATTAACTTACCTTGGTGTTGACACCCAAGTGTTGACAAAGATCGTCAAGTAGGATTGGTCGATAGGTTACGATCCTACACGACATACAACTAAAACTAGATTATTCAGGTTGTACAGCCTTCCCAACTAATAAGAGTTTCATCCTCAAAATTTAAAATAACTAAAACAAAACCTTTACTAGAATAAAAAAGATACAGGAAGGTCTCACGCATATAGGACTCTCATTCCCATGTCAACTCCTTATCGCCATGATGTTGCCACTTGACGAGGACCAAAAGTATGTCCTCGTTGCACAAGTTCTGCACCTTATAGTCCAAAATCAATGTGGGTTGCTCTTCATAAGTGATATCCTCTGCCAAGTAAATTTAACTCAAGTCAACCATCGACCTATCGTTTTTCCTCGATCTATCCAACCAAAGCATTGATATATGGAACACTAGGTGAACTCCTACCATCTCTTGTAGTAATTCGAGCTTGTAAGCAACCTTTCCAACTCTCTCTGTAACTTTGAATGGACCTATTAGTCTCAGTGCGAGTTTTACTTTGGTTCTGAACCGTTTACGATCATTTAAAGGCGAGACCTTCAGAAATACAAAGTCTCCCTCCTTATATTCTAATTCAACTCAATACTTATCAGCGTACTTCTTTTGTCTCTCCAGAGCACCTCGAAGTCACTAACATATATGTCTGATCTTTTCTATGTGATTTGCTATTATCTCTAGCCTAATTGGCGTAATATCCTCAGGCTCAGCCCAACATGCTGGAGACCTATAAGGCTTGCCGTATAATGTCTCAAACGACGCCATTCCAATGCTAGCTTGGTAAATGTTATTGTAAGCAAATTCACACAGAGGTAGATACTCTTCCCATGACCCACCATATTCTAATATGCAAACCCTGAGCATCTCTTACAACACTTGAATCATTCGTTCTAACTAGCTATCTGTCTGCGAGTTATACATCGTACTGAACGGAAGCTACATGTCAAACTGTTCCTGCATATTCTCCCACAACTACGATGTAAACTGAGACCCTCCATCTAACATAATGGAGATCTGAACTCCATGTAATATGACTTTCTCTCTCTCATAAAAATTGCTCAGCTTCTTAAATTTATACTTAGTGGAGACTGGTAAAGATTATGCAAGCTTGGTCAATCTATCCAAGATCACCCAAATAATATCATGCTTACGCTGAGAATTAGGCATACCATATAAAAAAACCCATAACGATGTGCTCCCACTTCCACTAATGAATAGGAAGTGACCGTAGCAACCCTCTAGGCCTTTTATACTTAACTTCAACCCGTTAGCATATCCCCTAACTCTTGACTTACTCTCCTAAATTAGCCTTCATCCTTGGCCACCAAAAGAGACGTTTCATATTCTGATACATCTTGGTCCTATTTGAATGAACGGCGCATCGCGAGCGATGTGCCTCATGGAGTATCTCTATTCGTAACTCAGCCACTAATGGAGCCCATAATCGTCCCCTATACCTCAAATACAAGTCTATCGACTAACTCCACTCCGAGTGATATGAACTTGGAGCTAACTCACTGAACTACTACCTCTATGTTTATCCTCTTCCTGCTCAATGCATCCGCCATTACATTGGCCTTCCCTGGGTGATACTCAATTGTGAAGTCATAGTCGTTAAGGAACTCCAACCATCTCCTCTGCCTCATATTTAGTTCTTTCTGAGTGAACAAGTATTTCAAACTCTTGTGGTCAGTGAATAGGACGAACCTCTCTCCATAGAGATAGTGTCGCCAAATCTTTAGAGCAAAAACTTTTGATGACAACTCTAAGTCATATACCAGGAAGTAGTTCTCATGAATCTTAAGCTGTCGGAAGCATAAGCTATAACATAGTTTCCTTGTATAAGAACACATCCCACACTAACTTGTGATGTATCGGTGTTCACCACCATGTCTTTCCCTACCTCTAGTAACACCATGACTAGAGCTGATGTTCGTTTCACCTTCAAAATTTGAAAGGCATGCTCACACTTGTCATCTTAGTGAAATTTGACATTCTTCTAGGTTAATTTTATTATTAGTGCCATGATTTTGGAGAAATCTTGCACTAGTCTGCAGTAATAACCTACTAAGCCCAAAAAGCTACGAATGTTAGTCACTGTTTCGAATGTAAGCCAATTTATCACTGCCTTGATTTTTGCAAGGTCTACTATAACTACACTGGCTCCAACTACATGTCCTAGGAATCTCACCTCAGATAGAAAGAACTTATAATTGCTAAACTTAGCATATAGTCGGTAGTCTCTCAATGTTTACAGAATCGTCATGAGATGTCCCTCGTGATCCTCATGAGTCTTGGAGTAGGTCAAGATGTCATATTTGAATCCTATCACAAACTAATCCAGGTATTGTCTTAATACTCGATGCATTAGGTCCATGAACATTGTTGGCGCATTAGTTAAACCAAACGGCATGACTGTGTACTCAAAGTGGCCATATCGTGTATTGAAGGTTGTCTTCTCCTTGTCTTAATCCATGATCCTTAGCTGGTGTATCTTAATCTCAAATCAATCTTAGAAAACAACATTGTGCCTCTCAGCTAATCAAATAAATCATGTATACGGGAAGGAGATATTGATCTTGACTGTAACACAGATCAAATTCCTATAGTCGATGCAGAGTCTCAAGCTCCTATCTTTCTTCTTCACAAATAGCATTTGCGGGCCTCATAAAGACATACTAGGGTGAATGAATCCTAGATGTAATAGCTCCTCGAGCTAGGTCTTTAACTCCTCTAACTTCTCAAGAGCCATCCTATACGGTGGATCCAAATTGGTCTAGTTCTTGGGACCAAATCTATAATGAAATCAATCTCCCTCGACGGTGGTATCCTAGGTAATTCCTCGGGGAACACATTTGAGTACTCACGAACTATGGGAATATCCTCAATGATCACCACTGATCTCTCCACAGTGCTGAAAATGTTAGCAAGACCTCCATTTTATGGCTCATAGCCACTGTACCTTTTGTACCTGGAAGTTGTGTCGCATCACCATGAAAGAAAAATTCCAACTATTTGAGGATCACAAAAGTGACCATCTTACTGAAACAATTAATCTATGTATGGTAAGCATCCAACCAGTCTATACCCAATAACACATCGAACTCGAGAAACTCTAATACCTTGAGATCTATCAGTAGCTCGTGTTCCTCTATCTTGACTATACAACGCTTACATAACATGTTGGGGTAGATCTTGTCCCCAGCAGCAATGTTAAGGCTTAAATGGGTGTTAAGTCTAACTGTCTCAACCCTAACTCATCAACCATGCAACCAGAAATAAAGGAAACAGTCAAACTAGAGTCAATCATCACATGCATCAAATAACTACAAATTAAAATCATACCCTCAATTAAATGACGTGTCGCTTGAGAATCTGGCTCGACTACGATGTGAGCTACTTTCCTAGTATGTTGTTGATCTGGTGCCCCACTTTGTTGTACCCTAACCCATTGTGACCACGCGTTCATGAGGTGCCCAACCTTTCCACACTCAAAATAGGCCCTTGATGGCCTTTGCCCAAAACGATCATGTATCCCATATCTTAAACATGTCCTTTATCTTTGATACTCACTACCTCTACCACCACCTCTGCCCTCACTGCCCCTTTATTGTTGTATAACCTGTAGTGCCTTAGGTGTCAGTAGAGGTTTACTAGTGTAGCTTAGTGCTTGAGTTGGTGCTGCTACAAAAGTAGATATTAGCGGTATTGGTTATACAACCGAGGCCACACTATGTGATCTGCTAAATCGTTGGCCCTACTTGCAATTCCTCTTCTTATTCGACCTTGATCGACCCGTGCCTTACCCGGCTGAACATAAAACTCCTCAGGGTGCATCCAAAAATATGCCTCTCTCGTTAAGCTGCGGTCATATGCATCATATAGTGTAGGTGGTAGAGTGGTGACCATCCCTCCGATAGCTGGCTTCTAGCCCTCAATGAAATAGTAGACCTCGTCCCTGTCTCTATCGGCTATGTCATCAGCAAAAGGTAGCAGATTTTGGTATCTCCCATGTAATCTATGACCGACTCTCCTAGTCCCTGCCTGAAGTGCATAAACTCCTCACTCTTAGCTAACATGACTGATGGCGGGTACTACTTCTAGTGGAAGTGTCTCTTGAAGTCCATCCATAAAATGGGATCTCTGTGCTTAGCAGTCAGATTATTCCATCACATGTTAGCATCTCTAATTAATGAGAATGTAGCTATGGCGACCTTCCCACTCTCCTCAATCTTTAGCAGCTTCAGGATCTTTTCATGACTGAGAATGTAGGCCTTTGCTTCATCCAAATTTGGACCACCAATGAACTTCTTAGGCTTGTACTTCTCATATTCTCTAGTCCACATAGCCTTTGCAGTCACGTGTACGTCATTGTCATCATGAGTCGGTGCCACTACTACGCCCTAAACTAGAACCACTATGGTGATCAAAGGTATGGGTATTGTGTTTGCGATGGGAGCTGATGGAGTGGCATGAGGCATGGCTACACTCGCATCAGTAGTATGTGCCACTGTCGATGTAAATGGAGATGGCGTTGGTGCAACCAGGCCCTGAAGTAAAGCAAGTAACTTGTCCCTCTGTCTCCCCTGAACTATATCCTTTGAGTCCAAGCCTAAAAATCTGTCGATGTGACATAATGTGAATCTTCGGCTCCACCCTAGTCACTAACATCTAGCTGACCGGCCCTCACGGTCTGCAATAGTAATTGGCGATTTTCGATCAGTCATAGTTAACGATATATTATAATACATATCAAAATTAACATGTATAAACCATATATACTTTCCCCAACTCACCTCACTTCCCAACTAACACTGTAAGTTAGGTTTGTAGGGTTCCCACACTAAGTTCCATTTGTCCTGAATCTAAGTTTGCTACTTAGTTGAGTTGTGGCTTATCTAGATTTAAGGAAAGAACCTTGCACTCCGACACCAACTGTGACAGTCCCAATCGCCACAAACTAGGCCCCATGCCGCACTAGACCTAAGTGGACCCCCAGTCACTTCCCGTCGGGTCAACGCATGCCTAGTCAGCCTCTATTTCAAATTATTCATCCGTTGGTTGCTTATTAAGTTCGTTAATTAGTTTAACAAGTCTTAGTATTCATTACAACGAAAAATAATTTAAAGCAACAAAAAATAACTAAATTTGGGACAAGTCCTATGTGTGGAAATCCTACAAATAATGTGATATCATGCATATAATTGGTGATAAAGAGTATAATATGCATATACATATATCATCGAGTGTATCTCACATCCCCAATTACCCAAAAGCATCAAATCATCATGAATACATAGTCATATATACATATAACAAAATGATAAAAGAACCTATGAAATAAAGTAATGGAGCTAACTTTGATAGTAGCTCAGAGAAAATCACCAAGTACAGGCTCCTTCCTCTTACTGCTCGAGGGACCTGCAATTTTCACCAATAAAGGAGACAATTCAAGAAAGTAAAGCCATAAGAGATTCAACAGTATTTCTGAGTAATAAATTACAATAGTCTCTACATCATGCGATTATTTAAAGAAAGTTGTAAATAAAATGACAAAGTTCGTGATAAATAGACTAATCAAGTAAGCAATGAAAATCAAGTGGCAAGGAAGTAAAAGATAGGCGAATAGGTAATCTGGTCCAAACTATGGGTCTTTAGACCATAACACAATTTGAAATCGACACAGCGGGCCCAAGGCCACTTCCAACTAGCCCAACATGATTTTTTAGGCACTGTGGACTCATCGAGTTACTTTCGACAACCCATTAACTATCAAGGTAAGACACAGTAACCTCGAATGCTTTATCATTTGAGTAGTCCTCAACGAGAAGCCACGATAACTCTGAATGCTTAAACCGCGAGATGACACAACTGATGGACTACCTAGACCCTATGCCACTTGAAACAAGAATGGAATACGAGTATGGCATGTTTTTTCAAGAGATTAACAATATGAAGTTGAAAAGAAATCATGTTGATGCTCTTATTGGTTTACTTCCAAAATGCAATAATAACCGAGATAAACGTGTCTCCAACACATTTGTACTACACTCTTGATACCCATCACTAACAATCTAAGACCTATTAGAGTTCATTTGGCATGTGTTATAGCTTATTTAAGTCTGATTATCTCAGCTTTTTGCAAAACAACCCCTTAAGGACCTTAAAATAATTTTCAAGAACTTGATTTTTATGCAACTTGAAATACAGTTAAAACACTCATAGAAATTTCTAAAATTCTCGATGTTTGTTCATTGAAGTCTATTAACTTTAAACCAAGGCAGTTGAGTGATAAAATCTCATCAATATGATCAAAAACCAAATTTGAAACTCTAAGTAAAACTTTAAGTCCTTAGTTGTAATTATCGATCTCTTATTCAAAGCATGACTTGAAAACTGAGTTAGACATGCGGAAAATCATGAAACTTGGTGAAAACCTTTACTATGATATAATAACATGTTTTAAAAACTTTAGTTCTATTCTAACATCATTTGATACCCGAAACACCTTAAGTAAGAAATTAGCTCATTAAGTAACTAAGTTTTGCCTATCTTAAAACTCATTTAGAAAATCATTCAAAACGTCTCTGAATAACTTGAGACTTTTGGGAATGTAATTTATAATATTTCAAGCTTATCTGGGGATTTTGGTTATTTTGAAACTAGTGTAGTCCCCCATCCCAACATCCAAACACTTACAAAAAGGATCTCTGGATAGATTAGCACTGATTTTCAGCCCATTTTCGATAAATAATATGATTAAATATTTAAGAAATACTAATCTCAAGCTGTTTTCCAAGTATGAGCTTTCTGAAACTATAAAGTACTCTAAAATCCTATAAAGATTGAGAGAGTTATGCTCAAAATACCAAAACAACTTTCCTATCAAAAAAAAAAAAAAACCAAAACAACTCAACTTAAGAGATTTTCAGACTAGTAGTGTTAGAAGATTCATAACTATCAAACTACACATCCAAAAAATGCGATTTTTTTATGAGAAGCTTTTCCAAACATCCAAGAATATCACATTATAAATCAATCAATTCTGAGAAGAAATGAGGAATTTATGCTATCTAGTATTTCAACTATAATTTTAGCTCAACTGAAGACACCAAATCATCTCATCAACTCATTTCAATTTAATAGCATCTATGACATTCATTCCATCTATTTTTCTACTCCTCTTGGGTCCTAATGATCCCTTTAAATTAACAAAATAGTCCAAAGAATCAGAACCCATGAATTCTTCACACTTTCGACAAATTCATATTATTAAACCATAACACAATTCATTTTTTGAAACAAAACATACCAACATGTTATGGAAATACACAACTGATTTTTCAAAACTTAGTTCCAAGGAGTTTAAACGAATCCAAATAAGTCAGGAAGTTCATAATCTACTTCTACTCTTACAACTTTGCATTGTGACATTTCTTCAAATACATTGTATTCGTGCATCATCACTAAGAGCACATTGATCATCATCAACCAAATCATGACTCAATTCTATACAGCACTAAAACTATACTAAAATACACCTAAAGACACCAAAACCTATGCATCTAACAACCATATAAATAGAAATTTTAGTTCCAATTAGAATCAACTCAAAAACTCCAATTTTCGAACTCAAACTTATGTATTTCAATCAAGATTTAGCAACCTTGATTGGGTCTATTTAAAAAGAATTTGAACTTACAAAGTTAGGTTTAAAATCATCATAGGATTGATGCATTCAGTTTTATTTCAAGATCTTAGCCCCAAATGCCCAAAACATGCATTCAATTGAGCAAAAGAGTGGAGATGTTCATACCTAGGCTTTAATTATTTCAATTGGAGCCCTAACTTGTGTTGGCTTGATCCTTCAAACTTAAACCTCGATTTCCTTGATTTCTAGCAAAGAATATCCTTTTTCTCTCCCAAATTAGTGTGGAGTTTTTTTCTTCTCAACATGAATGAATAAACGTAAAAGTCTTATTTATAGGTTTCGGCTTCAATTCTAAACCATTTGATCAATATAGTATCTTCATTTGCCCTAAATCTCAATGATCTTCCATGATGTTTATTTATCATAATTCCACCATGGCTTTCTACTAATAAACCACTAAGCATAACATGACTTAGGCATTTGTGATAAATTTGACATTTCTCAATTAGATAGCTTAGGCTAATTAAATAATTTAAACTTGGACTAATTTCGATTAATTACTTATGTAAATTAGGCACCTAATTGTTATTCCCATTGTGACTTAGGTGTACATCTTGAATTAGAAGAATAACTCATAAGCTACGAACTAGCCATAAGCCCCAACTACCCGTTATCCGTGCGCACGCACTATGAAGTCGCTCTAACGCTCGCTCAAATTCGCGATATGAACCTACACTCGAGTGTACACTTATATAGTAAGTTATATATAATAAACAGCATCAAACACAAGTAAGATTAATTTAAATTATTAATTTACCTCGGTGTGGACACCCAAGTGTTAACCGAGATCGTCACGTAGGATTGGCCAGTAGGTCACGGTCCTACGCAACATACAACTAGGATTAGATTATTCATGTTGCTACACTTCCTTTGTTGGTGCAAAGGTCCATAAGAAACTTAGCATACCTGGGGACTTGTTTAAATGCATCAAGAAATGGAATGTCAATTTCTACTCTCCTAAAGATCTCGAGAATCTCCTTCTCTTCCTTTAAGCAGAATGGAATAGCCATAAGCTTTACTGCATTCTCTTCCACTCGGGGACGTTTCATAAACTGGAAATTCTTATGAAACTCTTTCAAGAATGCCACCAGGTCTTCACTCTCCATGTTAGGGAATGTGGGTGGGAAGTGAATAAAGTTGGACTTAAGCTCGAAAGCTTCATCGTTCGGTGGAGATTTTATGCAGATGGGATGTTGGGCAAGAAGATGTTGGAGATCTTTATTGAAGTGTCCCATGGGAATCTAGAGATCTCCACCAGTGTGGCGAGCATCATCAGCCATAATAGGTTAGAGAAGACTGGGATGTCGGTTTAGAGCTTCCCTAACTAACCTTTGGTAAGTTCTATCAATTTCTGAATAGAAAGGTAATAGTAAACCAGTCGATTTAGATCGAGTTATCCTACAGTGCATAAACTAGTAGACTCAAAGAACAAAACAAAAAGAAAAAGAAAAGAAATGTTAAACTCAATTTGGAATGAATCCCTAGCAACGGCGCAAAAAATTGATCATGTGTCGTGCGTGTCAAAAATAATCTATAAAAGGTTACATATCCCACTAAGGTGTAATAGTCATAAATACGGATTTGAATCCATAGGATTTGGTCAAACTGAGTCTAACAAAAAATAAATCTATGGTTTTGAAATAGTTTTATCATAAAGGTCTATTAAACAAGGAAGTAAATAAGTTGAAAATCAGAAAATAGAAACATACCTAAGTCTAGGAATCCATAGTCTAGCCCTATGTTGTTTTAATATCTTGTATCATTGACTTTGAATGATGGGTTTTATAGCAGTTTTCCTATATAGGCAATAGGTGTTGGGGTCACCAACACCCTATTTCCCCTATTCTGATAGATAGGTTAACTGCTCTCCAAATACTTCTCTTACTTTACCATACAACCTTGGGCAACCACTATAAAGATTTAACACGTGAGCAGCATTAACAACTTTATTGGAACACCTACCCCTTGATAACCTTAAGCAACCATTCTAAAGATTTGACCCAGTTCTCAATGTTACTCACCTAAAACAACAAGTGTGTCAGGTTTCTCGCTCTAAGTTATTACCACTTCTCTACCGGTTGGTATCACGAACTAAACCTTATTGATAGTATGCTAATGGGTTTATGCCTAAAGATTTGCAATTAATATACAAACTATAAATACCATTGAGAAATCGTTAAAAATAGCAACATAAAGATAAAAAAAAAAGAATCAAAACACTATTATATTAGAAAATCTCAACAAGACATTGGACAATAACATATTACTGGCTAGAGAGCTTCATCTCCGAACTATGTATTAAAGAACCTAGTCGAACATTGCTACTCTACCTTGCTTTACTCCTAAAACCACTCGAATACAATGTTTTTCGTCCATAGAGGTGCCTTCTTTATATAGGTATGCTTAGGTATAAGAATAGCAACTCTCGTGAATAAGAATTTTCTAAAAAAAGTCTCAAAGTTTCTATTCTACGTAGTTGGCACAATCGGTGACATCGTCATTATGTAGGAACAACGACGGGTGGTGGCGTGTCAGGATATAGTAAGTCTTGGGCATCAAGTCGGTCTTGAACTTCTATTTTTGGTCTAGATGCTATTAGTGGCGCAGTTTGTTCAAAATCTAATGTCATCTTTTTTATTCTGACGTCGGATGTGTATTCCGCTCTTATGCCTTGAGTGACATTGTCTAGTATACGTGGTGCCATACCTTGTGACCACACGACACTAGTTCTACTGAACTTCAACCAAGTTTGACTTATTTCTCAATTTTACCCGAATCAAGCACAAATGCTCAAATACCCTGTAAATCTCTTAAAAAACATATAGAGTCATAAAACCGGACTTTAGACATGATTTACATAGCAAAACACCTATAAGAAAGCACATAAATAATGAATCAACACGATCACCTCTAAAATGAAGTTGATCTCTATCGGCGAGGGTAATCCAAGTCAATCATTAAGAAACACATTTGAAAACTCACATACAACTGGTATCTCCTCCATCCTCATCTTAAATCTCTCTATCGTACTCAAAATACTAGCAAAAGTCTCGAGATCTGAACTCATAGCCACTTTGGCTCTAGTGCTCAGTAACGTGGTCAAAGTCCCTTGAAAACTAAAATTTACTCGGTCTGAAAGCCAAAACGTAACCACCTTGCTGAAAAACTTAAGTTGTTCATGGTACGTGGCTAACCAATTAATGCGTAATAAAGTATCGAACTCTAAGAACTCCAATACCCTCAAGTCTGTGGGCATATCCTGGTCCTCTATCTCAACTGAACAATCAACACATAGTAAGTTCGGGTATATCTTATCGACGAGTAGTCGTGCTAAGGATCAAGGGTCGCTCTAGCCTAATGGGTTTCAATCATATTTCATCAACTATATGACCATAAATAAATGACCATGTAAACCCCGAATCAATCATAGTATGCATAAGTCGATTGCAAATAAAAATCACACCCTCAATCAAGTTACACGTGGTGGCTAGATCCGGTTCAGTAACTGCATGAATTGCTATCTACCATGATGTGGTTTTCCTCTACCTACTCGTGAATAGGCACTTGCAAAATGTCCTATATAAGCGCACTCAAAACATGCCTTATGTGGCCCTGGTCCTAGCAGAATCCTCTATCCCTGCGACTGAGTGGACATATGTCCCTGTTCCAAGCCTTGTCCATACCTCTATCCCGGACCACTGCCTCTGTATCTGCCTCTCCATCAATCCACTGATATTGTTGTCGATGTACTGACTGTATTGGCTACTGTAGTAAGCTGAAGTAGGTATGTGCTGGAGCAGGAGGTACTAGCGATTTGCATGCTGGATGTGATGGTGGTGCCACAAACCATACATTATGTGCCATGGCATCTCTCAGCCCGAAAGGTCGGTGTCTCTTCCTTTTTTGGTCACCCCTTGATTTGTACTTTGCTGAGCCAGGGTCGATGTTGTTATGATCTCATCAGGTGTGTGCTCAAGTATGTCTCCATATTTAAGCTCCCCGATTCAGTAGTAACCACAGTACCCTCAATGACTCTCAATAGACCCTTTATGAAGTAGTGTGACTAGTTAGCGTCTTTGTTGGCTATACCTCCAACATACTCCAACAACTACAAATATATGCCCATATATTGCATCACCAACTCCCAATGTACTTTTGGATGCTCAAAACTCGACCATCTTTAGTTTCATGACCGAATGTAGAAAATACTTCTAACTAAACTGCTTCTTGAACTTTGCTCAATCCTTGAGCTTACCCTGGGTAGCCACCATACTACGCTACCATGCATCGGCCTCTCCAAACATCAACCCTTATTATATACTCAGTATCATGTGCTTCGATGTGGTCATGATGTCATATATCTTCTTGTGGCTCTTCATAAATCGCTCTGTCACCTTGAGATTTGTGCCCCCATATATTTTAGCCAGTCTATGCCTCCGAACTTTCGCGATTGTCTCGCCTCAACTGTCGCCCGTGCCCGTCTCTATAGGTATAGTTAGTGTAGTTTTTTGAATGTATGGGTGTAAGTAGTATTATATGTGCCTATACCCACACTATCTCAACTATCACGGGTCTACCCGGTATGATAGGAGATGTTATAGTGGCTTATACAGTAGGCGCACTCCCCTCGGAAGCAAGGGACAATGTTGTCGTAGCTGGCAATGGTGATGGTGAAGCTTGTGCCTTCAATAACTTAAGGATATCCTCTAACTGATGGATGTGACATGTGATCAATTGGGACATCTCATATAGCCTCCCTGTACATCTGAACTACCACCGCTACCGCTAGCCTAGAGCTGATCGGCCATCGAGATTTGCAAAAAAAAGCGAGTTCTCGATCAGTTTATAGCTACCAGTAATAATACAATATAGTATGACAAATAACATATATAATTCAAGTTTTAATTTCTTGAACTCTATTTACTTCCCAACTGAGACTTTAAGTCAAGATTATTGGGTTCCACTCTAAGTTTCATTCATGTCATAACTTTATTATTATTTTTTGTCTTATGTTGGTTGTAGGTTAGTCAAGTGTTAGATGTTAAACCTTAGGCTCTAATACCAACTATGACGGCCCCAGTTCCTACAAACTAGGCCCCTACCCTGCCTAAGCCTAACCCCCGAGTCAACCCTCGTGAGGTCAATGCAAGCTTAATTAGTCTCTACTTCCATTATTATATATCATTCATAGATATTGAGTTGAGTTATTATGTATTTACGATTTTTACAAGTTAAGTGGGAGCAATTAATAAAACTTATATCTTATATTCAATCCAAAAGAGTCAGATGATCTAAATGTGGAACCCTGAATATAAATGAACATGTATATCAGATGAACAAGTGAAAAGCGCAATCCAAAAAATATACAGTCGTCGAGAAATTCATTCACAACCTAAAATATCCCCAGTGTTTTAAAACAACATAAGTATAATACAAAATAAAATTGGAACCTACAAAAGAAATATAGAGGAGAAACGCTCCGATGTCCTTAGAGAATATTGCCTAGTATTTGCGCTTTACCCTTACATTGTGGATCTGCACTCAGTCATCAACACGAGAATGACGAGCCCAGTTTGTAAAAGCCAGTAAGATCTAAACAATATTTCAAGAACATTTAAATAAAGCAGTCTGTAAGTAAAGAAAGCTATAAAGGAAAATAAGTGCATGAAAATAAGACTAGAAAATGAAATCAACAATAATAAGTGTCAAAAAGGTCAAAGGATAGGTGGTCCAAGTAGTCCGAACCATCGAGTGCGGGTGCCACATGGTAGGGGTCGAGAGTCGCGGCAACACCAGGTAGGCTCAAGACATAGGAAGCGGCAAAGCGTGCGGAACCTAGACCATCACGAATGAGGGATATCAATGGTGCCCCGAATAAAACACATCTCAAATCGACCAAATTCAATGAATCAAGGTTAAGGCTGCGCTTGTAACCTAGCAACCACTACCCGGAGACACTTTTTGCAAACTTGGCCTTTGCACACTCAAATAGAAGTTGAAGTCCAAATGATGGGATATAATCCAAACAAGAATGCATTATTAGATAATGAATTATTGAACATTCCCTATCTGGTTTTACTTACCTCGGATCAACGCTAACGCGCGCTCTCACGACTCTGACACGGATCCCAATCAACTCCTCGACACTCGACTCTAGCTAGCTAGGTACCTAATATCTATTTTGATTGGTTATATATGTGTTAGAGTCATTAAGTTGCATTTTCCATCATTGTTGTTAATGTAGTTCAATTGTAATCTAACTTGAACATTTGTGATTTTACACTTTTGTGTTCTTGGTATTTGCTTTAAGGGTTTTTATTGTTTGAGCAATCTAATTTGACATATTGGTGCTAAGCAATCCCAATTAATTTCTTACAAATCATTTAAAGTCAATTTGAGGTCTAATAGTTCCTTTTATTCATTTTATGTCCTCATTGCGCACTTAGCCCGGCCAAAAGTGTCAGGACTTGTTTGATATTGTTCAACACACTTTAGCTATTGTTTTTGGGTGTCATTGAACTATTTAGGATCATTAGAAACCATTTCAATTTGGTTTAGAATATTAGTTTGCAAAACAGTCCCTTAGGGACATCAAAATAATTACTTGAAATTTAGTTTTCCTACAACTTGAAAAATGGCCTAAAAATAAATAGAATGTAATGACCCGAATAATCAAATCCTAGTTTTATGCTTTGCAGGATCGTGACCTAGCGGCCAGTCCTATTAGCGAACTTGGTGGGTACTTAGGCGTGACACTGAGGTAATAATTAAATAAGTTTTACTTCATTTTTTATGTTTGTACTATATGTTTATATACATCTACACAACTTTTAAATGGTTTTTTGGATAGAAAAGAGTGAGCCAAGTTACCTCGAGATAGGTACACGTAGGACAATCAAGTGGATTGAAAGTTTGGACTTAGGTTCATGACTCAATTCACTTACTTAGATCTAACTAGTCATCTAAACTATGTAATGAGTCTCAAAATAATTTAGGGTGTAATCAAAGTCTATGTGCTTTATTTCAATAAAGCCTAAGTCTAAGAAAAGAATTTGAAAGTTATAAATTTTCTAAGTGAGTGATTGAGCTTAGACATATAAATTAAGCCTAAATTTTTGAGAAAATATCCATATTATTATGGTACCTAAATTATAAAATGAATTTCATGAAACATATTTAGTTAATACATATCATAGTTTTTATGGATTATCAAAAACATGACCACACTCTTAGCACATTGATTTACCTAGTGATGTGTCCATGTGGAGATCTAAATGAGTCATAATGGATCCTATGGCATGCATGTGGGAACTAACACCAACTATGGATATATCTAGAGATTTGATGGATGAAATAGTACTAGGATAATTTAATGGTCAAGCTTCAAAAAGTTTGAGTATAGATGACACACTTAATTTCTACACCATGCATGAATGCAAAACACTTCAGCTAAGTTTAGAGAGGAAATAGGGTTTTGGTTAGAAATAATGCTGAAAAATCAAAGAAAATGTAAAGTCGAAGTTTAGGAGCTTGAGTTTTCATAAAGATTAAACCCTAGGTAATAAATCATTTCCATTTCAATAGTACATTGTGATGATTTGAGGTTCTTTAAATCATTCTAGTGCTGAGATTTTGCTAAGTTTGATGAATTCCCTGATGTTATAAGATGAATATATGAATCTAAAAATCAAGGTTTCTCTCATGTTCATAAAAAACAAATGTTTTGGTTCAAGAATCGGGAATTTTAAAATAAGCTTATATTACTAAACCATGGATTGTGAATTTAGTTGGATGTTAAATATTTGAGTTTCTACTCCTATATTGATATAATTAGATGTTAAATCTTTGAGTTTCTACTCCTATATTGATGCATTGTGAATTTTATAGAATTGGGAATTTTAAAATAAGCTTATATTGATGCATTGTGAATTTTAAAGAATGGCTGATATTCTTATGTAATTGGATGTTAAATCTTTGATTTTCTATTCTTATATTGATGTTCAATGATTTTTATATTGAGTGTAAATGTTGGATAAAAATCAAGGGGTTTGAACCATGCATTGTGAATTTAGTTGTTCATGAATATTACATGTTTGATGAAATGCCAAGATTATAGCTGAAATTCTAGAGAGCATAAACCCTTCATTTCTTCTTAGAGTTAGCTTATTTTTTTATGAGTTGTTTTTGGATATTTGAACAAATTCTTAATAAAAATTAGATTATTTGAATATGTAGTTTGAGAGTTATGAGTTTTTTATATTGCTGGTCTAAAACTCTATCAAAATGAGTTATTTTGGCATTTTAAGTATTACTCTCTTAATTTTAATCGGATTTTAGCGTACTTTACCATTTCAAAAATCATATACATAAAACAACAATTTAACATTAGTATCTCTTAAAAATTGAGTTATTTTCTTTATCAAAAATGGACTGAAATTCAGTACTTATCCCTAGAGATAATTCATTTCATAAGTGTTTAGATGTCGGGACATTTTTCGAGGGCCTCCACTAATAGAAAAATAACCAAAATATCTTGAATAGTTTGAAATACTATAAATTATTCCTCAAGATTTTTAAGTGATTTTGAGGTGTTTCGAATGGTTAAGTGAAATTTACTTACTTTGTGAGCTGATTTTTTATTTAAGGTGTTCTAGGCATCAAATGATGTTAGAATCGAGCTAAAATTCTCAAAATGTGTTATTGGGTCAGAGTAAAGGTTTACAATGGGTATCATGTTTTTTCGGTGTGTCTAACTTATTTTTCAAGTCATGTTTTGAATAAGATATCAATATTTACAAATAAGGACTTAAAGTTTTACTTAGAGTCTCTGATTTGGTTCTTGATCATAATAATGAGATTTTAGCACTCAACAACTTTGGTTTTAAGTTAATAGACTCTAATGAACACCGAGAATTTGGAAATTTCTATAAAGTGTTTTAGCCGCATTTCAAGTTACATAAAAATCAAGTTTTTGAAAATTATTTTAAAATCCGATTGTTTTACAAACCAATGCATCAAACCAAGTTGAAATGGTTTCCAATGGAATATGATAATTCAATAACACTTCAAAACAATAAGAAAAATTTCTACAACTTTGTAACACCAAGTTTGGGCATTTTTGCCAAGTTAAGTATTAAAGGAGTATTTAAAATGAATAAAAGAGACTTCTCGAGGTCATCGCTTTGCATCAAGCCTTTGTGTGTGGAAAGAATAAGCAACTAGAGACCCCAAGGATTTAGTATAAACTTGTTTAAGATATATTGAAGATGATATTTGGTCTAAGTTAAGTAGAAAAGACATTGAGGCAAATAGTGAAATGTATTGTAATGAAATGAATAGTTACTCTTAAATAAGCTCTAACGCATACATAATAAACTCTAATAGGTATCAGGGACTTAGAGTGTCAGTTCTAGGTATCAGAAGTGTAAGGATGTGTGGGAACCACATTTAGCTTGGATATTATTGTTTGTTGAGGTAAGTAAACTAGTCAAAAAATCAATACTATTTCATTACACTTTCCTTGTTTATTTTTGAAATGATAAGCTAAATTGTTGGATTCTAATTCCCCACAAAGTAGCTTAGGTGTTTGAGTGATTAGGCCTAGTTAACAATGATCACTTGTGAGTTGAGAGTCTAGGTAGCTCCCACGGCTCCTCTCGAGTTTGAATCCTTTTTATGTGAGCATCCAGGGTCATTGTGGCTTCCTAATTGGCATTCAAGTTCCATAAATAGAAAGCATCCAGGGTCATTGTGGCCTCCTTTGGAACTCTCTCGGACTACAGCTTAGGTAAAGCTGGTCGTGCCAAAGGAATTGGTATGGCTTGTGAGACTTTGGTCTGCAATACCAACTTCCGCACTTACACCTTTTGTCGGTGTAGAGTGTGTAGACACTCTCTCCCTATCTTTTACTTTCATGCCACTGGTTCCAATCGTTAATTATCTTAGTCTGTCTATCATGCATTTTACTATTTTATTTACTATTTCTTCATTTCCTGCATGATCTATAGACTCATCATTTATTATCTTGAAATATTGTTGAGTTTTTGCCGGATTTACTCACTAGGATTGTCTCGTCACTGGTGACAATTGCAGGTCCCTCTAGTAGCAAAGGCAAGGAGCCCGTGATAGGCGATTATCTCTTGAGTTTCCTCATATTCAGCTCCTTTCTACTACTACCGTAGGTTTTTTTTATATTTTGGATGTACATATGAGCTACACTTGTTGTTTCTTGCTATATTTTGGGATATTATGGGTTGTGAGACTCGATATACATGCATATGATGACTTGATCGTTGTATTGTATTGATTCTCACTTCATGAATATACATGAAATCTATTTTTGTAGGATTTCTACATTAGAATTGTCAACTCTTACTCATTAATTGTTTAAGTTGTTTTAAATTGACTAACTTCCACTGAGATTTATTAAGAATTATTTAAAGTAAATAGCAAACTTAATAAGCAACTAATGATCGAATGACATAGAAAAAGGTTGACTAGGCACGTGTTGATTTCACGGGATTTGATCGGGAGTCCACGTAGACTTAAGTCAGGTGGGGCCCAATTTGTGGGGCCGAAGCTGTCACATAGAATTTTTAAAATTCTCGAGATTGGTTTCATGAAGCTCAAATACTTGAAACCAAGGTTGTTAAGTAATAAAATCATGTTTATAATTCCAAAAACTCAATTTGCAACTCCAAGTCAAATTTAAAGTCCTTACTTATAAATATGAGATTCTTAGTTGAAATGCAACTTGAAAACTGAGTTAGACATGCCAAAAATTCACGAAAATTGGTGGACACATTCACAATGATCTAAAAACATATTTTAAAAGTTTTTGCTCAATTCGAGATCATTTATTGACCGGAATACCTTAAGTCAAAAACTAGCCCATTAAGTAAACAACTTCTCCTATTTAGAAACCCATTTGGAAAACTATTCAAATCACTTCAAAAATTACGAACCTCGATAGTTAGATTCCTTACAACACAAATATATGATATGGAAATTTTGGTCCAATTCCAACATTGTTTGATGCCTAGAATATGCTTAAGTTCATTTCAACTCATTTTTAAATTCGCCTTTTTCTATTTCAAAACTATTTTTGAAAACTATTCAAAAATGTCAGAATCACTTGAAGATTTAGGTGAATCAAATCTATAGTAGTTTTAATACTCTCTATAAGTTTTATTGATTTTTGAACTAGTGGAGACCCCCGAAAAAGGTTCAAAAGTCTCGGCTAAAAATAGAATTTTTAGGCAAAATTGGAATTTCAAGCCGTGGGAGGTGTCGTAGGTATAAAACCCAAAATTCTCATCAAAACACAAATTTTGGTAGTGAGCCATCAATTCCACGCCGTATGTTTATGGCCACAACGCCTCTGGCGGCGCTAAACGTGACTTTGGCAGGTAAAGGGGTTTTTAAACCCTCGTCTTCTTCACCAACTCCCGATCTTAACCCACATATGGCTTTAAAGATTATCAGAGATTACCCTCATTTGGGTCTTCTCTCGATCATAAACCATTCAAAATTAATTGCATGTGAAAATCATGAACAAAAAACCAGATTTTGAGCAAAAAGAGGCATGGATTTGAACAAAACTAACTTTAAGCTTAGATATCTTTAAATGTTGAAAAGTTGTACATCAATTATATTATCTAAGAGAATGAAACTCCATAATTGTAAGATTAACCACAAAGACTCATTTTATGATTTTTAAAACATTCTTTTTTAACAAAATTGGAGAGAAAATTATTACCTAGGGTTTGAGCTCCTCAGGTTGGTTTGATTTTTGGTTCATGCAGCTCCAATTTGGGTGCCCACTATTTGGGTGCCCACTCCTCTAATTTCATAAGTCACATAAGGTTTCTTCTTCTCCTTGATTTTTTTTGAGATTGTTTGCATAAAAATAAGGAGGTTCCCTATTTTTATATATGTCGTGTGTGTGTGTGTGTGTGTGTGTGTGTGTGTGTGTGTGTGTGTGTGTGTTTGTTCAATTTACAGCCCTTTGATCCTCCTCTTATCTCTCATATACAATATCTCGAGGTCAATCAAGAGGTCATGTGTACTCCATCATCTCCACTAATACACTCACTCTAACATTACAAATACACTTGATCTCATGAAATCGATCTTAGCACAAATCACAAGGAATATATATGGTGCTTACATTGTTTATGTAACTTAGTTCCTTTAGTTTGATTCATGAGTTTAATACTTAATCAACCTAAGCAAAGATATACACAATATATTTAAATTTCACTTAGATACTCACCTCGTCATCTACTACCCAGTTTTATACGCTTGCACGCATCTCGAGGCATGTCTCTACTCGTATTTTGATGCGTGTATATCAAGATAAGTTGGTTTGAATTGTATATATTGGGTATTGATAAGTAATACACACATCACGAAAATATAAAATACCTTAGTGTCGATTCTCGAGGGTTGACCAAGTACACCACATCATCATAAGTCCTCATCAAAGTCCTATAGTGACACGTAGCATGAGTTAGAAATTCACGGTCATTACAACAACCTATTCTCAACTCTAGGGTTTACTCTCGCCGATCAAGTTATACACTATTTTCATTTTTATTAAAACCCAATCACAGTGTACATGGCCCCGATTCAAGTCCATAAACTATATGAACTTCATATGCGCATATCCATGCAATATTGATAAATAAGCAAATTCGTACTTACCTCGGTTAGGTTTCATTACTAATTCCCTAACTTTTCAGGTCACTCGACCTTTCCCCCATGTTCGAGAACTTATCACAAACCATTTGAGGTTAATACTGGTCTAATACCTACATTTAGAACTTTTAAACTAGTCTCTAATCCTTCAAAAAACCCCCATGTAAAAATCAGCATAATTGTTCTTTTTAGGTGGGAGTACACTCCCTCATCCTATTTAATCACCAACTCTCAACAACAACATCCAAAACTTCCTTACAAAATCAGGGAAGGCCTCTAATGAGTACTTATACCATTTTCTGTCAATAACAACCACAATTAACAGAGAATCCATCACCAATTCACAAATTCAACTTTAGAACCAAACTCAACTGACCAATTGTGATGAATCTCAAGATCACTAGTGGTTTGATTCTTCCCTGGTCACCCAAAATCACTCAAGACTCCACTCATGAATCACCCCATCTCCAACTGAAACCCTTAGTTGCTACTCCTCTCTCGATTGATGAAACAGTGATAAACTTGATAAACTTGAGTTGGTTTTGCTTATATATATATATATATATATATATATATATATTCTCGAGATATGCATCACATTATCTCGAGGCTAATCAAGTGATTGTTTTGTTAAAATGACACAGCCTAAAGTGACACATTTTTTAACCCATCTTCCATTAACACTCATCCCGAGGCGATCCAACGATCCATATTAATCAAATCAAACTTATATGTTTTATTTATATATAATTGATTATATATATTTATATATCAATTATATATAAATATATATCTCATGTATTTTATCTCCAATAAATTTACCAGACACGCCTATGAGTATTCTCGGGTGAGCACATTCATTTCACGACCCACTTGTCGCACTTGGTGTACTAGCAATTTATTAGTTAATTAATTATTTCCTAATTATAGGCTTGTATTAATTTTCAATTAATCCCCAAAATACCTATAGAATTCATCTAAATATGCTACACAAACACCAAACATCATCCAAAATCACACATGCTAATCGAGGTATGCTGAACTTAATCACGAGCCTAATTCGGGTTAATTAAGATTCGAGTTAACACTAATCACAAGCTTAAGATTACGGGTCATTACAGTGTCTGCAATTTAAAGAAATCTTGTCCTCATAATTAAAGTAAATATAAAATTGCATATAGTTTCGATGAGAAAATGAAGTTGCTCCTTCATATAAGATTCCCGCTCCCAGGTTAGTTCGTCATCTTCGTGAAATTGTCATTTTACCTTAACCAAAGGAATATCTTTTGTTCTTAGCTTTTGAATCTTACAATCAAGAATCTGAATCGATTGCTCGTTATAAGATAAGTGCTCCTAAAGATCAAAATCATTTCAATCAATCTTTGGAGTGAACTAGTCTCTGTTTTGCAAAGCATAGATATGTGGAAGACATTATGTACTCCAGTTAGCTGAGGAGGTAACTTTAACCTGTAAGCAACAAGACCAACTCTTTCTTTCACCTTGAATGACCCAATATGCCTTAGAGCTAGCTTACCTCGCAATCCAAGTCTATACATCCCTTTCAAAGGTGAGAACTTGAACAAAATGTACTCGCCCTTTGAAAGTTCCATAAACCTATTATGTTTATAGACGTATCTCTTATGTCTTAGTTGTGTTGTAGTCTAATGCTAGTGAATCTACTGAATTCTCTATGTGTAGTCTTGAATTAACTCAGGCCCCAGCAAAATTGTATCTCTCTAATGGGCGAAGATGGTTATCTGCCCCCTCCTCTCTCTAGCAGCGACAGCGGCCCGCCTCCGTCACTTTCACTACAAAAAAATAGCAAATAAGAAACGGAAATTTCAGTCTCTGATTTGTTAAAATTTCGTCTCTAATTGCAGTCAGAAATGGAACAGAGACGGAATCAATTCCGTCTCTAAAAACGTCATTGCTAATTCAATCAGAAACGAAAATGTGATTCCGTTTCTGATTTAGAGACGGAATAAATTCTGTTTCTGATTATTTTCGTCTCTGATCCGTTGCTAATCAGAGACGGATCAGAGACGGAATTTGATCTGTTTCTGATTCATGTATCTAACAAAAATGAAAATTAGAGACGGAAATAGCAACGGAAAAATTTTTAAAGTCTTACATATATAGGTCTCAATCCAAGCACATTTAACCTGCCAATATATAATAAAAATCATAGCTAAATAATATATTGATATTACACAATTTATATAAACTTAACATATCCTTAACATTATCTTTTCTCAATGTAAGGTACACGAAACAACAAAAACAATCTAAAAAGTTTCTATATCGTATCTTTCTACAAAAGTAAAAGCAAAAATTGTTCTAAATGAAAAAAAAATAAAAAAAAATGAAGTGTTCCGAGATTATATAAAGTTGATTGTGCTTCAAATAATACTTGACTTCGTACAAAAACACCCGAAAAAGATCAAAAAGAAAAAATCACTAAATTATACAAACAATAATAGGAATATAAACAATATTATGGGAGAACTACGTATCATCGCAAGCACAAGTGTATGAGCCAACACAAAGATAAATAAAGTAATAAAGAAAAAGAAATTCATCATTATCCGAAGGAACATGGTGTTATTTAGCAAATTATCTCTCGCTCCAAACTATAACATAGCAATGGTTTGTGATGCTTATATATATAGTCTTGATGTTTCATGATCAATATTTAAGACTGCAACATACACAAGCTATCATGCATGATTACGTTTAAGAATTAAAATTAAAAGAAAAATATTTATGCTCGACAACAAAGAAAATAAAACCTAAATTGCAAATTAATTAATTAGAGTCGACTAGTTTATTCTTATAAAAATTAAATTAAATTAAGACTTGTTTACAACTTTTAGAAATCACAGCCAAAACCATGGATGTCGATGTATCACTAGAGACCTTGTTTTCACAAGATGTGGTTTAAAACTTCAAATAGAACTAGGAACAATTGGAAACAAGGAACAGCTATGAGGGCATATAAGGTCCAACGCATGTAAAAACCATGAGATGAAATGAAGGAAAGAGAACTAAATGGTAAATCCACATTGCTATTCTATCCAATTAATCGGAGTAATGGAACTATGCAAATAGATCAAACTGTTAACTGATATCATATCTCTTACTCTTACCTTGTGAAACTGCCACCTGACGAAGCTCCAATAACAAGCATGTTGATTTGGGACTTAGACACTTCATTAGATATTGCAACTGGTACATCATCTGCTTCAATTTGTACAATCTCCGCTTCCACCTTCATGTATCGCATTAGAGTGAGTTCATTTTTTTTCTTTTCTTTTTTTTTCTCTTTCATAATATGCTTTTTTTAATAGGCTTGAAGGTTAACATAGAAAACTTTACCTTTTTCTCACTACAAAGTTGCTTGTATGGGAGAAGCATTTTACTGGCTTTCCATTCCATTCCCTTCTTGTATGCAGCCGCTACATCATCACGTACTGGCGAAATTGGAATATAGTTTCCCACTTGAAGGACAACAATTTCAAATGGCATTAAAAATTAAAGGATTGACATAATGCAGACATGAGCTCTAAACATGGTTTAGAGCACAATATTTGGAGAAGTGTTACTAATTTGCAAAAACGAAAGAAAGAAAATGAAAGAAAATTTACTTGGCGTCGGAACTGTAGTGATCCTCGCACAAACATGCAACAACTTGAATAAAACTTTACCCTCACTGGAGTAGACTGTCTCATCACAATAATGGTCATGCATTGAACGATTTAATCAACAAACAAGTGCCAGTCTTATCATTTTTTATTTTTTTTTTTGGAGAAAAAACTCACCATTGCACCAAATGAGGCAAGATACTATATAGAGCAAATATGACAATCTCAAATATTATGTTGTTGTAGCATTGCAGACACAGCCCAAAACAACTATGATAGTGTGATAAAAAATACCCAACTGAAAGAGTAAAAAGACATTAATAAAATATAGCACAATTTAACTCATACATGAATTCTTCAATTTCCAAATAGCCTGGCTACCAACAATCAAGGAGAACCGCAAACTAAAAATCAAAAGCTGTTTGCACAACTGCCTATTAGCATGAGACATAGTAAACGTTCGTGCCCAGTCAAATAATATCGAAGAGAATAATTGTTGAAACAAGTGGATCTGGTTACCAACTTACGATTGAAGAAGAACTAATCAAATGAAGAGTCTAAAACCCAACTACCAAACAATTACATAAACAAGAAGAAGAGGAAGCTTAAGGAAATGATGGAAATCATATAAATATAATACCTATTCGTGCTTCTCCCCATATATAAACAAGAAGAATAGCCTCTGGTTCACTTACAAATTAAACCCTGGAAGTAAATACTTATATAACATTCTAGAGCCCTGGTTACGGAACCATCTGCACTTAATCCAGAAGTAACTCTCCCCCAAAAGTTCTTTCCTTCTTTGAGTAAGTTCCAACTTAGACGTAACAATCTTGTTAAAAGTAGTAAAATAGAAAAAAAAAACCAAAAAACCAATTAAATGATGAAATAAAATAAGATTCAATAAAATATATATTGACTTGAGAAGGAATAGCATGTCATTAACCATCCAAGTAATCCATCTTTTTTTTGGTTCATAAATCAATCTATATTTAAGACAATGCATTACTCATAGGATGTGCGTTGAGCAATATAAATTAATAAACATACCAACGGATTATGGTACTTCAAAATTTAATAGTTTCCAAATTATAGTATCTAATTGTGCTTATTTTAGAGAATCTTGAAAGAAACATGACATGAAAGCTTTGTTTGAATAAATAATCACATTAAAGTTATATCAGCATGTTATTATACTTCCAAAACATTTAAATTCCTGAAATTACAATCTCGAATGTCAATAACCAATGCTTTCCAAGTAAAACCTGCTCCAAGTAAATGATTTGTTTCTACAATAAGTACTGTATGTCAGTGCTATCATGTAGTCCAAAAAGTTTTTACTATTAAGTACACAAGAAGAGAGATGTTTACTTCATCAAAGAGGTCTCAAGAATCCTAATTTGATTGGACTGCCTCAAAAAAAATCTTTGAATAACAAAGAGTCTTTGTGTACAATGTACGAGCTATCCTTCTATATAATTTACCACACCTACTAGAAATGTGTCAACTAGAATGAAAATATCGATCGAGATACAATAGAAACAATGTGTAAGTTTTATACATGTATTTGCAAGTGATTTATAACATGCTTGTTAGTTGTTAGTTCGATTAATATACATGATTGTCATCAGAACATAATAGTAATAGGGAGAAGCCTAGAAGGAAATGACATACCTTCGACCAGAGATGTTCATGAGTCTTATTGCAATAGCTATACAAGGAAGCATCAACAAGGTCGTAACAGCGCTAATAAGGATCGATGTGGAATCTGAACTAAGACCAATGTTTGTACAAACCCCAGCATCAACAAAACCCCAGCATCAACGAAACCTCTAACAAATTTCAAGGTTCGACATTCAACCTAACATCTATCCAAACAACCTAATCGCATGAACGATCAAACAACACAGACGATCGAAAATGCTAGAAATTGAAACCCTAAAAAAAGGCACAAACAACTAGCTAGGGCATCGACAACAATCTCAATAGAAGCATCGATTGAAAATGCTTACCAGAAATTTCATCAACGCGAAGGTTCGAGACGAATCGGAAACTGAATCCCTGGACGAATAGAGGAATTTGAGACGGAGAGAGTGAGAGCAGAGAGCCGCGAGAGAGAGAGAGAGAGAGAGAGAGAGAGAGAGAGAGAGAGAGAGAGAGAGAGAGCAGAGAGCGGCGACAGTGAGAGAGAGAGAGCGGTGACGAGAGAGAGAGAGAGAGAGCGGTGACGAGAGAGAGAGAGAGAGAGCGAGCGGTGACAGTGAGAGAGAGCGGTGACGGTGAGAGAGAGCGGTGACGGTGAGGTTTGTCGAGAGAGAGAGCGCGGTGAGGTGAGGGAGAGACGTTTGTCGAGAGAGAGAGAGCAATGAGGGTTTGGTCCCCTTTTTGTATCGAGATCAAAGCACTCACGAATCCCGAGACGTAATAGACGATTGAAAAAAAAAAGTTTTGGTGGGAATGTTGGCGCCATTATTTAGAGACGGAATTAAATTCCGTCTCTATTTCCGTCTCTGATCTCTCTCTATTCCGTCTCTGAATTAGTTCATCTCAATTCCGTCTCTAACCACTTTTTTTTAGCAACAGAATTAATTCCGTTGCTAATTCCGTTTCTAAATATCATTTTTCTTGTAGTGTTTTCGATGGTGCCACGACGGCACCACCTCCCCTTTTGGAGTGTTCCCTTTTCTTGCCGAAATTGCTCGTCGATTTCAATTTTTTTCCAAATCTCTCAAAATAATAGTTTTATATACAAACTAAGATTATTGGGGCACCAAAACACCATCGATTTATGGTGGTATCTCAATCTCACTATTAAAGAATAAAATAAAGCTTGCAAAGAAGGAGAGAGCGAATTACTCACCTAAGCTTGCGTTGATCACCAAATCCAACTCAAATCACCACCTTAAACGTAATGTTCCTACACTCTCCTCTCTTCTATTTAGTATTTTGACTCAAACGGGGGCTAGGGTTACAACTTAAGATTTTATACTTAGGGTTTCCTTATAGCATACATCTACACCACTTGATATGCATCAGGATTTGTGCTCCCCGAGGCCTATCCAACTTATTGTTTTTAATTATGATTTAATAACCTAAATTTTATTCAATTTCCAATAAAGTTAGAAAATACCCTAAATGATGTAATTTCACAAATTTCTAGTAATAATTATAATGCACACATTAATCATGCCAAAAAGGCAAATAAAATTGTGAAATTACCAATTTAAATTTTTTGGTCGTTACATTAATCATCTCTAATTAGATGTTTGTACCTACAAGGTCAAAGTACTCAAAAAAAAAAAGAGGGCTCCCATTTTTACTCCAAAAAAAACCCTAAAAACCACAAAATATATATAAATAACATTTATCTTCCTCTTGCAAATACTATTTAATCAAGTAATCCTCTACCATTATTCTAAAAAATTGGAAAATGTGGCCAAATCAACAATACCTTATAAAAGAGAAGAGGAAGTAGCGTGGGAGGACAGGTGGGTTTCACAAAATGAGAGGAATGGATGAGTGGTGCACAATACATGGTGAAGCTATATGGGCCATTTTTCAGTGAGGGGTCATTGAAAATGACACACTTAAATGGCTAGATTGCCTTTGTGAATAGATGGGGTGCCTTTAGCGTATTAAAAAAAAAGAATGAATTAATTAAATCGAGAAAATAGAAAAAGGAAGTAAAAAAAAAGTAGAAAAAAAAATAATAATACGCTTAAACCAGAGACACAAGTAGACAACTATCTTACATGTTTGAGCAGCACATTCTCGCAACCCACGAGAATTGAGACAGTAGAGATAGTACTTAACAATCAATGTCTAATTAATATCTCGAAGCTACATCATCAAATGGGTTCAGCTTTTTTTTGTGGCTTAGATTGTTGCTTTAATTTATTTTTTTATTTTTTATTAACTATAGGTATTTTAGGCACTTGTCTGGCTTATTCTTGGCCCTGCAGGAATTGCGAAAAGAGACCAGCAATGACCCGACGTTGTAATTATCGTGAGAAATCAAAATCGAGACCGAGTATCTAACTCACATCGTCTCACTTTCACCCTTACTATAGAACCAACTTGTCTCGCCTTCACCCTTTGCCACTTAGACAACCCGCTGGACTTTAATTTGTCATTCCAGCTTTTATTTCTTTTTCGAAGAATCTACCTAAGAGGAAAGTTCATCGAGAAATTAATTAATTAATTAATTATTTCGTATTAAAGCACCGACGCGTTACAATGTAACAAGAAACAAATAATATAATTTGAACAACAAAACAAATAATACAATTTGACAAGAAAAGAAACAAATAATAGAATCTGGTGGGCTCACATTTTATTAGACGTTCATGTGAACACCGGAACAACAATTTTTTATTTATTTTTCATGATGCCGAAGGAATGCCTAAATTTATTAATTTACTATACGTTTTTCTACAGTTGGATGTCCAAACGTTCAACCTTTTCTGCCTCCACTTCGGCTGTTCATATCAGATTCGGCGCTGTGGGTTTTTTGCCGCGTGTTCTAAATAATTCTGCTTTTGCCACGTGGATTGCTACTCGAATCAAAATGACAACTCTGCGACGGTGACGGTGACGGAGACGATTGACCACGCTGGACTTTAAGTTGTCATTTCAGCTTGTAATAATTAATATTTTCGTTTTTATTTTTCAAAGCACGTTTAACATTATATATATACTAGTTTCAGGATGTGCTACGCACGATTGATCCGCTCGCTTCGCTCGCGAGAATTAATTTCTAAGAATTTATTAATAAAACTCAAAATTTTAATTAAAATTTAAAAATTAGAAATACAAGTATCTTTTTTCACATGATTAATCAGAATTTTTCTCATTAAAATTTCTTATGGGTTTTGAGATTGTTCCCTCCCCAACACCTTTTTCAAACCACCTTCTTCTTTTCCTTTTCAGATTCTCTTTTCTTCACTGTTTATGTATATATATATATATATGTTACTTATATACCATTGGGATAACTCTAGATGAATACGTAGCATATATACCATTGAAAAAACTCTGAGTTTACAATTGCCGATATTTAGTTGCTTTTATATATATGATAGATATATATGGGCAAATAAGTAAATTTCATTACCACTCAAGAATTTGTGATTGTGCTTTTATATATATGATAGATATAAAATTCAAAATTCAAAATTGTAATTAAAATTTAAAAATATATAAGTATATTTTTTTAGTTTATCAATATTCTATAATGTGATTGAGATAAGATGTGAATGAAAAAACAAGCTAATCATGTTATGACATTACTTCCTTAAAAAAAGTGTATTGGATTGATTAGAATGAGTTCATGATTGATTTGGAGATAAATAAATAAAAAATTTGTAGTGGATTGATAAGGACTTAGAGTTTGATTTTGATAAAAAGAAAAGGTTGATTTGGAGATGAAAAAAAATAATATGAGCAAATAGGTAAATTTCATTATCACTCAAAAATTTGTAATTCGTGCTTTTATGTTATATATATATTTCTATTAAGATAAGTGATTTATCGAATGTCTTTGAAAACTCATTGAGTAACATATATACTTTTAATTAATTAAGAACATATAAAAAAATTGATAGGTCTCATAGGCTTCAAAGATACAAATTAACCAACTCTAAGTTATTTGGATTGAGTTTGAAATGTTGTTGATTTAGTTTAGACTCTTCGAATTTGAAAAGCGGTTAGTGTTAGGACTCTACAATTTAAGACTCGATTAAATTGAACCAACTACAATTTCAGTGAGTGGTTTAAATTTTTTTATTTTATTTTTACTTTTATTTAGTTTTATATTGGAGGGTTGTCCATAATTTGTATTTTTTCGAAGGTGAGAACTTCCATTCGGGGTTCAATAATTTTTCTTAAATAGTTTGATAACAATATTGTTTTTGTTTAATTGCCTGCTAATGATCATTTTTATGATCGGTGGATGTGTAGCAAATTTATATATGTATCAAAAGTATTATAAAGGAGATCCATGCATATTTGATATGATATTTTCCTCGGGATTATCGAAGTACACAGTTGATTCCAGATCTAAGAGAAAAATAAAGTGGACCGTTCCTCTCGAGTTGAGACGATCGAGAGTGTCCATGGAGTTGCCAGCATAGAGGTCAAATCTTACTGCAAGTTTACTATTACGACTCATTTATTTGGGTAATCAGTGTCTGTCATGTCATTTTGGGGCCTTCAGCGGAACTTTAAAATAAGGCCTTTAATAAAATTATTTTATTTTTCACTTTAAAACGCCATTATACTTTAAAAAGAATTTTAAATTTTTTTTTCTTTCTCTGAACTTGAGACCAACAGTAAAAAAATGTAAAAATCTACTTATCTCTAGTAGATTTAAAAAAGATTAGAAGAATTAAGGAGTAAGTGGGAGTAAGTGGGGTGAGAGGTAAGAAATTAGAGAAAGTCTAAACGACGAGATTTTATAAGAATAAGAAGTTGTTATTGTCTATTTTGATCTATATAACACTTTTAATTCAATCATAAATCATAAAATATAAACATACCTCCTTCCATTGCCAATAAGTTTAAGAATGTTTTTCCCTCTCTGCCTTCTTCCGTAATACCGTTGTCCTTGATGGCGAGATCTCAATGCGGTTTTAAATAAATCATATCGTTATTGGCGTCTGTTTAATTTGAAGAGAGAGGGGAGGGAATTAAAACCCTCGTATTCAAAAATATCTCTCTGAAATATAATGAAGATAACAAGTACATAAGTAAAGACAAAGCTTTAATAGAATTCACAAGTGTCATGACAATAATATGAGCAATACAATTATAAATGTATGTATATATACCACAATATTATGTCAACAAGGACTTGTCTATAATGCCCATACGTTCAACATGGCCAATAAACGTTTTGGGCGGTAATCCCTTAGTTAACAGATCCGTTATCATCAAATTAGTACCAATATGCTCAATTGACACTCTTTGTTTTTGCACTTCTTCTTTGACATACAAGTACTTCAAATCCATGTATTTTGCACTTTTGAATACTTATCATTCTTCTTAAAGAAAATTGATGTGGAATTATCACAATATAGCCTTATAGGTCTAGTTATACTATCAATAATAGCAAGTCCTAACTCAAAATTTCGCAACCATAATGCATGAATAGTGGCCTCAAAGCATGCCACGAATTCAGCCTTCATAGTGGAAGTAGCAATTACAGTCTGCTCCGCACTTTTCCATGAAACTGCTCCTCCGGCCAATAGGAACAAGTAACCGAATGTAGATTTCCTCGAGTCCACACATCCGACATAGTCTGAATCAGAATACCCAATCACTTCGAGATGACTTGACCATTTGTAGATCAACATGTAATCTTTGGTGCCTTGTAAGTACCTAAGTACTTTCTTTACAACTTTCCAATGATCCATTCCAGGATTACTTTGATATCGACCCAACATTCCAATATCAAAACTGATATCCGGCCGAGTACAAGTCTGGGCATACATTAAGCTCCCAACTAATGACGCATAAGGAATATATCGCATTTGCTGACGTTCCAAATCATTATGAGGACATTGCATTAAACTGAATTTGTCCCCTTTCTGAATTGGAACTATTCTTGCAGAGCATTTGTCCATTTGAAATCTCTCTAATACTTTATTGATATATCATTTCTGAGACAAACCTAACAATCCTTGCGATCTATCACGGAATATCTCTTCCTATCATATATGATGCATCACTCATATCTTTCATTTCAAAATTTATAGAGAGAAATCTCTTTATATCATGTAACATAGCAACATCATTCGCAGCAAGAAGAATATCATCAACATATAGTACCAATATAACAAACTTGCTCCCACTGATCTTCATGTATATACACCGATCAATAGTGTTTTCTACAAAACCATATGACGTAATGGTATAATTGAACTTAATATACCATTGTCTGGAAGCTTGTTTCAATCCATATATTGACTTCTTCAATTTACACACCAAGTTTTCTTTTCCTGTGGTCAAGAAACCTTCACGTTGGTCCATGTAAACTTCCTCTTCTAAGTCTCCATTCAGAAAGGCGGAAGATTCTAATGAGCTACTAAAGCCATTATAATTCTTAAAGAGTCATTCTTTGAAACTGGAGAGAAGGTCTCTTTATAGTCAATGTCATCCTTTTAATTGTAACCTTTCGCGACAAGTCTGGCTTTATGTTTTTCAATATTGCCACGCGAGTCTCGTTTTGTTTCGAAGACCCGTTTGCAACCAACTTGCTTTGCACCTTTAGGCAACCGACTAATTCCCAGACTTTGTTGTTATCCATTGATTTCAACTTGTTTGTCATGGCATTAAACCATTTTTCAGAATCATCACATTTCATGGCTTGTTTGAACGAGACTTGATCTTTGTCAATGCTCAAATCACATTCATGTTTAAGTGAATAAATCACATAGTCATTTGAAATTGTTGGTCTTCTTGTCCTTACAGACCTTCGTAATGCTATTTCTTGTGGTTCTACTTGATCATTTACAACTTGTGCATCATTAGCTGGTCATTAACAACAAGTTCATTTTCCTCATTTGGAACAATGATTTGTTTTCCGGATTTATTGCGTAACCGTGATACAACAAGAGGAACAACAATTTGAGGAGAAATGTTAGATGTAAGAGTTTTCAATTGAATTTCATGAATATCCATATTTCGTGATTCTTCACTCCCACTATTTTGGTCATTCTCAATGAACCGAGCATTAGCAGACTCAACTATTCTCGTATTATGGTTAGGACAATAAAATATGTACCCTTTAGATTTTTCAGGTAACCAATGAAGTAACCACTAATAGTCCTTGCAAAAGTTTCTTTTCATGTGGATTATATATCTGTACTTCTGCTTGACATCCCAAATATGAAGATGTCTCAAACTAGGTTTCTTACCAGTCCAAAGTTCATAAAGAGTCTTAGGAACTGATTTCCTAGAAACCCTATTCAAGCAGATATGCAACAGTTTTTAATGCATACATCCATAATGATGAAGGTATAGTGTTACAACTTAACATACTCCTAATCATAACCATAAGAGTACGGTTTCGCCTTTCAGCTACACCATTTTGTTAAGGTGTACTAGGCATTATGTATTGTGCACAAATACCTCGATTTTTAAGGAAATTTGCAAATAGACCTAGACATTGTCCATTTTCATCATACTTTCCAAAGTATTCGCCACCTCTATCAGATCTTACTTTTTTACCTTTCTATCAAGTTGTCTTTCTACCTCATTAATGAACAATTCTAAAATGTCCACTGACTGAGACTTTTCATTCAACAAGTATAGATAACAATATCGTGAGTAATCATCAATAAAGGTGATAAAATACTTTTGACCACTCCAAGATGGAATATCAAAAGGACCACAAATATCGGTGTGTATCAATTCAAGAGGCTCACTCCTTTTTGTGGCATGATGTTTTGATATATGTTTGGTTTGCTTTCTCTTAATGCAATCTACACATACATCCCAATCAACAAAATCCAATTGAGGTAAGATATTACTTTTCATTAACCTCTTTACTCTTTCTTTGGATATGTGACCTAATCTTTGATGCCAAAGAAAAGTAGAGCACTTATCATGTGCACTACGTTTATTTCCAATAACATGCTCAACATTAAACAAGGATTCAACAAACATACTATCAAGATCGAAACGAAATAAGTTGTCAATTAAAGTATTTTTGTTTAAATAAACTAAAACAATTGTTTCTAATCTTTAAATTAAAGCCTACACAATTCAATCTTGATATAGAAACAAGGTTCCTTGAACATTCAGGAACATAAAGACACTTTTCTAAATCCAAAAAGTATCCGGTATCCAGGATTAATCTGTAAGTCCCGATCCCTTCTATGCGTGCCTTCATTCTGTTCCCCATAAATAAGAACTTTTCGGGCCCGCTTATGGGATGGATTGAAAGGAATCCTTGCATAATATGTGAAACACGAGTAGTTGCACCAGTATCAAGCCACCAGGTATTATTAGACACTTCAATTAAGTTTGACTCAAAACATACAGAAATGTAATGTATACCTTTGTTCTCAAACCATGCCTTTCGTTTCGGACAGTCTTTCATGAAGTGTCCACTCTTCTTACAGAAGTGACACCTCAGCTCCTTATGGATTCGATCCTCATGAACTTTCATTGGGGCTTTATCCTTCTTTCCGTCCTTCCTTCCTGGGATCGCTTTGTTGCTGCTAGCTCCATCATGCATAGTGAGATGAACTGAGTGACCCTTTAGTTTCCTTAATCTCCTTCCTCCTGTACGAGCATGGCCTTGATTTCTTGCAAGTCCCATTTTTCTTTTATGGTGTTGTAATTCACCTAGAACTAACCAAACTCAGGGGGAAGGGAATTAATAATGAACTGAACCAGAAATGATTCACTCACATCCATACCCATTGCTTTGAGCTTCGCTACCAAGTTAGACATACTAGTCACATGATCATGGATGGGCTGTGACCACTCAAATTTCTTAGTGGTCAACTCACTCATCAAGCTTCCCACAATGGACTTGTTAGCAATGTCCGATTGTGAGTACTCTTTTAGCTGGATCATGAACTTCTTTGCGTCGCTTGTCTTGGGCATAGATGGTTTGACATTTTCTGCAATCGTCATTCGCATCAAATCCAAACTTAGCCTATTAGACCGCTCCCAAGCCTCATATAAAGACTTTTCCTCTTCTGAGTCGCCTCGTAATGGCCGCAGCTTTTCGTCTACAATGATTGTCGTCAAGGTCCATTACACCCAGTTGGAACTGGATCTGTTCGGACCAATCATTGTAGTTAAGCTCATTGAACTTAACCATCATATTACCCAAGACAAACATATTAGAGGATGCTACAAATATAACAAAATTATTCACATTAATGCTTTGAGTTAAATCTAATAGATTCAGACATACAATACTTTTATTATGTATTTAAGTTCACCTTTGGGTGATGCTTTAATACATAATTCATGCTATATCAAATTCGGAATAAGCATACTTTCATAGACAATCAATCATACTTAGGTAAATAAGTAAGATATATTTGGATAAAAATACCTATTTTTAATTAAGTATGAAGATAAATCTCTTAAGTTTTATTAATTATAAGCAATGATCCACCTTTGGGTGACCTCCTAGCATTATAATTAATTGGTTTTACTTTGGTGACTAACAAGCTTTTCATTAAATAAATATTTAATTAAGCATACTTTAATTCTAATTTAAAAAACTTTAAATTCTAATACATAATTAACATTCTTAATTTTTATATATTGTATGTAATTAATTAAGACAATATTTAAACATGCAACTATTAACACAATATTTAAACATGCTACTATTAAGACATATATATATATAGTACATTGTCATGGTATTATTAAATGTGGCAAATTAGCCATTTGCAGTTCACGTTGACCAATTAAAACCAACCACTTAATTCACATTGACCAACTAAAAATCAACCACTTAAATTCTCAAACGTGGCAAATTACTTTAATCAAGGAATAAACAAACTACCACGTTAATCAACACTAACAAATAGGAAAGATTAAGCCATGCAACTACTTTGTAGGAAATAATTTGTACTAAAAGAAACGAACAACGCATGTATATTAATAAAACCCAAATCTTAGTTCATTCGAAAATTTATTATCCAACGACATATATATTAATTTATTATAGATCCAAATTCTTTAACGCCAAATATATCAACATCGGAATATTAAAATACAATATACCCAAAAAACACAATATACCCAAAACGTAAAGTTAAGTCGATCAAAGTATTGATCTATAACACGGAAATTAAACATCGACTTAAACCACTCTGTTGAATGAAAAATGTTTAACCATGCCCGGATACCAATGTTGTCTATTTTGATATATATAACATTTTTAATTCAATCATAAATCATAAAATATAAACATACCTCCTTCCATTGCCAATAAGTTTAAGAATATTTTTCCTCTCTCTGGTCTTTTTCGTAATACCGTTGTCCTTGATGACGAGATCTCAATGCGGTTTTAAACAAATCATATCCTAATAATTGTTTTATAGTTATTGGCGTCATTTTAATTTGAAGAGAGAGGGGAGAGAATTAAAACCCCCGTACTCAAAACATTTATGCTCAAACTATCATCAAGTTGTGGGCTCAAAACATAGAGTACGTAACAATATAATATAGGTCACATATAATAGAGATTAATTAGGAAAAGATAATCTAACAGTTGTCTCTCGGTTCACTAAATAAAGTTGATTTTCTTTTTTTTAAAAGGCCTTTATACTTAAGTTAATTAAAGTTCCAACATGGGGATCTTTTTTTTTTTTCGGGGGAGAAGGGATTGGGAGGTGCGAATGAGCCTTTTTTGAGAGTCTAGAGCAAACTTTGAAATTTATTTATTTATTTTATGAACCTATATATTAAAGTTAGTTAAATTATGAGTAAGGGGTTTCTTTTGGGTGAGGGCATGGGATGTGGCCCTTCTTGCCCCACTCCAGACACGCACTTGTGGGTAATTTTAAAAAGTTGATGTCAAAGTGTTTGAGTTAATATTCTACTTTTCCAAAAATTAAATATTTTAAAATAATTCATAAATTGTTTTGGTTTACTATAATGCCCTTGAAAGAAAATTCCTTAATAATTTTCTCTACAAGAGAAAAGTTGGTGCGTGTATACTTCTCATTTTCTTCCAATGCATGCTAAGCTTAATTACAAACCAAACAAAAAGATCTACGGGAATCCTCGTATATTGATTTTATATATGTTTACATGCATAACATATGATATTATATATAACTATATATATTATGTGGTTTCTATCTCAAAACACTTGTGATACACCTAACAAATAAACTCTAATGAGATTTATAATTTTAGCTTATTTAGTTAAATAAATAAAATATTTTTATTACCAAACTACAATAATTATACATTTTGTTTCGAATTGTTTGCAACTATATTTACATTTTACAAATTTAGAATCAATGAAAAAAAGTGCAAAAATTTTATTGTAAAAATTATTCAACTACGTCAACTATATGTATATGCTAGCAATAGACATATGTATATTATGTGTATAAATACTATTTAAAAATACCAATGCACATATATAATGTATGTGTCTTTGACACCTTACTTTTTATAATATTTTTTGAAAAAAAAATTAAGCAGGGAAAAGTACTTCCCCGCAGTGAATCCTCATAGAGATACCCAATAAATAATTAAATAGGGAAAGAGTTTTCCCTATTGGATTCCCCATCTCCGCGGGAATTAGACGGGGTACGGGCATGGGGATGAAAACTCATCCCCACATGATAATTGATACGGAGATGGGGGGATGAGTTCTTAAGTAGGGATGGGGATGGAGATGGTGTCCTCATCCCCACCCTCCTTATTTGCATCCCAGGTATTATGTACTTATTTCAATCCCTTTTTTTGCCAATCAAAATTTTTTTTTGGTAGTTTATAAAGATCTTCTTTATTACGTGCAAGAGGAGTGATTTCAGAGTTTTAAATTTATGTTTCTATGAGTGCGTTTTGTAATTAAATTTAAATTGTTTTAATTAACTGATCAATATGTATAACCGCAACTCAAAATTATGTTTCGTAAAATTTTGGTGAAATTAGACTTTGTTATCATTCTAACATGTGCTTAATACTCGTTAGAGTAAGTATTTTTATGATTTTTATAAGTTGTTAATTTTTTTTGCGAAATATAAGTTGTTACTTAACATATAGTTCCTCATAGAGTAAAGAAACCTTTTTTTATTTTCACTATTTAAATTGTTGGAACAATTTTACTTCAAATGGAAAAAACAAAGAAGAGAATGAGAATTTTGAATTTCTCTTTAAGAAGAATTTCAAGTTGGTGTAATTATTTTCAAGTTGTCTACAAATTGAAATAATTATAAAAAGAAACTCATTTATGAGAAAAGTTATACTCTTGAATCCCTCAACACATCTTCGAATTGAGGAAGACTCTTGGAAGGGAGAAAGGGTTATGGATGATTTGAATTTTGAATTTGATTCAAAGACAAATTTAGTGGAATCTTACAATTCTAAAAAATTTAAGGGGTAAGAATGATTCAAATTAATTTAAGGGCATTGCCAATGAAAACACTTCAAACGAGAAAGGGCAATATTACTATTGTGACAAATCAGAACATTATGCACGAGATTGTCATTCCAAGAAGAAGTTTTTTAAGAATGAGGTAGTTGTCAATTAAGGAGAGTCACAATATAGAGAATATGGAACTCATAACAATGGTTAGACGCCAGGGCCAATGCAAAAAATAATGGGCTTTGTTTTTTTTTTTTTTTTAACATAAATACAACAACAACAACAACAACAACAACAACAACAACAACAACAACAACAACAACAACATAGCCTCAGTCCCAAATTAACTACATGGATCAAACTTTTCCATTGTGCTCGATTAAGTGCAATTGATGGTGAGCTTTGTAAACCATTCAAATCCCTCTTAATTAATGCATCCCATGTTAACTTTGGTCTGCCCCTACCTCGTCGAATTTCTACAGTTTCTATTGAGTCAAGTTTTCTAGTTGGGGCATTTGTAGGCCGTCTTTGCAGGTGACCAAACCATCGCAACCGCTCTTCCCTAATCTTGTACCAATTGGTGCTACTCCTACTTGTCCTTGAATTTCTATATTTCTTATTCTATCTTTACGAGTTTTACCACACATCCACCTAAGCATCCTCATTTCTGCTACGTTCACTTTATGTAATTGTTGTTACTTTACCGCCCAACATTCACTTCCACAGAGCATAGCTGGCCTAATTGCAGTCCCATAAAATTTTCATTTTAACTTAGTAGGAACATGTCGATCACAAATCACCCCTGTTGCACTCTGCCATTTCTTCCATCCCACTTGAATTCTATGTGTGACATCATTTTCAATGTTACCATCATTTTGTATGATTGATCCTAGGTATCTAAAGTGGTTTACCTTAGGAACTTCTACTTCCCCTAATTTTATCACTCCGTCATCTCGATGTCTAGTGTTTCCAAACTCACAGTGCATGTATTCAATTTTCGTCCTACTCAACTTAAAGCTTTTAGATTCTAATGTATTCCTCCAGAGTTCTAATTTCCTATTCACTCAATCTTTACTTTCATCCACTAAGACAATATCATCTGTAAATAACATACACCGTGGTATATCATCTTGAATATGTCTAGTTAGTTCATCCATAACTAAAGTAAATAGATATGGGCTTAAAGTCGATCTTTGATGTAGTCCTATCGTAATGGAAAATTCTTTTGTAGCTCCTCCAACTGTCTTTATACTCGTTACTACTCCATCATACATATCTTTAATAGTGTTTATGTATCTAGCATGCACTCTTTTTCTTTCTAGAACCCACACAAAAACATCTCTAGGGACCATATGCTTTTTCTAAATCTACGAATACCATATGAAGATCTTTTTTCTTTTTTCTATATTTTTCTAACAATCGTCTTACAAGGAAAATCGCCTCCATAGTTGACCTCCCAGGCGTGAAACCAAATTGGTTCTCTGATATTGTGGTTTCTCTCCTTAACCTATTGTCAATTGTCCTCTCCCACAGTTTCATAGTGCGACTCATAAGTTTAATTCCCCGTAGTTTGAGCAACTTTGAATGTATCATTTGTTTTTGAAGATTGGCACAAGCGTGCTTCTTCTCCAATCCATTGACATCCATTTTGATTTTAAAATTTTATTGAAAAGTTTTGTTAACCAAGTCAATCTGCTTTCTCCTAAACATTTCCAAACCTCCATGGGTATTTCATGTGGGCTACATGCTTTCCCTATTTTCGTTCTTTTCAATGCCTCTTTAACTTCTACAATTCTAATATTGCGTGTATAGTTTACATTTCTTTCTTGGTGTGGGTTTTCATCTATTATAGTATCAACTTGGTCATCATTAAATAAACTATCGATGTAACTTCTCCATCTCTCCTTAATATCCCCCTCGCGCGTTAAAATATTTTGATTTTCGTCCTTAATACATCTTACATAACTTAGGTCTTGTTTTTTTTATCTCTTAATTTGGCTAGCCTATATATATATATATATATATATATATATATATATATTTTTCGCCATCTCTATTACCTAACCTTGTATATAAATCTTCCATGAAATTTGTTTTAGCTTGACTAACTACTTTTTTAGCTTGTTTTCTAGCTTCTCTATATTGATTGTACGCATCTTCATCTCGACACTTAGGTATTTTCCTATACATCTCTCTTTTAGTTTTAATTGCTCGTTGGACATCCTCGTTCCACCACCATGTTTCCTTCTTTGGAGGTCCCAAGCCCTTAGATATACCTAATATGTTTGATCCCCCTCCTTATGCAACTACTCATTTCTAGCCACATTGTATTAGCATCTAAGTCAAGATTCAAAACATTTTCCTTTAGTAGTTTTTCTCTAAACTCTACTTGTTTACTATGTTTTAGGTTCCACCACTTTATTCTAGGGTCGCTAACTCTTTTATTCATATTATTCCGTTGTGTTAGCTTAATATCAAGTACTACTAACTTATGTTGGGTAGTAAGTGCTTCACTAGGTATTACTTTGCAGTCTCTACATAGTTTTCTATCTATTTTTCTTGTTAAAAGAAAATATATTTGACTCTTGTTATGACCACTACTAAAAGTAATTATACGCGACTCCCTCTTCCTAAAACTAGTATTTGCTAAGACAAGATCATATGCTGAAGCAAATTCTAAAATTGATTCTCCTTCTTCATTTCTATTATCGTAACCAAAACCTCCATGAACTCTCTCAAACCCATCGTTACTTACCCTGACATGCCCATTTAAATCTCCTCCAATAAAAACCTTTTCATCTAATGGTATACTCTGCATAAATCCATCCATATCATCCCAAAACTTGCGTTTGATGCTCTCGCTTAATCCTACTTGTGGTACATATGCGCTAAGTATGTTAATTTTCTCGTCTCCAATAATTAATTTAACTATAATCAATCTATCCCCCATTCTTTTAACCTCTGCGACCTTATCCTTATAATCATTATCCACCACAATTCCTACTCCATTGCATTTTCTATCTATCCCAGTGTACCACAATTTAAACCCTGTGCTTCTTATTTCTCTACTCTTTTCTCCTACCCATTTTGTCTCTTGGAGGCAAGCAATATTGACTCTCCTTCTAATCATAGTATCTACTAATTCTATTGACTTCCTTGTAAGTGTTCCTATGTTCCATGTTCTTAAACAAATCTTTTCTCCCTTTTGTATTTGTTTTTCTTTTCTATTTCTATTTTGTCTAAAAGCTCTAGTGTTCGTATCTATGATTTTGCTTTTGTTTTCGTTTTTGTTTTGAACTAGCTTTATTTACCCACACCCGTCATTTGTGTGGGAACCCTTGCTCGTTTTTCTTCACATCCGGGCGACGATGTGAAGGGACTAGCTTCTTTACCCACACAAGTCCTATGTGTGGGAACCCTTGCTCATTTTTCTTCACACCCAAGCGGCGATGTGAAACACACCTTTGCTCATTTCTCACTACACCCGGGCTCCGATGCAGCACGTCGCTAGGTGGGAACGCCCCAACGTTTATATATGTTTGATCCATTTCATGAAAGTAACAAAATTTTTACGCTGGTTGTCAACCTATCGCAACCCTCCTCCATTTTTCAAGCATGGAAAATGAGCTTGGGGCCTCCCTCCCTCACTTTTCGGGTATGAAAAGTGAGTTTGAGACCTCCCTTACCCATTTTTCGATATGAAAAAATGGGCGTCAAAGTCCTCCTCCTTTATCCGGACTTGAGACCGGCTAATATAGCGCACATAGTGTACAACATAGGTGGAGTTTTTTTTTTTTCAACACATATGACATTAATAAATTATCCACCCATGACAATTCAATGTATCATATTAATTGGCATCTATATAAGGTACACTTAAAGTCCATATAGAGAGTGTTGACATATAGAGGATGCAAAAGAGGAGACGAGGGGTATAGGTATTATAGGGGTTCAGAGGCATGCCCCTGTGCGATGCACCTCACACACTAATCTCGAGGCGCATCGATGACATACAATGAGTGTATGTCGGATTTTGGTGTTGTAATGCGTGCACACTAACTAGCATTTTCCATAAAATATGTATATATGCTATACCAACGTTTAATTCACATTTTAAAATACTACACAATCTAAAATAAAAAGTCATTAAAGTACATAAAAGAAAATGGTAAATAGTCAATGTATATAATCTCAAACTTTGCACTTTTTTCTCAAAATTATCTTCTAACTTTAAATTTTTTTTAAAAAACTTTTGAAACTTCAAAGTTTGTTTCAATCTTAGCTCAACTCCATTTTTATAACTACTATGTGGTAAATGTATGTACCCAATAAATATCACTCAATTCCTTCTACTTTTCACTTGGGATATAAATTTGTCCCAATAAATGCTAATACAAACATTATCTAATTTTTTTAATTAATAGGATATATATATATATAGGGCCCAAAAAAAGTTGCACTAGGCTATAATCCAATGCAAATGATACTTGAGTCTGCCACTATCTAGCGTTCCAACCCCATAATATGAGAGAAGCCAAAGAAAAATGTAATGAAGCTACCAAAATTGAACTTGTAGACTCTACCTCAATTATAATTATGTTGTTCATTAATTAAGTTCTTTGCTACCACACCACATTCCTCGAGGTGTGAAATGAAGTATAAGTTTATTTAATTAGGAGCAACCAATCAATTCGGTACGCGTATCAATAATTTGATATGAGGTTAATGATATATGAGGGAAAGAGTTCGAGTTTGAAATGAGGTAAAAAGTTAGTTTCTTCCTTATATATAAAAAAAAAAAGGAAATGAATAATTAGGAGCATTGGGATCCTTCATAATGCATTGAGCTATTGTGGAATATGGGCATGCGCGTCCTCAGAAATGCTTGCCAGCATTAACCAATAATATATCGTTGATCTTGCACTTGCCCGCTGCCTTAAGGTAATGTACACGTATCATTCACGGGTTGTCTCTCCAAATTGAGTGAGTGATGGTATGGCATATTATCTGTATAGATTCACTAGGGACAAGTGTGAAACTCAAAATATTGAGTTATGTACTTCACGCGTCATAGAATCATTTTGGCTTTTAGGACCATTCAGAAAAAGATAATATGAAAAATATATAATTTTATCTCGAGAAAACTGTTTTTTTCATTTTTTTTTTCGATTGAAGGGAGGTAAAGATTATCTCGAAAAAACTTTATAATAAATGAAAATATCACACGAAGGTATCTCAAACAAAAGAAAAGTTGTACATATGCCATGAAAGAGAGCTTTGTAAACTAAGTTTTCTTCGCAACAATATACGGAGTGGATTTTGCTAATGTTGAGAAATGTAAAGTGGGTTAATGTCTACCTATAGACGTGTATGATATAGATGTGCTTTTATGCTTTTCTGCTTTTGTCTTCACTACTTTTACTCTTTTATCCACATGAAGCACTGTTATTGAGGGATATTACTAACTTCACCTTCTCAACATTAGCAAATAGCTTTTATATAATTTTTTAAAAAATATACTTATAACTTGACATGGACATGCAACATTAACACATGCATGCTTACGTTCCTTATTATATATTTTTGTGTTGCAATTTACATGTACGTATCTCAATGTGTATCACATGAACGACAAATAGGCGCGTGTCGTTCCTACTAGTTGTTGCTGAGTAATGAAATACGATTATTTAAACAACCCATATAATAGACGAGAGATGATAGAGTAACTCACTTTGGACATCAACTTAGTTGAATGCAGTACAATACACGTTGAAATGTGTGCACGCGTATCGATCTCGAGGCAAAATGCACGACATCTTATTAGAGTCGGTGCCTAAAATGGGTTACTTTTGCATTTTCTATAATAGATTGGAAACAAACATCAAAATGTAATCTCTCTTCTTAAATTTAAAGAAAAAAAAAAGAAGAAACCCTTAGAATTGGGAAAAGAAAAAAAAAAAAAAAATTAATACATGGAGACAGATTGATGATCCAAACTACTGGAGTAGCGGATAAGGACTCGCGAGATTTAACTGCTGTGTTGTCCTATTGGATTTGTTTTGCTCGCTCTCTCAGCTCTTCTCTTGTCACCACCATCTCTCTCTCTCTCTCTCTGCGAGATCCTTATTTCTCTTCACCCAAATCTCCGTTCCAAAGATCAAAAATATAAATTCATCAATAATCTCTCTCGAATCGTCTCTCAAATTAAGGCTTAATTTCTAAAACCTAAGTTGCACAGTTGACAGATTAATCAATTTCCTCCCAAACGGGCCATTTCATGTCCGAAGATCCAATCTCGATTTCTTCGGTTATAATCTCAGACATCGAATGCAGAAATCTAGAGCTGAATCAACAGCACCTGTAAGAATTCACTGCTACTCGAAGACCTATCAAATCGATCCATTTAGGGTTTTTTTTTTTTTTTTTTTTTTTTAACAGGCTATGACGTAGATTCATTGGTTTGAATATTCATTGGTGTCTCTCTGTAGGTAGAGTGTGATGGGAGGAGATGGCAGGAGTTTAAAAATCAGTTAGTTCAGAAGCTGGAATTCAGGTACTTTCTTGTTTCATTTGGTTTTTGTTGATGAAATTGGGGGACTAAGCACAATTGTAATGTTGGGTTGTGTGAAGAGAGTCCCACCTAGATCTCTGAAAATTCTACTGGTTTTTTGATGTACAAGGATTGTTTCACTTTCACTTTCACTACTGTTTGTATACTGGTACAAGTGGGTCTACAACACCTGAATTGAATGCACCCAATATCTGATTTTTAGGTTTTTTTTTTTTTTTGTTTTGTTTCTGAATCTTGGTTGTGGGTGGTGTATTCTTCTTAAGATTTAGATCTGCTTTGATGGAATTTCAGTTTAGAATATATCCTTTTCGCGAATTGTTATCTTTTGCCCTCATTGTGCATACACGAATTGTTCAAATGGTGTGTTGCAGTTAGAAGAATGTCTCGGCCGCTTCACCGTGGTATGTCGGGTGTGCGTGTTCCTGAGGTTGATGAATTCTCATGGGACTCTCAATTGAAGGATAAAACAGAGAAGGACAACTTGGTTAGAACAAGATCTCCTCATCCCCAGAGACCTGTGTCGTGGCGATTTGTTGCCAGTATGTTTTGCCCCGAGAATTCTCCCTCGAAATCTGGTCTGGGTGAGAATGGTTTCGGGTCAGATCCACTTAACATTGGAGCAGCTACTAGGAGTAGGCAGAATTTAATCTTTCTTCTTATTAAACTCAGTTTAGTGCTCATTGTAATTCTTGCTCTTTCCGGGTCTCTTTGGTGGACGATCTCGATTTCAACACTGTCGAGAGATTACATACTAAGGGGTTACAGACGAATGCAAGACCAGTTCATCTCAGATCTCTCTGCAATTGGAGAACTATCTCTTGGTGCGGCAAGGTTGAAAGAACTAGAATTCTGTACCCTGGAATTTGAGAACTGTGTCCCTTGTTTTCTCAACGTTTCTGAGAAAATTGACTCTGATAATACTGTTAGTGGAGTGTATGATCGTCAATGTGGGCAGGAACCGAAGCAGAATTGCTTAATTCTTCCTCCTAAGAATTACAGAATCCCACTCAGATGGCCTACTGGAAGAGATGTCATATGGGTTGGGAATGTGAAAATCACTGCTCAACAGGTTCTTTCTTCTGGAAGTTTGACGAAGAGGTCTGTGGAATTACTGCAGAAGTTCTTAGCTTCTCTTTTAATTTATTATTTTTATTTCTTTCCCAATAAAGTGAATAAAAATATGAACTTTTGGATATCCATCTTTTTGTAGGATGATGATGTTAGAGGATGATCAGATATCTTTCCACTCTGATTCCATCATGTTTGGAGTTGAAGACTACTCACATCAAATAGCTGAAATGATTGGCTTGAGAAATGAATCAAATTTCAATCAGGCTGGGGTGAGTGTGATTATTTATCTTCCAAGTTGAATTATCTTACGCACTTAATCGAGCACAATGGAAAAGTTTGATCCATGTAGCCGACCCTAGTTAATTTGGGACTGAGGCTATATTGTTGTTGTTGTTGTTGCAAGTTGAATTATCTTATATGGTAGCCAGTATTAACATTTAGGTTGAGCTGTTGCCAAGTGTGAAAGTTGATGACATCGTGCTCCTGGGATTTCATAGTCCCTTCCCAAGATGACCAGACAACTGAATGAGAAAAGATATCTGATCTAGAAAGTTGTATTGCATGTTCATGACTTTGATTTTAAGCTATCTAGGTAGAATAGTATACTTAGGAAGATGTCCTTTGATACACTTCAAGGTGTGAGAATGGATGTTGGATACACTGTATATCATGCTTTTAGACATTCTATTTCTCATATCCGAGGGTATGGAGACGTGATTTATCTCTGTTCCAAATCTTGGGTCACATTATGACATAAACTCAATTCTATTATATTCCTTGAGTATATTATTATCTCCTTTTCTTCTCTTATTATTTTCATAGCGAATCTGGTAGATGGTATTCAAAGTGCTTATCTAATGTTAGAGGTGCCACATCATAGTGTTAACACGTAAGATAATTATAAAGCTGTTTAGTTGTTTTACAGATTGAACATGTAGTCGTCAATTTGTGTTATTCCTTGATTAATCGGATTTTACAACCCTCTCTAAAATTCATAAATTTGTGTCACAAGTGTATCACCTACTAATGTGGTTACTTCATTTTTGGATGCACATACAATGGATTATGGAGGCATGAAAAAAAAAAATCAAATCTTTAGACTCCCAAGTCCATGTTCTTAGCACATAGGAAAAAGCTGTAAAAAGCTTTTTGTTTTTTGTGCATTCATGGTCAAATGGAAATACAAATTACAAAAATTTGTACAACTGGAAATTCTTCCAATGATAAATTTTTAACCAAATGATGTCAGTTCATTGCTACATGCATATGATTGGAACTAGGAACTGATAATCTGTTAAGGTCCTAACGGTGAAGGTGACCATTCACTGCTTTCAGCTATTAAAACGGTTTTATTTGACCTAACTATTCTCTGAAAACTTTAACAAAGTCTTTAAACATTAGAAGCCTAGAACTTTTCATAAATTTTTTTCTTGTTATCCTTTTCTTTTTCTTCTGCAGGACTACATTTTGAAATGAGAACTATACAATCACAGGTCAACCTGCATTAGAAAAATTCTGCCTAAAAGTTGCAGCATTGTGGCCAATGTTATCTGCTTATTGTTTTAATTTTGCTTCCAAGAATGTAGTTTGGGATCTCTGTTGCAATGTCGTGTGCCATTGAAAAAGGATTAACTTGTTTTAGTTTATCTTCCTATTTGCAGGTTAGGACAGTCTTGGATATTGGATGTGGATACGGTAGCTTTGGAGCTCATCTTTTTTCAAAACGTTTATTGACCATGTGCATTGCGGACTATGAGGATTCAGGCAGTCAAGTTCAACTTACACTTGAAAGGGGTCTTCCTGCAATGATTGTTTCCTTTAATTCAAAGCAATTGCCATATCCATCTCTTTCCTTTGACATGGTGCATTGTGCATGGTGTGGTATTGAGTGGGATCAGAAAGGTACTGCTGACCTTCTAATTTCGAACTTGTGATTTTGGATCCATGTAGCCGACCCCAGTTAATTTGGGACTGAGGCTATGTTGTTGTTGTTGTTGTTGTTGTATTCATGATGATTCGTGTTACATGCAAGATTTTGAATAGCAGTTTTATTCTGTAGATGTCAGCTGGATTAATCCTTTAGTTATTTTTCTTGAACTTCTATTAGGGTATCTCATGGTAACCTCAACGTGCTTATAGACAACTCTTCAAGAATCATGTGTATATGCTATCTAAGATATAGAAAGGTCAATTAGAATGCAGAAATTAAGGTTAACCATTGGTGTTTCTGCAGCATTCTCAATGTTGAATGATGGCATTATGTTGATTAGCGAAATGATGTAGGAAGTTGTATATTGATTTTTGGAAAGTTCACATAGCTTGATCATTTGTTGGTTTTATTTGTTGATGATGGTACAATGTTGTTAACTATGGATCATGCAGTTTTTTGTTTCAGTTGGCAAAGTAGGGATTATTCTCTTAGGTCTCTAAGCTTTGAGATAGAGGACCTAATTTACTAGATTTGACCATTCGGTCATAGCATATAAATCAAGATTTCCGAATTTTAAGTTAAGAGATGCATTTAGATGTTCTCAAGAAAAAAGAGAGATGTATTTAGTTGAGAAGGAGTATGAAGAAAAACCTGATTGTAGTTGAGTTCTCTACTAGTTAATTTCCATTTCCTTTTTTACGACCCACATAATATAGGCTACCTTTTGCTAAGATACACATATAGTGGAATTTATTTTTGATTGAAAATATATAACTAAGGGCTATAGTAGGTTTCTGACTCACTCAGAACTTTGGAGGCCAGATTTTGTATCTTTGTTTTTTAAGTTTTTGCTATTATATGTCACATCAATTGTTCAAATTTAACAAATTCAAAATTTCGAAATATTGTGTGATTAATAAGATTATACCTTTATGCACTGTATTAAAAATGCAGTAGCCATTAATCTCTAAGTTGACAAAGTTATGGTGTTTTAAATTTTCCTTCATGAAATATTTCAACATATCCTTGGAAATTATATGATGAAAAATCACTTTCTAGGTCTAGCCACTTTTGGGAGTGAGTGCAAGTGAAGAGATTCTCATTCAGAAATGGAGACGGGTTTGAAGTGTCTATGACTCTCTTTAGACATTATAAGAAGTGTTGCATAAAGAATGACTAGTTTTTGGATTTGGGTTTGGTTTCAATTTAATCAAGCGTAACTGGACAAGGTGTTAGTTTTTTTATTTATTAAACTTTTTCATAATTTGACTATCATATTTTATTTTAACTTTGGATTCCTTGTATGTTCTTTTTTTTTTTTGTTGCCAAACGAGATGTTTGTTTGTTTGTTTTTTTTTAATTTATTATAGAAAGACCAACTTATTAAATTTGCATAATTAGATTGTCCTTGTTTATTTATTTATTTTTCGTTCTCCTTTCTTTTTTCCTTTCTTTTTTTTTTTTTTTTTTTTTGATGAGAAAGAAACCAACTTGCCTCCATTGAGACTCAAACCCTCAACCTCTTAAACAAGTGACGTCATACCAAACCAGTGAGCTACCCGCTTGGTTGGTTTGTCCTTGCTTTTATGTTTGTTTTTTTAAATGATTAGTATTTCGCTCCCTTATTTGATAGAGAACCTTAACTCACTTGCTATTATTAAAATAACTTCCTTTATATGATGATCCAGACCTGGAAATAAGGGATTTTAATTGGTTTGCTTGTCAGGATTTTTTACGTATTTTTTGTCTTTCATCTCATAGATTAAATGCTGCTGGGCTCCTTTTTATTTTCTTTTTTCACTTGATATTAATCTCATGTTTAAGGTAGCAAAGATGAAGTCACCTCTGCCACCAGTGATTTTGTTGCTTCACATCTTTCTCTACCGTTAAGTGCTAAAACTATCACAAAATTTTCTTATCTAACCTCTTGAGTTAGTGGTCTCTCTCTCATAAATAATACTTTTCTGCTTTGCTGGAAAATGTGATACATTTGTATCTGATGGACCTAAATGTTGAAAATTAATAGCTTTCAATATGAAAGGCATAAATTATGACCTTTCAGCTCTTTATTCCTTACAGTTCAGTTTGTTGAAATTATGTGATGAAAATAGGGAATTCAAGATTTTCACTGTACCGTTTTTGTAGTCATTAGGTAGTTTTCTTCAGTTATCGTCCTTTTTTCTATATGATTGTCTTATAATCATTTTATCAATTTCATCATCTCTTTTTTCTTTCCCTGTCATTTACTCTTATGGTAATTTTACTTGCCTGTCTGTCTTCATCTATGTTTCTGATTGTTTGTCTTTACCATTGAACATTCACTTGTCCAATCCAATTCTCCAGAAGCAGATTTCTTATTTCTTGCTATGTGTTAATGAAGATAAAAGTTGTTTTGAAAGAAATTGAGAGAGAGTTACCTCTGTTTCTGATATTAAAAATAAGTCATCTAACAACTTCTACCTAACAAGTCAAAGTTCATCTAAAAAAGGAGATAAATATCAAATCCTAACTAATTCCTAATTTAAAGGAAAATTTAAACAACAATTCTTATTCAAAGTAGATATGAACTAAAATGCCAACGCGTCAATACTATGTCATAAGCTTTACAGTGGTCGTTACTGATGAAGTAATAATCTTTGCCTTGTTTGGTTGAGTTGTCAATAACAGCATAGTGTCCATCTAAATGGAGAAAGTTTCCAAATATTGACAAGCTTGAAAAACTAAGAAAGCAATATTCGAATGTTGCAAAACTTCTTGAACCCTAGATCTCAGCTGAATTGTCGAATGTATTTACTATTTTCTCAACTTCTCTCTTTGATAGTCCATATTTTTCCAAGATTGGGAAGAAAGGGTTTCGGGAGAGTGTTTGGTTCTTTTGGAAAGTCTTAGCAATACAGTTGGCCATAAGGGTAAACTTGTAACGATTAAAATGTCACAGTGCAAACCCCGGTATGGTGGGAATTTCTGATTAAGCATAAGGAGAACTATGGGCTGATAGAGTTTATCGTCTCTTTTAATGCTTCCAAATACATGAACCTTTTTATTCACATCAGTTAGATTTGTCAGCCTGAATGTATTTTATGTCCTGTTTTCTTATTAGTTTTGTGATAGACATTATCTTATTTAGCATCTTGGATTCAGTTGGTTTCTGCTCCACTTGAAAAATAGGAAGTCTTATGTGATGCTTGTAGGACTATGCATTGATTTACATCGATGGGTGCCCCCTTCGCATCTAGATGTTATCGTGAAAGACTTTAACAGCTTTAACAGATGTCTTTTCCTCCAACTATGTCATCGAATGATTTTTCCATTGGAATATCCATGTTTTTTTTTGTTCCAGTGGTCCATTGGCTGATCATTAATTGTTGGCTTTTGTTTTAATATGCCTGGTGCAAAATAAGCTGTTGTTATTCCTTTCCCTTGATCTGCTTTTGGTTGTATGTTTAATTCAATATTATCTTTTTCTTTTTTCTTTCAGATTGAAGCATTTTCCCTTCATTTAAGGTCTCCAAACAAATGATATTGCTTTGCATTTTGTCAAGTTACATAAGGCATTTCATGTGAATTAATGGGTGTTATGTGATGAATTCTTTTTATTATGGGATGTAGATGGTTTATTGTTGATTGAAGTTGATAGACTATTGAGACCTGGTGGGTACTTTGTGTGGACTTCACCACTAACTACTGCTCAGGGCTCAGATCGTAACAAAGTAAAGCTGCAGAAATGGACGGTGGTACGTAACTATGCAGAGAGCCTTTGCTGGGAGATGCTGTCACAACAAGATGAAACTGTTGTATGGAAAAAAGCCAGTAAAAAGAGTTGTTATGCTTCTCGGTGAGGCAAATCACATGGATATGATTCACATTTATTTTATTTCTAGATTTAACAGTAACCATTCTAAACCTGAATATTCTTGTTTCAAATTGCATGATAATTGGTATATCTAGGAAGCCTGGGGCAGGACCTCCAATTTGCAGTCAGGGACATGATATTGAATCTCCTCATTATCGGCTACTTGAGCCTTGCATTGGAGGAACACGGAGCCGACGATGGATTCCAATTGAGCAAATGACCTCGTGGCCTGCTAGGGCTACTTTGAATTCAAATGAACTTAAGATCCATGGTAATCTTATAAATTTTTCTTGGTTATATTTTTTGTCATGTGTTTTAAGTACTATACTTGTTTTGGTGATCAATTATTTGATGTTCATCAGGTGTACAATCAGAAGAGTTTGTTGAAGATGACCTAAATTGGAAATCGGCAATTCGTAATTATTGGTCTCTTCTCTCACCCCTAATCTTCTCAGATCATCCAAAGAGACCTGGTGATGAAGACCCTTCCCCTCCTTATAATATGCTCAGAAATGTGCTGGACATGAATGCTCGGTTTGGTGGATTTAATTCAGCTTTGTTGGAAACTGGAACATCTGTGTGGGTCATGAATGTGGTTCCTACGAGTGGTCCAAATCACCTTCCTCTTATCCTTGATAGGGGATTCGTTGGAGTATTGCATGACTGGTAAGCCATACTTTATTTCTTGTTCCTACTAAGTAACATCCAGTCAATTTGTTCACATACTCCATTATCCATTGTCAATCACTTGGTATTACATCCAACCTCGAATGCCATTATCACTGAGGAACTGGAAGCAGTAGTTTCTTTTCTATTCCTCCATATTAATCTACAGCGTTTTGTTCACATACACCATTATCTGTTGTAAATCACTTGGTTTCGATCCAAACTCTGATGTCATTATCACTTAGGCTTCGTTCTTTTTGATGATTTATTTATTTCTTTTTATTGCTAATAAAGATTGGTAGCATTCAGCTTCTCACATTCCACTCTGCAGTGAACAAATTAATTTGTTATATATTGTTTGACATTGAGTGAACTCGTGTGTTTATTCTTTGTGTTTTTCAAATAGGCTAGGTATTAAAAGGTCTGAAAACAGTACATATTTGTAGCAGCTGGAACAAGGAGTATGTGCTCTTATTTGGTGATACACGTAGAAAAGAAGGATACTCACAGGCAAGGAATGAAAATTTGATAAAATTAGCCGAAGTTTAGGCGAAGTTTGTCGAAGTTGAAGGCATCGAAACGAAGTTCACGAGTAGTTTAAAAATTACAAAACTTCTCCGAAGTTTATGTTCAAAATTGACAACATTGATATAAATTGATATGAATTGCTAAAAAAGGAGAAATTGCAAACTTTTCGAAAAAAAAAACCAAATAAGTGTGTAGGAGACGAAAGGGTTGAGAATTGTAATTGATGGCGGCTTTTAGGGGTTATTGAGAATTTGAGAGTGGCTCACTTATGTACACACATCTCTACACCAATCATGTGATCTCTTGATTTTGTGTCAAGATTCAATGTATGCATCAAGATTCATTTTTGCACACACATCTCTACAACGCTTTGTAGTTTTTTTAATCGATGCATAATGTCAAAAAGTGGAAATTTTCTTTTACTTCAAATATTGACCCATATAAAAAAAGCATGTTTCATAATTTTAATTTTACTTATAAGAATGTGCAATTAATAAATGGTTAGAGAATCAAATTAAATGTAATAATTATCACTAAGAAGTGATCTACCATACACAACGTGCATGACTAGTGGCAATAAAATTGACTTGAAACCATTAAATTGTAAATTTTTTAAGTATAAATGCATAATTGTGCTTGTTTTGACATCCCATAAAATGAGTTTTAGTTTATTGACCATTTAAATAAAAATTTCTTAAACTTCTTGAAGTTAGCGAATTTTTACCAAAATTCTCCACGTCGAATTAAAATTCTCCGAATTAATTCCGATTATCAAGAGGGCAAATTATAAGGCGAAGCCAAAGTTTTGATCCTTGCTCGCAGGTCAATTTATCCATGGAAAAGTTTGATCCATGTAGCCGACCCCAATTAAGTCGGGACTGAGGCTATGTTGTTGTTGTAACTCAGTTATGTCCTTAGAAAAAGTTAATCTTATAAATAGTCTTTTATTAGGAAATGTCTAATAAAAATGTCTAGTCTTCCATGCATTGCCTCATTTTTACATACATATAGCACATGGTATTTTCAAGATAAAAATGTGAGTGAATTATTAGGGAATGCCTTGAAAGGCAAACAACAACAGCAGCAACAAGAAAGCCTCTATCACGAATTAGTTAGGGTCAGCTCCATGGATCAAAAGCTTGCTCTGAATTTAATTTAATACTGATGCAATTTATTGCAGTAGATAACATATTAGAAGGGGTTGACTAAAAGTATTTAAGGTGGACCAAAATGACCCCATGGGGCAAGATGCTTCTTTTTATTGTTTTCTCACACAAAATGAGGAAATAATCACAATAATGAGTTTTCAAGGGTTATACTCTTGGGCTTCTTTGGTTGACTTCTCATTTAATTAATTAATTTATATAGGTGTGAAGAGTTTCCAACATATCCTAGAACATACGATCTGGTGCATGCAGAGGGATTCCTGTCACTTGAAACCAAACGGAAACGTGGTTGCACCATGCTTGATTTTTTCACTGAAATAGATCGGATTCTGCGGCCTGAGGTATTATCTTTTCACCTATTCTTCTTTAGTTAGTCATGAAATTTCTTATTGACTCATTAGTTAATGTTAAAAGGTAGGTAAAACAAAGGAACACTTAATTGGACTGGTGAACTAACTTGCTTACTGATTAGTTAATCTACAATACATGATAATTAACTCCATCAGGGAATATAAGTTTTGCAGTATGTGAAATGCTTTTAAGTGTAATTACACTAGATACTTGATTTATTTTGGGTTCTTTCTTTCTCTAGTATAGTTTTTTCATTGGCAGCAATGTATCTGTAACACACAATAATGCTCAATTACACTTATAAGTTGATTGAAGAGAACAGTTTTTTTATCCTGATAATGCTCAATTCATATAGTGCCAGTGGCCTCATTGGTTTAGTGTTCTGCCTGCCTAGAATTAAACATTAAGCATCTGAAAGAAAAAAGTTTAATAGAAAATATCCTTTCGACCAGGAAAGAAATGTATGGAAACTGTAATCACAGCAGCATATAAATCTTGAATGTGAATATATATCTGCGTCCGTCTGTGTGCAAGCTCGTGAGCACCTATGGATATGTATATATTATTTTGATTGTCGTAATGCACAAACCTACGTTTATGTATAGATTATATTGATGATTGTAGATGCATATTCTCATGTATAATTAATATTTATATTTTATCATTATATCACAATTGTGATGCTTATCAAAATTGTTACTAGCAATGACCATTGATATGGACGAGTTAATTAAAGATATTTGGTACTAACTTGTGAAAAACCTTGAGAACTATGGCTGTTGGGGAAAGGAAAAAAAAAGGAATTAGATGTAGTCTGTTTGTAGCTGCAAAAAAATAAAAAATAAAAATCGGCAAGTGACTTTTTCATCTGAATAGACATTAATTTCTCGTATTTGGTGAAAATTTAACATTTCAAGTCCAGGGTCATGGCCTCTTGTTTTCTGGACAGCTGACTAAACTAGTTTCATGTTTGTGCAGGGTTGGATTATTTTCCGTGACACAGCTTCTCTCATTGAAGCAGCCAGGGCTCTTGCAGCACGGCTACGATGGGATGCACGGGTAGTGGAGATTGAAAGTAACCATGAGGAGAGACTTCTTGTTTGCCAGAAAACTTTCTTCAAGAGGCCACCGAAATAGAATTCGTCTTCCTAAAGGAAATTTGTGAAAAGTTGCCATACGTAAATATGTTCATTGTTTCATCTTGATGTTCCATCAGTGAATGTCTCAAGGTTCCAAGCACATAGATGATGAATGAGAAATTTTGAAAGAAAAGAATCAGACAGCGGAGTCAACGATATTCGGAATTGATCAACAAAGACGATCACATACTCCCAATGGAGCTGCAAGGCTTCCACGGGGCCATGTAAGTAAAAAGCTTAAGAGAGAAAAAAAAGGCACAAAGCAAAAGAAAAAAAATGGTTGATTGATTTTATTTGATTTTTTGATGTGATGCTTCATTGCAACTTACTGTAACACGAGGTTTTGATTGTGAAGAAGCAATAGAATAAGCAAGCAGTGCGTGTAATATTTAATTATTGCAAAATGCATTTTTAAGGAATTCATTTCTTCTTTGCTAAAGCTCTCTTTTTTCTTTTTCAAAAAAAAAGAAGAAGATGAAGCTGTCTTTTTATTACGTTTCCCTTATCATTTATGGATTAGTTCTATCATCGTTGTGCTCTTAAATAAATATCATTCTTATAGTTCTGTGAGGCGCGCGGCATGGGGTATACATAGTTTTGAGTAATTTTTTTTTTTTGGAGGCAACAATTCTAAGGAAAATAGGCGAAAATAGTTAGCTTAGTATTTTCCATCAGAATGAGCCCTAATAACAACAATAACAAAGAGAACAATAACAACGAGGCGCGCAATGGGCGCTCCACCATTTATTGAAGGCACACTAATTTTATGATTTTTTTCTCCTCCAAAGTGGACTTTGATGGAAACAACGCAATTGCCCCTTCATATAAACAATCCACACTAATTAACACACATTGGAAACGATTTTGGGGCACTCCAACTCCGTCCTCTTTCATCTCCAATCGAAACTCACGTGTTTTGTTGGCGGCCGTGTATCGATTCTTTCGCTTTCACATCAGTCGGTGGCAAGGTAACAATTGATTACAACCATATTTCGAACAAGTCGTTTTAGTGTGATAAATAGTGGCTTTGATGTTTTGGTTTTCATTGTAGGGTTTGGTAGATCCGGCCATTTCGAAGTTGTTTTCAATGTGAAATGGATGAAGATAACATAATGGTGCAGGAAGAGCTACAAGAAAAAGTATTTGTTGATGTTTTTTGTGAATTTTTTCAACTTTTATAATGGTGGATTTACACGATTGTGTCAGCCACACAGGACCGAGACTTATCATCAAGTCTGGATATATGGTGGCTGACACTAATGCAATTGTCTCGGTTATAGGGTTCCGAGACTCTTCAAGGAGTGTCAGTTGTGTTGTACTGACACTGCTTTGTAAGTCTCGGACCTGTGCTACCGAGATAGTGTGTTTTTGCGCTTTTTTGTGAATGTGTACTGTCTTGGTAATGAGTCCTTATAGTTTAATATTTTTCTTGCAGGTAATGTTGTTGTCCACGTCTTTTCCGGATTACAAGGATGCTTTCACTCATTGTAGGCCATTCCAATCCAAAGAGGCGACTATTTCATGGCTTTAAATGATCGTTCGTGGAAAGAAGTTTGTGTTAGTTACGAAGCACTCTGACGCCGGAGGGATTAAGCGTAGGGGAAGGGTAAAACTTGCACGTGAGAGGTCCGGTACATTTAGGGAAACGTTACAAAGAGTAGGGAAAACCAAAGCCGCAAAACTTGCTTTGAAACCAAGAATTGAAGAATATGATAAAAATACAAGGAGTCAAACTGGTACCAAGAAATGCGGGTGCTCTTTCCTTACTAACATCAAGGAGTATGCAGATTCTTTATGGCACGTCAATGTGGTATGTGGGCGATACAATCACGATCTTTCCAAAAACTTAGACGACCACTCATTTGCAAGAAGATTGGATCTGGGTGAGCTGGTGCTTGTGTTGCAAATGACTAAGGGGAATGTGAAGCCATGAGATATCCTCGACACGTTGAAGTAAAAGGATGAAAATAATGTTTCGACTATGCGGATAACATATAATGCATGACAAAAACATCGAATTGGTGATGCGGGTGGGAGGACTCAAATGCAACAACTATTACATATGTTGAAGAAGACTAAGTGGATGTCCTGACACTTGAAGCATCTCGAGAAGAATATTGCGACTGAGTTATTTTGGGCACATCCTGATTCAATCAAGTTGTTAGGTATTTCCCATCAGTTCTTCTAATGGATTGCACGTACAAAACCGATAGGTATCAGATGTCATTGTTGGAGATAATCGGGTTCACTTCAATGCATTTAACGTTCTCGGTTGGGTTATTTTCATATCATCGGAGACTAACGCCAATTATGTTTGGACATTTGAGAACTTGAGGTTTATATTAGATGAGTGTCTTAAACTTGACGCGATTGTTACCGATCGAGAGTTAGGGCTGATTAGTGCAATCAAAAAATTATTTCCAACATCTTCTCACCTTCTTTGCTCAATGCACATCCATAAAGTAGTGTTGACAAAGACTAAGAAGATGTTTGCCAATAACGAAGGCTTCACGCATTTCATGGATATGTGGATGGCCTTGTTGTATGTTAAGTCAAAGACATCATTTGAACTTAATATGAATGACTTATGATCTGAGTTCGAAAACGTGAAAGGTCTTATTGATTACTTGGACAACACATTAGTGAAATACTATAAGGAAAAACTTGTACCGGCATGGACATATCGAATTATGCACTTTGGGAAAACCATGAAGCAGAGGGTTGAGTCCGTGCATTCCATTCTAAAGCTACATCTTGGCAATAGTTAGACAAATCTTGAAACTTTATGGCGTGTCGTAGATGTATTCTTAGGATCCAATATAACAACATCAAGGCATCATTAGATGTTAGCTTGAGTTTGGTGCAACATGAATATGTTGATGGTTTGTATCATCGGTTGCGTGGATACGTCTCTTAAAGAGCGTTTAAGTTGATTAGCGACGAAATGGAACATGAAGGGAATGTTGGACATGACTCTACTCTTTGTGGTTGTCACATACGTACCATGCATGGTCTTCCTTTTGCATACAAGATAAATTTCTATATTATGACCGATTCGCCCATACCACTCAAGAACATTCATGTATACTGACGAATGTTGAGAATGGTTCCAGAGAATGCTGTGGATTGGGTCGGATACAATCTCAATGATGAGATTTAAAGAGTGTTGAAAAAATTTCATGCTTGCACTATCGAGGATAATCATATCATGATTATTCAATAGCTTTGAGAGATTAGTTGCCCTTCATTGACATTGGGGGTTGTTCCACCTACAAAAATAAAGACAAAGAGAATGACAGTGGGTTCTACAGTTGGAAGTGTGATCAAGAAAGAAAATAAAAAAACACCAAAAGAAGAAACTCGATGAAGATGATACTTTGAAGACAAGAAATCCATACGGTTTTAAGTATGCACTAACAAAAGAAGATACATCTAGTTCGAGGAAGATGATACTTCGACGTCGAATGCAAGCTTATTCCGCTATTCAAAACAGCGAGATAAAAGTAATTAGTGTAAACAACGGTCTACAAATCGTTACGCATAACATCTTCACACGCTTGAACATAAGAAAATTGACTTTATGTAAATAACAATACCAAACAACATACCTCCAACACCTCATTATTAGTGATAGTACTGACAACAACATCATCATTCTCATTAGACGTGTTCTTGATAACCGAATGTGAAATACGTAAAAACCAAGGAAGATAATATGTTGTAGCCATGAACTTGAATTGAGCCTTTTCACCTCGAACTTCAAGGGCCAACAAATGGTTACGCCAACTCTTCCAATGCTCCTATTGGAACCCGTACTTCACCTAGTATTTGAGTGTAAATGGGTTTCGAGATGCTTCGAGAGGGCCATACGGAGGGGCATGTACACCTTGCACATGACCAAGCTCTCTCAAGAATCTTTTCAAATGGTATGGCTAAAAAATGTCCATATACTTCAAGGTCCAATAGTAGAACACCATCGGATGAACCATACCAATTGACTTGAGATCAACGTACGGGTCCCAAATCACACACACCAATGAAATAAACAAGTATTAGTAACGCATAAGGTACCTTGAGGGTTTTGAAAGAAATTTAAGAAACATACAAACCTCATTCGGCCTCAATCTGTCTAATGTCCTTGAGTTGATGCCAACTTGTCCTCAACATTTATCGTCTCATGTTTCTGGATCTATCGTGAGGCACAGGGTTGCAATTGGTCCATGTACTTGGCGTTTGATGCAACAAACCCGAGTTTGAAGTGCTCGTACACCCATCCCTGACAAAATAAAAAATAGTACCTATAAAACAATAAGTAAAAACAAAACACAAGTACAACTGTAAAGGTGGTTAAATTAAGAATAATTGCCTCAAGCAAAGTGAGGTATCCGAAAATTTGTGACACTTAAACTTTGGCGTGGCTGACCTAAGTTGACGGTACAACTAAGCCAACGCAGTAGCAACCCATGCATAGTTCCTAACACCATTCAAATTCTCAAGAAGCTTGAGTAATGCAATTGAGACACGTGATCCACTCTTGTCGGCGAAGAGAGTGCACGACAAGAGGTATGACAAGTCAATAATTAGATAAGTTTCATATTGTAATTTAGGCTGATTTTAGATATAAGATATTCTCTTGTTTTTGTAATTTCAGGATTTAATTTGGAAAAATGAAGAAATGGAAGAAAATGAGGAAGTAGAGGAAAATAATCAACTGGAGAACAAAACCAGCGATTAGTCAACGATATGAAATTACACGAGAATCGTTGTCTAAATCGTCTCGGAATTTGGGGCCGTCACACTTGAGTAATGCAATTGAGACAATCCACTCTTGTCTGCGAAGAGAAAGAAAGAGCCAAGTCAACAAATTGTCTAAATCGTCAGCAAAGAAGAGCCAGCAAATTGTCAGCGAATTGGGAAATACACTAAGAATCTATAGATGAATCGGTGGAGCACAGAGACCAATTTTTACTGATTAACTCAGCGATTTGTGAACAAAATGGAACACAGTCGTAAGTTAGTTTATATTGAGTTTATGTTTAAAGCTACATTGGAGCTTCAAAAGAAAAAATTGTTGTGTTATTTATTTTCGAGAGCAAGTAGCCTAGACATGTATAACTTTGGATTGCGAGTAATTTTTAGATTATTATGAAGAAATTTGAGTTTATCTATAATTTGTATACTTAGGAAACTATAAATAGGACCTTAGAGATTTAAAATTAGAAGCTCTCTTTTAGTCATTTTTTTCTCTTAACAAATTTGTTAGAGTCGTAAGTTAGTTTATATTGAGTTTATGTTTAAAGCTTTTCCTTTTGCATTGAAAGATCAAGCACTAGACTGGTTGTTCTATCTCCCCCAAGATTCAATAACTAGATGGACTCAAATGTTAGAAGCTTTTCTGGATAAATATATGTCTGATAGAAAAACTAGTTCCTATGGAAAGCAAATCAAAGTTGCAAAGATGAAAGATGATGAAAATCTTAATGAATTATAGGATATATTTCAAAGATTAATTTCTTATTGTCCAAAACATGGATATACTCAACGAGCTTTATTAGAATATTTTTATGAAAGACTTAATTACTTTGAAAAAATGTTATTAGACTCAGTATATGGTGGATCTTTATTTGAAACAACACCTACTTTAGCAAATGAAGCAATTAATAAAATGGCTAAGCAATCTAAGCAATATGACGAAAAGATTGACTCCTCAAGGATGAAACTTTATGAAGTTGATAATAGAAGAAATGATATGTCTGATAATAAAATTGATGAATTATCTAATATGTTTAAGCTGTTAATTAATGATATATCTAAACAAGTTAAAAGTTTGTGGATTATATAATGAGGTTACACATTATATGGATGCGTGTCTTATTTTAAATGAAGAAAATACTGAAAAGGTTAATGCAATGATGAACCAATTTTCTGGTTCTCCAATAAACCAATATAATAACAATAGTTATTATCGTGGAAGACAACACCCAAATCAGGTCCTCAAAACCAAAGTTATAATACTTATAGACCAAGAGGTCAAATGCAATCTGCACCTAATCAGCAATCTCAACAAAATGCTTAACCTACGAATCCAAATTTAGAGCAAATCTTACATAATCTTATGAACCAAAGTCATCAAAACATTACACAGATTTCTCATAATAAGACTAAGATTGATACTACTATTAATGAACTGAAAAATCAGTTAAGTCAAATGAATTTACAAATATATAGGTTAAGTACTCAACAGAGTAATCAAGTTAAAGCACCTACTCAAGCTACTGCTGCTCATACTAATCAAACACAAGTTAATACTTTATTTAACAATGAGAAAGACACGCTTATAACTGAAAAAATACTTAAACAAGGTAATAAAAATAAAACACATAAAACTATTGAAGAAGAAGAATAAGAAACGATGGCTAATGTCATTTCCATTAGAGAATGGATAGCTGAACAATTGAAATCTACATATTTTTATGAAAGGTTATACCCATGATATTTAGACAGAGTTAAAGCATATGAAAAACCTTTACAAAAGCCTGAAATGATTGATAAGGACGAAAATGATAAGACTCTTAATAATTTGAATGAAGATATGTATTCAAATTCTACCGTTCCACAACGATTAGTTAATGCTAGAGAGGAAGAAAACAATGAAGACATTCTTGAAGCATTTAGGAAAATAAAAATTAATAAACCATTGATGGAATCAATTATGCAATTTTCTAATTATGATGAAGTTTTGAAAGAATTCTTTGAATCTAAAAATAAATTTTTAGAAGAACCTAAGGAAAACTAAGGACAAAAAGTTTCTGCTTTAATTAAAAAGAAAATACTTGAGAAATGTTTCGATCTAGAAATATTTGTAATACCTATAACATTAGGAAATTCTTTTATAGATTTTGCTATGCGTGATCTTGGAGCATCAATTAATATTATGTCACTTAAACTGTACGAGTTATTGAAAATATGTTCATTGACTAATACACCTATTAATCTTACCTTAGCTACAACACAATTATCAAACCATATGGTTTACAAGAAGATGTCTTAGTAAAAGTAAATGACTCAGTATTTTTAGCTGACTTCTATTTCATGAAAATTGGAGACTCAGTATCATTTAAATCTCTACCTATACTTTTATGAATACCATTTCTTAAAACAGATAAAATAAAGTTAAATATCTTTGAAGGAACAATGTCTATGGAATTTGAAAATAAAACTCACTTTTTCATTTTAATGATAAAGATATCTATGATAATTTTGATGAATCTAATAATGAACAAACTAATGATAATGAATCTTTAGAATTAAATCATCATTTAAAAGTCAAAGTATAAGTTATTAATGCAGTAATAATGGAAAACGAAAAATGTTATGACAAAAAATGGACGAATCGAAGATATTTCAAATCAAATGATAATAACTCAAGAATAGAAGGCTAAACAAGCGAACAATGTTGAGAATGACCTTAAAATAGATGAGTTTAAAGCTACGAAAAATAACAAGAAGAAAAAGAAGAATCTAGCAATTATCAAGCTCGATGATCCATAAGATATATACATAAACATAAAAGTCAAATGAGTTTGGTATTTTAAATCTATTTGTGATACAGGTTCCAAAGTAAACTACATGCTAATTTACTTCTTTCTTCATACTCAACTGGAGTTGGATGCACTTGCTTCTGAAAAAAATTATTCTACTAAACGGTTATTCAGTGAAATCAATAGGAGTGGTTATTAATGTACCAGCTCAAATTGGCAAGTACATTATTCCCATATACTTTTTAGTTATGCGACACTTCATCAATGAAGATCCTCCATTAATCTTAGGATGACCTTTCTTAGCCATTTCACAAGTTGTCATGGATACTCTGAAAATGACAATTACTTTTAGGGTGCATGACCGAGCAATCACTTTCTGGAATGCACTAGAGTGGACAATCCTATATTTAAATTTGTAAAGCCAGTTTACAACTAAGTGGTTTAGTCGAGCCAACGATAGTAAACAAAAACGTTTTATGAGAGGCAACCAATTTTTTAATTTTACTTTCAGTTTTAGTATTAGGATTAGCTAGTTGTTTATACATTATCTCAACTTTTGACTCTTATAATGGAAGTATTTTATGAATTTAATTCCAGAATAATTTCATGTAAGGGGGTTGATCGAGCCAATTTCTTTTCATATTATATTATTGTTGGGTTTCGGGGATCATGCGCAGCGAAAGTTTTTGAAACCTTTTTCGAACATCCTCGAACCAAGATCCTATTGATTCCATTAAATTGATGTGCCAATAAAAAATCATACCTTAGAAAGAATAACTCAATGTCTACCTTGTTTCGTGTTGATCGATTCGTAAGACACTGCCAGAGACGAACGTCCTCTATTAGAAATCCACACATGAACAGACGATCACAATCCGGAGTGCTAGCCAAAAACTCCTAGGACAAAAACTCTCACAAGACTTCTCTAGGAAAAATCTCTATCGGGAATTCCCTACAACAACTATGATCCTAATGTCTTATTTATAGTACACTAGGTCGAGTTGTAAAAGAACTTGATCTCCTAGTCACACTCCAAATAGAGTCCTAGATAAAGTCCAACTCTAAAAAGATAGAGCCATAGATAATCTACAATTACTAATCCAATAAGAGTTGTAATTTATCTAAAACTCAAATAATAATTAAAGTCATACTATAATTCCAATTAGAGTCCTATTCAAAATAGAATTTACCAAGAGACAAAATTTCTAGTCATACTAGAAATGTATGAAAATCTTGAATCCTAGTCAAACTAGGACATTTAATGAGAATCTTCAAAATGAGTTTTATCAAATAAAATTCATTAACCCAGAAAATATTAAATCGCGTAAATCCGTTCTTTGTGTGCTGCCTAATAGGTTCATACAACGTTGGCAATGAACCAAAACTATTTTAGTATACAAGTCATAAGCGGTCTCTAGCAAGCCGTTATGACTACCCAAGTAGCATGAAGATCAATAAATAGATACAACCTAATCGACAGTGCATATCATATCCCTTTGTCACGCGACATCTTTTGATTGAATATAAGACATGGAATGTCACCCTTATAGTTCAATCTACTAGTCTCAATCTTTGAGTAGACTGAAATTGTCAAGTGACATTGATCCAATCAATTCATAAGATATGGCCATTTATCAATCTAACATATCAAGAGGCCCAATAGATATATCTCTCTAAAAGAGGGACAAATTCCATCTTGATCACATAACATCCACACACAGTCGAACAATGACCAATTATAATCTTTATAATCATCCGGTTAAAGACAACGTTTGATTGTATCAAATCATTGTGCTCCTAATGTTGGAGTCTCTAGTAATCTCAAGTCAATGGACGAAATGATATAACTCTCATGAGAATCACTTATAACATTAACCATATAGTGTTCTTATAGTGGGTCGGTCCAGCATCTGTTCCTAATATATACCATTATCTTGATTTGTATTCGTATACACATAATCATCACATGATTATCAATCAAGACTCATACTAATCTTAATTTATTATTGTTCCCACAATAATAATAGACTAGGAACATTTAGAATAATGCAATAATTATCCATGGATACTATTATAAAAGAAACATGCATCTATTTATAATAGTTAAATAACGTTTACAGAATTGGCTTAGGGCACATACCCCAACATCCCCCACTTGCACTAGGTGCAATCCTACGTATCCAATACTGAGTAACCTTAATGCATTCTTAGTGGAAGAAGTTTGTTTATGTATCTGTTATATTGTTTGTTGTTGATGTTTTACAAATCTTTACGTTCTCTCTTTTATAAGATAAAACGCTCAAGTGGTTGTTTAGATCTTTAGTGTGATTTAGGTTCCATAACCTAAATTTGTCCATTGATTTTACAAGAAAAGCCAACATTATTTCTTACACTTGGACTACACCTTATTCAATCATGAACCTTACGATTTAAACATTTTCTTTGGCTGCATCAAATATCGCTAAAAACTCAGTTTATGTTATAAGACTTGTTAGAGTGAGTTTAGAACATTTCCAACTCATTCCTACGAAGTTAACACATATCCATACTGCTATCATTAATAATTTATATTAATTTGAAAGTTTGCATCGTGTAACCATTTACAAGAATCATATCTTTCAAACCTATGCAAATCTAATAACACCTCTCAAGTGCTTCTGAAGTACTTAAGAATGTTATTAATAAATATCCAGTGACCCTCACCTGAATCTATTAAATATATGTATGTTTTGCCCAAAACATATGACATATCGAGTTGAATGTAAAGTATAACATATGTGATGATTCTCATAGCTAATGCGTAAGAAATCATATTCACATTGTCCCAATCATCATTTGTCTTAATACTTTGAGTCTTGCAGAGACTTATGTTTTAAGACATAAGTACGAATTCTTTTAAGAATCTTGTACATTGAAAACCTTTTTAGTTATTTGTCTATATAAGCACTAACGCGTGTCGTTCATGCCAAATATAACCCGTAATCGAGTTACCAACCGTAAGGGTGTAGTAGTGGTAAATACGGGGTCGAATCCGCAGGACTTGAGTTAAGTTAACTAAATATGAGAGTTTTCAAATAAATATTAATTAAACTAATTAATCTAACTAAACTAATTAAATAAAATAACTAACTACTTTTAAACCAATTAATTAATAATTAATTAATACCTAAATATCTCCTTCCACAAATCAGAATCAAGATTCAATGACAATCATGGTCTTCAATATTTCCCAAAAAATTATTAATTTAATTGGTTTAAAAGTAGTTAGTTATTTTATTTAATTAGTTTAGTTAGATTAATTAGTTTAATTAATATTTATTTGAAAACTCCCATATTTAGTTAACTTAGAGTAACTCAAGTCCCGCGGATTCAACCCCGTATTTACCACCACTACTACACCCTTGCGTTGGTAACTCGATTACGAGTTATATTTGCACTAACGACACGCGTCAAATTTTTGGCGCCGTTGTCGGGGACTTTGTCTTTACTCGAGTTTAGGTGTTAGTTAGTTATATTAGTTTAGTTAATAAATTTTTCTTGATTAGTTTGTTTTAGGTATAGTAGTAGTTTTTACGTTTTTTTTATTACGTTTATTTTTTTCTTTCGTTTTTAGTTTTTTTTTTTACTTTTTACGTTTATTTTTTTTATTCTGTTTTTTTTTTACGGTTTTAATTTCTTTACGTTTTTAGTTTCTTTTTTTTTTTATTTTTACGTTTATTTTTTTACGTTTATTTTTTTATTTTTTGTTCTGTTTACTTTTTTTTATTTACGTTTTTAGTTTCTTTTTCTATTCTGCTAGTTTATTTACTTTTTTTATTTTATTATTTTTTTTATTTTTTTTATTACTTTACTATTTTACTTAGTTAGTTAGATTAGTAACTATTTTTTTTTCTTTTATGTATTAGTTTACTTTGTTTATTTATTTATTTATTTATTTATTTTTCTTATTTTATTTTGTCTGTCTAGTCCCTTGCTCTTAACATGTATGTAGGCAATATGTCGAGTTCCACCGACCATAAACTTGACCGACTACTCTCCGTAATAGAACACTTTTTCTCCTCTTGTAAAGTGCAAGTCAACCCCGACATGGACTCCTCCTACCTCCATAATTATGGTCGATACGAAGATTCACATTATTATAATGTGAATGGGGTAGGTATGCCACAAAATACATATCAAAATATTAACATGAATTCTTTTGTGCAACAGGTCGAGGTTTGCGAAATTTGTGGAGATTATTCTCATTCCGCACATAATTGTCCATATAATCCACTGTATGAGAATTACCACTACTCTAGCTATGCACCGCCACAACCTGACTTCTCTGGACTCAGGTCACACACACAAGCTCCTCAACATGAACGAAATCAACGGTGTCATCAAAGCCTCTCCTTGAACGATATGATGATGCAAGTGATGGAAAGTTTGCCTGAAAATTGGCGAACTCGCAATGAGATTCAAAATATCGATTTCAGTTTGCCAGCCTTGACGGACGTGCAAACTTCCTTCACTTTTACCCTAGAGGAGGATGTGAGTGATGATACGTTGACAAATCTTGAGGTGAGAGAGGATATACAGCCAGAAGACTATGTGATGGAAATATCAAAAGAATGTGAAGTCTTTCAAATTGAGCCCGAGATTGTCATTGCCTTAAATGAGGGAGAAAATGAGATGAAAATTTATGTCGATTCAGACAAGCCGGAGATGCAGCAGATAGAGAGCAAGGAAGACCAACATCTGGTGTTGGTACGACCACCCACCCTCCCATATACATATGGTACACCTTATAAGTGGGTGGAAGTAAGGGAGCGTTTGCAGATCTTCTACACTGCCGACACCTTTGTGTTGGACGATCCTGATACGATTGATTCATTCGTGTTGGAAGTTCCGGATGAGCTCCTCAATCTGAAAGAGGGCGTGCATGCTTCATTGCCCAATTACGTAGACGCGCTATTCGTTGTCGACATCTCTAAAGGAGAGGGCATCACGTGATCAATCATCCTAAGTCTAGCCAAAGACTTAAAAGAAAGGCGGCTCGTTGGGAGGCAGCCCAGCTTTATTTTTATTTTTTATTTCTTGCATTTATTTTAGTTTTAGTTAAGTTTTAGTTATTATTATTATTATTATAGCACTCTAATTTGGTTTCTTTATTTATTTATTTATTTATTTTTTTTAGGAGAAACTAAAATAAATTAAATAATAAAATAAAAGATCTCACATAATATGCTTTGAATCCATGATCCCGACTTGCTTCCCCTTCGACTTAGACAAAAAATTGATTAGCAGGACATCATCTTCAAAAATCTATACTAAAAATTAATCTAACATTATACTAATTAATTCATATTCTCATAATACCTAGGTTCCTAATATATAAAAATACTCCAAATTGGTCTCGGATACTAATTTTAGGGGTTAGGTACGTGACTTGTGTGTCGAGGAGCATCGTAGTGATGTTTTTGGCTTGAAAAACCGACTCTGCCACGTGTCTGCACGTGATTGGCTGTATTTTAACGTCGCGCTGACGTGTCGCGCTGTGATAGGCCGCCGCCTGCTGTCATCGCTGATTTGTCGCCGCTCCATTCGATGGAAATCCGCGCTTTCTATTTTGTGTGTGCTGACTCATCTCCACGTGGCGCTTCCGTATTGGCCGAGACACCTGTTAATGACGCGCTGGATGAATGAGAGCTCGCCACGTGGCGCACTGCTGGAGCGGAGAGAATCGCGCGACTCGCGCGAAAATCTGGGAGTGTGTGCTGTCTCGCATCTCGAGGCCGATCGATGGAACCCGAAACGTGGAGAAATAAGGCGGTGTGGCTCTCTGATGACGTGGCAACACTTGGCGGACTGTGATTGGTGGCGGTGGCTTAGTGTTACAGACGTGGCGACACTGTGGACCAACAGACACGTGACACGTGGGCCCCACTGCGTGAAAATCGCTGATGTGGCACGCTGTGATTGGCTGGAACACCCTGTCCGCTATTCGACCCACCGCGCAACTCGTATTTCGAGGCAAACTGTCCGGCATCCGATCACTGCAAGTAAATACTCCATTTTGAGTATTTTTCCGCCACGAATTCAACCACGCACTCCGTTTCACCTAAAAATGACCAAAAATATAATTAAATATATATTTTAAATACTTTTAATAATTAAATATACTAAAATAGACTATTAAATACCTATAAATATCGACTTATCAAGCACTCTTATTTAAAGCAATTAGCCTCTTAGATCTATCTCCATAAATCTATATCACAAGGATATAAGCCTAATTAGCTAAGAATCTCATTGAAAAACTTTCCTTAACCAAGACTTCACATATAATACAGAAAGATAATTGTGCTCCCACTAACCTTTATGTATGCACAAGATTTATCTTCGATTCAATGAATGAAATTCATTAATTATTTCATCAAAACAAAGATCCGGACTCTGATAAGCTTACTATAATCCATAAATGGATCCTTTAAGCTCGCATACCTTTCTCAAATTCTCAAAATAATAAAAAAAACTCTTAAGTTGTATCATACACATCTTTAAGGATCATAGAGCAATGCTATTTTTGACATCCATTTGTCATATCTAATAGTCAAACTATGAAGTAATGACAATATAATTCTAGAACTCGAGCTTAGCTACCAGTGAAAAGCTTATCATAATCAACACCTTGATTTAGATTGGGATTTTGATAAGTCATGCTTTTAAGTATGCATCTTTTCTTTTTCTTGTCACTTTAACTCATTTACATCCAATGGTCCTACCATCTTCAGGTAAATAATTCAAGTTCCAAACTTGGTTAACATACATGAATTAAAACTCAGAGTTAATAACACTTAGTTTCTTCATTCAATCTAGACGAGACATGTCTCTTGATAAGTAGTGATTCATTTTGATCCAGTATAAAAAATACATCACAACTATCAATAATAAAAATTCCAAATTTCTCCAGCCAATTTCTAATTATTCTAGATTTTCAAGAGATATATGTTACTTATGTATACTCAACTAGTTCAAAACTTTGTTAATCATACTAAAGTGATTCGGTTATCATTTGTGGCATTTAACATGTCAAGATTTACTTTATTCCCAAAAGTGTCTTTAAAATAAACACTTTACTTAGAAAGACATCATTTTTGAGCAACAAACAATTTGTTCTCAATTGTATAAAATAGTATCATAGTGTTTGACCTCAATTAGACACAAAAGATTTAGGCATAAAACTTTATGTGACTTAATTTTTACACAAGTCTCGCGCCTCAAATCTCAAAAAAGACAAACTAGGTCCTTTTATTCCATATCATATATATAGTTTTATCAATCACTTTAACGAAAATAAGGTTTAGTGCGAGTGCTTTGATTTCTAAAGTATAGCCTCAATAGGACAACTTAAGAAGGTCTGTGTGACACATCATAAATCAAATTATATTCTATATAGTCCAATTTCTCCTCTTAAAACATCATTTCTCAAATGACGTTCCTATTGGAGTTAATTGCAAGATAATCCCACAATTTCAAAGATATTCATTTAAATTCTTGGCTCAAATATTATCCACTTTGATTTCATCAAAGTATGTTAATAGTTTGCTAAGTGATTTTATTTTTCTTATACTCATTTTGAAATGTTCGTAACAATTCAAAATTATGTCTTCCTGATAAGATTTGTAATTCATTATAAAATGAACAATTTCATTTTTTTAATAACAAAATTTGTCCTTTAAGGCTTTTCTTTAGAACTAGGTAAAATTTTAGACTCACAACTAAGATTTATGTGTCCGACACATAAACATTTTGGTAGCCTTTACCTTCCCTTTTTCATTTCTATATTTAGTTCATTTCTATTATGAACCATCAAATACATATCTAAGGCATTTCGTTCTTGATATTTTGTCTTACAATTTCAAACATCATATGCAACTGTAAACAAATTTATCCATGTCATTCATATTATATAGTTCAAAATTATTTTGATGAATTATAGATCAAATCTACTGCCAACTTTTGACACATGAAGATTCAAGCTTTTGAGATAATTAATATATTCCTTTCATGTTCCAAACATAAAGGCGTATTAATAGATTCTCAACTATTTTACAAGAATCTAGGAATTTTTTAATCTTATACATTTCCCGTGTGACTTATTGTTGGGACATTTCCTTCAGTATCACCGTCATGTCATTAGTTTCTACGGTCCCGAATCTTTCCTAAAATCTGATTTTATATATTTGCTAACATGACATATAATCCTTGTACTAATAGATGGTAGTTTAAAAGGAACCATTAATCTAAGACATACATCCTTGTTTATATGGTTGATAACATTTATCAATTTTCAAATCAAAACAGGGAAATTAGTCTTAGAAATTATTTTATCATTTTCAAGGATTGAACGCAGTTGCTATGAATTAGTGTTACTTGGAGTTTAACATCTATACTTGGAAGATTATGCAGAATAATTTATTAGTGAGTAATTAAACTCCCACTAAATCAATAACCATCATAAATATTAATTTAATGGTCTAAGATCCATATTTCACTTAATTTTGAGACAGTTAAGGCATGACACTCAAAATCAAGTTATTTAGGTAGGTGACAATTACCAATTGCATCATATGCAACTCTTATGTTCTTTATGAGACCTAGACATCATATGGCACAACATGTTATGTCCATCTATGCCTAAAGTCCAAAACCATTTTGATAGCTTTATTAAGTCAAACCAATTTAAAACATTCAGGAAACCGTTACACCGCTTGCCTCACCAAGATAACACAATACACCATACAAAGGCAGACCCATATTGATGTGATCGAGACCTTGACAAGTGTTTAAAAATGGGTGGCATTAACTCAAATTCTAATCGATGGACTTTTATCAAGTTTTATGATCCATGTAGTGTTTTACAATGACTAATTCTAGCATCTATTTAATTATGAAATATCATATATATATATATACCCAATATGCATAGAATAAAGATCATTAAAACAAAACAAGAATAAACATCTTCATATATCAACAAGGCATCATAAAACAAATCAAGGAAATTAAATACTTTAAAAAAATTTCAAGTGCAATTTTTGTTGGACTCTATTTAATTAAAACCCATTTTAATTAAATACTTTAATTAATATTAATAACAGTCCCATTAATATTAATTCAATTAAAACACATTTCAATTAAATTAATTCAATCCAATTAATGAACAATAACCCCATCCAATTAATTGGTAATTAATCAATTAAAATTCTTTCAATTAATATACATAACCCGATTAATATAAACAAAGTTGTAATTCTATTACAACTTGGAATGGATAGCCTAGATAGCTAAGTCATTCCAACGAGTCGGATGATGAGGGATTGAATCCTACTATCAACAAAAGGCCACCTATTTATTATATTTTTTTAATCATATTAGAAATAGATTTGCGTTTTAATTTTATTTTGTAATTTTGTTGCAAGTTGAATTGCTAGCTAGGATGGCTAAAGCATTCTAAGAAGAGTTGAATGGTTAGGGATCGAATCCCATCTTAGCCAAAATCTTTTTACTTTTTTTTTTATCAATATCATGACTTTCATATCCCAAACAACCACCAACATATTAAATTACACATATCTATGTACACAAATAGTGAGAACTTATCCGTCAAATTTGATGTGCACCCATTTTGTGCATGTATGTGCGTGACGGTGCAACTTACATCAACAACACCATGCTGATAATTTCACACTTTTGCATATAGATTAATTCTATTAAACACAATGATGCGACCATATATAAAATATCATGATTGACTTATGTATATCAAGTATATCAAAAAATAAGGGCACATTACAATTTAATTAAATCATGCCTTCAGGCTCTGATACCACTGTTGGGTTTCGGGGATCATGCGCAGCGAAAGTTTTTGAAACCTTTTTTGAACATCCCCGAACCAAGATCCTATTAATTCCATTAAATTGATGTGCCAATAAAAAATCATACCTTAGCAAGAATAAGTTCATGTCTGCGTTGTTTCGTATTGATCAGCTCCTTTAAAAGCTGCAAGAGACGAACGTCTTCTATCAGAAATCCACACACAAACGGAAGATCACAATCCAAAGTGCTAGCCCAAAAAATCCTAGGACAAAAAATCTCACAAAAATTCTCTAGAAAAAATCTCTCTCGGGAATTTCTTACAACAACTGTGACCCTAATGTCTTATTTATAGTACACTAGGTCGAGTTGTAAAAGAACTCCATCTCCTAGTCACACTCCAAATAGAGTCCTAGATAAAGTCCAACTCTAAAAAGGATAGAACCATAGATAATCTACAATTACTAATCCAATAAGAGTTGTAATTTATCTAAAACTCAAATAAGAATTAAAGTCATACTATAATTCCAATTAGAGTCATATTCAAAATAAGATTTACTAAGAGACAAAATTTCTAGTCATACTAGAAATGTATGAGAATCTTGAATCCTAGTCAAACTAGAACATTTAATGAGAATCTTCAAAAATGAATTTTATTTAACTCAGACAATATTAAATCGTGCAAATCCGTTCTTTGTGTGCGACCTAATAGGTTCATACAACGTTGGTAGTGAACCAAATTCATTTTGGTATACAAGTCATAAGCGGTCTCTAGCAAGGCATTATGACTACCCAAGTAGCTTGAAGATCAACAAATCAATACAAACTAATAGACAGTGCATATCATATCCCTTTGTCACGTGATATCTTTTGATTGAACATAAGACGTGGAATGTCACATTTATACTTCAATCTACTAGTCTCGATCTCCGAGTAGACCGAAGTTATCAAGTGACATTGATCCAATTAATTCACTCGACATGACCATTTATCAGTCTAACATGTCGAGGGGCCCAATAGATATCTTTCTCTAAAAGAGAGGGAAAAATTCCATCTTGTTCACACAACATCCACACTATAGTTGAACAATGGCCAATAACAATCTTTATAATCATCCGGTTAAAGACAATGTTTGATTGTATTAAATCATTGTGCTCCTAATGTTGGAGTCTCTGGTGATCTCAAGTCAAATGACTAAATTATATAACTCTTATGAGAATCACTTATGACATTGACCATGTAGTGTTCTCATAACGGGTTGGTCCAACATCTGTTCCCAACATATACTCATTATTTTGATTCGTATCCATATACGCATAATCATCACATGATTATCAATCAAGACTCATACTAGTCCTAATTTATTATTGTTCTCACAATAATAACTGACTAGGACATTTAGAATAATGTGATAACTATCCATGGATACTATTATAAAAGAAACATGCATCTACTTATAATAGTTAAACAACGTTTACAGAATTGGCCTAGGGCACATACCCAAACAATTATCTTTATGCATTAGTTTTTATGTTAGTCGGTTATTTATAGTAATGAAATTATTGTTTAGTACAAATCATAGTCAAACTCTGATAATTTTGAATAATTCTATTTTTTTATTGGTCATATATGGGATAAATATATGAAAAAATCAATTAAATTGAAAAAAAATTAAAATAGGCTAAGGTTTTACCAATGATTCCAGTTTGTACTGGAATTCACTGAGAAAATCGGTAGCAGTTTACAAAATTTTTAGTATAATTTCATGTCAGCGATTTCTTAGTGATTTTCATTTTTAACTAGGATTTGTTAAACTAGTCGTTGAGCCATCGAGGCTCATTTTATGTAATTTAGGAGGCGATTTCCTAGCGAATCTACTTAAACCCTGATTCGCTGAGAATGAATACTCATTTTTAAAAGAAAAACCCAAAATCGCCACATTTATTCACTTCACACTCACAAACCATTGCAACTTTTCAATATATAGACCAAATTCTTGATTAGATTCAACCTTCCAAAGCTAGGTTTTAATGTATTTAAATAATTCTCACTTCAATCTTCACACAATCAACCCAAAATTTAGAGAGTTTTGAGAGTGCAGAGCCAACTAGGGCTTGTGCAAGAGGAGTTTGAAGTTGGAGCTTGATGGAGTGTCCTAGAGGAGTTTTAGAGTTCCAATCTTGAAAGATTCACTTTCAAGAAGGTAATTAATGAAAACCCTAGCCTTTTATTTATTATACTTTCGATTTTTCATGGATTTTTGAATTTTTATTTAGGCTAGAAGCTATATTAGAAATTCTCACTCTAAATTGATTTTGATGTCGAGTGTTTTTAATTATAATACTAGTATAGGAGTAGTGTGATAATTTGCTTATTGATACCAAATTTTCAAACTATATTTAGTATATGGCGAATAAATTGAATTTTATACTCAAACTAATTTGAGACTAAGTTTCAAATGAGTTTGGAGGTTTTTGTGTTTGTCTATCGCATGATTTGAATTACTTATGAATGTTTATTATTATCAATGATGTTTTATCGATAAAATTCATATGAGTTTCAAACTCTCACATTATAAACGATTTTTTCGGATGAATTTCTCCTCATTAGATAGATAAGTTGAATCTTACCGAATACTTTTTTGACAATTTGGTTTTAAATGGTTCTATAAGATTATTCTTTTGCTCGCACTTATTAAAATGGCCGAATGTGAAAAAGGTAAAATCCGAGTGAGGAGAAAGGCAATGGGAAGTTAGTAGAGAAACTCAAGGATAAATCCAAAGTTTCCCCAATTAGACCAATGTTAATTTCTTTCAATATAACTAGGATAAGACCATAAAGAGAGCCTACTCCACCTTTATCGCTATAATTCTGAGGAAGAATATGAGGATGAAGAGGAGGAAGTAGAAAATGAGATACCGATGGGGGCGAAGATGTATGTTCTTAGGAAGAAAAACTTTATCACCGATAAGGCCTTTACTAAGATTAAGAATGATTTAGTGAGAGAAAGAAAGTTAATCCCAAAGAAGGGATTCAATAGGAAGAACGAATTAATATATAGGCCTAGGATCTTAGATATCATTCATGCAAGAAATCAAAGATTATGACTAAGGACTATAAATATTTATACTTTGAGGATGTTACTAGTGAGAAAATATGTGTATTTTGGTGAGAGAGTTTTACGCAAATGCATATGGAAGTGACAGCAAGACAGAGTCACGAGTTAGAGGAAGAATAGTGGATTATTCTACTGCAAGAATAAACTGGTATTTTGGTTTACCGAAAGTTCACCAAAGAGAAAATGATGAGTACTTAAAGCCTGAATATGCGATTAAGTACCATTACCGCATTAATGCAATTAGGGGAGGATTAAAGGCAATCTATGGTGATGGATTCAATTTAGACAAGGAGGGGAACCCGAAGCACATCACTATCAAATTGTTTAGGAAAATCATGAAAGCATGGTGTTATTTCATCAACACCAGCTTACATTAAGTTTGTAATAGTATGAGATCGTGAACTACAATGTCTCTTTCCTTTACTACATTGCAATATGGTTGTGATATTTAGATATTTGTAAGATTATCTACGAGTTGATAAGAAGTACCATCACAACAAAGAAGAATGACGGATTACTTTTTCCATTGATGATCGTGGATTTTTATAGAGTAGGTCTAGTAAACATGGCAAGATTTGAGATGGATGTTTTACCAGAAAAGACCATCACAGATGAAGTAATAGAGAGATATGGAAAAATGATGGATATAAAGACTTCGAAGACAAGAGAGAGAAGGCAGAGATTGCTAGAAGAAAGATAGAGCAAAGAAAAAAATAGAGATGATATAAGGAAAGCTTTGGAAGAAATGTCGAGAGTTAGAAAGGATCCGAATGTGGAGCAACCTGCTAGGGACTGCAATGGACTCTACATAAAAGAGTCAGAGTTGGTCTTTATGGGTACAAATTTGTGCAATCAAATGAGAACTCTGAGGAATCTGGAACTGATGTTCGAGAACCACATGGCCTTGGCAAGGAATCATCACAAGATGGAGAGGAAAATGTCTAGAAGAAATAAAAGACAAGGATGCGCATAGGTTCATGTACCATCTATACAAATGAGGATACCGACTAATGGTGTTTTTGATGATCAACTACCTCAAGGTCAAGACTACAACCTCTATGATCCTACTGCGAGTTACTAGTCCCAAAGGATTGATCTAGTGGAGGATGATAATAATGCGACTTTTAGACGACGACATTAATTTCTTTACTCTACTTTATCTTCTTTGTCTCTCAGTGATGATGTGTGAGGTCTTACATGTAACTCTGGTGACGATACTATTTACTCTATTGTGGTGATATACTATGTGATCTGTAGTGATATACTATCTTTGATTTGTGCTTGGTAATTTGATGCATTTGATATGGTACTATGATATTACATATGATGATGATGTTACATTTGTTACATTAGTGATGGTTTATTCTAATTTTTATGCACTTGTTTGATGAAATTTATATATTGAGTTCATTTATATATTAATTATTCGATTTATGATTATATCAATTTGTTTATACTTTATGATGTATATTTGTTTTGTTGAAAATCTGACTTAATTCTTAAACCTTGAGGACAAGGTTTGGAATGAGTTTGGGGGTATTTTAGGTGAAACATAGCAATAGCAAAAGCAAGGAAAGAAAAGAAAGGTAGAAGATAAGTCAAAAATTGATGTAAAGTTGAAAATCTTGATCCGATATTCTAGTGAGTTGATGAAATTTTTCAAATTTCTTCCGAATTCAAGTAAGTATGAATTTCATTTTACTTTATTTTTAGTTAGGGAAAGAATGATATTGGAATGAATATATAATAGACCGTTAAATGGAAGTGATATTTTTATTACCCAAGTGAATTCTATGATAGAAGGAATTGATTTTTATCCCATTTTTTATTAACTTTACTAGTTGATGTATACATTGGATTGATTGTCTCGTGTTAGTCATGAGAATGAGTAAAAGATCGAAACAATAGTGTAAGATGAACAAGATAGATTTATAAGAATCTTGTAATATAAAGACTATTGATTAAATAATTTTATAGCATATATAGAAAGTTATTATGCCACTATTGAAAGAACAAATGAGTTAAAAATTAATGAATTTCTATAAGATAGAAAGAATGCTTTCTTTGACTTTAGTGAATAGTGTGAAGTACTAATAAGAGTTTACAAATATAGTTCTATAGATTCCATAAGAAATAGAGCAGTGAATCTATAGTTGGAAAAATGTGAGAATGTCCATAGGGAATGGAGCAGGGACTCAAAAGTCAAATGAAAATATATATAATAAAAAAATAAGAAATAATTATGATGAAGTAGAAAAAAATGAGAGATAAAAAAGTTGATGTTCTTTAACTCTTCAAAGACAAGAATTAACTCGAGTGCTTAAAGCTAGGGTTGAGTGAAGTATTTCTTTGTCTAACACGTTTTAAATGATATATTCATTGGTATCTTGACAAAATTCCTATTGATTTTGATTGTGGTTTAATTATAAAGTATTTTTGAAAAACAAAATTAATCTAGTAGTTTTTATGTTTTGAGATTCTATACTAGTTATCGTAAGCTTGATGCTTGTCAGTGGAGATTGAGAAAACCTATATTATGTATTGATCTTGGTATTAAACTTTAAGTTCTAAGGGGTGATGCATTGGGTAGTTGAGTTATCAATGGGATGGTTCGTTTGTCTAAATCATTCTATTCTATCATAACTTATATTTACTTATGAGTAATATGTTTCCATTTGAAGATCACTTTTATTTAAACTCTATTACTTAAAATTAAGATGAACTAGATTGAAATCAGTATATAAAGAATTAAAAGAGAATATGTTTGAGAGTATTCCTTTGCTCAGGACAACAAAGTGCCGAGCTTAGGAGTATTTGAAAAGTTAATAGTTAAACTTGTTTTATAGTGTAATTTAAGTTAATTTTAGATATAAATAATGATATTACACTATGTATTCTCTTGTTTTTGTGATTTCAAGATTTAATTAGGAAAAATGAAGAAATGGAAGAAAAAGAGGAAAAGAGCAAAATAATCAACTAGAGAATAAAGCCAGCTATTTGCCACCGATATGAAATTACACAGGAATCGTTGTAGCATCCTCTATCCTGATTAGGATGATACTTGGCTTGAAACCCTAATTAAGTACCGTTAACATTGATAAATAAGCAAATTCATACTTACCTTGGTTTATGTTTTCGTTCCAAGTTCCCTAACTTTTGGGGCACTTAAGCTTTCTCGGGGATCCAATACCTATCACAAATCATTTGTGATCAATATAAGTCTAATACCCTACATTTAGAACCACTAGTTCAGTCCCTAAGTCCTTCATAAATTATAATCAAAACTCAGCTTATTTGTTTTTTTGGGGTGGGACGCGCTCCCTCAGTTGAAGGAGTGTGTTCCAGCAGTTGAGTTCATCCTTACCGATGAAGGGAAGCCATCTCCTCTGCTAGGTGGAACGCGCTCCACCCTATACTATTTCGATAGTAAGGGCAACAACCACTGTTCCATGCACACATTCACACAACAATAGCAAACACTGTCAAAATACATTAGGGAGGACCTCTAGTGAGGTAGCAAACCATTTCAGTCATCAAACAACACAATTCATAGAGATATAATCAACTACGATTGAATTGAACTTCAAAAATATAAAACTAAACTTACCAAAGTGATGATCTCTAGAATCTTAATTGTTTAAGCTTTTCAATCCACGTTGAATTCACTTCCTAAGTGATACCCTATAATCAGAACCTCAAACCTTCAACTATCTCTCACTCCCTCGATCAAATTATGGAGATAAGTATGAGGAATTTAGTTTAAAATATGGATTTTCCTCGAGATATGCATCGCACTATCTCAAGACTAATCAGATGATTGATGTGCTAACATGACACTCCCCAAGATAGCATACATGTAGGGATGCAAATGGGTAGGGGAACACCCACGGGGATGGGGATTTACCATAATAGGTACGAGTACGGAGATTTTAAATAAGGATGAGTGTGGGGATGGGTACGAAATCTCATACCCATACGGGTATGGGTATGATTTATAAAATATCCCCACGGGTAATCTCCACGAGGATACCTATCTACCCATGGGGATCCCCATATATCAATTTATACACTATATGATATTTATTATTTATGTATATACCATATGATACTTATATATAAATATTACATAATATTACATAGTTTTCACTTCAAAACACTTATACATATAACAAAAAACCTCTTAACGAGATTTATAATTTTAATTTATTTGGTTAATTAATAACTATATGTTTTGTTTTGAGTTTTTTTCAAACTATATTTATATTTTAGAAATTTAGGATCAAAACTACTGGAAAAAGTTAATGACTTGATAGTTTTAAGAGATAGTGACTTTAATGAATATTTTGAATTTGACCTTTTCATTTTACATGTGCCAATGATTTTATAGAAACTTAATTATTAAGTATTAGCAATTAGTAGTTGGAATCTTTATTGCATGATATGTTGGTTTTTTTTGTTAGAATTTCAACAATTGTGTTGTTATGTATGTTTATTTGACACATTATTTGTTAAAATTCTTTTTTTGAGAATCCCCAATGGAGAATGGAATGTGGAGAAAAATCTCCCACATGGATTCCCATCCCTACAAAAATCCTCATGAAAATTCCTACTGGAATCCCCAATGGGGAATGAAATAGGTAAAATATTTTACCCATAAAGATTCCTCATACCCACGGGGATTTAATGGGTATGAGGATGTGTATGAGAATTCGTTCCCAGATGTGTATGGGTATGTGTATGGGTGATAAATGTTTTAGTGAGTATGAGTATGTGAATGAGGTCATCATTCCCTACCCTACCTATTTGCATCCCTACACACATGTTGACACCATCGACACTCACACTTATCTCGAAGTGATCCGATGATCCATATAACTCAAACCAACTTAGAGTTTTTAATATATATATATATATATATATTAATATAAAAATATATATATCTCATGTATTTTCTTGCCAATAAATTCACCGGACATGCCTACGAGTATTCTCGGGTGTGCACATTCATTTCACGACCCCCTCGTCGCACATGGTGTACTAGATATTTATTGTTTATTTACGTATTCTTTTATTATAAGCTTGTATATAAACTCCATTTTACATTGCAACCTATAAAATTCATTAAGCACTTCAAACATGCAAACCATCATGCAAACACACGCACATGCGAATCGAGGTATGCTGGACTTAACCAAAAGCCTAACTCGAGTTGATTAAGATTTGGATTAACACTAAATACCAGCTTAAGGTAACAGGTCATTACGGTCTCCCCAATTTAAAGCAATTTTGTTCTTAAAATTAAAGTGAATATAAAATTATCTATAGTTTCGAAGAGAAATGGAAACTGCTCCTTCATGTAAGATTCCCACTCCTAAGTTAGTTCCTCATCTCCGTTAAGTCTCCATTTCACCTACCGGAGGAATCTCTTTGGTTCTCAGCCTCTGAATCTTAAGATCAAGTATCTGAATTGGCTGCTCGTCGTAAGATAAGTATTCTCAAAGATAAAACTCATTCCAATCAATCCTTGGAGTGAACTGAGTCTCCGTTTTATGAAGCATAGACACATGGAAAACATTATGAACTCCGATAAGCTGAGGAGGTAACTCTAACTTGTAAGCAATAGGACCAATCATTTCTTGCACTCGAACGGCCTAATGTACTTTGGGGCTAGCTTACCCTGCAACCTAAATTTATACAATCCCTTCATAGGTGAGGCTTTCAACAAGATAAGATCGTCATTTGAAAACTTCAAAAACATATGATGTTTATTAGTGTATCTCTTATGTCTTAGTTGTGGTGTAGTCCAACACTAGCGAATCTTCTAAATTCTCTCTAAGTAGTACTGAATCAACTTCGGCCCTAAAAAACTATATCTCCAACCTTTGCGCAACACACAAATGAACGACAAGGCCAACAGTAAAGAGCTTGAAAATGAGTCATTCCAATGCTAGCCTGATTGCTATTATTATAGAAGAACTCACACAAAGCAATGTATTTCTCTCAGTTACCACCAAAATCCAAGACACAAGCTCGAAGCATATCCTCTAGCACCAATATCAACCGCTCAGTCTATCCATCAGTCCGAGGATGGTATGCCATACTAAGGTTAAGAACAGTTCCCAGGTGTCTCGCAATTCACTTCATAGTCTGGATGTGAATCTCGGATCTCTATCCGAAGTAATTGACACTAGAACTCCAAACACCTCATGTACGTACACCTTACATAATCAATCAAGAGAGTTTTGCATGGAAATTGGCAAGAAACTCATACATTTCGTTAACCTGTCAATTACAACCCATGACGCATCATGCTTACACTGACTCACTTGTAGACTAGAAACATAATCCATCGATATATGTTCCCATTTCTACTAAGGAATACGTAGCAAATGTAATAACCTTCATGGTTTCCTATGCTCAACTTTAACTTGTTGACATATTTCACATCTCTTAGGAACTCAACAATATCACTCTTCAACCTAGGCCACCAATAAAATGCCTTATATCGCGATACATCTTGGTGTTACTTGGTTGAATAGAGTAAAGAAATCTATGAGCTTCCTATAGCAACTCCTGCCTGAACTGATCCTAAGCTAGAATCCATAATCTATCTCCAAACCATAATGCACCATCATCAGAAACTAACCAATCATAATGATCAATGCTAGTCGCTAACCTCTGACGCGCTATATAATCCCGATCAACTTTTCGACAATCAATCACCCATTAAATCATCATCGATTCAGCTCGAATATGAGCATAAAAGAATTGATTAGTAGCTTTGGAACTAGCACTCTCTGTTGAAGATGTACAAGCTGGACTTTCACGAATCATCATCACTGATGCTTCCTCAAGAAATCTAAACTGAGATGCTCTGGCAATAGGCAACCACATTTACTTTGCTTGGATGATACTCCAGAGTGAAATCATAATCCTTAAGGAACTCAAGCCATCTACACTACCTCATATTGAGTTTACTCTAAGTAAACAAGTATTTCAGACTTTTATAATCTAAAAATATTGTAAACTTCTCACCGTACAAGTAGTGCCTCCAAATCTTCAAGGCAAAAACAACTGCAACTAGCTTAAGATCATGAACTAGATAATTTCTTTCATGAACATTTCCTTGAAGCATAAGCTATATCCATGCCTTCCTACATTAGCACACAGCTTAACCCTGAATGACAAGCATCTGCATAAATCACTAGCTCCTTCCCCAATTCGGGTAATGCAAGAACAGGTGTCGTAGTCAAACTATCCTTTAAATCTTTGAAAGCAGCCTTACACTAATCAGACCAAATAAATTCAACATCTTTCTGTGTTAGCCATGTCATTGGCAGATCAACATGAGAGATACCCTTAATAAATCGTCCGTAATAACTTGTTAGACCTATTAAACTCTGAACCTCTAAACTGTGGTAGCAATAGTCCAATCCCTGATTGACTTAACCTTCATTGGATCAACAGATATACCTTCAACATTAACTACTTGTCTAAAAAATTTGACCTCGGAATACCGGAATTTGCACTTACAAAATTTGGCACACATCTGATTATTCTTCAGAGTCTGCAATGTAACTATAAGGTAGTGCGAATGTTCTTCTTGAGTCTTCGAATATATCAAAATATAATTGATAAACACGATGATAAACTAGTAAAAATAGGGTTTAAACACCCTATGCATCAAGTCCATGAACATAGTAGGAATATTAGTGAGCCCAAACAACATCACTGTAAACTCAAAGTGCCCGTAACGAGTACTGAAAGCCGTTTCGAGATATCCTCATCCTTGCGTATTTGACCCCATGAGCGCGAGTTCGAGTTGTGGGGGTGGGGTTAAAATGGATAACTTGAGGACGACTGCGAGGTAGGGGTTGAGAACTACGAGGTAGGACTGGGCCTTCACAAAAAAGGCATGGGGTCAAATACGCGAGCCCATCAAGTTGTGTACCAATTGATCAAACAAGTTCGAGTTGATGGGGGTGGGGTTAACGTGTATGTAGATTTTTGAGGACCCCTCATGAGTCACGAGGTAGGACTGGGCCTTCACATTAAGCTATCTATAATTAAGGCACATACGTATAGTTCAATCATTTTTTCTCAAAAAGAACTGGTGCTCCTACGGTGACATACTAGGATGGATAAACCACTTCTGTTATAACTCCTTAAGCTGAGTATGCAACTCGCGTAATTCCTTTGGTGCCATATCGTACGGAGGAATAAATATAGGTTTGGTACTAGGAATAAGATCAATGAGAAAGTCAACAACACCTGGCAGTGAAAGTCCAGGCAAGTAAGATGGAAAAATTTTCAAAAATTCACAAACTACGGGTATCTCACCAACCTTAAGTTCCTGACCAGGCTCTCCAAATGTGACAACTCCTATCATAACTTCTAAATATCGAGGAATAGCTTCCCTTCCATAAGTTGCAAATCGTGAAGGATTATAGCCTTTATAAACTATAATTTCAAAAGGTTAGGGACATGAGAAATTACCTCTTATGGAAACAATCAATACTAACATGGTATGTTGATAACTAATGCATCCTTACTAGTATCATACTCCAGGAACTCCATTACCCTTAGATCAATTGGAAGTTAATTATCCTTAATTTTGACTACACATCCCTCGTATATCAGGTTGGGATAAACCTTCTGACTCACTGATGTGCTCAAAATCAATAAGCACTGACTCTAACAGGTTTTAATTTCAACTCATCAACCATTGCACCAGCAATAAAGGAAACTATAGAACCATCATCGATCGAAACATGCATATCTCGATCACAAATGTTCAATATATTTTCCATAAGCCTTTGATTAGCCTCTGGATTCTCTTCGGCCATTGTATGAGTCTGCCCTCGTGTCGGTGGTGTAGTACTACCTACCGATGTGGCCGGTGGCATAGAACACTCTTTCCGAATATGTTCCATTTGTCCACACCGATAACATATCATGGAAGCACTTTAGAGGAAAATTACTAGCCTGAGAAACCTACCCCAATTTACTCGGTTTCTATGATGATTGTGCTATGCTCTTGCCCTTACCTCCAGACTGAGGTAGTGGCAAAGGTGGTTTAGCTACCAAAGCCTAAAAAACTAGTGGAACTGATGCACTAACAAAGGTCATCCCTGCAAATCATGAATGTATAGGTACTCCAGCTACACTCATTTTCTTCTTCCTTGGTCGAAATTAAGAAAACTCCTAGGTTATATGACTTACGGGAAACCGTGGTACTAGTGGTGGCGTAAGTATTGTTCCAAAAGGCCTGGCTAGAATAACTACTTCCACCTAATTGCACTCTCAAATATAAAAGCATAGCTAGTGTGAGGATGAGAGAAAACCACAACTCTTATCTCATAATTTAGCCCATTAAGAAACAAATTTATTTTGTTCTTTTCATGTTCCACCATCTTAGGAGCAAATTCAATCAACTCAGTGAACCTCTGCTCATACTCCAGTACATACATGGCTCCCTGTTTTAGCTGGACAAATTTAGTCTTCTTTTTTCTGACTGATTAAGGAAATAATGCATGTAGAACACAGTCCTAAATTGCGGCCAAGTGGTGACAATCTTCCCTTATCTCTCTAGGGAATTCCACCACTTCCGTTTAGAATCGATTAATGAAAATGTGACCAATTTAACCTTAAAACGATCCTCAACATCTACAACAACGAATCGTTACTCCATCTCTAATAACTCAGTCTCAGATGCCCTTTCCTCCATTGTGCCGTCAAATCTCATAATATCGTATTTCATGAATTCCTTGTGAATTTGGAGAATTGCGGCCTTCTCGAAATCCATTGGCACCCTGATAGAAGTCTCCGACACCTAAATATGTGCTCAAATTAGTTGAGCTAGAGTTGTTCCTATCTCAGCCCCTCCCTCAGTTTTGCTAACCTTAGGACTGGTTACAGGCTGTGTTTTGGGTCGCTGAACTGGTGGTCCTATATGAGTTATCAGCATAGCCATAAGTTTCGCCTGAGACTCCATAAGTTCCCTCATTTGCTGATCCATTTTGAGTTTCTATTGATCCTCAGTTTCCTTATTACCCTGAGGTTCAGGTCTTTGTGAATCCTCTCCTTGATCCACTATTAGATTCTAAAGTTAAAGGAGAGATAAGATCATTAGGGTAACACTCAGAGAAAATAATGAAATCATATATATACATTAAATAACAATATGTGCAACAAATAATGTATAATAATGTTTTCAATTTCATTTTCCCCCAAACACGATGAAAACCGTTTATCAAACCTTAAGCTAATTCCTAACTCGAGGCAACTCGTAGAGTCAATAAAATTAAGTTATAGTACAAAATAATATGCTATCATTTCGAAAACAATTCAAAAGTTAGATAAAGGTTAGAACCTTATCCAAGATATTAAACTGTATTACCACTTAATTCAAAAATGATAAACCTTAGGCTTTGAAGTAGGCTCTAATACTAAGCTATAGCATCCCCTATCCTAATTAGGGCGATACTCGTCCTGAAACCCTAATTAAGCCCCAGTACCATTGATAAATAAGCGAATCCATACTTACCTCAATTCAAGTTTTCGTTTCAAATTCCTTAACGTTTTAGGTACTCAAGCTTTTTCGGGGATCCCACACCTATCACAAATCATTTGAGATCAATATAGGTCTAATACCATATATTTAGAATCCTTAGCATAGTCCTTATGTCCTATAGAAATTATAATAAAAACTCAGCATATTTGCTATTTTTTTGGGGTGGGATTGCGCTCCCTTAGTTAGTGGAGTGCGCTCTAGCAACTAAGTTCATCCTCACTGATGAAGGGAGCGCGCTCCTCTGCTAGGTAGAGCGCACTCCACCTTGTATTGTTTTGACAGTATAAAAGGCAGCAACCACTGTTCCATCCACAAATTCACACAACAACAACAAACACTTCCAAAATACATCAGGGATTACCTCTAGTGAGGTAACAAACCATTTCTAGTCATCAAACAATATGATTCACAGATATGTCATCAACTACCATCTAATTGAACTTCAAGAATATAAAAACTAAACTTATCAAAGTGATGATCTCTGGATTCTTAATCATTTAAGCTCCTCAATCTATATTGAATTCACTTCCTAAGTGATTCCCTATAATCAGAACCTCAGGCCTTCATCTCTCTTTCTATCTCTCGTTCGAATTATAGAGATAAGTATGAGGTTTTTAGTTTAAATATATGGATTTTTCTCGAGATATGCATCATGCTATCTTGAAACTGATCAGCTGATTGATGTGCTAACATGACATTCCCTAAGATGACACATGTTGACACCATCAACATTCATGCTCATCTCGAGACGATCCGACGATCCATATAATTCAAACCAACTTATAGTTTTTAATGTATATATTTATATAAAAATTATATATATCTCGTGTATTTTCTTGCCTATAAATTCACTAGACATGCCTATAAGTATTCTCGAGTGTGCACATTCATTTTACGACCCCATAGTCGCACTTTGTGTACTGGATATTTATTGTTTATTTACGTATTTTTCGATTATAGGCTTGTATATAAACTCCATTTTATACTACAACCTATAAAATTCAGTAAACACTCCATGCAAACACAAACCATCATCTAAACACACGCACACGCTAATCGAAGTACGCCAAACTTAACCACGTACCTAACTCGAGTTAATTAGGATTTGGATTAACACTAATCATCAGCTTAAGGTAACATGTCGTTACAATCAATGTCTAAATCGGTAGCAGAGAAGAGCTAGCAAATCATCAATGAATTAAGAAATACATTAGTAATCGCCGGCTGAATCGGTGGAGCACAGAGACCAGTTTCCAGTGACTAACTTAGCGATTTGGGAAAATATGGAATCACTGACAAATCGCTGAGGTCAATTGCTAGTTTTTTAGATTATTAAGAAAAAATTTGAGTTTATCTATAATTTTTATACTTAGGAAACTATAGATAGGACCTTAGGGTTTCGAAGTTAGAAGGTCTCTTTTAGTCTTATTTTCTCTTAACAAAGTTGTAAGAGTTGTAAGTTAGTTTATATTGAGTTTATGTTTGAAGCTACATTGGAGCTTTGTTTATTTCATTAAGAGGTATATATTTAATTATGTCTTTTATATATATTATTGTGTTGTTTATCTCTAACATGAGTGACTAGTTTATCAATCTAAATAAACCCTAGACATGTATATAATTTGGATTTCTATATAGTTATAATTAAGGAATCATGTACTTAATGTTTTAAATCTAATCATACACAACAATCCCGATTTTAATAAATTATTTTTGCATATTACAACTGATGAGGATAGATATTGTATGCATAGTTGCAAATATGTATTATGATATTTTGATTTTGATTCTATGCCCATGATTATTAACAACAATTATATAAGTAGTGACTAGGATTAATCAATAGGGCCATATTACCCAAGTGGATGTTCTAGGTGATTGTGTTCTAAGTTATTTATCGATTAACATATTTTGAATAATATTCGATTTAGATTAGGCATGATTTTCATTGAGTGTTAATGCTATCGTAATTTCTATTTTATTCCATTTTATCCAATATGTAGATTTACAATGATAAGTATATGACTTATGTTCCATTGAATTTAGGAAAATCAATGGGTTGTTAAAGGCTATCAACCTATTAAGAATTAGGATTTAATGATTCCAAGATTCCATAAGATATGATTACAACTAGGTTATGGGGTGATGTTATGTTCTAGTGTTTGAATGCAGTCCGAGTATATTACATTGTCTGGGGGGTTTGTTTAGATGTTTGTTTAGATATTTATATTATATTGAATTTGAATTTTGTTTAATTAAGTTTGCATTGAATTTTTTGAATTAGTTTAGTTAGTTTGGTTAATTAAACTAGTAGTTACATTTTTAGTTATTTAGTATTTTAATTCGCGTTTAATTAGATTAACTAAATTAAGAAAAATAAGACAAAAATAATTGACAATATCCCATTTAACACTACTACAAATAATAAAAAATACGGGAAAATATTGTGCATGCTTGACACGTGTCAAGGTACGACATGAATGCTTGTGCAGTGCATTGCATGGGAGGGTAGCTTCGACTTCCCGATCAGGGAACACTGAGTCTTTAATTAAGCCTTTAGCACGGTGAGGCCCCTAGTAACGTTGGCCCCGTCCTCCGCCTCTTCAATGGTAACACCAAACAACTTTAAAACAAGTTCAATTGCTTCCTTGCAAGAGTCCTAAGAGTAACTTAAAGAAAATCTCCACCGCAACTACCTTGCCTGTCACCGGAATCTTCAGTAGAATGTTGACATCCTCCAAAGTGATAGAAATTTCATCGAAAGGCATCGAAAATGTATTTGTCTCCGGCTACTACCGCTCGACAAAGGCATAATTCAACTCCTTGTTGCATTTCCGATTTGAGCAGTCTATGAGCAAAGTCAACCCAGACTATTGGATAATCCTCTGAAGACCCTCGTGTCACGGTGGCATGATTGCAAATCCCACTATTGGATTTGAGCCCCGTGGTTGATGCACTTCAACAAAGGGTGATGCTGCAATAATAATAGAAACTAGCATAATTTCAAGCATAATATTATATATTCTTATAAAGGAACAAAGTGAAAATAAACAAACATAAATAACGTATGCCATCGTCCCAAATCATAGCTGCGATGTGATGTTTGAAGGTCAACAATAAACTTCGATCTATCAGCCCACCAGGTAAAGGAGCAGACGGGGCTTTTTCTTGCTCTTCTTCATTTCAAGTGGCTCGGGTGCCTCGGCCGCCTCAGGTCTCTCGGGTGCCTCAGATCCCTCAGGTGCCTCGGGTGACTCCACCACTGCTAGTCCCACCCACATGACCTTTACAAAGTTAGCAAAACAACAACAGCTCTTAGAAACATGGATCAACAAACAATTAACCAAGTAAAGAATAAGTGAAATAACTAAAATAGCTGCAATATGCTTCAACAATCCTTCTTTTCTTTCTTCATTCCCAAGTAGTCCCCAGAAGACTCGGATGCATTACCCTCAGTTCCACCATAAGCAATGACTTGATCCCTTTCTCGATGCTCGACAACATAGGAACCCTCATCCTGCAAAAAAACCTTCCAAGCACGTCTACTAGTAGCTGGTGCTTTACTATTCATTTCTACTTTTTACTTCTCCTTCCAGTAACATGCAGTTTAAGCTCTCCTACCACCCCGACTACAGGCACCTCCCAACGGCTCACTACCAGTCTCCTCCCTGGTCATAACTACTTTGGAACGAGCCATATCTTAAAGACAAGGAAATGTAGGCAAATTGTACTTAAAATCAATGAAAAAAGGTATCAAATCATGTTTCGATTGCACAGGTCCAACAAATCAATCAATGTCTCAAAACCATGTCGACAAGACATACGCATGAATCTCAGAACCATACGAATGAGACATACATATAAGTCTTGGTTACGTACAACCGAGGCAAGCATAAATTAATGTTAATGCTTCAACTCAGAATGTAGCGACCAAGTCTCATAAGTCTGTCTCGACCACATGTGACCAAGACTCAAGGTATGGTCTTGGTTCATATCAATAGATGTAATGGCCCAAATTAATTAAACTAGGATTAGTGTTAATCTCGGTGATTAACAGTCGTAAATTGGGCATTACATGGATAACTTGGTTAACTCGAACACGAGAACCAAGGTAATATATTATTTATAGATGGTGGTTGTATATATGTGGTGTTTAGAATCATTAGTAGTGTATTGCACCGCATGTGTATATGTTGCTATCGGGCGAGTTGGTGTGACGGGTGTTTGCCTCGAAAGGCTTGTCAACACGGGTATCAGGTGGTCGAACTATGGGTACACTAGAAAACTCGACTAATTCACATTAAGATGAATAGTTAATAAATTAGAATGGATAATATAACCATAGGCTAAGTTGATTAAATTCAAATAATAGGCTATGACGTACCTCGAAGTGAGTGTCGAGACACGGGGCATCGGGTGTCGGGTAGTCGAAGGTTAGTGGGATCACAAAATTTGTCATTTTAGTAAATAAAAACACTAACCAAATGCATCATAATGGGCCTAAAGTAGTTTAATTAAATAAAATAAATCAAGGCCTATAGTTTGGTTAATTAATTGAAAACCATATGATTTACCTAGAGATGCGTGTTGGCACATCTAGGAACTATGGGAGTAACAAATTGGTGTCACTTGGATTGAGTTAGTGGGAGTTAGTGGGATACATTTCAAGGTGTAGATCATTATATGAGCTTCGAGATACGTAAATGCATAGATATTAATGGCTATGAATTAATTGCACCTTAATATATAAGATTAGTTGATCAAACAACATGCAAACCAAATCATTTGCACATCTTGCTGGAGAAGAAGAAGGAGATTGCTAGAGATAGTGAATCCAACTATTTTGGAGGACAAATCACAAGATTAAACTTAGGTAATTATATTCTCCATCTCATACACTTTCAATTGAGTCCAAAATTTGGTCTTTTAATGAAAAATTGATGTAAATTGATGATGGAGGAGTAGGTCACTGACTTTCGGTGTGTCTTGATGAATTATAAGTATTATTAGTGTTCCAATTGCAAATCATAGACTGGTTTTGCATGAAATTAGAAAAACTAGTGAAAAGCATGGAATTAATGTTGTTGATCCAATTATTGTTTTTTTAAGTTATTTTTATTGATTCTAATGATGTTTTGAAGTCACTATTAAGTGGATAATGCAATTGTGGGGTCTAGTTAGCTAATTGGGGAAGTTGGGAAAGAATTCTCAAGTTGAGAATTTTGTCATATAGAGTAATTAGTGCGCCAACTAGGCTGGTCAATGCTCTAATTAGTTTGGGCCTTCAACAGTTTTTTGAAACAAAGAATAGTAGTGCGCTAAGATCGATTCCCCAGTGCGCTAACTCCATTTAGCGTGCTAGGTAGGCATATTAGCACGATAATGACAGCTGAAAACTGAAATTAAAGGGTTGTTTTGGGGATTTTTGACTAATTGCAAACCCAAACACTTATAAACATACTAAATACATAAAATTGGACTTTAGGGACTTAGTGGACCATAGCTCCGGTATCGAGGAGCTAGTTGGGTAGCGCGGATGCATAAACCCATTGGAATGCCTCACAGAATTCATGGTTTTGTTTTATCGATATTGGATCACATATGTGACTGCTGGTGGGCACACATAGGTTTTCACTCCTATTTCAGTTTGCGTATATATTGGTTATGGTTAAATCACTTGTGTGAGTTATTTGTGATAGTGCTCGGGTCGACGGCCGTAGGATATACTTGCGATCGTCGAAAGGGATTAGGGTGGTCATGATGTGTAACAACGTCCGGAAGGGATCACGCCGTTTACCGAAGTTGGAATTTAGTCACTAGAAGCCTGTAAGTATATACGTGGTTCCTATTCGATTTTATCGATTACCGGCTGGTGTAGGTCAAGGTTTTCTCGTGATTATATGGTTTTTTACTGATTAATGTGCTATTTTTTAGCATGTTTAGTTAGTATATGTTGTTTATTTATTTCACGCAACTGCTTTTGCTTGTCGTATGTTTTCTACATTCATGGGTATATGACATACTGCTGCCAGTTGATATATTTGCATGCCTTGTCGTTTATCAGTTTTATTTCATGAATATTGTGTGGACTTCTCTTGGGATTTTACTCACTAGACTCGTCACTGTATTCGTTGGGTAACCGAGTGCAGATCCTTCAACGAGCAAGGGCAAAGGCAAGGAGGTATTGGGCGACTCTCTGAGATGGTGACGCTAGCTCGTATGTGACTACAATATGTATGTATTTATATTTTTTTTTGTTTTGGGGACTACAGAACACTGAATACATGTATATGGATCTTTTGTTATATTTATTCCGCCTTGATATATACATGGTATCTTTTTGCTAGTTTTTAGCACTACTTAGGATTATTAAATACTGCATAACTTACTTAATCTAAGACTTATGGTGTAAAATTGTAATATAACTTGATAAATTTATAACTGGCTAATGAAATTATTAATATTTATATGGAGATTAATTAGTTGAGTAAGGGTTAAATGAAAAAGTGTAGGCAACTAGTTAGGTCGCGAGCATCAAGGATAAGCGGGCCATGACATGGAAGGGTTTGGTGATGTGGAGTGCAACATGGCGGGTCCCTAGGTTGCCTCGTGATTTGGGGACGTCACAACTGAGACTTTCCTCATTTTCAAAAGATCATACTCAACATTAAACTCGTTCAAAGCCAACCGAGACTTATGATATTGTCTTGGCATCATGTAACTGATACTAAATATATCATTTCCAATCAAATCTTATATCTCGGCCATTCGTGGCTGAGATTATAGTATCATTTACATCCATGTGTGGCTGAAACATATAGGATTCTAGACTCGAAACCCGTGAGAAAAGAACACACAATACAAACAACAATAATGAACTAACATAAATTATTTTTTGCCAAATTAAGAGTAAACATACCTTCGAGCATTCAAATGAATGCCTCGCGAGATCAAATCTCAAAATTCGAATCCTCATAAAAACGAAGAGGGAACTAAATGGAGAGACGAACTTTACGAAAGAGAGAGAGGTGGGGGAATAAGGGAATAAAAAAGGAGGAGAGATAAGGTTATGGAGATCTCGATATCAAGTACTATTGTGGTGCGTCAGTTTAAGGAACAAGGAAAAGGGGTAGGGTGCATCGGTTGGATGGTTTTAAAGGATTGGGATGGGTGTTCAGTTTGGGTAGGGAATATTTCTGGCATTTTACCTCAATATTTTGGGTGCTCTCAGTAAAGCATTTGGTGCGCTCAATAATGGTGTGTCTTCAGTAAATGGTATGCGTGCCCATAACGCACCTCATAACAAAAACATAATTCCTCAATTAGTTAAGTTTGGCTTATGGGTGGCAAAAATATTCTTTGTTCGCATTTGTCAAAAGTGGGTCCAGATACAATTTTTTCAAAATAAATATTGGTTTGGACAAGTTTTTTGTTTGGTATAAAAAATGAGTACTTCGGGTCCGGGTCTGGACAAGTTTTTTTTTTAAATGGGTAATAGTTTAGCGATTAATTCGTATGGTTATTTATTATTTGTTGTGTATCTAGAAACTTTCATAATTTTTGCATTGGACTTTAAACAATGGTGATGTTCTTTTATATGCATGAACCTTTAATATTTGAATTTCAAATGTATAATACATCATTTTTATACTAATTGAATGCATGGTGACGTGAAGTTGTATTTTTTTATGATTATTTGGAAAAAATATTCTTTTTAAATCAAAATTAGGTACGGACAAAAAATGGGTCTAGTGTGTTTTACAAACACTGGTGTGGAAAAAAGTGTCCACTTTAAAAATGGGTACAGGTCCAAACATTATTTTTAGTCATTGTTAGGGAGGTGTGTTTGAACGCGTACTGGTCCATACTTATTTTTTGCCACCCCTAGTTTGGTTATAGTGTTCCCTTCAAAATGTCCTTACAGAGAAATGTCCTTTTATTGCTATCATCTAACATGGAATATTCCTTTAGATAATGCTAAAATGACTATTATTCTCTAGCTTATGGTTAGATATATATGCCTCTATTAAGTGGTTTTGTGATTTACGGAGCAAATAAATTAAAATACTACCAGAGATATATGCATTAATTGTTCTTTGTTTCATTTCTTATTTACAATATTTTCTCATCTCTTTTGCAATCTAAGCATAGAAATACTGAACGTTTTAACCTTTATTCTTACATTATGTTGCTTGAGATGTACTGCAGACTAAGTACCCTTCCCTAATGGATGACATCTATAGTCCAAACAATGTGCAAATCTACCTAAATTGGCAGCCTAGTTACAAGAGAGTATCGCTCAGTTCAAAAGACCGATGTAGATAGACTACAACAACGATAATAACAACAATACATCTCTGTTCGGTTGTGTAGATTAAACTCTTCCATTATGTGCTCGATTAAGTGCAATTGATGGTACCATTCAAATCCCTCCTAATTATAATGTACCAAGTTAACTTTGGTCCATCCTTACCTCGCCGAAGTTTCTATTAAGCCAAGTTCTTTAGTGGGGACATTTATACGTAGGTCATCTTTGCATGTAACCAAATCATCGCAACCAAGCACTGATAGGTGTATAATTAGAAATCATAATATATATATAGTGTTTAGTATTATTTTGAACCATAAATCTTTATTTAGTGGTAACAATCTCTTATTTGTGTGATTTACATGTGTTATGATTCAAAATAAAGAATTGGTGCAACTATTAGAAGAATTGGCCATGGTGATCAAGAGAAAGAAGAAGTCGGGATTTCAGGTTATGCCCAAGACGTATTTATTGGCATGGAATCCAAGCTTCACGTCCTCATTTTTATGTTTCTTACAAAAAACTAGTGATCTAGGTCGTGGCTCGCACTGTATAATGGCGTCATGGCCCCTATTTCACGAATTTTAGGCCGCGCCCTCACCCACGGCCTTGCCCGTAGCCTGACCTGCGGTCCGGAATTGAATACCCACTTTTTAATTCAAATTTTTAGGAACTTCATTTTGGAATAGATTTTTTAGGTTTTATATAAGTAGTAACTCGAGAAATCATTATTCCCAACCTTTGTTTACGAAAAACATCAAGAATTTGAGGTTTTCCATCATCATGTCCGACTAATCTCATCGATCTAAACCGGAAGTGGATCAAACAATTTTTGGCATCGGTCCTATGTGAGACCTAAACCTTGATTTATTGTTAATGAGTCGTACACAGCCATACTTATACAAGAAGACCACACAAGTGGCAATTGACCATACCAATCCGACTTTTAGGACCAGTTAAATACATTAGGGATCTAGGCTAAATTGGACGCACTAGTGATCCTATTATCTAGGTGTAGTGCCTTCACAAATCCTCATGCAATCAACACATTAAACCTAATTCGCTTGAGTTCAGGGTTGTGTGTTTTGTCAGGGAAGTAGTCGCACCTTGACTACTGAGAATAGGAAGTGCAAGGAACCGCGTACGGTACCAGGTCTATAGCTACTCTAGAATATCTTTGGATGGCACACTTTATATAAATCGACGATCATAAGATTGATTATGCAAATTAAGGGAGTTTGTGATATCAAAAATCTAGGTTGCTTTCCTATAATCTTCGCTACAAAGTATTTCCAATTCCATGTCTCCTGAATTCTTTCAACATTCGTCCCAAACCCCTGTTTTCCCTTTCTTTTAGAACTTTAGAAAGATTATCAATCTATGTGGGATCAAATCTTTGCCATTATCTTCAAAATAGTTGGTCTAGGTAATACATTTTATTGACGCGTTCGACACGTGTTAATTTTTGGCACCGATACCGGGGATTGGTTTTTTTTCTTTCTTTGATTTTATTTATTTATTTTATCTATCTAGTCCCTTGTTCCTAACATGTTTGCAGATAACTCCGCAATGGCCTCCTACTCCCACAACTATGGTCGATTCGAATACTCATACTATCACAATGTGAGTGGGGTAGGTATGTCACATAATGTACATCAGTTTTCTAACACGCATTCTTTTGTGCAAAAAGTCAAGGTTTGAGAAATTTGTACGGATTAATCTCATTCCATATATGTTTGTACTTACTATCCAAAGTATGATAATCATCACTATTCTAGCTATGCATCGCCACAACCCGATTTCTTTGAGCTTAAGCCAAGTCCACAGCCTCAACATAAAGAGAGGTTTATACAAGATATGATGAATGGCTTGATCTTCAACCAAGAATTACCTTTTCATCAAGTTGATCAATAAAGTCATGAAAAAGCCAACAATTTCAACGAAAAACCTTCTTGGAAGATATGATACAACAATTAATAGTTGGTCAACAACACCTACTTGAAGAGTTTCAACAATTTCAGCATGTGAATTCGAGGTTGCAAAATTTGAAAACTCAACTTATTGAAATGAATACCACACTTCAAAACTTGATTGAAGAGAAAGAGTTGTGTACTACATAACCAATTTTTTATCTAGAGGAGAATGTGCATACTGATACATTGAAAAGTGTTAAGGTGAATGAGGATACACATGTGGAAGACTATTGGATCGAAACGGTGAAAGAACTTGAAGTCTTTTAAACTGAGCCAAACATTATCATTGCATAAGATAAAGAGGAGGAAAATGAGATGAGAATTGAAGTCATTTCAGAAAGGTCGGAAGAACTACCGAAAAAGAGCAATGAAGACCAACATCTGGTGTTGGTGAAACCACCACCATGTACATTTGTGGAATCGTACAAGGACGTGGAAGTAAAGGAGCGTTCGTAGATTTTCTACAATACCTACATCTTTATGTTGGATGATCATGATACGACATAATCTTTTGTGTTAGTGGTCCCGAATGAGCTCCCAAGTCTAAAGGAGGGCGTACATGTTTCATTACCCAAAGTTATAGATACAAATTTTTTATTGATATCTCGAAAGGAGAGGGCATCACGTGATAAATCACGCTAAAAGTAGCCAAAGACTTAAATGAAAGGCGCTTGTTGGGAGGCGAACCAGCTTTATATTTTTTACTTCTAGCATTTATTTCAGTTTTAGTTTAGTTCTTAGTTTTTTTATGTTCAATAAAACCCTTAACTTGATTTCTTGATTTTTGCAGGTGTTATGAATGTTTGACGAGCATCAAAGGCACTAAAGCAACCCTTGAGTTTTGTTAGGTTTGGCTTTGAATTAAATTTTTTAGCATAATTTGAGCATTTTTAAGGAGTTAACAAATTAATAGGATTTTAGGTTGTTTGAGACTTGGTTGGGACATAAACCAACATAAGTTGCCACATTAGTGGCGGGTCTTTGAGTAGACTCAAAACCCCAGACTTCATTTCACCATCTTGTTGATTTCACCCATAGTTGAAAGACTTTGGACTCGCAAGATTTGGTGAAAATTAATTAAGTTAACTCCATTACTTATTAGTTATTGCTCTTATTATGTTGATTTTTTATTGCTTCCTTAATTACCTAGACATGAGAGACTTTTTTCTTATCTTATAATGTAATTTGTAAGATTAGGCTCAACTTCACACTTAGCAGTACTTGAGCATGTTATTTCCTACTTACTCACTTTTATGTTCACTCCATCTCTATTCCACTTTCTCTTCCACCCGCTTTCTATTATTTGTTCTTAATCATTTTTCACTTGTACCAAACATTAAGGACAAGGTTTTGAAATAAGTTGGAGGTAACTTTCTGGTATTGAGGATCATGCTTGGTTGGTATGTTAGGAATTGCGCAAGATGACATATATAACAATTACATTTTTATTTGTTGCGTAGTCCGTGGAATTGATTGGTATGGTATTGTTATGTATCTTCACCTATTCGTTCCTTTTTCTATCACCTTTCCATCTATTTTTATTATTTTTGTTCATGCACCATCTTATTATAACATGCTATAGATGAGCTTATTTATGTCCATGATACATTTTGTAATTACATGTATGTTTATGCATACTTTAGTTCACAGTTAAGACCATCTAGCCGAATTTAGAATCGCTTGAAACCTATTGAGTGTCTTTAGTTGTGGATGAGTTACTTAAGCCACTTATGAGACGTAAAATTTGTTGAAAATTAAGAAAAACACTCAATCTAGAGCATATTTGGCATTGTTGAGATTGCATGTTTAAGGAGCTACTATGAGGTTGAGACTTTGTGCTTGATACCAAATAGAGTAGATGGCCATAACTGTGCAAGTGGAAAGAAAGTTAGATTTCTAGGGTGCTAGAACAAAGGTGTAACCCGCTCGAGGTGAAATCCCATGATTGAAACACTTTTGGGGGGAGGAAGTAGGCCATTTTTGGATTTAAACCCTTAGCCGTTAGCATTACATCATTTTACTTAGTTGGAAAGTTTAGTCGACTATAGCGAAAGTGAGAAAGAGCAAGCTTTGGGGTGAAATGTACAAAACCCCAATTTCGGAGGTATTTTTTAGTGAAATAAGTTCCCACCGACTTCAAAGAAAAGAAATATGAAATAGGCTTTGAATTCAATGAGAAAATCATCATTTTGAGACAGAATTCAAAAAAAGAGCCAAATTGAAGAATAAATGGTCGGAAAACGGGGAAGAACAAATTTTGAGAGTGTTATGTTTATGCGTGCATGTAAACTCCTTGTGTGTGTTAACTCTTAGTTCTTATAGTGAGGTTAATTTAATATTTTCTAACATTTGCATTTTCCTTATATCATTTTCTTGGTACACTAACCCAACCCTATTATAGCCTACTTTAAAGACCTATAGGCCCATAACTATGCTAAATCTACATAAGTGGATAGCGTGGTTGCATTTCTCGCCTATGGTACCTTCTTGAGTGTTGAAGCACTAATTTTCTTTCAGAAATTGTAGACTTACATGCTTGAGTGTATAGGTCTAGAAAACTCTTAAGCAGTAGATGGTCTTTGTCTTGACTGAGTCTAGTTCATTGAAGTGTGATTTCTATTGATGTTTGGACTCTATTTCTAGACAAATCAAAACTCCAAACCTCTTTGAGGGGATGGTTGATTCAATGGCATTGGAACCAAAGGAAACTCCACTAAACTTAGAATCGCGTATATAGGGGGTAAGTTGTTATTTAGCAAATAAAGTTATTAGGAGTCTAGTTTGTTTAGTAGTAGGGTGTGTTGTCATGCATTCATTTGCTCGACACGTGCAAAGTCTAAGTTTGGGGTTGTTTGATAAGTGTATAATTAGACATCATAATGTATAGTGTTCAGTATGATTTTGAACTAGAAATCTCTATTTGGTGGTAACAATCTCTCATTTGTGTGATTTACAAGTGTTAGGACTCAAAATGAAGAATTGGTGTGAATATTAGAAGAATAGGTTATGGTGATCAAGAGAAAGAGGAAGAAGAAACTAAAATTCTAGGCCATGGCCCAAGCTGTATTTCTAGGTCGTGGCATGGGATCCAAGTTTTACGACCTCATTTTCATGTTTGTTATAAAAAATAGTGATCCAAGCATTGGCCCGCCCCGTATAATGGCGTCGTGGCCCCTATTTCAAGAATTTCATGCCGCAACCTCACCCACGGCCCCGTCCGCAACCTGACTCGTGGCGTGGAATTGAAGACCCATTTCTTAGTTCGAGTTTTTAAGAATGTAATTTTGAAATAGATTTTTAGGTTTTATATAAATAGTAACTTGGGAAGTCATTGTTCCCAGCCTTTATTTATGAAAGAAAATTAAGAATTTGAGGTTTTCCATCAACATGTCCAGCTAATCTCATCGATCTAAACCAGAAGTGGATCAAACAATTCTTTTGGCATCAATCCTACGTGAGATATAATTTAATTCAATTTAATTGTTTGCATTAGTGTTTTATTCTCTTTGGTATTGATTGATTGATTAGGGTTAAACTTAGATTTAGACCTTGATTTATTGCTAGTGAGTCGTATGCATCTATACTTATGCAAGAATACCACACAAGTGGCAATTGACTATACCAATTGATTCAACCTTTAAGAACCAGTCAAATACCTTAGAGATCTAAGCTAAATCATATGCCTAGTGATTCGATTGTCTAGGTGTAGTGCCTTCACAAAGTCCTATGCAATCAACACATTAAACCCAATTCGCTTGATTCCAAGGTTACGTATTTGGTTAGGGAAGTAGTCATTGTTATATTTTGACTACTGAGAATAGGAAGTGTAAGGGATTACGTACATTACCGAGTCTATAGCTACTCTAGAATGTCTTTGAATTGCATGCTTTATATAGATCAATGATCATAGGACTGATTATGCTAATTGAGGAAGTTTGTGATACCAAAAGTCTAGGTTGATTTCCAATTATCTTTGTTACAAAGTATTTCCAATTCCATGTCTCTTTGAATTATCTCAACATTCGATCTCAAACCCCCATTTTTCCTTTCTTTTAGAGCCTTAGAAAGATTACTAATCTCTGTGGGATCAACCTTTTGCCACTATATACAAAATAGTTAGTCTAAGTAATATATTTTATTGACACGTTTGGCACGCGTCACCCTTCCCTAATTTATGTTAATTGGTGCTACTTTTACTTGTCTTTGAGTTTTTATTTTTATTATTCTATCTTTACGAGTTTTACTACACATCTTTAGGTGGCCTAATTGCAACACTGCCCAATATTCACTTTCATAGAGCATAGCTGGCCTAATTGCAGACTTATAAAATTTTTCTTTTAACTTAGTAGCTAGTAACATTTCGATCATAAATCACCCCTGTTGCACTCGCCATTTCTTCTATCCAGCTTGAGTTTTGTGTGACATCATTCTCAATATCACCGATATTTGCTGATAGACTAGCTACAACTTAAATTAAACTACCATACCTATTTTGATATCAATCATAGGAGAGTTAGAGACTTATATTAAAGCCATCCCAGCTGGTAGTCATCTCCCTAACCACCCATTACGCTTCTATGATCACCTAAACTGGTTCCCATTTAATTTGTTTCCAGTGGTTCTAGCTATGCAGCTATGATCACCTAAACTCGGGTTGGTTGAAGACGACTTCTAATATGATCTCCTTTGAGAAAATTCAGATATTTGATTTGCTTACTTCATATTTCTTTACGATGTTGGCATTGCTACCACCCATTGGCCTATAAAATGATACTACATCTTATGCATTCATTTATGCAAACAAGAATATATATATACAGTATATCCTACAAATTAGATGGGGAGAATGTTAGAAAAACTTAATAATCTATTGGGGCCACACATGTAATGTACAATGTGCAACGCCATTATTTGATTTACCATAAATTTAAGTGATTTACTAATGTATAATGTTATTGGCTAATAAGCATAATTATGGTCATGAAACAATGTTAGTGTATATACTGTATCGATGTCCAACTCAATGAGGGGCAAAGTTGACATATCACACAATAACTGCCCAGCCAGATATTTATTGGGTTATGGTCCCCAATTTGTAGTTCATTGTGTATTTTCTCTATCCCTGTTAAGAGAACTCGTTAGGATAGAACTACAATTGGAAGACCTGATCCAGCTCGATTAGTGCATCCCTAGTGGAGATTCTACATACACTTCCACTTTATTTTTATCATCCTGAATTTGTGCTGCATTATGTTTCTTATAGGATTTATGATAGATTACGATTAGGAATCATAGATCTAAAACTAACAAGTAGTATTAGAGCCTACCATGCATGATTCATTATGTTTAAAGTAATTTTGTGGTATAGACTTATAAAGTTATAAGTCAATTTATGAAATCATAAAATTTTGGACGATCAAACTTTAGTTGATGTTGAATCTGATTTTCAAATGTTTGTCGCTTTGTGTTTTGAGTTCAATTGATGAAGATAAACATAGCTCATTCGATGATTCTCGAATTAATAGATTATGTCTAGATTTGCGTTAGGCCTACTTTATTTTTGGGTTAAATATCTTTAGTTTGGAAACTACTTATACGAGAATCTAGTTGACTTAGATTCATACACATCAAGTACACAAGTTTGTCATATAGAGATACAATGGGATTTATGGTTATTTTAATGCTCATCATTTCTCTAGTTGGTTCTGGATGTTATGGATATGATTTAGAAATATTTAACAAATCGTAATTTGATTGTTATGTAGAAATTGTGGGCCCGACATGTTGTAAATTTACTCCATGATTTATTTGGGATATTTACCGTTAATTAGTGTTTTATTAGATGTTAGCTAGAAAATCATAGAGTTTTGCAGTAAGCTCTACAAATTATTTTTCTAATTAAAAAATTAAACAACCTATGCAATCGGTCACTGTATGATTTATTTTAAATATGTGCAAATGTTTGTAAGCTTTCAAAATCTTTTAATGCATGCACATATATTTTAGAGATCCCACATACATAAAATTTTTTTAAATATAGTTTTATAATCATAATTAAAATAATGGCTATAAATAATGTATTAATTACATGTTTGGCATTTTAAGTAGGTCAATTGAAGCAAGAAGTTGCCAAAGTGACCTCTCTTGTCTAGGTTGCTCATGAAAAATATTAAATATTTATGTATGTGTGTTGTGTGTGTGTGTGTGTGTGTGTGTCAATACAGGTATTAACAAGCCAAAAACAAGGTTAATGCTTGGCCGGATTGCAGATACATCTGTAATGGTAAACTCGTGACAGTTATTATGTTTCTTACATGCAGATAATAAATTGATCCAAATATAGGTTTATTATTTGGAATGTCATATTGTCAGAGTTTGATCATTACAACAAGAGTTCCACTAGTAGTCAATATTACTGTTCAAAGACTTGATATTGATGTTGGACTAGGTATCTTGAGATGGGATTGCCATTTATTTGAGTTTATGATGACATTTTTTTAGTTTTTTTATTTTTTGATATTTGTGTGACTATATTCATGTTATTTATCTTGTTTTCTTTACAGCTAATCTTGCTTTCATATATGCTAATGTGAATTTGCCAACGGTTCTTAATGGTGATAATATTAAGAAGTCTGGAATGAATGATATGTTCCTTTCCTTGGTTTGTTCTAAAGTTAATTTAGCTTTTACTACCAAGAAACACTTGGTGATTAGATTCGGGCGCTAGTACTAACATAAATATTTCAATGGATGGTTGCCTCAACTATCGTAAGCTAATTGATATTGAAAGATGCATATATGTTGGAGATGTCAAATCTGTGGAAGTAGAGGCAATATGGCATTTCATATTGTTATTGAGTACCATATATTATTTAGACTTAATGGATGCTTTTGTTGTTCCGTTTTTTAGACGAGATTTGGTATCTATTTCATATTTGGAAAAATCTGGTTATCAGTGTTCATTTGCAAACAATCAATTTAGTTTATCCATTAATTTGGATGTTATGGGATCTAGTACTCGTATTTCTTAAAATAATTTGCATTTGTTCGATATGGTTGCTTCTTATAATGAAGCACTAAATTTGGAATTAATAGGTATTAAACGCAAAATGATAATGCACATTCATAAACATTATGGCACAGGTGTTTAGGTTAAATCTCTAGAAATAGAGTTGAGCGACTCGTGCTTGATGGGATCTTAGAATCTGTTGACTGCAGAGACTTTAATGTTTGTGTTGAGTGCATTAAAGGCAGACTTATCAAAACAAAGAGATTAGCTCAACGTAGAGCTACAAACGTCTTAGAATTGATACATATGGATATTTGCGCGCCATTTCCTACACCTTCATGGAATGGTCAACAATATTTTGAGTCATTCATTGACAATTACTCTAGATACGCGTACTTATACCTCATTCATGAAAAATCACAGACTTTAGACATGTCCAAGGCATTTAAGGTCGAAATTGAAAACCAACTCAGTAAAAGGATAAAACAAGTCAAGTTTGATCGCGGTGGTGAATACTACGGCAGATATGATGCTTTAGGTGAACAAAGTCCAATACCATTTGCAAAATACCTAGAGAGTGTGGAATTGTCCAGCAGTACACCATGTTGGGCTCATCTAACATGAATGGTGTAGCTGAAAGATGAAATCAAACTCTTAAAGATATAGTAAGAAGTATGATCTCTCATTTTATATTACTAGAAAAACTCTGGGAAAGTCACTTAAGACCGCGTCTTACATTATGAACACGGTACCGAGCTAAAACAACTACTAAAACACCTTTTGAAATTTGGATAGGCAAAAAGCCTAGTCTTAATTATTTTCACGTATTGGGATGTCCAGTTGAGGCTAGGACTTATAAGTCGAATGAAAAAATTGGAATCCCAAATAGTGAGCAACTCTTTTATTGGTTATTCTGAGTGATCTAGGGGCTTTAAGTTTTATGATCCCTAATTAAAGACAATTTTTGAGATGGGAATAGCTATGTTCTTTGAAGATATTAATTTTGAAGAGGTTAGAGACTTATCTTTGAGGAAGAATCAGTTCTAATTCCAATATTGATTCCTACACTATTTCTAAAGAAACAGATTCATATCCTCAACATGATATTGTTGTTCTTGCACCCATTCATGATGAGGAAGTTGTTCTTGAAGAGCAACCTCAAAATCATCAAGAACTGGTGCATCAGGAGATACAACCTTTGTGACGATCCACTAGATCAAAAAGGAGTGCTATTTCGAATGATTTTATAGTATATCTTCGGGAACATGAAAGAAATAATGACATGGTGGATGATGATCCAATCAACTTTTGTGAAGCCATATGAGTTCCAAGTCGAAAAAATGGATTGAATAAATCAATAAGGAGTATAAGTCCATGCAAGATAATAAAGTTTAGGAACTTGTCTCGTTATCGAAAGGCGTGAAACCTATTGGATGCAAATGGATATTTAAGACCAAACAAGATTCACAGGGTACTATGGAGAGGTATAAGGCACGTCTTGTAGCTAAGGGCTATAATCAAAAGGAAAGTATTAACTATAAAGAGACTTTTTCTCCGGTTTCATCGAAAAGCACTTTTAGGACAATCATGGCTCTTGTTGCACATTATAATTTGGAGCTTTATTAGATGGATATGGAGACGAAGTTTCTCAATGACGACATTGATGAAACAATTTATATGGAGCAACCAAAAAACTTTGTGTTGGGAGATCCGAAGAATATGGTTTGCAGAATGACAAAATCCATCTATGAGCTAAAATAGGCATCTCATCAATGGTACCATAAATTTCATTAAATTATTCTCTCATTTGATTTTGCGATGAATGTTGTTGATGATTGTGTATATCAAAAATTCAATGAAAGTAAGTACATTTTCTTAATATTGTACATTGATGGTATACTGCTTGCCATTATTGATATAAGTATATTGTATAAGAACAAGAGTTTTTTATCTAGAAATGTTAAGATGAAAGATCATGGGAATGTTTCATTTGTTCTACAGACCCGATCCAACGAGAGCGATCTCAAGGAGTCTAGGATTGTCACAAAGAAGCTATATAGATAAGATGCTTAAAAGATTTGACATGTATGAATGTAAATCTGACGATACCCCCGTTGTTAAAGGAGACTAATTTAGTCTCACTCAATGCCCTAAGGGAAACATTTAGGTTCGGGAAATGCATAATATTCCTTATACATCAGTTGTATGAAGTCTTATGTATGCTCAAGTTAGTAGCGTCCAGATATTGGTTACATTCTTGGAGTATTAGGCCGATACTTAAGCAATTCGCGAAAGGATCATTGGAAAGTAGCTAAAAGAGTTTTGAGGTATTATTGCATTTGGAGATCATTGGAAACTAGCTAAAAAGAATAAGGGATCATGTATTCACACATATGAGGTCAGACCATTTGGAGATCATTTGGTACTCAAACTCTGATTACGTTGGATGCCAAAATAGTAAAAGATTTACTTTGTGATACATTTTTTCTTAGATGGTGGTGCAATTTCTTGGCCTAGTGCCAAGCAAGGTCTTATTGCAACCTCCACTATGGCGGTAGAATTTGTAGCATGTTTTGAGACATCCAATCATGAAATTTGGCTAATGAATTTTGTCACGGGGCTACGAGTTATGGAGGGAATTGAAAGACTACTCAAAATATATTGTAACAATAAATCAGTCATTATGTGTTCTAACAACAATAGGAGCTCAACTAAGTCAAAGTACATTGACATCAAGTTCCTAGTTGTTAAGGAAATAGTACAAATTGGATAGCTCGTGATAGAGCCTATGGGGACAAACTCCATGTTAGTATACCCTTTCACAAAGGGTCTTCCACCTAAGGTCTTCCATGATCATGTTGCTCGTATGGGTGTTGTGACGACCTCGTGCCTCGAGGTTATCGAACGAGTTGTTATGTGGGTCCCACAGCCCTACCGACGTCCGTTACTATGTCAACGCTCCTTGAAGTGCGAGCTAATCATCCTATTCTCTATATTATTTGCTAATTATTTAAGATATTAATTAAGTTACAAGTATGGCTTGTGTTTTACAAAGTGCAAATAGGTAACCAGTGATTTATAGCATAAGTCTTAAAGTAAACATAAATATGGATTTTCATTAACTTTCAAGTTATACAGAGCATCGATCCTACCGTGGAAAACCCGAAATAGATTGCGCCGTATATAAGGTGACAAAAGTAAATATATACAAGTACAGATGTCTCACAAGTTTACCATGAACCTAAAATATATAACAAAATACCTAAATAAACACCTACGAGTAGTGTGCCAAACTCTGGGCGAGCTCAGATATAGTTGCCAAGATTCCCCTTACCCTTACTCATAGAAGGATCTGCACTCAGCCACCACTAAACAGATGACGAGTCCGGTAAGTAAAATCCCAAGGAAATTCATCGAGCATTCATAATATAAAGTAAAGGAGACCCAATAAATACAATTAAATAAACATGCGGAATGTGAACTTGCAAATGTAAATGGATCATCACATGCGTAAATAACAGTTGAGCGCAAATGTGTGTGCCCATCCCAGTCAGACTAAACCATACTTTAGATTCCCTCCCCAGGATCCCTCTAGAGGGCGCACTCAACTAGCCTATCACCTTGTCTTCTTGGTGGCCGGTATAAATCCACGACACACCGACACACGTATCGACAAAGTAGCTCGGGTCATTATTCACCGAGGACTCCTGATACACATGTTATGGTCTAGCATGTCATAGACACGCAATGAAATACCCGGCGAGAGTAAACTCAACCAACCATTCAAATAATGACACAAACATAGATAAGTTAAGTAAATAAGGAATGAAACATGAATACATTGAACACGAAAGTCCGTAAAGTAGCTCGGTTCGTTATTCACCGAGGACTCATGATACACATGTTTTGATCCCCGGACTCCCAAATCTATCTCCCGCCTAGCTCCCTGATACCTGAGGTACATCTACTAAATCCCTAAAGTTCAATATTATGTGTTTAGTATGATTCCAGGTTGTTTAAATTTGTATTAGATCAAACTTTCCAAAATAGTCTTTAACAATCCAATCTGTTATGTCTATAGTGCGCTAGGCATTCCACTTAGCGCGCTACTATTCTTTAAGATGAAGAACAGTCATCTGCCCAAACTAGATAACGCGTTATCTAGCCTAAGTAGCGTGGTAGGCGTGTCGGGCAGCATGATTCTCAACCGAGAAATCCTGCTTTCGGTACCCCAATTAGCCTACTACATACGTCGTCGACCCCATCCTCGACTCGTAGGGGAAAATCAACTACCAAAAAATAGACCGATTAAAACAACAAATTGATTATTTATCTCCATTAACAAGCATTAATCGAATTTCCCCAATTTTGACCCAAAACCCAATTTCATTAAAACCAGTTCACAAATCATGTTTTGTAGGTGTATTTAACTTAATCACATATGAAATAACATTTAAATACAGAAAATTCAAGTGTGAAATTTGCTTTGTACCAAAAACCTCAATTCTTAGCTCACTTCATGGAGAATAAGTTAAGAAAATGATTACCTTTGCGTTTTAATTTCTCAATTTGATCTCCAAGTGCTAAAATCTAGCTTCATAACCCTTTGATCTCTCCGAGTTGCATGTAAATTGTGATAGTGGTAATGGGAAAATCCGATAAGTGTGGTTTAAATAGTTGTTGATCAAATCAAATGTGTATGCGTATCTCGAGGAAAATCTTAAGACTTTCTTTCACATTATCCAACTCTCCAGTGACTCAAATTAGTGACACATCTTGTCTAGTTTCTTCAATTTAGGATCTAGATGAAGATCTAAGGTCCTAGATAAATCCATTCAAACTATAAGACTTTATTTATTTTTTATTAATTTAATTGACCTAATCATATAATTACATATGATTAGCATGTTTAGTCACATACTTAACATATTTACGGACCCACTAGCCCCTGACTACCCGACACTTGGTGCCACGTCCCTATACACATCCCGAGGCAAGTACCTATCACACCATTAGCAATGTACACAAATGCGATGCAATATGATTATTAATGATTTTAAACGTCGCAATATAAGCAACCATCATCCATAAATAACAAATTTTCTCGATTTTCGTGTCTGAATTAATTGAGTTATCCACGTAGCACCTAAATTATAACCATTAATCCTCGAGTTTAACGCTAATCCTAGTTTAATTAATTTGGGCAGTTACAATTCTTCCAAGCTAAGAGAAATTTGGTCCTCGAAATTTAGATATCGAGGAATTTATAGTTCACCTCTTTATGGAAATAAAATTGTGGCGGACTAACTGACGTCGCCAACTCATTCTCATACCCAATAGACCATACTTTAATACGTTGGGACCCCTCTAGGGGCTTCTCCAACTCCTCCACTGGTCCATCACCCAATAGCCCTCGTGGTGGTCGACATGGACCCATGACCCCACCGACACGTGCACCAAAGACAAGCAGCTCAAGTCACAATTCACTAAGGGCGCCCGTGCCACGTGTTATGGCCAAGTGTATAACACAACCACTAAGTCTTCATATGCAAAGCTAGGAATCAATATACGTATCCGCATAATTTAAATAAATAATGGACAAAATGCATCTGATGACTTACCCTTGATATGCTATCTGGTCTCCTCCATGTTTGGCTAACCTATTGTATGAGATATCTCTTAGGTCTGATATGGCTCATGTGGTAATGATGTCATCAAACAATCAACTCTAAGATGTACCGTCTAACCACGTCGAAAACACAACGCGTCTCTATCCTCCCTGCCTGTCTGCCCCTGGATCTTTAACCCATGTCACGGCTTTCTTGATTCTGATCATGTTGTTAATGTAGTGTCTTATGTCTAGGGTGCTTTATAGGTGCAGGTGTAATAGTGACTATGGCCTATTTGTCATCATAAATTTATTGATCTAACTAATAGTCATCCTTACGGTCGTTGTCTCTTTATAGCTCCTATCAACTGTTAGTCATCTCTACAGTCCCTATCAAACTGATATATCTGCCCCTTCTGCCTCCATTCTAACGTCGAACTCTTCCCTAACTACCCCCTCAAAATCAACAAGTGCACGTCCGTTAACTCTCTAATGAAGAAAGGTCTCGCGTGTGAGTGAGCAATCATACATCTCCTGCACCATGCAAGCTCCGATGGACACAATGGCATTAGCGATGACCTCATGTAAACCTCGGACAAAATAGTATATCTACGGTCTCTTTTTCCCTATAACGTCCATAACGAACTATAGTAAATACGGATGCCTCTCCATATAGCCAAAAAATCCTATCTCAACCTAAGTTGCATCTTCATCAGTATGTACTCATCATTGAACAGCTGATGGAAATCAGCCCAAGTCTTCGGACTTAGATGAGTGTCGATAAGTAGTCCACCACAAAGTTGTTGCTCCTATTAAGCATGATCCTGAAACCTGTGCTTGTATGCTCTCCTCGACTCTCAGTAGCTTATGCAACTGCTGATGTGAAATTAACCACCTCTCGGCCCACCGGGTCACCACCTCCATAGAACTATCTAAGCTGAAAACAAATAAAATCCTTAATTAATTTCGCCTCAAACGTTAATGTGAACTCAGAGGTAGTTGTTGTAGCTGTCGTCGTGTATGCGTGGGAGTCGGTGTCTCGACTGGTGAAACAACTGGTATAGATGCCTCCTTCAGCATCTACTGAATCACTACATGAACAGGCATATGTGGTACCATTAGGGTGACAACTGTCTAAATAGTAGTGGTCGATACTGCAGGTACATTGAGAGCTACTATTGCTACTGCGGCTGATGCGGCCTAGGCACTTAGTAACTAGAGAATCTCTACCAAATGAGCATCACGAGTCACAATTCGATCATCGACACTCTGTGTAGTAACAGTTGTTGAGGCATGTGCCTAGGTCAATTTACAAACATTGTTTATCTTATAATTTTAGTTAATAAAATGGAGGTTTTCATTTGCTATTTTATTATAAGTGATTTCATGTTTACCTTATAGTAAATGGGTATTTGATGAAATATCCTAAATGTCCCAAGTCGATCACTATATTGGGAACTATAACGAATTAAGAGTAATGTCACTACAAAAAAAAAAGCAAATCAGAAACGGAATTTTCCGTTTCTGATTTGCAAAAATTCCGTCTCTGATTTGCTTCAGAAACGGAACAGAGACGGAATGCGTTCCGTCTCTGAAAACGTCGTCGCTGATTGGATCAGAAACGGAAAATGGATTCCGTTTCTGATTTAGAGACGGATCAGAAACGGAATAAATTCCGTTTCTGATTAGAAACGGAATTTATTCCGTCTCTAATTCCGTTTCTGATTAGAGACGGAATAAATTCCGTTTCTGATTATTTCCGTCTCTGATCCGTTGCTAATCAGAGACGGATCAGAGACGGAATTTTATCCGTTTCTGATTCATATCTAAAAAAAAAAAAAATTAGAGACGGAAATAGCAACGGAATCCAAAGATTCCGTTGCTATTTCCGTCTCTAATTTTCATTTTTGTTTAGTTTTTAAAGTCTTACATATATAGGTCTCAATCCAAACACATTTAACCTGCCAATATATAATAAATTGACATTCATACATCGACAATATATATCAACAAATATTCAATTGAGAGAACAAAAATGTAAAAATCAAAAATTGAAAAAGATATATATCCAAAAAAAATTGTATAGTATTACAAATGCTCCAAATTTCTAAGTATTCACAAAACCACCAATCCTATTGTTCAACAACCACAAAAAAAAAAAAAAAAAAAAAATGCAAATTTTGGTGACAGTGAGAGAGAGAGCTAGCGGTGTGTGGTGAAGCAGCGGTGACGAGAGAGAGAGCGGTGAGGGAGAGAGGTTTCGTTGAGAGAGAGAGAGAGAGAGAGCGGTGGGAGAGAGATTTTAGGGAGAGATAGAGTTTTGGTCCCCATTTTTGAATTATCGAGATCGAGACACGCACGAATCTCGAGACGTAATGACGGTTGTAATAAATGCAAATTTTGGTGGGAATGTTGGCGCCATTTTTTAGAGACGGAATTAATTCCGTCTCTAATTCCTCTAATTCCGTCTCTGATCCGTCTCAAATCCGTCTCTAATTGTTTCCGTCTCAATTCCGTCGCTAACTTTTTAATTTAGAAACGGAACTTATTCCGTTTCTAATTCCGTTTCTGATTTAGAAACGGATCTTATTTCCGTTTCTAATTCCGTTTCTGATTTGCTGTTTTTTTGTAGTGTGTGAATCTTGATTGATGGTCATGTGATGATCATGCTTATAGTAATACGAATCGAGACCATGAGTGCTTATTAAGGAACAAGGTACTAGACCGACCTGATGTCAAGACATGTCTTACTAAGTGCTGACTTAGCCTAATTACCCTAATTAGGCACCTAAACAACACAATCAACTTTGCACCTCAAAATACTTTTCATTTTAATACTTAATAACACTCGAAAACTAAATTCATATCCTCGATAAACCTCAATTCATTATTAGTTCAACTGGAGCAAATTAAGTAATCATATTGAGTATCATCCATATTTTATAAAAACTTTGGCAATACCTCCCCTAAAAGTGGCCCGTCGGGAAATTCACCTAATAGACAACAAAATAGGGAGAAGCCTAGAAGGTCTCAGAACTCCCCGCAGTTCACAATATATATTGAATTGAAATTTCTAAATTATCTTAGAGTCTTCGATGCATTAGTTACAACTTTACAGTTTCAAATAAACCAAACTAGAATATAAACTTCGTAACTTACTTAAATCTAATTTAGGATACTCTCATAACCTTTTCGAGAGTATTTCACATCTTACATTCACCCCAAAGCCCAAAATAGTATATATAAATGGATTACAACAACAAAATTAAACTTAAAGAATTTAAAACATTCACCAAGGTCTTCGAGTCTTGCCCATTCTTTCTTATGTTCATTGAGAATTAGACATCATCAAAAACAACTTGAAGATGTCAGGTAAGTAAATTCCTACATTACTCTGTACTCCTGTAAATTTTAGTCAGAATACATAGAGACATGTAATTGCATTTCCAAATAACAACAAATTTATATAATAACGTGGATCCCTCATTTCATGTTCTAAGATCATAACAAGCGAGCCCACTTACGATGAAACTAGAACAGTCATATGAGTTCAATGCATGGTACCCCAGAGTCGACATTACCCGCCTTAGATGCATGTAGTATATCTAGTCTAGAGTGAAGCACTTCGCACTCTTACAACCGAAGCAGGGGCAACTCTATCTGGATGCCATATATGCATGACCAAGAATGATGCGAAATGCAATGCAAACTAAACACAAATGCAAGTACAAATATAAATTCCATAAATAGTAAAGACCAATGTAGGGTTTACTTATAGTCCAACCAATTCAAAGTAGGTCACGAAGCCTCACACAATGTTTCCCAGCTTTCACGTACTTCAGTAAGTCCTATTGAATCATAAAACTCCATTTTAGAGTTAATACTCTAGTTTAATACTTCAAATTTATATTTCAAGTCACAATAGGTTTTAAAATCCATTTTACAGTTCTAACAGAGTTCAAACCACTAATACAACTCCATTATCCATTTTACAAATAAGTTTCCAATTTTGGATCCTAAACCACAACACCATGTTTTAATTTCAATTAAGGTTTTAAATCCCTTATTAGACTTAAAATCGGTCTTAACCACCTATTTAGCTTCATGACAATCAACAACTCATCTATGCATTTTAAATTGAGATTTAAACTCAATTAGTAACTCATAGACTATGCTTATTCCAAATCTCAATTATGAGTCTTGAATGAATCTCAATTTGACTCAAATGGTATACCACAACATGTATTTCACCTTATTACATCAACAAAACTTAATTTATTTGCTAAATTAACTAACTCAATTCACCTCAAACAACACTTCTTAATCAACTAACTCAATAACATCCATTTGCTTCACCAAACCATGCCATTGATCAATTTGACTATTATTAATTCAGTTTATAATAGATTTCCAACCAAAATGCAAGAAAATATAAAAACTTTATTTAATCCGGCTAAATTCCTTCAAAATGACTATAAATCTCTATAATCGTCAATTTCCTATTGAGGAAACATCTCTTAGAAATATCTAAGGCTTTACATTATTAGAACTCATTTTTTCGGATTTTCTAAGTTCTGTCCCAAGTGCCCAAGTTTGAGGAAGCTTCCATAATTGATTTCGAGCCTTTTTCTTGGCTTCTATAACCTCATCAAACTTCCACCATACTTAGAATTGATTTTCATATACCTAAATTGGCATGCAACCTTCAAATTCCATTGAAATCTTGAACTTAAAACCATCACTTAATTGATTAGAATCACACTCAACAACGATTACCAATTCAGTAGCTCAGTTCATCCATCAAATTTTCCTTTTTTCATCAAATTAACAACTAACATTCAATAACAATAACACAATAGTATTGATGCCCCTCCCCCCTTTCATCATCATTTTCATATCTTCTCCATCTATCCCCTTACTTACTCAAGACCAAACAACAACTAATTAAATCAACCAACCAAAAAAACATAGATTTAATCTTACCAATTTATCTCTAACAACATCCAGCATCCCTTCCGTTCTTTCCTTTTCCTCGTCAATTCTCCACTGATCCATGCTCACCAAAATCCATGTGCACCATCGAGAAAAAGAGAGGAGAACATGAGAGTGACAGAGAGAACATCGAGAGAGGTAGAGAGCGTTAGTTGAGAGAGAAGACAATGCAGAGAGAGGAAGATGAAAGAGACAGTAAGAAATTTGAGGGAGGTAGAGATGGGTTTGAAAGAAGTTAGACGAGCTTGATCGAGATCGAAATGGGTTGAACCCCATTTCGTTTTCTCACTTGAATTGAATAGGTTTGGGTAGGCAATTTACTATTTTGCCCTCAAAGTTATTAATTCTTCTTTGGAAAACAAATGCACCTCTTAGTCATTTAGCATTTTTTAGTTTTTCATGTTTATCTCTTCATATTTTAAGCCCAAGTTAAACCTCAGAAAATATCTCAATTTCGTAAAAAATTAGAAAAATTCTCAACGCGCTCCCAAACACTCATACACCACGTCTCGGCCCTAATTTAGGTTAATTTTGTGTTAAAATAATGTATATTACACATACTAAGCACGCAACACACAAAAATAATATTTAACTCATTATCTCCGGTCCATAACACGTGGGTTCCACCTCGGATACCTAAAATTACAATTAAAATCTAAAATTACTTGATTAGTCGCATAATTAAGTTTATAAAATTCTCAGACTTCACACCCACTATGAGAATATCACATGGATTAAGTCATAGGTATTACTCGTGATAGATATATCCTTTAGTCATTCGACTTGATATTACCATAGACTTCAATATTATGAGCGTGGTAATTTACACAATCAAATGTTGTCTTTAACCGGACAATCATAAAGATTGTGATTGGTTACCATGTGAATAATATGTGAATGTGTGTAATTAAGATAGAATTTGTCATTCTCGTATAGAGAGATATCAGTGGATCCCTCGATATGATAGGTTGATAATGGCCAAGTCCATGTGAATTGATATGATCAGTGTCACTTGGATGTTTTTAGTTTAATTAAAGATCGAGACTAATATGATTGAACATTAAGGGTGACTTTACATGCCTTATGTTTAGTCAAAGGATATCGCACAACAAAAGGATATGATATATGTTATTCATTAGGTTGTATTGATTTTGATATTCATGCTACTTAAGTTGTCGTAATGTCTTACTAGAGACTGCTTATGACTTGTGTACCAAAATAGTTTTGGTTCATTGTCAACGTTGTATGAACCTATTGGGTCACACACAAAGAATGACTTTGCGCAATTTCAATTGGTCCAAAGTAATGAATTTTATATGATAAAATTCATGACATAAAAGCCCTTACAATTTGTTATATGATAACTTATTAATAGAAGCGTATGTTTAATTTGCTTAAACTGCCTAAATACAATAGTTGTATTACGAATATGATTTTAAGTGAAGGCTTATCTACACATATAAACGAAGGGTGAAACCCTAAAATGGAATACGATTTTTGTTTTTTGAAAATTTCATGTTCTCTTGATTTTGGGAGAGAAAGAAAAATGTTTTCAATCTCTCTTAGGGCTAGCACTCCAAATTGTGGTCACCATTCATGTGTAGATTTTCGATAGAGGACTCGTGCTTGAACATCTTGGAGATCGAACAATCATAGAAGAAAATCATGGATTAAGGTATGATTTACTTTTTATATCTAGTTTAATGGAACATATTCTCAATCCTGTTGGGGTTTTAAAAGTTGTTTTGAGTTTTTCGCTGCATATGAACCCCAAAAACCCAATAGCAGTGGTAGTGGCTTTAGCTGGATCGCTAGTCTGACCAATCTCTGACAGAGTAGTACACGTTTTTCGTCCATCGTGATCTGCATCGAGAAGTGTGCATCGGATCACCCATGATATATATGTTGGGTTTTGGGGTTCATGCGCAGCTGAGATTACAAAACAATTTTGACAAAAACCCCAACAGGATCAGAATCTAATTCCATTAAAAACGTTTAAACCATGAAAAACTTAATCATACCTCGTCGACAATATACATTTCGAAGGTTGATTGATCTCTAAGTGTCTTGTCTAATGACGAACGCCCTCTACCAGTAGTCCACACACTAACGGCCACCGAGATTCGAAGTGCTAGCTTCGAGAGAATATCAAACCTTTTTTTCTCTCCAAAACGATCCAGAGCATACTAAAAACCCTAAGTCGTTTCTTAAACGAAAATAGAGTTTCGGCTTTTAATCTTTCGTACGTGTATTCTAACTTAAAGCGTCTATTTATACAACCCTTATATATAGACGGTTAAGTAAATTACACATATACCCCTACTTAAAGAAGTATAAGTGTAATACACCACAAGGACGTTTTTGTCATGAATTTTATCATATAAAATTCATTTTTTTTAACCATCTTAAAATCTCGCAAAACCATTCTTAGTGTGCGACCCAATAGCTACATACACACGTTGGCGGTGTACCAAAACACATTTTGGCAAGACATTATATACAAGTTATCAAAGCAACCTAATCTAACAGCAAGACATTATGACTAGTCTCGATCTCTAGGTAGATCGAAAACATCCAATTTGACATTGATCAATATCAATTCACTTAAGGCCTTTTAAAATCTAACACAATAGATATCTCTCTTTATATGAGAGGGACAAATTCTATCTCGAATCAATAGTGTATATAACATTTTTTCACACACGATATCCTTTTGATCAAACATAAGGCATGAAAAATTGTCATCCAACATGTTCAATCATACTAGTCTCGATCTCAACAAAATGAAATTATGGAAATCACCTCAAACCTAGTTCCAAAACAACCATATATGAAAACATCCAAGTGACATTGATCAATATCAATTCACTTAGCACCCACCGTCACAAACTAGACGGTGAGCAACCGAGAGAATTTTAAAGCCAGAAGAATATAATGAGTAATTCATGAAAACACATCGAAATGCGAGGGGAAATGATCCACTAGATATCTCTCTTTATATGTTTAAACTTATCATTAGAGAAGGGACAACAATCATTCTCGCCACGCGACGTTTGAATCTACGTACGTTTGTTTCGGACTTAGCCGAGGATTGCTAGACGTCAACTAATATTAAGTGAGACCTCGACAACCTTTAATGATCGTGGTTCGACCGGTAGGACCGCCGGCGATGGTGGTTTCCAGCGAGCCTCATCACATTGCTTTTCACAGAGGGTCAACACTTAGCAAAAACCGAGTTTGTTGTATGTATACAACAAGTACTTTGCAACCGTAATAATCACAACCTTTATAATCATCCGTGAGTGATAAAGACAACAAATCAATATTTGATAACCCCCGGGTGTCAAATCACTATGTTCCTAATGTTGAAGTCTCGTGACACGTAATCATATCAAAAAGTCGTGTCGAGGTATCGTCCAAAGATCGCGTGGCCGGGATCACGACACGTGTCACATAAGTCGTGTTAGAAATCGAGGGAAAATATACTTATCAGTTAGAGGACCGAGAAATATACCTATCATGAGAAACAACTATGACTTAATCCATGTGATGTTCTCATAGCGGATCGGTCCAAGATACTTTGTTCCCTAACAAGTACTCGTGATCTTGATTCGTATCCCTATACGTGTAATCATCATATGATCATCAATCAAGACTCACACTAGTCTTAATTCATTATAGTTTCCAGTATAATGATCGACTAGAGACATTTATGATATTTTTGTAAATACCTATGGATCTTATTATAATGTAAACATGCAAATTAATTATAATAAACAGCAAATGAAATCCTCTATTTTATTAACTAAAAGTATTCATAAAGACAGTTAATGGATTGACCTAGGGCATATGCCCCAATAATATATACGCGTATAATATATAACATATAGTAAAAACATAACATGTTTACAATCCTTTAACTCTACCCTCCTCATATCACTTCCCAACTAAAATTTTAAGGTAAGTACACCGGGTTTCCACATCTAAGATTTTAATAATTAAGTTTTATGCTCTTTTATCAATTCCCGAGATTCCTCGAACCAATGCTTTAATACCAATTGTGATGATCCCGCACCCCGAAGCTGCCTAACGAGTTGCTAAGTGGGTCCCATAGCCATGTTGAAGTTCGTTGCCACATCAACCCTCCTTTATGTGCATGCTAGACGTTATATTATCTATATTATTTGCCAATTATTCAAGATATTAATTAAGTTGCAAGTATGACTTGTGTTTTACAGAGTACAAATAGGTAACTAGTAATTTATAGTGGAAGTCTTAAAGTAAACATAAACATGGATTTTCATTAACTTTCAAGTTATATAAAGCATCGATCCTACTGTGGAAAACCTGAAATAGAGAACATTATATATAAGGCGACAAAAGTAAATATATACAAGTAAGGATATCTTACAAGTCTCCCATGAACCCAAAATATATAACAAAATGCATAAATCAACACCTACGAGTAGCTCGCTAAACCATGGGCGAGCTCAGAGATATTGCCAGAATCCCCTTACCCTTACTCGTAGAAGGATCTACACTCAGCCACCACAACAAAATAGATGACAAGTCTAGTGAGTAAAATCCCATGGAAGTTTATTGAGCATTCATAATATAAAGTAAAGGAGACCCAATAAATATTGTTAAATAAACATGTAGAATATAAACATGCAACTGTAAATGGATCATTGTATGTGTAAATAAAAATTAAGCGCAAACTTGTGTGCCCATCCCGGTCATACTAGACCAAACTTCAAATTCCCTCCCTAAGATCCCTCTTGTGGATTCACCCAATTGGCCTATCACCTTGTCCTCTCGGTGGCTGGCATAGACCCACTAAGCATCGACACATGTATCAACAAAGTAGCTCGGGTCGTTATTCACCGAGGACTCCTGATACACATGTTATGGTGTAGTGTACCATAGACACGCAAGGAAATACCCGACAAGAGTAAACTCAACCAACCATTTAAACAATGACACAAACATAGATAACTGAAGTAAATAAGGAATAGAACATGAATACATTGAATATGATAGAGTAAAACAATAATAAAAGCAAATAAATACCTAAGTGACGTTCCATTAGGTTTTTCAAACCTCAAACACACGCTATGATCCCCCGACTCCCAAATCCGACCCCCACCTAGCTCCTCGATACTTGAGCTACCATCCATTAAGTCCCTAAAGTCTAATTTTATGTATTTAACATGATTCCAGGTTGTTTAGATATGTGTTAGATTAAACTTTCCAAAACAGCCTTTAAAAATCTAATATGTTATGTCTACAACGCGCTATGTTTGAGCAATGTGCTAGGGAGATGCCTAGCGCGCATTACTATTCTTCAAGATGAAAAACAGTGGCCTGCGTAGACTGGATAGCGCGCTAGGCGTGTCAGGCAACAAAATTCTCAACTGAGAAATTCCACTCTTGGCACCCCAATTAGCCTAATCCATATGTCGTCGACACCATCCTCGACTCGTGGGGGAGGGGGGAATCAATCACCATAAACAACCGGATTACAACAACAAATTGAATATTTATATCCATTAACATGTATTCATCAATTTTTTTCAATTTTGACCCAAAACCCAATTTTATGAAAATCAATTTACAAATCATGTTAAGAAGATGATTACCTTTGTGTTTTAATCTCTCAATTTGATCTCCAAATGTTGAAATCTAGCTCCAGATGATTCCTCCTTAATTGCAGGTAAATTGTGATAGTGGTAATGAAAAAATCCATTAAGTGTGGTTCAAATAGTTGTTTATCAAATCAAATGTGTATGTGTATCTCGAGGACAATAATACTAAGGCCTTTTTCACACTGTCCAACTTTTCGGTGAAACAAATCAATGACACATCTTGCCTAGTTTTTTTAATTTAGGATCATCTAGTGAAGATATTAGGTCCTAGATTAATCCATTCAAACTATACGACTTTATTTATTTTTGATCAATTTAATTCACCTAAGTATATAATTACATACTTAGGTGTTTAATCACATACTTAACATATTTGTGGACCCACTAACCCTTTATTACCCGACACCTGGTACCCATGTTCTGATACGCATCTCAAGGCAAGTACTTATCACACCATCTCGCCCGATAACAAGGTACACACATGCAATGCAATATGATTATTAATGATTTTAAACACCGTAATATAAGCAACCATCATCCATAATATAAAATTTCTTCAATTCTCGTGTTCGAGTCAACTGAGTTGTCCGCATAACGCTCGAGTTACAACCTTTAATCTTCGATATTAACGTTAATCCTAGTTTAATTAATTTGGGTCGTTACAGGTGTTATTGATTTACAAGATTTCCTGGTTTAGTGGGAGTTTTTCATTTATGTATTATGCGGGAAAATTTAGACTTATGATTATATGCTCTAACCTTCGAATGTTTTTTTGATCAGAAATACAGTTTGGTTTTGGTTAATTACACTTTGTACTATAATGTTTAATGATCTCACTTATGTAGGACCGGTTGAAAATCGACATGTACAAATCACCTTCATGTGGTTTTCATGGTATGCTTTTATGATCAATCTATGTCATTTGGTTATGTTAATATTTTTTATTATTTATAGGTCTAGTTGTGATTGATATAATGAAAGCCGATTTGTTCCTATGTTGATATAATTAATGAACGAGATTGTTCTGTATATCTTATGGTTATGATAGCAATATTTGAGCTCATAAAGTATAACACATTTATCATGATTCATATGTGGCCCAGTGGAAGAATGTTAGAAAAATTTAATAATCTATTGAAACAACACATGTAATGTTCAATGTGTGTCATGTCATTATTTGAGTTAACCTAAATTAAATTGATCTACTAATGTATAATGTTATTGGCTAATGGACATAATTATGGTCATGAAATATATTAGTGTAGATACCATATCGATGAGCAACTCAATGAGGGGCAGAGTTGACTTATACACAATAACTATCCAACCAATTATTTATTAGGTTACGGTCATCCAGTTTGTAGTTTACTGTGTGTTTTCTCTATCATTTTTAAGAGAACTCGTTAGGATATAACTACAATTGGAAGACCTAATTTGGCTTGATCAGTGCATCTCCAATGGAGTACGTTTTCGCTTTATATTTATCATCCTGAATTGTGTAGCATTATGTTTCTTATGGGATTTATGATAGATTATGATTAGGAATCATAGATCTAAAACTAACTGAGCGCTAGCATAACTTCAAATCGGACATGTGCTCGTTCGCGTCCCTTCAATGCGCTTTGACAGGCGCGTGCATGCATGCGAAAATTAATTGATGCGCACGCATGTGTGCCCAACTTGGGTGCCCGAATGGTAGCTTCCAGCTTCATATGTATAATTGCACCGGATAATTGTACTTGAATCTAAATAATAAAAAAAGAACTAAGCTATACACACTCCACTCATTCATAAAGGCAACCCAATTTTGGGTGCTCCCAAAATTTCAATTTCAATTTATAAAGGCACTCGACTTTGTTACTAAAATACTACTTCATCCCAATCGAAGCACTTAACTCTAAAACTTTGGCCTCGTCATTTATTTTAGGTTCGATAACACATGACGGAGATTTATCTTTTAGGTTCAATTTTGTCTAATCTAACATCTTTAGTGAAACTTAGTTGATAATTGCCGACTTAAAAGTTCAGTGGGTTTCCATCGATTCTCTAATTAAATGTTGGTATAATAATAATAATAATAATAGTCTTGATTTTTTTTTTTTCTTCAAATTTGATTTGCAATATGTTTTATCACCAATTTGTTATATATGCTTTTTGTTTAGTTCATTTTATTTTTGATCGACTCTCAAATTTTTCTCTCTCGTCTAGCTAAGTTTGGACTTGTTTTTTTTTTGCTGTTTTTTTTTTTTTTAAATAAAGTGCATGAAAAGTTGAAAACCGCGAAAAAGCTCAACCACTCAATGATATCCCACAAATCACAAGAAAGATCATGTTGAGGGATAAAAGTGAGGAGCATAAAACGAGAGAATAGGGGGTGAATTGCATTAAAAGCAGTGAGAGGCACAAATGTCATTTACGTTGAAGATGACATTTTCTAAAAGGCTGACTTTTTTTCCGTTGGGTTGCCCTTGCGGATGAAAAGGGTGCATGTAGTTAGCGTTCAAAGTTGAAACAAAAAACTTCCGTTTCCCTAGTGAAGGGGTAGGTACGCGAAACCCCAGCCAGCCAAATGGACCCTCCTCCGGCTAGTGCAGAAGAATCTACACCGCCACCCCAACCCACCACCACCGCCGCTGTTCCCGATGACACCTCTCCGCCATGCTGCAGCAACTGCGGCGGCCCCACCACCGCCACCGCCACCGCCACCGCCACCGCCACCGCCACCTGGTCCGAAATCTCCCCTCCTCCCAACTACCGGCCCATCCGGTACCCCGCCATCAACCAGCCCCCCACCCCCTCCCAACGTTCCATCATCCTCTCCCCCGTCCCCCACCCCCAGAAAGTTCCCCCATCTCGCCTCCCTACCACTTCCAAACCCCCGTCAAGCAAATCCACTCCCCGACGACATCCGCCGCTTCCACGACTCCTTCGCCAGCCACAACTTCCTCGGCTTCATCGCCGCCTTAAGCGAATCCATCCGCGGCCGCAAGATCTCCGACCCCTGCCACCACTCCCCCGCCATCACATCCATCGTCTCCCTTCTCCAAACCCTCCTCTCCTGGGTGGACCAAATCCCTCCGGCCCCTCAGACCTCCCGCTACGGCAACCTCGCCTACCGTGATTGGCACGCCCGCCTCGTCGACAATGCCGAGCCCTTGATGCTCCAATTCCTGCCTGAGCATCTCCGATCCGCCACCGTCGAGATTGTCCCCTACTTCACCGATAGTTTCGGGAACGACAGCCGGATCGATTTCGGGACCGGCCACGAGACCAATTTCGCTGCTTGGCTTTACTGCTTGGCGAGGCTAGATATTGTGAAAGAGGAGGATTACCAAGCTGTTGTTTCTAGGGTTTTTGTCAAGTATTTGGAGTTGATGAGGAAATTGCAACTCGTGTATTGTCTCGAACCGGCTGGATCGCATGGCGTTTGGGGTTTGGATGATTATCATTTTCTGCCATTTATATTTGGGTCTTCTCAGTTGATTGATCACAAGTATATGAAGCCAAAGTCCATTCATAACCAGGATATACTGGATAGTTTCTCGAATGAGTATATGTATCTTTCTTGCATTGCGTTTGTGAAGAAGGTGAAGAAGGGATTGTTCGCAGAGCACTCTCCGATGCTTGACGATATCAGCGGCGTGCCCACTTGGAACAAGGTGAATAGCGGAATGCTGAAGATGTACAAGGCGGAGGTTCTTGAGAAGGTCCCTATCATGCAGCATTTTCTCTTTGGATGGCTAATCAAATGGTAAATTTGTATCCTCTTACATTGTTTTTACTTCCAAGGAGTCATAGTTTGTAGGCTCGCAATGTTTTTGATTAGTTGGTATATGATTTGGGATTGTTGAACCAATGTTTATGGTAGCGATGTTTTCGAAAGGTTTGAGGGATTGGAGTACTCTTGTAGGAATAGGTGCTACAATAATAATCAATCAAATTAATTTCTTATGTATGACATAAGATATACAACTAAATAAGTTACTAAAACAATTAGGATTTCATATTCTTAAGTAGCTCTAACTAATCAACAACAACAACATAGCCTCAGTCCCAAATTAACTGGGGTCGGCTACATAGATCAAAATTTTTTATTGTGCTCGATTAAGTGCAATTGATGGTAAGCTTTGCAAACCATTTAAATCCCTCCTAATTAATGCATCTCATGTTAACTTTGGTCTGCCCTTATCTCGTCGAATTTTTACAGTTTCTATTGAGTCAAGTTTTCTAGTTGGGGCATTTGTAGGCTGTCTTTGCAAGTGACCAAACCATCGCAATCGCCCTTCCCTAATCTTTGTATCAATTGGTGCTACTCCTACTTGTCTTTGAATTTTTATATTTCTTATTCTATCTTTACGAGTTTTACCACACATTCACCTAAGCATCCTCATTTCTGCTACGTTCACTTTATGTAATTGTTGTTGCTTTACCGCCCAACATTCACTTCCATAGAGCATAGCTGGCCTAATTGCGGTCCTATAAAATTTTCTTTTTAACTTAGTAGGAACATTTCGATCACAAATCGCCCCTGTAGCACTCCGCCATTTCTTCCATCCAGCTTGAATTCTATGTGTGACATCATTCTCAATGTTACCATCATTTTGTATGATTGATCTTAGGTATCTAAAGTGATTTACCTTAGGAACTTCTACTTCCCCTAATTTTACCACACCGTCATCTCGATGTCTAGTGTTTCCAAACTCACAGTGCATATATTCGATTTTCGTCCTACTCAACTTAATGCCTTTAGATTCTAATGTATTCCTCCAGAGTTCTAATTTCCTATTCACTCCATTTTTAGTTTCATCCACTAAGACAATATCTTCTGCAAATAGCATACACCATGGTATATCTTCTTGAATATGTCTAGTTAGTTCATCCATAACTAAAGTAAATAGATATGGGCTTAAAACCGATCCTTGATGTAGTCCTATCGTAATGGGAAATTCTTTTGTAGCTTCTTCAAATGTCTTTATACTCGTTACTACTCCATCATATATATCCTTAATAGTGTCTATGTATCTAGCGTGCACTTTTTTTCTTTATAGAACCCACCAAAGAACATCTCTAAGGACCCTATCATATGTTTTTTCTAAATCTACGAATACCATATGAAGATCTTTTTTCTTTTCTCTATATTTTTCTAACAATCGTCTTACAAGGAAAATCGCCTCCATAGTTGACCTCACAGGTATGAAACCAAATTGGTTCTCTGATATTGTTGTTTCTCTTCTTAGCCTATTGTCAATTATCCTCTCCCAAAGTTTCATAGTGTGATTCATAAGTTTAATTCCCCGATAGTTTGAGCAACTTTGAATGTCTCCTTTGTTTTTGAAGATTGGCACAAGCGTGCTTTGTCTCCAATCCATTGGCATCCGTTTTGATTTTAAAATTTTATTGAAAAGTTTTGTTAACCAAGTCAATCCAATTTCTCCTAAGCATTTCCAAACCTCTATGGGTATTTCATCTGGGCCACATGCTTTCTCTATTTTCATTCTTTTCAATGCCTCTTTAACTTCTACAGTTCTAATATTGCGTGTATAGTTTACATTTCTTTCTTGGTGTGAGTTTTCATCTATTATAGTATCAACTTGGCCATCATTAAATAAACTATCGAAGTAACTTCTCCATCTCTCCGTAATATCCTCCTCGCGCGTTAAAACATTTTGATTTTCATCCGTAATACATCTTACATGACTTAGGTCTTGTTTCTTTTTATCTCTTAATTTGGCTAGCCTATATATATATTTTTCGCCATCTCTATTACCTAACCTTGTATATAGATCTTCCATGAAATTTGTTTTAGCTTGACTAACTACTTTTTTAGCTTATTTTCTAGCTTCTCTATATTGATTGTACACATTTTCATCTTGACACTTAAGTATTTTCCTATATATCTCTCTTTTAGTCGTAATTGCTCGTTGGACATCCTCGTTCCACCACCATGTTTCCTTCTTTGGAGGTCCCCAGCCCTTAGATATACCTAATATGTTTGATCTCACTCTCCTTATGCAACTACTCATTTCTAGCCACATTGTATTAGCATCTAAGTCAAGATTCGAAACATTTTCCTTTAGTAGTTTTTCTCTAAACTCTACTCGTATACTATGTTTTAGGTTCTAGCTTTAACTAATCAAGATCCAAATAATTAGGAACTCAAAAAAATAAACTTGTACAGGTCTAGCATCTGAGATTATTTGAAATCAATGATTCTACAATTATGATGGCAGGATGTTGATAGCTTAGTGGTGATATGATGAGTATAGTCACAGTTTCTGGAGTGTCCTAGTTGGTTTTAAATTTGAACTAAATAAGTGATAGAATCGTCGTCATTACTGATATTGTAATTTCAATGATAAAACTTTATGTGAATCCTTTCTTCTAAATATAGAGGAGAGTGGAATTGTCTATTTTACATACTGGTAAAACTGTCATTTTTTCTCCTTTATCTTTATTATCTGTCTTATTTTTTTGTGTAAGTCTTTGTTGCAAATCTTGACATTAGAGTTTTATGATATTTGCTTTTATATGACATCGAGAACACACATGGTAATTATGCGCAAAGAGTTTGTTTATATGATCACCTCAACAAAAAGTGGTCGATGACTAGTGGTGCTCAAGCACGACATTGAGTTATCCAAAACTTCTCTTTACCAATTACAGTTGACTAATCAACCTGGACTCAAATTCTGTGTCCTGATGTGGCATTCTGATGCATGAATAAAGTGATAAAAGCAATGATCAATATTTTAAGACCTACTCCTCTAACTGCTGCAGGAAGAAAGCATAATTGTCGTAGTTCCGCTTATCATGAACTTGGGATCATGAGATAACATATCATAGTCAATAAAAAGAGATACCAATTATTACAACTTTGGTCATGGGGAAATGGTAATTCAGTGTACCTGATAATGATCCAAGCTTATATTCATATCCAATTATCACTCCTCAATCTATGTGAAATCAGAATCATATCTCAAATTACATACTGAAAATCCCCCTCTTTTTCTAATTATTATCTTATATAACTGGCTACATTTAAAGCTGTCTTTGTAATTTACACTACTATTTTCTGAACTTTTTTTTGTTTCCAGGGAGTGAGCAACCGCTACTAGCTTTTTGGCTGAAGCACTAGCACTTATATTAGAGTATGCATGTTTGACAGTTACACGTTCATGTAACTTGCCTTATTTTTTGTGTTTAAAGAATTTAGTGGAAGAAGAGGCTTTTGGCGAAGTTCTTTTGTATGCGGAAGATATACAGGTATCCTAGTGATTTTGGGCTTCTTTCTTTATGTTTTCTAATCTGACTCTTGAAAGTGCTGCTCGCTATTTCACTACATTGATGAAACTTCTGGTTTCTGTTTGACATCAATTTACTGTAGATGTACTTAACGATGATCATCTAAGTACAAAATTTTCTTGTATATATTACATTCTTGTTGCACCATTTTAACTATTATTTATCCTTCGACATTGCTCACCACTTTTACAATTCCCTCATCAAACTATAAATAATTTAGCCCAAATTTAAATTTTAAAGTTGCTTCTCGTCCTTGGTATCTATTGCCAGCAGTTTTCTTCTTTATCTCCTCATGTCACTTCTACTAAAGTCATTTCTAACATTTTTCTCTGTCGATTTTGTTGATCATATTTTGTAGCTTGTGTTCAAAGTTTATAATTTGTAGTTCCTTTAAGAACCTATATTGTTCATGTCATGTACGTTTTTCATTGTTATCAACAACAATAACAAAGCCTCAATAAAATTAATTGGTGTCGGTTGTATGGGTTAAATTGTTCCATGGCGCTCGATTTAATGTGCTTGATGGTGTGCTTTCAAAATCAGTTAAATCCTTTGTAATCAACACAACCCAAGTTTTCTTTTAAAAAAATACCCCAAGTTATTTGAAGTCCACTTCTGTACTGTGAAATTTCTTCAATTTTTTATTGCTTCGAGGTTTTTAATTAGAGCATTTACATGCCTTCTTTGAATGTGTCCAAACTATTATAATTGCACTTCCTCGTAATTTCTTTGTATCTTCATTCATAGGCCACGTTGAGTATGTGGTGAACTTGAAGTTTGAGGAAGAATCAAATTATGCAAAATACATTTATGATTGGATTGTCGACCTAAATCCTGATGTTAGATCAATTAACATATAGATGCATCTCTGATTAGATGGTAGAGGTATCATTTGGCAAAAGGCTAGGTTTGGGAAGGTCCTAAGCAACCACATTTTCCGTGAGCAACCGCTAATGTACTTTCTATTTTCGTCAATGATAATTTTGTCTAGTGTTGGGATTTGGACCAACAATGTCATTAAAGGGAAGTTGGTTTTTTTTTTTTTTTTTTTTTTTTGACTTAAGTGAGTCACTCACCATCTCTCAAAACTTTGCTCAAGTGATGCCTCTACTATCTCACTAAAGATACTTTGGCGTTTTGGTTCTTTGTCAAACTTCAAGTATACCACGTAATCTAATTAGAAATGGACAAGAAAACTTGATCTTTTTCTTCCTCAAGACATACGCGTGCCTTCTCTCTCATGCTTTGCATACAACGCAAACGCAAGACATTATCTAACACACGCATTGAAGCATTAAACCCATTCAATCTGTTGTGCTCGATCTATCCTTTCCTTAGATGACCAAAAGCACAATTTTTTATTCCTCCTCAACGGTAATCAAGGAAGAAAAGAAAAACCATGCTGAATTGTTTTCGTACCACAATGGGTTATTGTAGCAGGCTCTTTTTTTTTTTTAACAACACAATCCTCGTTCCTTTTCTTTTTTTGATTTCCCACATGATGTATGATGTCTACCGCATTGATTAATCCACACTAGGACGTTATAGGGCCTCATATAATTACAACATCAACGTATGAAGTGACTTGCGGCCAAGATCCATGCTTGATTTGTTTCGCTGCCTATGAAAAGAATTATCAAAGCTTGATGTTTTAAACAATAGGAATTTTGGTATACAAAATTCTTTGCTGAACAAATATATGAAACTGGCAACATAGTTTATTTTTGTTGGACCTATTAAGAAAATTGACTACTATTGATTTGAGTAACAAAGCAACTTAAGCCATACAACTTGGGTTATGAGTGGCCTCTGGAACCGTTTAGTCCCACATCGGTGGAAACGAAAACTTGATTCGCTTGGGAAACTATACATACATGTGTTTGACCAACTTGTAGACTCGCCTTAAACTAATGAGTAAGGAAAACAAAGCGAGCGGTGGGAGCTGCTCGCCGCGCTGAGATATGTGCGCATGAATTTATGGAGGGGTTATAGGCTAGCTGAGCGTTGACGCTGCTTACTTTTGCAGAACTCGCTTTTGCGGGCCTCCCTAAACCCCACCCAAACCTTACAACCAAATTTTCATGCTTCAATAATAAATTTTCAAACTTGAATAATATTAAAGCACAAAATAAGTAAAGCGTGGTTCTCACATTAAATTTAAACCAGCTTTTTTATTGTTTATGTTGATGTGTTGTATGTCTTTTGGTGTATTTATAAACAATTATCATCATCACCAAATGACTTATATAAAGGGTGTCAACCCCATTGTAATTCACATACCAATGTTGAAATGGAAATCTCTACATTTCTCAACTCTAGCTATCTTCTCTCTTGTCTCATCTTCTCTACTTGTCGTAGTAGTTATTAGTTTATATCTTCTATGCTTAAGTCTCTAGCAAGTCCAACTTAAATTATAGATGACTTACAACTTAGTTTACAACAAATATGCCTTTGTTTCAAAGATAAAAAAAATGCACAAAACCTTGTAGCCTTTGTTTTAGAGATTAAAAAAAAAAAGCATAACTTGTTGTAAATTGAATTGGAACTTACTAAGAACTAGAGAAGGAAAATAGAAGACTAAGAACTTCTACTACTACAAAAGAGGAGAGAAGAAATGAGATAGTTGGAATTAGAAGTTTTCATTCAACTTGATGTGTGTTTTCGAGGTTCAACGTTGATGTGACGCTTACTAGGATAATCCCGCGCACCTCCACACCATCAATGGGTCCCGTGGTCTTCCCCCCCCCCGCGGTTCGAACTCGCATTAATAGGTCATTGAGCTAGTACGGTTGCGGGGTTACCTCGGGCCGTTACGGTTGGCACCTTTTATATAGGTCATTTGGTGATGATGATAATTGTACTTATACAATATGTACAAGTTATACATACACCACAAATCATACAACACATCACAAGCAACATAGACAATACATGGAAGAGTTGGTGTACATTGGAGAGGATTACAAGTTACATGATAATACATGGATAATTTATTATACATTAGAGTTGAATACAAGTTATGTAGAGTGTACAAGTTGCATTCAATGTAGAAGTCATGCTTGATGTTACAACTCAATGTGTGTTACAATTCAATGTGAGAGTCATGCTTGACAATGTGATCATTCATAAGCTTGATTAAAGCATTCAATTTACAACACTCCCCCTTGGATGACACTTTTGAGAGAATATGCCTCGTTAAAACCTGTACTAGAAAAATTCTATGGGAAAAAATCTAGTACAGGAAAAAAAGTACAATGTTCTCGTCAATCTTGATTTGCTTTATAATATTATTGATTGCTTCATTAAAAACCTAGGTAGGAAAACCTAGTGTGACAAAATCAAAGTTAAGGAAAAGAGTGCAACACATTGATATACTTTGAGAGAATATATATGCATCATTAAATCCTTTACTAGAAAAACCCTGTGGGAAAAAGATTTAGTATATGAAAAAGACTACATTGCTCTCATAAAAATTTTTATACGGAGTATAATAGTGTTAGGATTGCCTCTTTAAAAACTTTGCTAGGAAAATCCAGTGGGATCAAACCAATAGCGAAAGGAAAATAGTGCAATTTACTAATCAACCTTGATAAAGAGTTTTAATAATGTTAGAATTGTCTCATTAAAAACCTTTGCAAAGAAAATTCAGTGGGATAAAACCATAGCAAAGGGAAAAAGAATACACTACACTAACCAATAACTCATTCTGATTTTCCCCCTCATGTTCATATGGGTGAGACGTTTTGTGCATTTTGTTGCACATGGAAATCATTTTCTATATGAACCATTTAATGTTGAAGCGTATGATTGTCACTCTTTTGTATATAGTACTTGCATCAAGTAATTGATTCATAATTGTGTTACTACTAAAGATCATTTGAACTTCGAGTTCATATTAATTTATATATGGATCATAATACAACAAGTTTAATTCAATTTGATGTGTTTCAAACAATTTCATGTCATTCTTTTTGAACTGGCTTACATCTCCCCTAATGGTGGAAAAACTGCTTCATCAAAGTGACAATTAGCAAAACTTGCTATAAATAATTTCCTTATTAGGGATTCAAGGCATCTTATACTATGATTAATGGAGAGTAAATCAATATACATCTCCTCTTGATTTGCCTTGAGATAATCTCCAACTGAAAAAAAAAATCTAATTCGATAAAGGATGTTTGTGCGAATTTATGATATTTTCGCATTATTGATGATTATGGATAATCAAATAGATTTTTCCACATTATGAATGTCATTTAATTTATGACGACATTCGTTTTAATGTGTCTTATATATTCCATAAGTTAAAGTCGGGAATATTATACTCATATTAAATCATATAGATAAATTTTATATTATTCTGAGTAGACTTCTTCTGAACAAGACATTAACAATAAAATTGTTGTATTAGATATTGTCTGAACATTAGCCTCCGCTAAGTTCGAATTCGAGAAAAACACTTTTGTACATGCATGTAGCACGATACATAAGACATAAACTCATAGCTCATATTTAGCTCACGATTTAAACACATCTCGATGTGCCTGTTTTATCGAGCCATTTTCAATGATAAAATTCATAATATTTTGCCTTTGATTTTGAAAGCATGGTAAAGGTCACAAAAATATTCGGGTATATATATGACAATATTTAGGCAAAATAGCCTTTCATATATGACCAAAAAAGTGTCACAATTATGAGCACTCATTTTCAATAATTATTTGCCTTTTGTAGTAGTGCACCACTTTTGTTCTAATTTTTTGTGGAATTGTCAATATTACCTTTACCTGATATTTTCGCATTTTTCACGTACATAAATTTATTATTGTGATCATGATCATTATCTGCAACATATGCTTCTTAATTTGAAGTCGAACTAATTGGACGGGAGCGATATTATATTTATAATATCTCACTATTTTACTTAGCTACCATGAGACAAGAAATCAATCTTTAATATTTATTGATTGACGTGTGCACTCGATATTTGTTGCAGCAATAAATCGAGGCGAGCCACGTGACCTTATTTTTATTGTCTCATCAGTCATATTTCCGCATAGTCTCAACATAGAGGTAATTAAAATTGTGAAATTATAATTAATATTTGACTTATTAGATTTTGTAGCTTGAGACTCAACTGCCCATTTTGAGCTTTTAGAGCATTGCTTTTTTTGGTATTTATATATTTATAACTCCATTGGTTGAAAAGATATATAAAGTGAAATATTCACTTTTCAAATCTCTAAAGAGATATTGACAAATGATTTAAGTTTTGTATAACACAACATAATCTTGCATAGATGTTTTATTCATAAACTGTAGTATCTAATTGTCATGACAAGTGATTCTTGTCGGTAATATAATAAGGCAACAAATTGAATTATTGTTGAATAATATTTTGAAAATAAATTTAATATAAAATAGTTTTCCATTTTTATATAAAAACATAACATATGATTAAATATATGTTCACAACTTGATTCATTAATAAACAAAATATAATATTCGTATGAGTTGGTGGGACAACCTCCAGGTTTGGTGGCGAGACATAGTCTACTTAATACCATACATCCTCGAACGGGATAACCCGTCTCCCTTTCAATGTTTAACTTTACCGGGGACAAGGCTTACCCACTATCAACTCAGACTTATATGTAACGGCTCGCTTTAATTAATCCCGATTAACTGACAAATTACAGATTAAGATCCTAAACTCAGACTACGTGGACGTCGCGTAAAAGTCTAAGGCATGCCTAACAAGGTAAAAATTGGTATTTTTGTGTGGCGAGTGTTTATTTATTTTACTATTATTTAATAATACGCGCCGCGCTAATTAAGAATTTCGCTTGGTCGCGTTATGCGCGTGTAGTGACGAGAGTGTACGACGTCGCGGTGTACGCGTAACGCGGGTGTATAGGATAGTTTGGGATTTAGCTGTCACATCACACATCTCATCACATCATTACATCACATCAAACCCATCACTCATCATTACCTTTATCCTCTCCAAATGATTACAAAAAAAAATCTCATTTAAAAAAAAACGAGATAAAGAGAGAGAGAGAAGAAAAAGAGCGATAGGGAGAGAGGCAACAAAAGAGAGACGGAGATAACGTTGAGAGAAATAAAAGAGAATGAAGAGAGAGAGAGAGAGAGAGAGAGAGAGCTGGTAGAGAGAGAGGAGAGAGGGAGAGTGACAACCAGGAGGGGAAGCTTCGGCGAGAAGTAAGACGGGGCAGCGGCGACGAGCTTGGCGGGGTAGCGACGGCGAGCACGGCGGGCAAGCGGCGGCGCTAGTGAGCAACGAACCTCCATTAATCAAGTGAGTGGTTAATGTTGTTGTTGTTGAATTTTGAAGAGTATAGGTGATGGGGTTGTGTTGTTGTTAGGTTGTTGATGGGGTTGTTGTTGTTGAAATTGTTGTTATTGTGGTAAAAAAAAAATCGACCGCGGCGAGAGGAAGAAGAAGATGCCCACAGGTGGGGCCATCGCCGCCCCAAATGGGCTGGCTACCCGGGGCCCATGGGCTGGCGCCAGGCCAGGCGAGCGAAAGCCCGAGCTCGGGTCGGGCGAGGCCGACCCAGCTCGGGTCGGGCCGAGCCCGGCCATTTGACCAGGTAGCCCGGTTGGGCGAACGGCAAGGCCCAATCGAATCGGGCCCGGTTCGGGCCCAACCCACCCTAAATAAATTTTAATTAATTAATATTTAAAAAAAAACTAATTAAATAAAATACATTTTTAAATCAAATAAATATAAAAAAATTGGAAAAATCCAAAAAATACAATAAAGTGGGAAAAATATTAAAAAGTAATTTTTGAGGACTTTTGGGGCATCGACACCCCGATATAATTCGAAAAGTGCGCTAAGAATTAAACTTTTTGTAATAAAAATTTCACAAATTTTGGTCCCACACTATAAATTTATTTAATAAGACTCTAAAATAATAAAAATTGTATAATTGAACACCAATGAATTAGGCCACCTAGCCGAGTGTCGGTTACAAATCTCGAGGCATGTGCGGGATGTTTCAAAGGCATTTTGCGATTGTTTGAGGTAAGTAAACCCACAAAAAAGTCAGCTTAAATTTACTTATTTTCATTGTAAATTATTTGTTAAACATTACTTTTCGCCAGTTCAATTTTCATGTTTATTCTATTCCCGCGTGTGTCTATGTATGGTTGAAGGAACGATGTGACCCCTTGCCGCTCTCTCGTTGATTATGATCTGATTGTTGCTACGGTGTTGGTCATACCCTAGACTACGCGTGAGATTTCTCTCAACGAGTCGATGATCTCGAGAGCGAGTTGACGTGAGGTCCACCTCCGTCACAGATTTTCTCTTTTTGAGGCGTTGGGCGGAAGTCTACCTTCTGACCAACAGAGTTCCTCATTTCGACCGTGAAGAGGGGGTGTGGATTTCTTCACCTCCAGGGCCTTCTCGATTTAGTTTTTGTCTCATGGCTCGACAACTATACATCACACTCGCGTTCCACATTCTTGATTATCTCACGACTTATATTCATGCTTTACATTCCTGTTCATTTACTTTATATACATGAATTTTAGTCGTTTACTTGGACTTCTTTTGAATACTAACTGAACTTTTCTGGGATTTACTCACCTGGAACTTGTCATTGTTTGTTGGTGGCAAGTTGCAGATCCTACGACGAGCCGCGGGAAGGAGGTGATTGGCGACTACCTCTGATTTGGAGCGCCTCCACTAGCTTATTCGTAGGTGATTGCATTTACGTATACATATTTTTGGGATTATTTTGGGAGACTTTTCACCTGATACATGTATATTGACGTCCATTATATATTTTTGTAGCCTTAACTGATATACATGGTATCCTTTATTGGGTTTCCACCCCATAGGTTATTAATCAATGCATAACTTGTTTACATTAATTACATGCATGTTATTAAGACTTCCGCTACTAAAATAACTTAAATAAATCAAAACAAATGAATAAAGTTATAAAACTTTATAACTTAGTATATTTTGCTAAAATAATCATTTAAATATCAAAATTTACTAAGTTGAAGTATTATATGGTAAGTTCGCGGGCCGTCACAGACGGGTGTGCAAGCGACGTGGCATGGATGGTGATTTGTCCGGCGACGTGGCGGTGCCCGGTTTGCCAAAGAATTTGGGGCCGTTACAGTTGGTATCAGAGCCTAAGTTCGGGCGAACCTAGGGGAAAGTTTTGAAAATCTCATGGCTTAAAACATTGTGATACCAACGTCACAGTTGGTATCAAAGCTTAGGTTCAGGCAAACTTAGGGGAAGTTTAATACAACCGAATAAGACTTAACAACGAACATTAGAAGTGGAAACCCGAAGATCCTAACTTAGAACTTTGGTTGGGGAAGCAAAGTGAGCGGGTAGTACTAGGACTTATATGTGTATATATTGATTGTAATACTTATGTACACGTATTACGACATTGATTTGCGGCACATTCGCGATTTGCAGATTCAATATGGATGGATGCCCAGTTCTTCATACGGATGATGGGGGCCAGACGAGGCTCGACACCTGCCGACTCGGATCAGACCTTGCGCGACACGGTCGCACTTCATAGTTTGCAGCTCGAGGGGACTCTTCAATTGCTTCGAGAGCAGGCACCGGCCACACCGGCCCCTGCCGCAACCGCCGCCGCCACGACTATAGAGCAGACAGTTGTCGCTCCGACTGTTCCGGCGACCCTGCTCACGACCACTACTATCGAGACACTACCAGCAGTCTATACTCCATTGACTACGCCGGTTGTGGCACCGACATTGATTCCATCACAGGAGATCACATTCGAGACCTCCTTATCAGCTGAGGCGAAGTTGATTAAGGAGTTCGTTCGTTTTCAGTCAGGCTACTATTTTGGAGGCGGTGACCCAGAGGTAGCTGGGAAGTGGATCATTTCACACTAGAAACTTCATGGACTTTTGAGGATTTACGACAGCATACGGGCTAGGATTTCCAAATTTATGCTTATGGGAGATGCTGAAGTATGGTGGATCGCCCACACAGCAGCTCACGGAGATCTAAGTACTTGGGCAGAGTTCAAGAAATTCTTTTATGATCAGTATATCCCGATCGAGATTCAGTTGAGACCGAGAGAGGAGTTCATGATGTTAAGGCAGGGTGGCCAGACGGTGTTGCAATACATGGAGAGATTCACATACCTGCTTACTTTTACGATGGACGTAGTTGAGACCGAGCGACTTCAGGTCCACTACTTTATTCGAGGAATCCGACCAGAGATTGGTGGCTCGATTGTGTCGACAAGAGACAGGATTGTACGGGAAGTTTGTGAGAGGGCGTTGGCCCACGAGACATTTTTGATGTGGAATAACGTCGTGCATCACGACAACCATAGAGGCAAGGGGAGGTCAGACAGGAAATGCAAGAGGAATCGCGATCTAAGATATCAAAAGGGACAGAAGCGTAGATATGATGAAAGTCAGACGGTCAGCGCACATGCAGTTGTACCGACACAACCACAGCAGGCTATGGTAGTCTAGCAGCCGCAGAGACAGACTCGGGAGGTCCAAAAGGCCAGAGACGGGAGTTAGCAGTGGCAGGGACAGGGCCATAGGGGTAGCGGACAGCATGGTCAGGGCTCCGAACATAGGCAGAATGTCACGTGCTTCAGATGTAGGCAGAAGGGGCACTATAAGAGTGAATGTACCAGGAAGCCAGCACCACCACTCGAAGCTCAGCCAGTGCAGGCGAGGGAGCAGGTGCACGCAGTTGTCGCATCAGATTGTGACGCGTCTCGGCAACTTGTCGAGGGTACGTTGATTATTCTTGGTCGCCCTATGCATACATTGATAGATTCTAGTAGTATGTTATCATTTATTTCGGGACGGATGGTAGGAGAGTTGGGTTTGACACCAGAGAGCGTTAGCACCCACCTTATCCTCAGCACGGCCGCTGGGGATAAGATATATCTAATCGGATTTGTAGATATTGTCAAGTCGAAGTTGGTGGTCATCAGTTACCCATAGATCTCCGAGTAATAAAGTACCTAGAGTTCGATATACTCTTAGGCATGGATTGGTTGGCGGCATACCACGCGCATTTGGACTGTTTTAGGAAAACCGTCATTTTCCAAATATCAGGGATTCCTGATTTCACATTTACCGAAGTCGTGACATCATTTCCGATCACGAGAGGTAGGTTAGCTACCACTCGGGAAATGGAGATGCAAGGATAGTTGAGTCCGATGAGGGGCCAGTGACCAGACTTGAAGATTTCTCAGTAGCCCGCGAGTTCCCATATGTTTTTCCTGAGGATCTACCTGGATTACTCCCGCCCAGATAGGTAGAGTTTATGATTGAGTTAGTGTCAGGTACGCGGCCCATAGCGAGCAGACCTTACCGTATGTCACGACCAGAGCACGAGGAATTGAAAGCCCAACTAGAGGATCTATCGAATAAGAGTTTCATACACCCGAGTATGTCGCCCTAGGGAGCACCGATCTTATTTTTGAGAAAGAAAGACGGTAGTATGAGGATGTGTATAGACTACCGAAAATTAAATCAGGTGACAGTCAAAAATAGGTATCCATTGCCCAGGATCGATGACTATTCGACCAGTTGACCGAAGCACAGTTTTTCTCTAACATTGATCTGAGATCTAGATATCATCAGGCGCGGATCGAAGGAGGATATACCTAAGACGACGTTCAACACACGTTACGGGTTATTCGAGTTCACTGTCATGCCGTTTGGGTTGTCAAACGCGCCAGCTGTGTTTATTGATTTGATGCATCGAGTCTTAAGGCCGTTTTTAGATCGATTCGTGATAGTCTTCATCGATGACATCTTGATTTACTCTAAGACCCATGAGGACCACGAGAGGCATCTTAGAGAGACGTTGAAGACTTTGAGGGAGCACAGATTGTACGTCAAGTTCAGCAAGTGCGAGTTTTGGCTTTCTGAGATGAAAGTCTTGGGACACGTGATCAGCGACAGAGGTATTTCAATGGACCCGAGTAAGATTCACGCTATCATCGACTGGCCTACACCAGAGTGTGTGACAGACATCAGAAGCTTTTTATGATTGGCAGGATATTATCGACGCTTCGTACAGGACTTCTTCAAAATTGCAGCGTCGATGACTAGATTGACCAAAAAGGATGTGACCTTCCATTGGTCCAGTGAATGCGAGGCGGCCTTCGTAGAGTCGAAGAAGAAGTTGACTTCTGCACCGTTGTTAGCGTTGCCCGAGCCGGGCAAGGAGTTGACTCTTCATACGGATGTTTGTGGCATCGGATTGGGATGCGTACTGATGCAGGGAGACAGAGTGATAGCTTATTTATCGCGTCAATGAGGACCCATGAGAGGAACTATCCTGTGCACGACCTGGAGCTTGCAGCGGTTGTATTTGTACTGAAGGTGTGGAGACATTACCTTTATGGTGAGAGGTTCACATTGTATACAGATCATAAGAGTTTGAAGTATCTTTTCACCAAAAGGACCTGAATATGAGACATCGAAGGTGGTTGGAATTGCTTAAAGACTACGACTTCGCTATCGAGTATCAGCCTGGGAAAGCGAATGTCGTAACAGATGCCCTTAGTAGGAGAGGACCAGACAGTGAGATAGTAGCTTGCAAGATGACCTACGAGTTTGGTTTACTCGAGGCGGCAACAACTATGAGTTTGTCAGAGGTTTCAGATACTGTAGAGGCATATATCTGCGGACATATGAAAGTATCGACAGAATATATTCCGCGCGTCTTGGAGTGTTAGAGAGCTGATGTGATGTATCAGAGGTTCAGGGACATGGCACAAAGTTCAGATTACTCAGATTGGCGCGAGTCCGTTGATGAGTGTTTGAGACACCGAGGTAGATTGTGGATTCTAGCAGTGGCAGAGTTACGCGATGGTATTCTTCAGGAAGCTCACAGATCGAGGTATACAATGCATCTCGGTTGGACCAAAATGTACCATGATATGCGATGGTTATTTTGGTGGCTAGGGATGAAGGCAGATGTCAGCCAGTATGTGAGGAGTTGCGAGGAGTTGTGAGGTGTGTCAGCAGGTTAAGGCTGAGCACAGGAAGCCTTGAGGACTATTGCAGCCACTACATATCCCAAGGTGGAAATGGAAACACATCACTATGGACTTCGTCCGTGGGTTGCCAACGACTTTGCGCAAACACGATGCCATTTGGGTAGTCGTGGATCGATTGACGAAATCAACGCATTTTATCCCAATCTCCATGAAATACAGCTTTCCACAACTGAGCACACTCTTCGAGCGAGAAATTATCATACTGCACGGAGTGCTAGTATCTATAGTGTCAGACAGAGGCAGTCGACTTACTTCGCAGCTTTGGCAGGCCATGCAGGAGCAGTATGGTACCAAATTGCAGTTCAGAATGGCATTTCATCCTTAAACTGACGGGCAGTCTGAGATACTTATTCAAATTCTTGAGGACATGCTCAGAGCTTGTGTGCTACAGTTTTGGAGGGTCATGGGATGAATTTTTGCCACTTTATGAGTTTGCCTACAACAATAGCTATCAGGCTAGTATTGGGATGCCACCATTTGAAGCGCTATACGGGAGACCATGCAGATCACCAGCTTGTTGGGCAGAGCCCGATGACGTTGCTGTTGTTGGGCATGAGATTGTTGTAGATCACACAGAGGAGATTAGGTTGATTCTTCAAAGGTTACAAACGCTCAGGATAGACAAAAGAAGTACGCGAACAAGTACCGCGATGGGTTGAGTTATGAAGTGGATGATTGGGTCTACTTGAAGGTTTCTCCCTAGAAGGGTCACCAGAGATTTGGGATCAAGGGAAAGCTTGCACCGAAATTCATTAGGTCGTTTCAGATAGTCCGACGAGTTGGGGAGGTTGCTTATCAGTTGAGATTGCCAAGCCAATTGGCAGGGGTGCATGATGTTTTTCACATTTCTATGTTGAGGCTAGCCATATCGGGATCGAGACCGATGGTTGATATGACAAGGATCGAGGTCAGACCGGATGTGACATACGAGGAGCACCCCATTAAGATAGTGGATCGCAAGGTACAGACTCTTAGAAGGAAAGAAGTACCACTTGTACTCGTTCGATGGCAGTATCATAAAAGCGAGGGCTTCACTTGGGAGAGAGAGTCTACCATGCGAGAGCGATACCCCCACTTATTCCAAGGTAAAGATTGAATTAAACTTAAATTTCGGGGCCAAATTCCTTTTAGTTCGGAAGATTGTAACGAACCGCTTTAATTAATCCCGATTAACTGACAAATTGCAGATTAAGATCCTAAGCTCAGACCCACGTGGACGTCGCGGAAAAGTCTAAGGCATGCCTAACAAGGTAAAAATTGTTATTTTGTGTGGCGAGTGTTTATTTGTTTTACTATTATTTAATAATACGCTCCGCGCTAATTAAGAATTTCGTTTGGTCGCATCGTGCGCGTGTAGTGACGATAGTGTACGACGTCACGGTGTGCGCGTAACGCGGGTGTATGAATAGTCTGGAATTTAATTGTCACATCACACATCCCATCACATCACACATCATATCATCACATCACATCAAACCCATCACTCATCATTACCCCTCTCCTCTTCAAATGATTACAAAAAAAAACCTCATTTAAAAAAACGAGATAGCAAAAGAGAGAAAGAGAGAGGGAGAGAGAGAGAGGAGGAGAGAGAGAGAGAGAGAGAGAGAAGAAAGAGAGTGATAAGGAGAGAGGCGGCAAGAGAGAGAGGGAGATAACGTTGAGAGAAATAAGAGAAGGAAGGGAGAGAGAAATAGAGAGATGAGAGAGGGAGAGTGACGGCCAGGAGGGGAAGCTCCGGCGAGAAGTAAGACGGGGCCGTGGTAGCGCTAGCGGAACGGTGAGCTCGGAGGGGGTGATGGTGAGCTCGGCGGGCAGCGTTAGCGCGCGGCATGGCAACGGCGATGAGCTCGGCGGCGGCAAGGCGCGCGAGCGCGAGCGGTGGACCTCCATTGATCAAGTGAGTGGCTAATGTTGTTGTTGAATTTTGAGGAGTATAGGTGATGGGGTTGTGTTGTTGTTAGGTTGTTGATGGTGTTGTTGTTGTTGAAATTGTTATTAATGTATTAAAAAAAAAAATCGGACTGCAACTGGCAGGAGGAAGAAGAAGATGCCGAGGTGGGCTCTGTTGCCTGACCTAAATGGGCTGGCTACCCGGGGCCCATGCGGCTGGTCGCCCAGTCCCAGCGGGCCAAGTAGTAGCCTAGGCTCAGGTCGGGCCGAGCCGGCCCAACCTGGGTGGCCCCGGTTGGGTCGAACCGGGCCCGGTTCGGGCCCAACCCACCCTAAATAAATCTTAATTAATTTAAAAAATAATTAAATAAAATACATTTTTAAATCAAATAAATATCAAAAAAATTGAAAAAACCCAGAAAAATTAAGAAAAATATAATAAAGTGGTAAAAATATTAAAAAGTAGTTTTTGAGGACTTTTGGGGCATTGACACCCGATATAATTCGAAAAGTGTGCTAAGAATTAAATTTTTTGTAATAAAAATTTCACAAATTTTGGTCTCACACTATAAATTTATTTGATGAGACTCTAAATTAATAAAAATTCTATAATTGGACACCAAGGAATTAGGCCACCATACCGGGTGTCGAGTATGTATCTCGATGCGTGTGCGAAACGTTTCAAATGCATTTTGCAATTGTTTGAGGTAAGTAAACCAACAAAAAAGTCAACTTAGAATTTACTTATTTTCATTGTAAATTATTTGTTAAACATTACTTTTCGCCAGTTCAGTTTTCATGTTTATTCTATTCCTGCGTGTGTCTGTGTATGGTCGAAGGAACGACGGCTCTCTCGTTGATGACGATCTGATTGTTGCTACGGTGTTGGTCATACGCTAGACTACGCGTGAGATTTCTCTCAGCGAGTCGATGATCTCGAGAGGGAGTTGACGTGAGGTCCACCTCCGTCACAGATTTCCTCTCCTTTGAGGTGTTGGGCGGAAGTCTACTTTCCGACCAACAGAGTTCCTCATTTCGACCGTGAAGAGGGGGTGTAGATTTCCTCACCTCTAGGGCCTTCTCGATTTAGTTTTTGTCCCAGGGCTCGACAGCTATACACCACACTCGCGTTCCACATTCTTGATTATCTCGCGACTTATATGCATGCTTTATATTCCTGTTCATTTACTTTATATGCATGAATTATAGCCGTTTACTTGGACTTCTTGTGAATACAAACTGAACTTCTCTGGGATTTACTCACCTAGAACTTGTCATTGTTTGTTGGTGGCAAGTTGCAAATCCTATGACGAGCCGTGGGAAGGCGATGATTGGCGACTACATATGATTTGGAGCGCCTCCACTAGCTTACTCGTAGGTGATTGTATTTACGTATACATATTTTTGATATTATTTTGGGAGACTTTTCACCTGATACTTGTATATACTTGTATATTGATGTCCACCTTATATATTTTTTTGTCGCCTATGCCTAATCGATATACACGGTCAATCCTTTTTTAAGTTGGTTTCCACCTAATACATACTCTGCTACTCGTCGCGCGCTACGCACTCGATCAAACATAAGGATGACGAGCCCAGGTAAGTAAATGCAGTAGGACATATATACGACATTTCACAATATCCAAGGCAACAGTTCATGATATCCAAAGCAACAGTTCATGACATCCAAAGCAACAGTTCATGACATCCAAAGCAGTCAAATTCATACAAATATATGAAAAGAATAAAGAACGCATTAATATACAAGACCGTAAACAATCCATCAATGAGTGATACTCCCAAGGTAGATGTATATGTCTCCCCAATTACTCTGAAAGACATATACATCTTCTATGTTTCCCCATATGTGTGTGCGAGCACGCTCTGCGAACTACACATATGGGCATAGTACTTTCACGCCCAATGTAGATGTTTATGTCTCCCCAATTACTCTGAAAGACATATACATCTTCTATGTTTCCCTCATATACAAGACTGTAAACAATCCATCAATGAGTGATGCCAAATAACAAGGATGCCCGACCAAAAAGTCGTTGAGTCGCGGCAAAAGCCAGCAGACTCGGGTTAGGGCGAGCCCCCTTGCCTCACAACCTTAACCCCTGCCGACTATGAGATATCTACGGACCCGGATAAGTGCCCCCAACGTACACTCAATTGGGAGATATCGACGGCGTACGGATAAGAGCTCATAATCGCAGATAAACAGTAACCCTGACTCGCTTGCCAATGGACCCCCTTAATCGACAACAGTTAAATGATAGCTATCATCACAAGCAGTGAACAACAATAAAGCTATCACAACAATAAACAATAGTCAATGGAGAAACATGAAATATTGTATAAATTCCTAACTGGTTTACTTACCTCGAAAAACGCGAACATCGAAACGTCTCACTCGCGTCTCGATTTGCGCACCCGACACCCGACTCCTAGTCCCTGGTGTCAATTTCGATAGTTTAAGCCCATTTAATTTCAAATTCTTCACATAATAATGAAATTTGATGAAATAAATCACCTTCACCGCGTCGTCGCGATTTCGTCGACCGATCGAAACCGCGCCACCGCGCCATCGGCGCTGCTGCCTCGCCGGCGGTCGCTCGCCGGCACCCCCGCCGGCCACCGCCGGTACCCCCGCCGGCCACCGCCGCTGCCGTCGTCTTTCAAGCCATCACACCGCGTTGAGTCGCGTTGCCGCGCTCGCACGCCATCGCTGCCGATCGGAGCCGCTGCCGCGCCGTCGCTGCCTCGCCGGCGTCACTGCCGGCTCGTCGGCATCGCTGCCTAGCTGGGACGCCGCCGCGCCTTGCCACCGCCACCGCCGAGCGCCGCTTGCGCCAGCGCCGCTGCGTTGTTCGCTCTGCTGCCTTGCGTGATCCCGCCGTCGCCGCCAGCAGCTTCTCGCTGCCGGTCCCGCCGAGGTGCTGGAGCGTTGCCCACCGCCGGCCTCCGCGAGCTGATCCGCCGGATCTCTCCTCTCCCTCTTCTCCGATCTCCTTCTTCCTCTCTTTCTCCTCCCCTGTTTCTCTCTCCTATATATAATGTATATACTATATATATATATACATTTTCTTTTTCTTTTTATTTCAAATCCAAAGGTGTTCTCGATATTCGTGCAATGCGCATCTCGAGGCACCAATCCGCCTTATGTCAAAATCTCGATACTCGCGCTACACGCATCACGACGCCCATCCCACGTCGGCACGCGACTCGAGACGCACCCTCGTTTATGTTTTGACTCACCGAATTCCTCGCATAATTAGCATTTTCCTCTTAAATTGGATTCAGACATACGTATTTTGACGAGTGGGTCCCACATTGACACGTGGCACAAGTCAAATTTTTCAGGCCGTTACATCATAGGTTGTTAATCAATGCATAACTTGTTTACATTAATTATATGCATGTTATTAAGACTTTCGCTACTAAAATAACTTAAATAAATCAAAACAAATTAATAAAGTTATAAAACTTTATAACTTAGTATATTTTGCTAAAATAATCATTTAAATATCAAAATTTACTAAGTTGGAGTATTAGATGGTAAGTTCGCGGGCCATCACATACGGGTGTGCAAGTGACGTGGCATGGCTTGGTGACGTGTCCGACGACGTGGCGATGCTCGGTTTGCCTCGGAATTTGGGACCGTCACATTATAACATTATTTGTATTATAAAATCAAGAATAGAACAATAACTAATCGTTTGTAGTTTTAAGAGAAAAACTACATGTCACACATTGACTTTTGATTTCTGATGTAGAAGATCATACAAGACGCAACTACATAGCATACTATCGTAGTCGGTGACGTTACAATGCATAATTTATTAATAAAGTACATTTACATAATTAAATATACATGAAACAAAAAGAAATTAACCATGACAGCATGGAAATAAGTTGAACTTATTTAAATTAATAAAGATTATACCTTCTTAGCTTTATATCTTTGAAAAACTTCTTGATTTTCAATACCTCCTCTTGTAGAGCGACTTCGTGCTAATAACGTGTTGTAAATTGAATTGAAACGAATTAGAGAAGGAAAATAGAAGACTAAAAACTTCTACTACTACAAAGGAGAAGAGAAGAAATGAAATAGTTGGAATGAGAAGTTTTCATTCAACTTGATGTGTAAATTACAATAGGATTCGCACCCTTTATATACATCATTTGGTGATGATAATTGTACTTATACAATGTGTACAAGTTATACATACACCACAAGTCATAGAACACATCACAAGCAACATAAACAATACATGAAAGAGTTGATGTACATTGAAAATTATTACAAGTTACATGACAATACATGGATAAATGATTATACGTTAGAGTTGAATACAAGTTATATAGTGTACAAGTTACATTCAATGTAAAAGTCATACTTGATGTTACAATTCAATGTGAGAGTCATGCATGACAATGTGATCATTCATAAGCTTGGTTAAAGGGTCATCCAATTTACAACATAACTAAAATTGTTGGTCCCGAACGCGCATAATTTTAAAATTTAATTGTTCTTTCTATCTTTTCTTGGTCTCCAACATCCACATTCTTCCCAACCTCAACTTCATCCATCTCACTAGATGCTCTACCTAGATTTTTTTTTTTTTTGTTCTTTTTTTGACAACGCTAGATCATATATCATTCAGGAAAACCAAGCAAATTTATTTCATAACTTATCTATATAACGTTGAGTTTTCGCTACACAACAGTCATTTTCTAATATGTATGATAGATTGTAAGAGAAGGATTTTTGGAGTTGCTTTTCGCTTTGTATAGCAAATGACGAGAGGCTTTTACTGTAATGAATAGGCAGGACACTTCTATTGCTGAAAGTAGGGAATTCGTTCCTTGTTCTTCTCCATCACATAGTTTGTAAGTTCTCCGTTAAATTGATCGTCTGCGGTACGCTTGATACGAAAGAGAGAAAAGTCTGTTTGGTGCAATAAAATGGCTAATAAAGAAAGAGCAAAAAAATGTATGCATGTCATATTGCAATTGCAAATACCAGTCATATTACTCTGCTGAGGTCAAAAGGATAAGACTGAACTTGTGTCTCTTCTTTGGTTCTTCTCATGGATAGTCCTTCGCAAGACCTGCACAAACAATTCAGAAAAATAAAGATTAGTCATCATTATAGTTTGAAGACCACTATCGTCATTATTTCTCTTCAAATGTCGTATCACTGAAAACAAACATAGATGTGAAGTCTGATATTTTCTGGATGTTTACCAAAGTGAGCCAGCACAAGGAAATATGCTAAAAGGACAATACAACGTAAATGGAGGTACAGACATTGAGCTTTCTGTCTAGCTTACTAACTCATCAATCCAGGTGGTTTGACACTAATGTCGCTCTAATAAATTGATAAAAAATACATTAAGAGAGCTAATTGCAGTGTTAATTGGCCTACCCTTCAGCTTTCCTCTTTCTTGAAATGCTTTTTGTTGAAGGCATTGTGTCTTCCATGCTAGATTCTAAAAGATCCTTGCAATCGAACTTCGAAAAATTTATGTTCTCCAAGTATACAGATGCCTCAGATAAATGTGACATAACTTGTGAGTCTATGAGCTGGTTCTTGAAATGTTTCATCAAGACGAAACCTGGAAAAGCAAACAGTGAAAAAAAAAAAAGGAAAAGACCATCCAAGGCACATGCAGGAAACATATCTCCAATAGAGTATGTGGATAGAGTTTTTTGAAAGGAAATGCTTTAATGACCGACTTTTGACACATGGTTTGGGCACCGACTTGTATGCGCGTCGTCCGATACACATGGATACGCATCTCAAGGTGTATTAGACGATGCATACACAAGTCGATGCCCAAATCCGGCATCAAAAGTTGGCCAGTCACCCTAGCATTGATCCTTTTGAAATGGACTTGTGAACAACCAGACTTTTAGCTGCATATGAAAAGGTTGTAAAAAAATAATTAAAAAAAACTAAGTTGTAACTTAGCGCTAGAACTAAAGCAAGGAAAGTATGAAAGCAAGAACTACTAAAACAAGCAGAGAAGATAAGAGAAGAGAGAAAAGAGAGAGTTGGAATGAGAGAATTTCCATTCAGCTTGGTGTATTCATTACAAGAGAAGGAACCCCTTTATATAGGTCATTTGTCAAACAAAGATTACAAGATACATGTACTATTACACCAAGATCATGTCACACAAGATTACAAGTGATACAAATGGTACAAGCTATAATTAATATAACATGATCAAGTGTGTTATACAATGTGTGAAGGAATACAAGCAACATAAAGATGTACAAGTCACACAAGTTTGATGTTACACATGCTTGTCATTCATGATGATTGAGAAAAATCACCATGGATGGTGATTTTTAATTTTGGCCCTTGAATTTAGATCTAATGATGAATATGTCTTGTTAGAACTTGTGCACACATTTAAGAGTCATAAATGTAGTTTTTATATTCACCATTGGATTTAAATCCAATGGTCAAAATTAAAAATCACCATCCATGGTGATTTTTCTCAATCGCCATGGTAGAACTATATATATATATAAGCGTACACAAAAGTAATAAAAAGGAACATAATTGAGCTAATAGCAACTTTCTATAAACTAAAGAATCATAATTTAACACATACTAAAATATATCCTCGCTGCATTAGTTTGTTGACAACATCGGTTTGATGGTTGAAGTTCAAGATATTGTTTCCCAAATTTTTGTTCCATCAAGCATTCTTGTGTCAGTCAAGATTAGTTGTGAAAGATAAGTTAGTCCCGGATTACAAGTCACAAAATCGAGGGCGAGTTTTTTCCAACAAGGGGAGAATGATGAAGATCAAGTCCATGAACTTACGACACAAGTGGTGCGGTTTAGCGTTCATGATGTGTATCACGTCCAAATTTCTATGGTGTATTTTTAGTTCTTTTAGTTGCGAATTAGGGCTCTTTAGTTAATCGGTCATTTAATTGAATATGTTAGTGTGTGTCATTTAATTAGTAGCTATCTAATCACAACTTGGTTGCTTTAGGCGTTATAAGTCGATCTTTCTTTATTGGTGTTTTAGTTTCTTTATTTTATTTATTAATCACTAATTAATTATTTGCATTTTCATAGGTTATAATAATTAGAAATCATAGATTAATTAGAATGTCTTAAATTGTTTTGGAAAGTTGGGAGTCTTTAACTTTTTAAAAAGTTTGTATTTTTGTCATGTACGGTTGGGATTTTTTATATCTTTTATTTTTATTTTTATTCTTTGAAGCCTATATATATATATATATAAAGGTTGTGTAATAGTTTTGGTTGATTGATTGATTATGAATAAAGAATTTGGTTTTTTTTTTTTTTGAGAATTTGGTTTTAATTCTCTGTGCCTTGAATTATTTATTCGTGGAGTCGAATAATCAATTCGGAAGACTCCCGCTGCGTCACAAACACACCACCGTGAGAATCTTGAAGAGTGTCCACTACTAACTCTTAATCTGTGTCATCGATTAATGAAAAAAAGTGTTTGGTCACCGCAAACTTCACTTTTGTCTCCACACCTAATCGACTTGGTAGTTGTTGATAACACCATCATCAACCATTGTCTCAAGTACTCGGGAACTTGTAGATTGAAATAACTTTGATAACAAGACCTTCATCTCTAAAGACCACCCTGTCTTAGATGAAGTCTTCGTCACCAACATCAAACTTTGACGCCTCGTCAAAGTTGACTTGTTCTTCCTCGTCTTCAAATTCACCCACCCCACCAAAAGAGGAATCTCCGTTTGTTTCTTCCCCAACAACAAGTTCTCTTTGATGGATTCGAGTACACCATGGAATACGTTGTTGCCCATTGAACAACAAATCGAATCTCCGTTTGTTTATAAAAAATACTTTGATATGTTGATGGTGAGTCTTCTAGGACGACATGATTTCCCCAATCACTTGGACCAGATTGAAGCTCTGATATCAAACCGACGCAACGGAAGTCTTCCAAATTGATGATTCGACTCCACGAATAATACAATTCAGGGCACGGAGAGTTAAAACCAAATTCTAAAAATAAAATAAAAATCAAATTCATTATTCATAATCAATCAATCAACTAAAACTATTACACAACCTTTATATATATAGGCTATAAAAAATAAAATTAAAATATATAAAAAATCCCAACCGTACCTTACAAAATTGCTAACTTTCTAAAAAGTTAAAGACTCCCAACTTTCCAAAACAATTTAAGACATTTTAATTAATCTATGATTTCTAATTATTGTAACATAGGAAATTGCTAATAACTAATTAGTAATTCATAAATAAAATAAGGAAACTAAAACACCAATAAAGAAAGACCGACTTATAACACCTAAAGTAACCAAATTGTGATTAGATAGCTACAAATTAAATGACACACACTAACGTAATCAATTAAATGACCGACTAACTAAAGACTCCTAATTGCGTAACTAAAAGAACTAAAAGCACACCATAGAACTTTGGACGTGTTACACATCATGAACGCCAACCCGCACCACTTGTGTGCTAACTTCATGGAATTGATCTTCATCACTGCCAAATGCAAGTTAAATTACCAACCTAATGACATTACAAACTCACCTAAGAGGCCCACATATCAAGCTACTTTTGTTAAGGCATCACCTATACATTGAAACTGGAGAACCAATTGGGATCCTAATACATATGTACAGGCATAAGTAAATACATACAAATGTAGAAGTATTCTATCATACCTACATAGATATAACTCATTTCAGATTTACCTACTAATTAATAAGCAACAAGGCCACCTCGAGGCACTGCTTTGCCAAATGTGACAAGTGGCCTAGCATCACCTTAATGCTTCAACAACACTACTTCAAGTAGGTTTCTTATGGTTTTTTTTTTTTTTCCTAATGATATCCAAGGGACCAACTAGACCTCAAGGCACATGTGAACCTCCTTATCTCTCTTTCAATGTTGAAAAGTTAATAAATTAAAAATTTCATCAACTGTGATTTATAAGAGATTGGCCAGTCCAGCTATTATTCTTCATGATATATTATGATTTGTCCTACAATTTGACTTTCACGATGTTCACTAAGACTTCAGAAAGACTACACAAGCAGCTAGCAAAAGAAGCACGAAAGACCTATTCTTACAAACCCAACAAGAACGAATTTACAAGTTTACTTCAATGTCAAACACCTTATATAAAACTTTTTGCACGCATCCTATTAAGTTTTATTTTGTGTCTCCAAGTTAAACCCAAAGAAGAAGACTAACTTTCAAGAAGGGCTTCTTCTGGAAGTTTGATAATCATTTCCAGAAAACAAAGTAATAACACAATCAGATCATCCAAAGGCTTCAGGCATCTACTTCTCTTAGTGACTTAACTGATCAATAAGTGAAAACTAGTGTTCCTAAAACTTGTTCTTAGCCGTACCTTGACCCTTTTATCTATTTAGAGCGGAAAGAAGACTTCAAGGAGCCAACAACAATTCCGGCCTCAAGGAACATGACAACCCTAAGAGAGACTTATTTTCTGCCTAGAGTAGGCAAGCAAGGATCTAATATCACAATTTAGGAACATAACTCAGAGCTTCATACTATTAGTGAATTAAAGACTACAAGAACTTTCGCTTCAGACCTGCATGTCACTGTAGGAAGCACCTACTGCCAATATTCAAATGGTAAAAAGAAAAAGGGAACCATACCAAGAGCTCTAAGAATCTTCAAATCAAATCTTTTGGCTATATGACTGTGGCCAATAACTTTTGCACGTTGCATGACCAGTTGCTTCAAGCTAATCAATAAATCCTGTTAATATCAAAATGGTTCCCAGCTATAAGTAAAACTCATGTAAAAAGATCATGATGCAACCAGAACTGCGACATATCTAATTCATCCCTCCTTACTACAGTTAAAAAAGTTGCTCCAACGCCCACTCTCTTACAATATAATAGAGATTTTGCCAATACAATGAGAAGATAAAATTTGACACAGTTAAGATAAAAATAATGAATCAATCAAATAATAGTGCAAAATTCCACACAAGAAGGGTTATGAAAAAAAATGATGATCAAACCCATAAATGTTGTCGAGACTTGGGAGTTAAGGAAAACAATAAACCTTTGCAAACATAATGCATCAACATTTTTCCACCCAACTTTGTCAACACCATGCTAGACCACATTTTACACCATCTATTATGACCTTTTTATAACTCGGCTTGTGTCATTTTCACTTCTTAATAGTGCACTACTGCCCTAATCTTCTTTAGATATAATGATCCATTCTCTTTTCTTTCTTCCAATTCTTTTTCTCATTTAAAAGATTTAGGAAATAATCTTATCCAGTTTGTCGGTACCGATCGACACATATTTTTCCTAACAATAGAGGTCTCACTGGAGGTAGGCTAGTAAAGTGGCAAATCATCTTACGTTGAACACCTGAACTTATGCGAGAGAGGTAACTGCATGAGCAGGCCATACATGTTAGGAAAAAGAGATAAGAAGCAGGGGGATCTAAGGCAGTTTTTCTTTGTCTCTTCACGAACAACTGAAGTTCTTATTGCAATTTTTTTTCTTAACTGCTTTCTCATTCTCTGGTTATTTAATTTAATTTACTATTAAAACAAAAGAAGGTCATAGAGGTCATATTAGCTCAGTATATGTTTTTTACTTACAATCCTAACTGACATTAAGGTTGGGAGAGTTTTGAACCATCTACCCTAAGGTTGAGACAATCCCTCCCTACCACTAAGCCCAAAGCCTTGGTGATAATGATCTTACATTCGTCTAACGCCTTTTTTTATGCAATCCTAATTTTCTGGAATAAAACAATTTGCATGATGTCCAATTCTGGAACCTACACCAATGAATACATCACCTATAACCATATCGGTAGTATTCCCTAATAAAGTATAATTATATTATAAAACATAAAACAAACTGAATATGCAATACCTGAGCAATTGACTAAGATAGTATTTGTTGTGTTTATTTAGAACCTTTTATTTTCTTAAGCACAGTGAAATAGAGATAAATAGGAATGATTGGCAACTCTTGGTTTACCTCTTAATTTTGAAAATAGCTTCCATTAAAAAAAAAAAGAATTCCTTTTGTTTTTTTTTTTTCTAATCTAATATATAAATAAGAGGGTAACTTTTGCAATGGGTAAAGGTTTCAAAGTTGCAAAACTCGAGTTTAATTTTTAAAATCCTGAAAATAATCTTCAGCAATACATATCTTAGACTATCAGGAGACATTCATCTTCAGCAAAGAAACACGTCCTCATCTTTATTGCCCTAGGAGCAACATTTCTAACAAGTGATGTACATCTTCTTTCGTGATTTGTTTTTCTTTTCTTTTCTTTTTTTCCAAATGATTTGTTCTTCATGTTTCCATGTTTTCTTTCAAACAACTATAAATGCTCTTTTATCACCCATTGCAACTCAACTCCATCATCAACAATAAGAAACACAACAATTGTACTCCCTCCCTCTCTTTGTTTCTTCTTTCATTATTTATTGTTCTAGTTGAACCAATCAATCGACCATCTATCTCACTATCCGTTTTACGTAATTGAACTACAATTTAATTTATTATACCTAAATAAACTACACTCGTCATTTTTTTTCCAAAAAGTCCCATCAATTTTTTCACTTCATTAAAGAAACTTACCGCAAAAATATTGAAGACGAAAAACTCACAAAAGTCTTCCATACAACTATGTACAAACATAAAAGTTATGTAATAAAAAAATAATAATAAATAACGCTAACATAGAAGTTATGCACAACTACATCATTTTTTTTAAGTGAAATAGAAATCTCATTAATCATCGATGGCTCAATACAAGACCAGAAATAGAATCAATTGCCCTATTAAAAGTACATTGACTCGCTAATCCTATTTGTTAAAAAAAACTACCATGAATTTGGTTGTGAATGCGACTGTAATATTGAAACAGGTGACAGCTACATCAATTGAATTGCAAGACTTTGTGTTATTTAATTTGTATGGTTCAAGAGAAAATCTAAAAAGACAAAGAAACGAAAATAGCAATGCCACCAACAAAAATAACATCAATAACAACAAAAGTTAAAAGAGTTTCCAACTTACAAGATCATAATATGACAGAGAAGAAAGCCATTGAGTAACTTTAGAATCATATTTTCCATTGTTTTCAAGCTCATCCATTGCAGATGCAGGCATGCTTCTAACCCACGAATGCACGAGTTCTACAAGTTGAAGGAAGGAATTAGGGTTAGGGTTAAGGTGATTCAAGGAGATGGGGGAAGGGAATATGGTGATCTCGATGGGGATCGAGGGATCTCGAAGCGGTGATTGCCCTGTTGGGAAAACAGCATATAAGCCCCAAAATGATAATGGTTAACCGAAAACCAATTTTGAGTGGAATTTCATATTCTGTTGTTTAGCTATTTATTTCAGTTTAATTCCTTGTTTTAGAGTAACAATGTGTTGAACTAGCCTTTTATGTTTGCACATGGTGTTGATCGGTAGGCAAATTAAGTGAATTATGTCGTAAGTCATAAGTGACTTTGTTTGGTAAAGGTCGCTTTTAATCTAATAGCAGATAGCTGAAAAGCTAATAATTAGTTGATCAACTAAAGTTATTTAGAAAAACTTAGTGATTAGCTAAAAGTTGATAATCTTAGGTTTGATTACATTGTTATTCACATTTATTCTTGTTAAAGTGATTATTTCGAGCTTAGTAATGGGCTAAGTTATGAATGATTATTCATGACAATCAAGGTGACCACAAGAATTAGTTACTCCAATCATCAAGTAAAATATAATGTTCCACCCTACATCCCATATAGCCAGTGAACACTATAAGGACTCTAGGTACGCCACATATCACTACTTCTCGCGTATGCATGAACAACAAATTATGCAGTAAAAATAATTGATGCAATTTTGTATGAAACTAATACTCATACAATGTAAGGGTTACTGTAAGATTTACTTACGGTACAAATCCAATTTTAGTGATTTCCTTGCATTCCCGATTCGTCAATTAGTCCACATGGGGTTCCAATTGCGTCCCTACATTTCATTGGCATGTCCGAGTAAGATTTCAATTCAATTCCACAAGTTTCCTTGTCAAACTCAATTTTGTCAGTGTATTCAAGTCCCAAAACCCCGAAAATCCTTTCAAATTAAGCTTTCGGTATTCAGATCCCAATCATGGGTTTTCATAATTAGTCGGCGTCAAAAATGGGGTCAATGGGTGCGGACACCCATGGTTATAAAAAAAGGGTTTCCATAGCCTTGAAACCCAAATTCCAAGATTCAAGTTCATTTGGGCGTCTTAGCACACTTTACAAAGTGAGAATCCGGTGTAAAAGTCATCCGAAATTTTTCATTTTCATTTTATTATTAAAAATAGTTAATTTTATTCCATTTCACAATTTCTTACATTTTTTCAAATTTCTTTTCAATGGGTGCGGACACCCATGGTTATAAAAAAAAGGGTTTCCATAGCCTTGAAACCCAAATTCCAAGATTCAAGTTCGTTTGGGCGTCTTAGCACACTTTACAAAGTGAGAATCCAATGTAAAAGTCATCCGAAATTTTTCATTTTCATTTTATTATTAAAAATAGTTAATTTTATTCCATTTCACAATTTCTTACATTTTTTCGAATTTCTTTTCGATTTTGTTTTCGAAATTTTGACTGAGCTGAAACTCAACTAAGTCATCCCAGGCCTCTCTACCCTGGGTCTGGGCAGTGCATAGCAATGCTTACGGTGCTTCCTTCCACGACAGGGGCTTCCTTCCAAAGACGAATGTATTCCATGTAAAAGTTATATTTTTTACTAAATCTCAAAATTATCAACAACTTCATTCATTATTAAATATCAGATATGAATAATTTTTTAGCTAAGTGTAAAAATCAGTTACATGTACTTTTTATATCAACAAAAAAGTTGGTCTTAATGATAAAAGTATACGAAATACATGAAAAGGAATACCCTTGTGAGGATTTCATGAATGCCATTGTCATAACTAATTTGGTGATTTGAAGCTTTGATATCAATCCAACAATGTCTTTATGAATGGGTTCCTCAAGTTTCTCAACTCCTAGAATTTATGCTTTCACTTATGAGAATTCACAAGAATTTAATTAGTGTAATTGATATGGCAATTGCTTTTTTTTAGATCAAAAGGTTGATTGCCTAAAGGCATCACATAGCAATTACTCTTGGGAACAAAGTCCCTATAGCAATTACATAGCAATTGCTTGTTGTAGTCGGTGGATCTCAATTGGCAGATTATGTCCCAGGTTAGTTAAGGCATTAACACATTTATTGCACTCTCGTATACATGGTTGATCTTCACCTCCCATTGTCAACCAAGCAACTTCTCAATTGGAGCGATCAAATTCCCATGTCTTCCAGGCTTCAATTTCATCTCATTTAACAACTTATATGGCAATTGCTTTAAGAACAAAACTAACAAAGCATCATACCCAAATTAATTAATGTATCTTAAGTTATCTTAGGTACATTTACTCATGTACAATCAAATTGCTCATCAATTGAAAAGTCTAATACAAATTGGGCTCTCTAAAAAACGGCGTCCATGTTTGTAACGCCCCTAAATTCCAAATCTAGTAATTAGTCCTAACATCGGGGGTATTTTCGTAATTTTTCATTTCATTTCTTGAATGGTTTGTTTAATTTGGTGTATTATGTATTTACTTAATACTCTAATATATGAATTAGAGTTAAGTGGATGAATTAAGCCTAAGCTAATGTAAATAAGAGACCAAATGATGAAAAATGGCATTTTAGTAATTAATGGTCTTGGAATAAATAATTTATTTCAAAGAATAAAGTGAAGTTACTTGATATACCTCGAGATGTGATGTGGTAATTACTAGGCAAGAAGTTGATGTGGATGAATAGATAAGAACAAAGATTGCTTGTTTGATGTGAATGAGAGGATAAGATTTAAATTTCTTAATTTCCTTAAAAGGAGGAACATTGACTACCGAGGAAACAAGCTCTTTCTTTGTTGCTTCATGAACATATGAAGTTCTTATTGCAATTTTTTTTCTTAACTGTTTTCTCATTCTCTGGTTATTTAATTTAATTTACTATCAAAACAAAAGAAGGTCATAGAGGCCATATTAGCTCAGTATATGTTTTTTACTTACCATCCTAACTAACATTAAGTTTGGGAGAGCTTTGAACCATCGACCCTAAGGTTGAGATAGTCCCCTCTACCACTAAGCCCAAAGCCTTGGTGATAATGATCTTACATTCATCTAACACCTTTGTTATGCAATCCTAATTTTCAGGAACAAAACTCGCATGCACATGGTTGCAAGATCTCATTCAAATTTGCACATATTTTTTCAGCTCAATTCAAATTAAAATATTTTAAAGTGTTTGAATGGCTTGATATATATTGTTGAGACTGTACAAGTAGTTATAACTTTTATGTTCATTGGAGATCTCACATACAAACAACTCATGTAAATTATCATTCAAAACCATATCTAATATCCTTACAACAAACAACCATTTAACCATAAAGTGTTCATATATGATCCACTGTATAAAAAAAATTTCTAAAGATAACCCATTTTTGATGCACTATTCTGCAAAGAACATTAACCTTTAATTATTACACCAGTAAAGAAAATAAATATATCACCTAAAACCATATTGGAACTTATATCTTATAAAGTACAATTAATATAAAACATAAAACAATTTGCATGATGTCCAATTCCGGAACCTAGCGTTACACCAACAAATATATCACCTATAACCATATCAGTAGTTCTCCCTAATAAAGTATAATTATATTGTAAAACATAAAACAAACTGAATGTGCAATCCCTGAGCAATTGACTAAGACAATATTTTGTGTTTATTTAGAACATTTTATCTACTTAAGCACAAGGAAATAGGCATAAATAGAACTGATTGGTAACTCTTGGTTTAACTCTTAATTTTGAAAAATGTTCCCATAAAAAGAGAGAAGGGCTCTCACAAAAAAAAATGCAAATACCTTTTTTTTCTAATCTAATATATAAATAAGAGGGTAGTTTTTGCAACGGGTAGAGGTTTCAAAGCTGCAAAACTGGAGTATAATTTTTAAAATTTTGAAAATAACCTTCAGCACTACACATATTAGATATCAAGCGACATTCATCTTCAGCGAAGAAACACATCCTCATCTTCATTGCACTGGGAGTATTATTTTCTAACAAGTGATTTACATCTTCTTTCATGATTTGTTTTTCTTTTCTTTTCTTTTTTCCAAATGATTTGCTCTTTATGTCTCCACGTTTTGTTCTTTCAAACAACTTTAAATGCTCTTTTATCACCCATTGCAAACCCTCAACTCCATCATCAAGAATAGAAAACCCAACCACTGTACTCTGCCACTCTTCTTGTTTCTCCTTTCATCGTTTTTTGTTCTAGTTGAATCAATCTACCGCTTTATTTTTTTCTTTCACCAATCAATCAACCTTTCTACTCCCGCTATCCGTACTTAACCAAATTGTAATTTAATTTTTATGCATAAATACACTATCCTCGTCATTTTTATTTTTATTTTTTTTCTGAAAAGTCCTATCAATTTTTTCACTTCATCAAAGAAACTTCCCCAAAAATATTGAAGACGATAAACTCACAAAATTCTTTATATACAACTATGTACAAACATAAAAGTTAAGTAATGAAAAAAAAAAAAAAAAAAAAATAAACAACTTTAACATAGAAATTATGCACAACTGCATTAGTTCTTTTTTTTAAGTGAAATAGAAATCGCATTAGTCATCAACGGCATGATATAAGACCAAACATAATCTCCTTCCTCTCCTCTTGAATCACTCTAACCCTAACCCTAATTCCTTCCTTCATCTTGTACAACTCGTGCATTCATGAATAACAATGTAATCAAAGCTAAGATTATCAGCTTTTAGCTAATCACTTAGTTTTTCTAAATAACTTTAGTTGATCAACTAATTATTAGCTTTTCAGCTATCAGCTATTAGATTATAAGCGACCTTTACCAAATAAAGTTGCCTATGACATAATTCACTTAATTTGCCTACCGATCAACACCATGTGCAAACATAAAAGACTAGTTGAACACATTATCACTCTAAAACAAGGAATTGAACTGAAATAAATAGCTAAACAACAGAATATGAAATTCCACTCAAAAATGGTTTTCAGTTAACCATTATCATGGTTGGTTTCTTTAGTCAATAATTCTTCATTTTTACTTCAATTCAACAGGGTATAATCAAAGCAAGTCAAATTGTATAACCATAACAAAAGATCACAAAGCTTGGAATCTATCTACATATAGGGATCGATCCCTACATATAGGAAATGTATCATTATGAACCGTACTAGTTCATTAAGATCACAAAACTTTAAGGTGGTCTGTTGGCACCAAATCCTCATAGGGACCTTCTACATTCAAACACACATGGCCCCAACTAATTAAGGAGTATGAGAGAGGTAGAAATCATACTTGGAGTCCCTAAGCGGTCAGGGCTTCCATAATATGTTGCTCTTGAGCAAGTGTAAGTATCTTGGGACACACACAATGCAGGCAAGAGCAACAACATGAATAGAACACCATAGGAAGAGACAATTACAATACTCATTTTTATCTTAGCACCTTAAAGAGGTTATAAAGCTCAAGCTGTGGGATGGGGCTGCAAAGATACCTTGCACTTATATATAGCAGAGGTCCTATCAGTTAGGGTCTCAAACTATTCCTCCCCTTGTGTGCCTAGTTAAGTGACTAAATCAGTGTAGAGATATGCACTAAGCCAGTAAGAGACACATGTATTGACTCATTTAGACATTGAAATGAGGAAAAAGACTGGGCACAATGCTTTTGGCACATACTTTTTTTATCACAAGTTGTTGGAATCAGTTGGATTATGCATTGGATGTGTATATGCACATTTCGATGTGTATCATCGGATTTCAACAACTGTGTAGCTATAACTAATGAATTGTGAATGCGTCGAAAGTACATTAACAGTCACTTCCTAATTAGGAAAAAAATTGGGTGAGGTTCATGTACTTGATTAAATTACATGTAGTTGCTTCACTATACTAATAAGGCATGTAAATCTAACACAAAACCATATCATTCATAATCCACATTTTGAGACGACATAGTAACCTCCAAAAACAAAATCAAATGAAGATTACAAAATCCAAAAAACAGAGACCAGATTCAACTCACAAAGGAAAATAAAGTTTTTAGGTTGAATCGTGATCAAGCGCCTCCCATCGCCGATCCACAACCAAGTGCTTAATCTTCAAAACCTAAATTACGAAATCATCAAGAGATCACAAAGCAATTAAACCACTCAATCAATACAAGAAAACCATAAAGAACCAAAATTCCAATCGCCAGCAACACCAATCGAACAAGAAAGTCATCTGGAAACCTAAAAAAGACAAATCAAAACACGAATTCAGTTGCAAGTAGCGCTCATCATTCCTTGAACCACTTGACGGCAGGAGCCTTGGACCGGACGATCGGACGCCTATCAAACAAGTGCAACTCCATTGCCGCGTCTATCAAATTCGACAAGCCTTTATCGACGAGAACTTGTGCAGTGGTTGGGGCTAGGGTTAGGGTTTGGTGACCGAGAAAACAAAGAAGACAGAAGAGAGAAAGAGGAGGAGATGTAGAGAGAGAAATTGAGATGGGAATCGAAGTACCTGGAGAGTGAATCGCTGGTTGGAGAGATCGATCGCTCGCGGGAAAGAGAGGAATTGAGAGAAATGGTTTTGAGTAGATAACAGCTGCATAGAAAAGTTACTACAAACCTTAGATGAGAGTCGTTGAAAGTAAGTCGATTGAGAGTTGTTTTGAGTTTTAATAGTACACAACCCTTATGAATTAGTTGCTGTTTTGAGTTTTAACAGGCGTACACAGAACCCTAATGAATTAGTTGATATAAAAATCATAATTGCGTAACAGATGGGGTTACTTAAAAACATTTATAAATTAAGTGTTATAAAAAGCTTAATCGCCTAATACATACAGATTACTTAAAAACTTTTTATCAATTAGGTGTTATTAAAAGTTTTAATTGTTCTAGTGTTTAGTTCTTAAAAAAGACATATTTATATAAACTATTATTTACATTACATATACAAATAAATTTATTATTATATATGTAGAATGACGTAATATTAATATTTTATTATATATTTTTACTATTTTGTTTGCAAAAGAATGAATAAACATCCGTTATTTTTTAGTCAAGAATCGGCTATTTACATGGCAAAACAAATGGCAAAATTGGAAAAAAAAACTAAAAAGACGTCTTAAAAATAAAATGCAAGTAGGGATAACATTTATGATTGTAGATGATCATCTAGCTTATTTTGAAAATAAGTTGCGCCTCTGTTTGATAAGCTAGCTGATAAGCTAATTTATTTGTTAAGCTGTGTTTGGTTTATAGGTTATTTTAAAAATAATATAGATGATAATCTCCCAATTGAAACGCTACTCTGAGTAGCGTTTGAACCAAAAATCCCTCATTTGGATTTTTCTTCGATTATATCATTATTTTTTACAGTATTAATAAATTAATGCCCTCGCATTAATAGCCCGCGAAATTAGAAATCAAATAAGGGATAAATACAAACAATTTTGCTACATCGTTAAGGATTTTCAGGGTTGTTTTTTTTTTCTTGGGAGTTGGTTATCTCTCAATCGTTAAACGTTGTTTTTTTTTTCTTTGTTAATGAAAAAAATAGTGATTAATAATTAATTAAATATTATAAAACAAAGAATTTCACTAAAATTAAAAATCATTACACATAAATTTCTTAATTATAGATAATCTTGTTATATATTTATTACATATTAAAAGTTTTAACAACGTTGAGTATAAAAATATTTTTAGATGTTATAAAAATATTTTTAATGTAGTGTTCGAGTGGTAGGTTATCCTACATATTTTTTAAAAATATTATTCTATAAAAATGAAGAATATTCGCAATAATATTGCTTCTCAATTATGGATAATGCGTTAGATATATGTATAGTTATCCAAGTCGTTTATTGTATTTTATTTACATGTGTTTATTTTTGCGAATTTTTATAAATTAATGTGGAGTTGTTTTCATATAAGCATTTATGGACACAAATAATTTAGTTTTCTAAATAATATAAATTATTTTATGGTATTAATTTGTATTTTGTAAATAAAATACAGAGTTATTTATAACAATTAATTATATGATTATATAATTAATATATTTAATTGTGTCATATGTCATTTATTGTTATTTTGCATTTATCGGCTAATCAATCAACTATCATTCCAAACAATTTTTAGTTTATCAGCTAGATTATCAGCTTTTCGCTACCAGCTAGTAGATTATAAGCTATCAGCTAGATTATTAGCTATCAGCTAGATTATCAGCTACCTTGTAAACAAAGCCGCTATCCAAACACAACTTATTTATCTAAGTAGATTAGCGTCTAAAATTGTAGATTATCATCTAGATTATTTTTGAAATAAGCTAGTTACCAAACACAACTTATTTATCAAAGTAGCTTATAATCTAGTTGATAAGCTATTTTATGTATACCAAACAGAGTCGAGATGTTGGTCTTATTTGAAGATGTTTTTATAATGTTATATATACACAAAAATCATAAGATTGTGACAAATGTCTTGATGATGAGGTTATACTGATCCATGGGTTGATGATCTGCCTAAAAGTTAGGGCTGGCAATTCGTGTCAGCGAGTCGTAAACGTGTCGTGTCGTAAACGTGTCGTGTCATAATTATCCTAAACCCGCATACGACACGTTTATTAAACGAGTCACCATTTGCAAACATGACATACGACATGTTTAATAAACAGGTAACCTGTATATAACACGTTTAACAAGTTTATTAAACAGGTCATGTTTAACCTGCTTAACTCGACTCATTTGTGTACCTGTTTAACATGTTTATCAACCTGTTAAACATGAATGATATTTCACTACAAAAATACAAAATTAATACAAACAACATAAAATACAAAATTAATACAAACAACCTCGCGGATGGAGGCGGAGATCGGAGGCGGAGATGGCAGAGGCGGAGGGGCGGATGGAGGGGGAGATCGGAGGCGGAGATGGCAGAGGCGGAGGGGCGAATGGAGGCGGAGATCGGAGGCGGAGATGGCAGAGATGGCAGAGGCGGAGCGGATGGAGACGGAGATCGAGAGGCGAGAGATGGCGAGAGGCGAGAGGCGGATGAGATGGCGGAGATGGCGAGAGGCGAGAGGCGGAGATGGCGGAAGAGCGAGAGGTGAGAGAGGATGGAGACGGAGATCGAGGCGAGAGATGGCGAGAGAGGCGGAGAGAGGCGATGGAGGCGGAGATGGCGGAGATGGCGAGGCGGAGAGGCGGAGATGGCGGAGATGGCGAGAGGCGAGAGCGGAGAGAGCGGAGAGACGGTGGATAGAGATGGTTGTCGATAGAGAGAGAGAGAGAGAGAGTGTGGGGGAGAGATTTTGTTACCTGAGGTTGAAACTGAGACAATCTCCTTCTTCCTTGTTGAGTCACAGTGGAGCTCTTGCTCTTCCTCGTCGTCATCGAGCGGCTACGTTTGGAGAGGTCAAGGTGGAAGAAGAAGATCTGCGGTGGTCTTTGTGGTGGAACCGTGGAAGACTAGAAGAGTAGGGAAATGGGTTGTGGTTGTGTTAGTATGTTAGGGTTTTGAAAAGGTAGAAGAGAAATAAAAAGTTGTATTTATATTTTATATGTGATTAATTATATGTAAATTATAAGTTATATATATGTATATAATTATGCGAGTCATAAACGAGTCACACGGGTTAACACGTTAACGACTCGTTTATGAACCGTGTATAAACAGGTTAACCTGTTTATGACCCACATACACTTTTGCCAAACCCACGACATGTTTAACACCGTGTCGTGTCGTGTCGTGCTAAACGTTTCATGACCCAAATTGTCAGCCCTACTAAAAGTCTATATGTAGGGTTTCTTAGTATTAATTGAATGTTTCTCAATTAGTTCCTTTATGCCTATTGCTTTTTCAAAGTAGATTGACGCTTATTCCAAATAGAGTCTATATAGTTGTTTCTTACTTTATATCATGGAAATCTTATAATTTTTTTCTTGGACTGCAAATCTCACTGGTTCATTACATACATCATTGATAGGATTAATTAACACAAAAAAGAGATTTAATATTGTGTAGAAGAACTGCTTGTTGAATCATTGCATAGCTCTACTTACTTACTTCTCAATGCCCTATTCGGCGGTTTCAATAATAGTATTTTATTGTCGAGTAGCATTGTTTGGGTAAGAAGGAGAGTAGCATTACTGATGATCATGCTTAACGAAGAAGAAGAAGAAGAAGTTAGTGTACTTGTAGGTCACAACAACTAATTAATTACCTAATTAAATTGAATTAAGTGCCAACCATATTTAAGAAGAAGCTATTGTACTTGTAGCTCATAGCAACTAATTAACTAAATTTACCTGAGGGTTATTTGATTTGCATATTCATTTGCTTCAATTGGGTGATAATGTGTGATTTATTTTAGAACAGTTGGTTTGATATAGATTAAGTGCATCTGTAATTGCTCACCATATATTCAAATTCATCTAGAGCTCTACCTCATTCAAGGAAAGTGGCCATCCACCACATCCCCATTTGTTTGAGAGTCATTTCAATTATGCTACATATGTTTAGAGTTGTAGCAAGTTGTAGGCGATGTGTAGAGTGAACTTACGAACTTGGTTATGTGACTCGTGTCGAGAGTGTACAATAAATTACTTATCTTTTCTTTTACTATTTATTTTGTAGTAGCGATAAGTGAGATCATCTCCATAAAGATTCAACGCTCTCCTAAGAGTTTTAAGGGATTTAATTAATTAAATAACTACCAATTAATTTAAATTTAATAATTAATAACACCTAATAAACTAAATTATAACAACTAAATAACTTTAAAATTAACTCAATTTAAACAAACTTAAACCAAAGGTAGGGAACACCACCAATTGCATCTAACTAAATATCAACACAAACCATAAACATATTCATAATTAAAAATAGTTATAGATAGTTCAACCATGGATTTCTAGGAGATTTATTGAATCTTTATTATAAGTAAGCTATAGTAATTCCGAATCACCTAGTTTTTCTTTTATCAATGGTAGATTCACACGTCTCGTATTCATATTCTAATCTTATCATTATTATTCATTCAAACGCTCAAAGCATACTAATAAGCATATAAGACGACATTAAGATTCGTGAAAACAATTACTACTAAATAATATCTAATGGAATATGCCGCTGTTACTCGACCTTTAACTTAAATTCATCTAAGACTTCTTAGACCAGTAACAAACTACTAAATAATTCTTAATTACTACTTATGCTTGATTATTCACACAAATATGATGTAAATTATCTATTAGAATTAAAACCTATCGATCACAATACACATTGGCCACTATGTATGCAAACTCTAGTTTCATAGATTGTAATTCAATGGTACAATCAATTAATACTATGATTTTAAGAATACAATAATGATTTAAAGCATTACCATCATAATCTTTTAAACTATATCTTTGTAATTGGTTTGGTCCATCCCTTGGTTTAGACTTATAAACTACTCACGCATACTAATGCAAAAAATCATAAATTATTAAAAAAAACATGAAAGAAAAATATATCTATTAATAACTTTGAATCTTCATGAGTTCTCAAAATCAATGACTATATAAAACTAAAATAAGCAATATTATGCAGGCTAATTTTGAAACCTTAGCTTATAGTATTTAGGCTAGTACATATCATATTCAAACTCAAATTCCTAGTCCTTATCTAAAAAACTCGTCATCAACCTCAGCGTTTTGCCACCGATTTAGACTTTATAAAAATCGCCAGGTAAAGCATTGAGTTTTCTCCAAAAATAGCTCTTTGTTGTCGAGCGATTCATGTAACAATTTGTGTGTATTATGTACATCGATATCACAACAAACAATAATCAAACCAAGTAGCAGTTAACGAGATAAACGAGAACGTAAACATACAACAGCTAAGTTAATATGCACATAAATCTCTTTGATGAAAACCTAAGGATGTATTTCGTGTGGCAGACTATACTATACTTCGGAGCTAAGGGTCTCTCCTATGGGCTTCTCCGACAACCTCCACAATCCCATTTCCTTAGTCTTCGCGGCGTTGGTCAAATCCGTTGAGTCACCGACATGTGCACCCGAGTGCAACTCGGGTCACAATTCACGAGGGCATGATCACACGTGTTATGGTATAGTATACCCAAGTCCGTCCATACATCTCGGTGTAAAAACCTCGATAAACCAATTAATCAGTTAGACAAACCACTAAAATAAACAGTTCGACACCCATCACACGCATAAGAAAAACGAATGAATTCTATAAAGCATTCTCAAGGGGTTTAAATACCTCAATCCGCGCTTTGACTTCCTCGGACTCTCGAATCTGACCCAACTCCCCAATACCTGAGCTACGGTCCACTAAGTCCCTGAAGTCCAAGTTTACATGTTTAGTATGTTTATAGTTGTTTGGGATATGTATTAAGTCAAAATTCTCAAAACAACCATTTTTATTCAGTTTCTGTCTGTCATTAGCGCGTTATGGCAATAGTGTAGCGTGTTATGTAATATTAGCACGATACTGTTCTTCATCCTGAAAAACAGCTGGAAGCCCAGAACGATTAGCGCTCAAATCGTTCCCAGTAGCGCGCTACGTGGTCTTTAAGACAGGATTCTCAAGTCGAGAATTCTGTATTTCCATTCCAATTTGGCTACCTAAACCTGGTTTATACCCTATCTATATCAATTAACTTCAAAACAGTAACCAAACAACCTCAGAACATCAATTTGCACTAAGATTCACAAAAATGGGTTTAAATGAAAATGTAGATGATGGAGAAGATGATTACATTGGCTTGAATCCTCAAATTTACCTCCAAGGTGGTTGAATTCTAGTTTGAATTCTCCTCGAAATCTCGATTTTTCCCTTATTTTGCATGAATTTGTAAGTGGTTGAAGTAAAAATTCCACTAACCTTGGTTTAGATATGTTAGGTTGGAATCAAATGTGACGTATCCCAAAGATTATCTTGTGGTCTCATTTCATGCTGTCCCACACCACTTGATGACTCCAATAGTACATTCCCTTCCTTGATTCTCTCATTATGATCATCTAGATGTCCACTTATGGCCCTCCTTATTTAGTTCGAACTATAGGCTTATTATTTATTTGATTTATGTACCTCACATTTAGCCTTACTAACCCATATGATTAGTGCTTTATTTATCAAAATTAACCAACTTATGGTCCCACTAACCTTCGACTACTTGGTACCCGATGCCTCGCGTCTCGACACCCATTTCGAGTTACGCCATAGCCTATTATTTTAATTTGAATTTACTTAGCCTATGGTAACATTACCCATTTTAATTGATTTACTAGTCATCCAAACGTGAATTAGTCGAGTTTCCTAGTTCACCCTTAGTTTGCCTATCCGATACCATTATTGACACACCTTTTGAGGTGAACACCCGTCACCCTAACTCGCATGATAACAACGTACACACATGTAGTGTAGAATAATAATAATAGTTTTAAACACCACATATAAACAATCATCATCCAAAAATAATATATTCCTTCGATTCTCGTATCTAAGTCAACCGAGTTGTCCATGTAGCGCCCGAACTATGACCGTTAATGTCCAAGATTAACTATAATCTTAGTTTTAATTAATTTGGGTCGTTACATAATGTAACGACCCGAAAATTTGACTTGTGCCACGTGTCAGGTCAGGGTCGTTTGTGGATCCACTCGTCGAAATGCGTATGTCCGAATCTCGGGTGGAGACTCTGAGGTACTGTGTAATATCTAATTTGAGATTATACTCCTGCTGACATGTATGGTCCACACTTGATTCAAAGAGTCCATCAAACCAGGTCATCACATTGTTTGTTTGATGAGTCACTCACTAATATGACAATCAAAATGGTTGTCTGGTTCCACAACATCCCTTGTGCCTCTATCCTTGCTTATTTGGGTTTGTACCTTCAATTTACCCCACCATTTGTTCAAATTGTTGAATTGGCCCCAGTTTTATGTACCCTCTACTATGGTCCTTTTTTCCATTTTCTTTTTTTTTTCTTTGACCATAATAAGCACACAACATATGTGATGGAAAGAAAATCTAACATACTTTCGATGCACCTTAATCTGTATTGAAAAGATCCTTACCATCATGTAGCAAATGTATGTATCAAAAGGCAAGCTGTGACGGCCCCAATTTTCCACAAATTGGGCACCGCCCGGCCTAAGCCCACGTGGACCCCCGAGCCAGTCTCGCAAGGTCAACGCAGGCCTAGTCAGCCTTCCAACCCATACCTCTTTTATATTTTATATATATATATATATATATATATATATATTATACATAACTTTATCTTTTTGATTTCAAATCAAAAGTGTCCTCGAGATTCGTGCAACGCGCATCTCGAGGTAACTCAACAATCGAGCAGCGCGCATCTCGAGGCGCGTCTTCGTTCATGTTTCGGCTCACGGAATTCCTCGCATAGTTAGCATTTTCATCTCAAATTGGATTCAGATATACGTATTTCGACGAGTGGGTCTCACATACAGCCTTGACTTGACACGTGGCACAAGTCAAATTTTCGGGCCGTTACACAAGCAACTCAAAATTTTTTCCATTGTTGGAAAATGATCTTTTAACATGCAGAGGTGGAGTTCAGTCTCATCTTATTCATTATTTAAATAGCCAAATAACTGGGGTCTCATCTAAAGGTCATGGTTGCAATTACAGTTGCACTTCAAACAAGAATTTAAGTCATAAAAAAAACTTGTCCATCTCTCTTCTTTCAGACCTTCTGAGTTACCTCGCCAAAGTGCACAAGTGGAGATGAAGAAATAACTCCTAAACATTTTCTTTTTTTTGTTGTCTGCACAATCTCAAAGTCCTAGTAAAGGATTATCAAGCACAGAAGAGCTCATCATCGCAGCCTCGTTTAAGTGAAACAGGTGTATCACTTAAACGACCCAACATCAACCACCACCGACGCAACCACCACCTGCCTTCATCGAGTTCGGACGAACTGCCATGGCAGTTCGTCCGAGCTCGCCACCCGAACATCAACCACCACCGACGCAACAAGAACAACAAACGACCCAACAACGAGGGGATTTGGCAGTTCGTCCGAGCTCGCCACCCGAACATCAACCACCACCGACGCAACAAGAACAACAAACGACCCAACAACGAGGGGATTTCACTCACCTTGCTCGAGCTTGATCCCTTATCTCTCTCGGTCTCTTCTTCTTTCTCCTTCTCCTTCGGTTCCCTTCTCTCCTTTGGTTCCTCCTTTTTCTTTCTCTCTGGTTCGTGTTTTCTTTTTTTTTTTTTCTTTCACCTTATCCACTTACCCAATTTGTAGGAAATTGGGGCCGTCACACATAACCCATAATTTTACATTGTATGATTATAATTTTGTATAAATTACATTGATCCTTGATATTGCATTTTTTGTTGTACATGCATATACAAATAGGGAGAATAAGGTTGATTTGAGTCTCCTTATAGTCTCCTTATAGTGTCTACCTGACTGTATGTATAGGGTACATTAAGCTACATAAATGTGTATACATAGCAGAACTATATAGTGTCTACCTGATTGCGTGTATAGGGTAGAACTATATTATGACGGCCCCAATTTCTCACAAACTGGACCCCGCCCTACGTAACCCTACGTAGACCGAGCCAGTCTCGCAAGGTCAACGTAGGCTTAGGCCGAGCGAGGCCCGGTTTGTGGGAAATTGAGGTCGTCACAGTTGGTATCAAAGCCTAGGTTTAGAGACCTATATGGTTTAAAACAATATGATACCAACACAGTTGGTATCAGAGCCTAAGTTTTTACTTATAACTCTTGATTAACCCACAACCAATATAAGACACAAATTAAAAATAGAGTTAGGACACGGTTGGAACTTAGAGTGAAACATTATGATCCGGACTTAGAATTTTAGTTGGGAAGTGAGGCGAGTTGGGGAAAATTAAAACTTGGATCCTATATATGCTAATTATTGTATTATATTATACTATACCGGTAACTATACGTTGATTAGATACTCGCTCGCTATTGCAGATCGCGATGGCAGATCGGCCTAGTTCGAGTAATGATAGTGGAGCAGCAGGTCCTCGATTCGCGAGTATTGAGGAGGTATAGTCATTGACTCAGATAATCATATCTCAAGATCAGCGATTTGACGAGATCCTTAGGATACTCAAGGCACATATCATAGCTACACCAACACCATCTTCGTCGACAGTGCCCACTGTTCAGGAAAGGATTGCGCCTACCATACAGGCCACTCTAGTTGCTCTCTTCATACTGACACCATGCATTATAGCTGAGATAATATCAGTTCAGATTGAAACTGTATCGCCCGCACCACCTACACTGGCGGAGACCACATCGACTACGCCCATAGAGATTAGCACTGGGGCGACAGCTGAGGTAAGATAGTCACGAGAGTTCCAGAGACATAGACCAGCTAAGTTCTACGGGGCCACGAATCTCGAGGTGGTAGAAAAATTTATGAAGAGCCACGAGAAGATACATGACGTCCTACCCACACCGGAGCATACGAGACCGAGTATATCGTAGAGCTGATGTTTGGATAGGTTGATATGTGGTGGCGCAATATGGTGGCTACCCAGGGTAAGCCCAAGGATTTGGCAAAATTCAGGAGGCGATTTAATCAGAAGTACTTCCCGCCTTCGGTCCTAAAGCAGAAGAGAGCCGAGTTTTTGAGCATCCAAAAATACACGGGGGAGTCGGTGATGCAGTATATGGGTATGTATTTGCAGTTATTGGATTACGTTGGAGGGATAACTGACACAGATGTCGATCAGGCGCACTACTTCATGGAAGGTCTGTTAAGGGATATCGGAGGCACTATGGTGGCTACAGAGCCAGAGAGTTTACGGGCGGCATATGAGAGGAGCTTGGCCAGAGAGGCGTACCTGTGCACACACCCTGATGAGATTATCCCGACACCGGCACTAGCACCAGCACCAGCACCAACACAGTTGGATTATAGGTTAGGTGGTGATAGGAGGAGGAAGAGACATCGACCGTTCAGGTCGAGAGATGACAAAGCATACTGAGTACAGGATTCGTGGCGCCACCATCCCATCCAGCGCTTATGGCGCCAATACCATTTGTTTCAGTGCGGAGTTATGTCAGTACACCACAACAACCAGCACCATAAGGGCTGCCACAGCAGTATCAGCGGACTAAGAGTAGAGGCGGTGGTCAGAGGCAGAGGTACATACATGGTCAGGGACAGAGATATGACTAGGGACAAATGTCCAATCAGGTGCAGGGACAGGGACAGCGGATTCCACCAGGGTTGGGACCACATCGAGCATGTTTTGAGTGTGGACAGATAGGGCACTTCGTCAGTACATGTCCACGACTAGGCAAGGCTTAGCCACAGTAACACAAAGAGCAAGTTCATGTCATCGCTTCGCCGGATCCAGCTGCCACTCATAACCTTATCGAGGGTATGATTTACATTTACAGTCGATTTATGCATACTATGATTGATTCGAGTTCTATTGTATCTTTTATTTTCGATCGTTTGGTCGATGAGTTGGGTTTGAAACCACTAGACTATAGACTAATGGACAGTCAAAGAGACTGATTTGCATTCTCGCGGATATATTGAAGATGTGTGTGTTAGAGATGGAGGACCAGGTTAATGATACCAGACTCGCCAAACATGCATACTTAAACCCTCAGGGCGCGTGTTCTAGTATAGATAGGCGAAAGACTATTCCCAATATATGTTTTGATGATATTACCCTAGCATATATTGGGGGGAGGGCATAGATGGTGTGGGTAGTTGAGTCCCACACTACCTGGAGGTCTTGGAGGAGCTCAGCTCATCTCGGAGGAGCCAACCCAGAGTAAGGTATGGCCTTGGGTAGGTATGACTTTGGGCCTTAAATTCTTCCTTTGTGAATTGCTTCAATTTCGAGGACGAAATTCTAATTAGTTGGGAAAACTGTAACGACCCTAAAAATCTAACTCGTGCCACGTGTCATTTTAGGGTCGTATGTGGGACCTTCTTGTTGTGATCCGTATGTCCAAATCTCGAGTGTAGACACCGAGGTATGTTATTTTTGTGTGATGCTTGAGTTATTTATTATACAAAAGATTGAACAATTTAAAATAATTAATTTCGAAAATGTATAGGTAAGATCTTACCTCGAGTTTCGTGTCCATTGGCAGTAGTCGAGATTGAGATATGGTTTAATTTGGTGTAAGATTGGTTAAATATTGCAAAAGAATTGGTTTGTGAGAGTTGGGTATGTCATGGACAAAGTTAAGATTTTTGGGGTTTTGGCGTAACCAAAATCAGTATTTTTGACATTTTATGAAGATGGACTATTTTGTTGAGAGTTTGGTTCAATTTGGTGGAAAACAAGATCAAAAACAAGCACCAAAAATCAAAACACTTCAAAATAGGAATTTAAGGAATTAATAAATGAAAAGAAATTATGAGGGTTTATATATAAATATATATAAACGATTAAAATGAAACAAAAGTTTCATTTTCATTTTTCAACAGAACGTTCGGTTGAACGTTACCTAAAGCATTCCGTTGATTCTTTTGCTCGTGGAGCTCCCGACGTATGATTTTGTCCAGTTTCTTTCCGCAAAATCGTAGAGCGTCGCGAGACAATCAATTCAAGCTAAGTCTCCACGGTGGAAATGAGGTATTCGGCCCGCAATTTAGTGAATTCTCAATGTCGGACATTTTTTCTCAATTCAATTTGAATTCTCGCGATTTTTCAATTTCTTTCACGGGGTTTCGATAGAAATTGGTATGAATTGTCATTAATTGGTGTATTGGATTGATTCGCGTTAATTTGGAATAAATTTCACCGACATGGGTGATGATTTGAATTAATGCAATTCAGTTGATAATTGTTTTGGAGATGTTTTATACTTGATATTTGACTCCACGAGCCGTGAAAATATTTTGGCGTTGGTATCGAGTGGTTTCGTGGCATTTATGATTGAGTTTTGAGGATTTAATTGCGAAGATATTGATTTGGAGACATTTTCTAGTTGAAAATAAATAAAGTTTGTCAAGTTGACATGCCATATTAGAAAATTCGTAACTTCTCCATTTGTAATCCGATTTGAGTATTCTTGGAGTCTATAAAAAATACATCATGAGTACTACAAGTTCCTTCTTGGTTGTCATGGCAAATTATGAGGTTTTCAGAGTTAAAACCGTAACTCTAAGGGCTAGTTGATAAGACTTTGAAATTATTATAAAGTGTTATTTTTAGAAATAGTTCTCGAGCGTACTTTTGTCGCAGTATTTGTATGGTTTAAGAGTTCTAAACCAAGGATATTGGGTCTGAATTGATAATAAATGATAACAATAAATCTAAGGAAGAGATACGGAGGTTCGAGAACATGTTTTAGAGTGTTGGGAGGCCGGATAGGTTAGGAATAAGAGTGTGGATCGAGATAAGTAAACCAGCTAGGAAATGCACAATTATTTCATTTTAAGCTATTTGAATATTTGTGTTCCTTGCTTTGTTATCTATCCTTGAAGTTTCGTTCTAATTGAGTTGTCCGAGAGCAAGTGAGTCAACGGTGGTCCTTAGAAGGAGTGGCGGGCTCGAGGTATCATACCAGTATCATGACCTTGAGATGCACTGCACTGGTTACCGATTTTGACGGGGTGTGAGTTTTTAGCGTGGTTGTTCCAGGATGTCTCACTATCTCGTGGGTTTAGGACTTGTAAGTGTACCGAGTCCTAGAACCCGAGTCTTAATGTTTTGCCAAGACTCAACGACTTATTATTCGAGACTACTTGAGCCTATCTGTTTGCATTCCTGGACACTCATATATCGATTGCTTTTATTTCATTTATAGTCTTTATTTATTCATGCGTTCTTTCTACCTTTCTTTCTATCTGCATGAGTGTTGACTATTTTATTTATTTTGAAATGTTGTTTAGTGTCCTACTGACGTTACTTATCTTGGCTCCTCATTTTTGTGTTTGAGTGAGTACAGATCCACAATCGAATAAGGAAAATGGGCCAGCACTGGGAGATCTACTTTAAGGACTTTGGAGTGGCATTTCCCCTAACATTTTTTTGTAGGTTTTATATTACTTACGTATATTGATTTTTATCACATGTGGTATATGGGTTTTGTGAGATACATTGGGACATGTATATGGTATGAATACTCCCTCCTTTGTTTAATATACATGTTGACTATGGTTCGCGCGGTTTCCACATTCTAGGTTGTCCTGACTAATTTTATATAGAGTTGTTTAGATTTGTTTAAGTTGAAATTGCTTCCGCATAAACTTTGATAACTTACAAGTTTGAATAACTCACTAAAAATGCAATGATAAATGGTTAAGAAGGCTGACTAGGCATGCGTCGACGTTACAAGGATTAACTCGAGGTCTATATAAGTCTAGGCCGAGCGGGGCCCCAGTTTAGGTTGTGGAACTGGGGCCGTCACATATATTATGCTTGAGGGGCTATATTCATTAATACTTTGCGTCACATGATTATCATGAGATCATGTTGAACTAGATCATTCTTTAATAGACTCGAGGAATGAGACTCATTTAGTTATCCTCTCTGGGCATGAGTCCTTACCATCAAATTTTATAATTGGGTAATGATAGGTTTGAGCAGCTGTAAGGGAAAGGGAAACTATCAGATTTTATGTGACGTCATTGGTTCCTTTTGTCTATGTATGTATTGTTTTTGAATATTATATATATTGTATAAATGGGTGTTTGGGTTCGTGTGTGATTATGATCTCTTTTGAAATTTTTATAATTGTTTTGGGATGAAATGGAATTTTGTAGATTTAAGGTAAATAGTTTAAGGATTTTGAAAATTTGAAATAAGTTAGAATGCATACATAGTTGGTATTACTGCAATATGTATTGTTATGGATGGATTATGAGTCCTTCAACATTTCCACCAATCTGAGCAGATTTTGTTGAAGATTTTTGAAGGCCGGATTTTCCAATGTAGGCTTTAAAATAAAGAAGGTGTTGTTGAAAGACTTTTATGGAATTTTGAATATGAACTAATCAATCTTAATGGATTTATGAACTTTGAGGTTTAAGATTTATACTTTTAGAATCCATTTATGGTTGATAAAGTTTCATATTTGATGATTATGATATCATAATTTTATTTATTTATTGATGACGAGATTAAAGCTACTAGATTATCAGGAGAAATAAGGTAATCTAGGCCGGTCAAATGTCCTAATTAACTGGTGTCTGATAATTGCATAATGTTCTTGATTATTATATGGTATGTTAATGGCTTTTTTAATCATTTCTTACTGAGCAAGTTGGAGTACTCACCCCAAATTTAATATTTCAGGTTCACAACTTAACGGTTCATCGAAGGGCAAAAATAAGATTTAGGAGTTTTATAATCTTCTCTACGATGTAATGAGCCTTCATATACATATACATATATATATATATATTTATACACTATTTGAGTTATTTTGTTGTATATAAACATGGTTGGGAGGTTTATAAACGAGGTTTTGGGTATTGGTAAACTCTATACTACTGTATATTGTTAATTATCGAACAAGTTTTAATTTTTCGCAGTGTATACTTTTTCTTGTTTATTAGATATCGATATATAGGTTGAGTTTATCAGGTACAAACGAAGTGACTACTGACTCTAGTTAAGTCTGGTTAGGTTACCTGGGTTTAATTAGGGTTTCAGGCTAAGTATCGCCCTAATCGAGATATGAGATACTACAGCTGACAATTTAATGTTGAGACTTGTTGACCAAGTTTTTCCAACTCGAATTAAAAAAAGGTTCAGATAATGTTTTAATAATTACGAGTTGGATTTGGGCAAATACTTCTTATTTGAATATAAAATTGGGTTGAATCTGGACTAGGTCTTATAATCCTTGATAATTCAATAATTAGACATTGTTTTATAGTATATTTTAGGTTGATTTTGGGTGTAAGATGCTATATTACACTGAGTTTTCTCTTATTTTTATAATTTCAGGTTATACTAAGGTTATGCGAAGAAATGGAAGAAAAAAGGAAAAAAGGAAAAAAGTAAAGAATTTAGTCAATTGAAGAAGTGTGCCAGCGAATCAACAATGAATTAAGAAATGGGCTAGGATTCATTACCAGTGAATCAACATCGAATCAAGAAAATACATGATTTGAAGCACATAGACATATTTCCACCGATTTAAGTAGCTAATAAGGTTTTAAGTAGATTCGGTGACGATTCACTGGAGTCGATTTCGAGAATATTAGATAACTGCAAGGAATTTTAGTTAGTTTTGGATATGCACTATTTAAAATATTATATGTATAAACCCCAGGCTTCAAAATTAAGGGCCATTGATTGCTCTTGCAGCCACATTAACTATTTTCAATTAGTTTTAGCTTAGTTTTATTGTTCATTGCTTTTGAAGACTTTCGGAGATTCAAATATTAAATAAGAGGTATTTTATTAATGTCTTTTATTTACTTTATTATGATGTTTATTGTGAACATGAATAGGTAGTTTATTAATTTAAATAAAGTTTGAACATGAACTTAATCTGTTTTACAAAGTAGTCATAGTAAAGAAGGATTTGTGCTTAACGCTTTAAACTTAATCGTATTTTTCAATTCATTGGTTTAATAGATTGTTATTTGCGGATTACAATCATGAAGCTTTGTATTGCATGCATAGTTGCAAATGTGTATTGTGATATTTGGTTTCAATATCTAATTTAAATTAGTGACTAAGATTGTTTAAAGATGTCTTTTACCGTTTACATGTACTAGGTGAATTGAGATTTAATTTTAATATTGAAGTGGCTTTTCATATGTATTAGACTTAGTAGTTCGAAGTTTTCACATAACTTAATGTTGTTTTATTGTCTAATTAATTTCTTTGAGCTTTCGAAAAACTAATTTAATAAAATTAGGATGTGAGTTTTTTATTGATATAAGGAAAAGTAGTGGTTTGATAATGACTATCTACTTACTTATGATTTAAGTTTAATGATATGAAAATACTTTATAATATAATGAAAGTATGATTAAGATTATAATTTAAGTAACATGTTTGGATACAAAACAGATTAATGTTTCATTGTTCTGGATATTTGTTTAGATGTTTATTTTATATTGAATTTAATTTAATTTTAGTGAGTTTGAATTGTGTTAGTTAAGTTAGTTTAATTTGTTTGATTGATTAATTATAGTTTGATTAAGTACTTTTTAATTCTCATTTTAATTAAATTAAGTAAATCAAAGTAAAACTATAAAGATTATTTAAAATCATTTTTTCTTTAGAAGTTTGCAAAATCTCCTTGGAAACAATCCCACTTATCACTACTATGAATAATAAGAATATACGAAAAATTTATTGTACACGATCGACATGTGTCAATCCCAAACCTGGCTCAGACCCTGTACAAGTTTTAAATAAAGTTAAAATTATCTTTGATGAAAAGATATATTAGATACATGATACTTATTAAATAGATTAACAAACATTAATCTACTCTAAATACAAATAAATTAATGTACTGAATATCTTTGATTTTAGAATGAATTAGTTTTTATTTGTTTTTTTTTTTATAGTTGAACATTTGTTTCTTGACATTAAGTTTTTAGTTTCATGAATTATTTGCAGTAATGTTACAATGATTTATAGTATGCAATATTTGTTGAGACTTTGACTTTACTTTTTCAAATTAGATCATTTCGGATCATAATATGTGTATATTTTAGCATAAAGAAACTTCCAATATAATAACTTACTTTTCAAGATTGCGACAAATAATGACAATTGAACAACCTAGATTCTAAGCAAAACGGTTATAGATAAGTTAGTTTCGACATGAAGAGACACACAAGGCCGACTCCAACTAAGATTGCAAAGAGAACTCAGCCTCGGTGGGTGACAAATGGATCTAGCCGAGACTTCTCTAGAGGTGTCGGCCCTGTGTGTCCGAGACCTTTTTAGATGTGTCGTCCCTGCGTGTCTGACACCTTTTCAGAGTTGTTGGCGTTGTGTGTTCAACACTCGAGGGCAACAAGAACGAACAATTTTTTTTTTCAATTCTCCTAAAATATACATGAGAATTACCAAAAAAAATAGTGGGGTTTGCTCGGAATCGCTTGATATTTTTTGATTCCTACGAAACTTTGTATCCAAAATGCAAGATTCAAGCCTCAAATCAAAGCCTTAACCCAACAACAAAATCACAAGGAATACCGACTCAAAAGAAAAAAAAACCCTCAAAATCGACACTAAAAGAGATGAGGAATATACCCACAACGTAGAATCGAAATGGTTTTTCTCGAACTTTGTTAGATTTGAGTTGGTGGTGAGAATGCAATTTGAGATATGGGTGACTAGAGTATGAGTGAGTGGGGTGAGTGGAATATGACTCGTATGAGTGAGTAAAAACCCTATTATATGGAGGGGTAGTTGGGTAATTTTACTAAGGTGGGGTCTTCTAAGTAAAAATTCATTTAGACATCCCTTAAAAATTTGCAATCAAAATAGTTTATTTTTAAAAAATATTTAGTGTATTTTATTTTAGAAAAAAAGTACAAGGACCTTCTTGATGTTTCGCATTATTATTGACTAGAGTGTTACAGATTTGCATAAACAGATGAGCTTTTAAAGAAAAGAAACCTTAATCTTCAATTCTCTACTACCTAATTATCTTCCTAATAAAATCTTGTTTACTCGAAATTGAGAGCAACCCACTTGCGTGTTGGACTCAGCGCTGGGTGGTGGCACTGGCATGGCATCGGTAGGTTTGCAGACTAACCACTCCCGGGCCAAAACTTTAGTTGAGTTTAACAACACAATTAAGACAATAACTGCATTTCTTTGCAATTAAGACAATTCATGGCATTTCTTATCGTAGTAGCTCTCCCCAATTAGGTACTTGATCATAAATTTGGTGTTGTTGCTTTTGCTCTTGTTTTTTCTCCTGTTCTCTTCTGGTCTTGTTGGCCGGTTGCATTGCATTTCTGTCTCGCTCTCTTCACTCTCTCCCTCTCTCGCTCTCTGCGTCTCTGGCGGATAAACTGGTGAGCCTCGTCCATAGAATCCGCAAAACCCGCAACAAATCTCGGTTTTTCAATTTGGGCTTCTCCCCTTTTCGCTGGTTCTGAAATCTTTAGTGGGTAGTGGTCGCTTTTGGTTCTGGGTTTTCTTCATCTCACCCAGAAATTCATGTCTGATGTGTAAAGATACCGACTTGATCTGTGTTTTGTGTTGGCTCTGATTTCTTTTTCTGGGATTTGTTTTGCTTGATCTGGTAGTTTCTTTTTGGTTGCTCTGCTGATCTATAGCTCAATTTTGTTAAAAAAAAAAGGGCAAGTTGGGTTTTCCAGGTAGTGATCTTTAGTGGTTTTCTGATTATGATGGATTTGTGACTTTGGCCAATTGAGATCTTGTTTGTTTGTTAATTGGGCTTGTCTTTGGATAACAGATTCATTTTACTATTAGGGCTGTTAAAATGATGCATCTTCAGACATGCTAATAATCGGAGTTTCCAAGGATTATAGAGTGTTTGGCATGTGTGCATGCTAAGCGTGGAGGATTAGATGGAAGAGGAAAGCAGGCAGCATTGCTGGGAAGAACTGATACCTGATGCATTGGGGCTTATCTTCAGGAAGCTTTCCATTGAGGACATATTGACTAAAATACCCAGAGTCTGCAAATCTTGGGGAAGGGCCGCCGCGGGGCCTTACTGTTGGCAAGAGATAGACATTGAGGAATGGAGCCACCGTCGCCAACCGGAGCACTTGGATCGAATGCTTAAGATGCTGATCCAAAGAAGCGCGGGCTCTCTTCGCAAGCTATGCGTTCCTGGAATCCCCAACGACCCCCTCTTCGCCTTCATCGCAGACCAGTAAGAGGATCACTACTGAGTTTTCATTTTGTGTGCCTTTGATTTGTTTAATTTCAATGACATTGATCAGTTGCTTGCATTATCAATTTGTCAAATAGGGTAGCATGGATTTTTTTTTTGATAATAGGGGTAGCATGGATTTTGAATTAACTTGATTTATTGATTGATTAAATGGTGGTTCACGTTTTCTGTTTATGAATTATGTTTGTGCTTGTTGCAATTGATTTTGTCATGTGTGCTTTCTTCTTTTTCTGTTTTGGCAAGTGCTGGATCCCTTCAGACGCTAAAGCTGCCGAGAAGTGAAATAAGCAATTCAATAGTGGAGCAGGTTGCGGCGAAGTTATGTACCATAACTTTCTTAGATGTTAGCTATTGTAAGAAGATCGGAGCTCCTGCTCTAGAAGCCATTGGAAAGCACTGTAAATGCCTAATTGGCTTGCAGCGGAGCATGCACCCGTTAGAGGTAGCAGACAAGCTCTGCCAGGATGATGAAGCTCATGCTATTGCCACCACAATGCTGAAACTCAAGCATCTCGAGATGCCTTATCTGCGTCTAACTACTGATGCTGTGCTTGAGATCATTTCTAGTTGTCGGGAGCTGGAATTTATGGATTTGAGGGGGTGTTTTGATGTTAAGCTTGATGAGAAATTCCTTAAAGAGAAATTTTCCGGGTTAAAAGTGTTGGGTCCTCTTGTGGAGGATTGTTATGAAAGGAACGACTGGGAAGACTATGATTCAGACACTTCGAGCTACCTTGCATGGGATTTCATCGCAGATGAAGCGTACGACTATTACGATGAAAGCTCAGATGCAGCCTGGGATGATGAGCAGAGGCTAGAGGAACTAGAATTGAGGTTTTATGAAGGATATGGTCAGGCTGTTGAAGTTGACTGGCCCCTGTCTCCTTAGCGGTCCGTTGCTCGTTTAATGAGAGTGTCTGTAATTGTGTACTCAATGGAGGTTAGTACTTAAATGGTACAGTTCCTAGGGCTTCTTTGCTGCAATTCTACTATGCTTGGGACTTCTACATGCTTTGAAGATGCAGTTATTTTTCTTAGGAATTGAATTTGCATGTGTGTATTTTTCACTCTTCTCACTCATGTAGCTTCTATGTCCAGTGAGCTTCACAGTAACAATATGCCAAATGAATGCCATATGAATACAAAGTGAGTAGCTAACTACTTCAGTGTTTCTGATGTAAAAATAGGTTTTAGGCTTCTAATAAAAAAAAAATTGTTTTAGGCTAACTCAGTTTATTATTTTCACTCCACTGTTGATGAAAATCTTGTGTTGAGCCTTCAAGTTCCATCGCGCACCATCCTTTATTTTTGGATATTAAACTGGAGGACATGCATGCCTATCCGCTATCTACAAATTAGTTTCTTTACACTCCATATGGAAACAGTGCTGACTATAATAGTGACCGAAACGTGATTGTTCTTATTGGTGATCATCAATTTCTTTCCTAAGCTCTTTTGAATTGATAAGTCATTAGTACAAAAGGTATAACTTTTCCTCTTATTTTCCTAGTTTTTTTTGACTTCTTGTAAAGGAGTTTGCTATGCTTTCAAGTTTCATAATCATCTGCTTATTTGTTTACTTATTGTTGAACAAGATTCCAGACAAAAGTAATGGTGTTGGCTTTTGATGTTGGTCCCCCCATTTGTTTCTCTCTCATATGATTGTTAATATACATGGAAAGACTTCTATGCATTTGGGTTATAGATTCTTTGTTTCACTGCTTATAGACAAACAAATTGAGAGGAAGTGACCTGCAGTACTCGCAAGAGCTGACGAGAGTGGCACCCTTCACTGTTTACCTTCTATTTTCAAGGTACCAATGTCTTCTAGGGAAAAATAAGGACCTTTTGAGTGGACTTGGTTTTATATTTGATAAAAGTTTGGACTGTACTTTTGAGTAATATATCTTGGCCTCCTTAAGATTGGGGTCACTCTCCTTTTCTTGTGCCAGTTGGATTATTCAAGGAAGAGGCCCAACAGATTGAAATTATTATGATGTGTATTCGTTTTAGCCTTTCGTTTTGTACTAGTTTTCATTTTGGATACTTCAACTTCATTAGTGATTGTTGTTGGCCATGGCTGTCTTTGGCTTCGATATGATTTTCTTTGCTTAGCTCCAGACTAAAAGACAATGAATTGATCAGAGCTATCTTTTTTCTCTTTCTTTTTTCTTATCTTAATCAGAGCTTTCTTTGTTCAAATATGAATTGCTCATCTTGCAGTCTGTTGTCACTTTTTTTTTTTTTTTCACGGTCTATGATTATATCTGACTATTCCACATGAAAACGCCCTTCCCTATATGCCTCATTAGAAAGTTAGATGTGGAAACATGCCCCTCCCTATATGCCTCATTAGAAAGTTAGACGATTTAAACTTTCGAACTTTAGAGGCCCAAGTGAACAGCTAAAAGGTCTTAATCACTGCAAAAATGTAATGGTTGGTGTCTGCTGGTTGTTACTTCTTGCTAACACGCTCCTTATAATAACTTTATTGCCCGTTGAATTCTCATCGTAAAAGTAGACGAGCAAACAAACATGGTTAGGCCTACCTAGCTTACTCCCTACCCTGTTCCAACGAAGTATCATACAAAAACAATGCTTGGCTGCTGCCGAAGATAAACTTTAGTCGTCAACCTCTCATTCTTTGCATGCAACTAATTGCCTTTGCAGTTCTTCGCAGTTCTTCGCATTAATTGCTTCATTTCCATATCAGACATTATTTAATAGTATACAAAGTGCTGTCATATTTCCGCTTATTCATCTGCAGCTAGTGTTCTGTTATGTTGGTTCTTGATTTTCATGCTACTAGCTCTTGGTGAATTAATCTTACAACGCCCACCGTATAGTGAAATGGAGGGAAAAAGGAAGGCAGGTTGTCTTGCCCTGCTGTTTTGGAAAGTCTTGTTTAATAGTTTCCCTAGGATGCAGGTGGGGCAGAGAATTTCTATTTCCCGTGAGGATTTGCCCCAATGGGGTAAGGATTCTCCGCCAACTAGTCTCCACGTGGCCGGAGACGGGGGGAATTTTATCCCCATCATTGCGGGTGGGGCGGAGGTGGTATCCCCTTTCTCACCATGAGAAATCCCTATGGGGATTTTCCACTCCACCCATTGGGAATTTCCCACGGAGATCCTGAATACTTCATGTGGGAATTGCATCAAAATCATTAAATCTTATATTTTCCCTTTTTGTATGGTGAATGCTTCACATAAAATTTGAAAATCGACTACAATTGTGAAGAACAAAAATTTTAATGAATTTAATTTCGGATCTATAATGTATTTGATATTTTTTTTAGATATTATGTGAAAAAGTCATGGGGTGGGGAATCCTTATGGGGGTGGGGATCCTCGTTGAGTAGAGAATGAGAGTCAAAATGTGACGACCCAAAACCCAAAAGAGCTGGCCTAGGGGCAATTTATAATTTTGCAAACCCTACACTAATTGGTCCCACTATATAAACGTAATTATAAACCCTAGCCCATTTTTTGTTCAAAACCCCAAATTTGAAGAGAATGATATAGAAGAGCTTGTTAGTGATTTCGTGGTGGGTGTTGTGCTCCGAAGTCAATAAAGTCCTCTATTGAAGGTAATTACACTTTTCTCTCTCCATGTCTCTTGTTCTTTAATGATTCAGTGCTTTAGAAGTCATTAATGACGGTCTTGAAACACAAACACACCACAACCACCAAAATAATGGTGTGTTTGTGTTTCAAATGTCCAATTAGATAGGGTAACCCTGTTTGTGAAGATTTAAATAAATTTATTAGAATTGAGGTGAACCAACGGATGCAGCAAGTTGAAAAACCTCAAAAGAGGGGAGCAACATCATCGCAGCGCCACGAGAGAGTGACGGTGGCGCCGGAGAGAGAGGCGGCTGCAGCACCGCCACAGCCGCTGGCGAGAGATGGGGGCACCACTCTAGGCCGAGAGGGAGAAGAAGAGCTAAGGGGTAGTTAGCCCCTGGACAAAAACCAGGGGCTGAACTGGCCCGTGGAACAAAAAAATAAAAAATAAAAAATAAAAAAGTAAAGTATATATAGTAAAAATAATATATATGATATATGGATTAAAATAGTATGTAGATGTATATATATATATATATATATAATTAAAAAAGACAAATGAAACCTTGTTTCAAATGAGGCGCACTACTGCGTCCTCGAGGTCGGTCGGTCGGGTCCTAACCCTCGACCCTCACATTAATAGACGGAGGGCCCGCGAGACTCACACTAGTAGACCCCAAAATAAATTTAAAATAAATTAGAATTAATATGATTTGTCATTGATGTGAGTGTGTCTTAAATTGTTTAGATTCGCAAGGCGATTCAAATTGGACCCCGAGCGCGCGAAGATCGAAAGTATGATTCATGGCGAGTCGAGGTAAGTGGGGCGCTTGCTCGATTATCAAATATGACATGATATTAATTATGTTAGGACATACGTTTTTAACTAGTGACTTGGGAAATGGGTTCCATCATGCTATTGACTTGGATCTACGTATCTATAGAATGTGAGTAAATTTGTTTTCCCTTCTTATGATATCCATTGCCCTAGGATGTTGTGGAGTCCCCACCGAGGGCATTATTAGCAAGTAATATCTAATGCCCTATGATGTTTGTGGTGTCACCGAGGGCTTTACTGTTTGTTGCCCCAGGACGTTTGTGGAGTTTGTCACCAAGGGCTTTACTTGTCTAATTGAATTCATAAGAATATCAATTAGGGACATGAGATGGAGTTGCCTTCTCTTGTACTTTGTGATAGAGAGACATGCATCGGTGATGAACTTACTATTGGGTTGATGGGACTAACGAGACGACACATAATGCATGTGTGTCATCTAGTGATTGTCATCACCTCGAGGGTGGGTGAATCGGTCACTAGATTCTTGCCAATAACTAGTATGCATTGAATGAGACCACGACTTTATATTATTAATATTTCATATAGTTCTCTCTTTGTGAACCTTATGCATGATAATGAGTTTTGATTAGAATATGCTTTTATCTATCTTGTTGACTTGATTTATGAATGCTTTATAAATCCATGCGATGTCTTGTTTTAAATGCTCCTTTATGCAATTTAAATTCATGCAAGCCTTGCATGCTTATTAAGTATTACTTGTGTATTTGATGGTTGAGCGGATTTTCCGCATTACTGAACCCCGTTGTCCCTTTTAGCTCACCCCACTTACATCTTAGGACCATACACATCGGCGGTAGATCAAGACAATGGAGAGGCGATAACTTGAAGCCTTCTCTTTTGATGTGAGTCTTTTATTGCTATATTATATTATTTGTTTTTGAAACTATTGTACTGGGGTTGTAGTAAAATGGGTCTTTTGGGTAGATTGAAACTCACTCCCCTAGTTTGAATTTCTTCTTAGTGAATGAATGACTTCAAAACAATTTATGAATTGAGGACCCACATATAGTTTCATGGTTAGTCATATGGATCTTGTTTACTTTATTCGGCACTTTTGGTCCATATGTACTTGTTGCATTATTCCGCATGTTGTTTTAGGCGTGCCAGGCCGCATTCTCGGACCCGGTTCGGGTATTAGGCTTAGGAGGCGGTCTGGACCGGTCGACCTGACTCTAAATCAAGTGAGGGACATCTCACAAAATTTCTCCAATTGAGAATTTCAAGCGAGGAGCTTCTACCCTTCCATAAGTGGGGATGGGGATAAGGATTGCATTCTCTGCCCAAACCTGCCCTACCTGCATCCTTAAGTTTTCTTGCCCTATCATAGTCGTCCCATTTTTGCTTTGACACAAGAATTGAGGAAATGATAGATTCACTATAAATGCTTTATGAAGAGATTAATTAAGGTCTTGTTTGGTTCATTTTTGCCAATAAACAGTGCAACCGAAGTTAACTCCTTGAAGTTAACTCACAGTGGAAGATCATATTTTCATGTCTGATTCAACTTTAAACTTGCAGGTAAGTTACAAATTTTAAACAATAAAAAACATGAATTGACATAAATACCCTTCAAATAAAAGTAACGGACGTGGATAATAAAAAGTAATTAATGAGAGATAATTATGTCCATAAATTCTTGAGAGATAACTCATCTAAGGAGGGGTGGGGGAGATATCTCTTACCCATGTGAGATAACTTGCATAGTAATTGAGCAACCAAACAAGTTTAGTTCTGACTCCCACCAAGTTAACTCTTGAGAGTTTACTCCACCTCCAACCAAAGAAGACCTAAATTATACTCCTATAAATGACTTTATTTATGATGGATGTTGTGAACAAAAAGTGATTAATTCACTACAAAAAAAAAAGATTAGCGACGGGTACGGAAACCCGTCGTAATTGAGATAACGATGAGAATAGTGACGGGAAAGCCTATCGCTAACCCCCTTCGTCGCTATTTCAAATAGCGATGAGTGTCGGAGGTGGTGACGGTATTAGCGATGGGTCCCCTCGCTAAACCCGTCGCTTGACCGATTCATAAAAAAACAAAAAAAGTAAAATTTTAAATTAAAGTATTGATTTATTAAAAAGAAACAAAACAAATCAACAACAACAGAAAAAAAAAATAAAAACAAAACAAATCAACAACATCAAATATGAGATTTCTTTTTAAGAAAAGAACATTTAACAAAACAAATCAACAACAACGATGCGACGGTGAGGAGATCCGGCGAGAGAGGAGCGGATGGAGAAGAGGGGGCGAGGCAAAGACGCATGAGGGATGAGGCGGCGAGGCAGTCGCAAAAAGGAGAAGGAGGCGACGAGGAAGCGAGGTAGAGTTGTAGGAGGAAGAGGGAGGCGATGAGGCGACGAGGAAGACACGGAGGAGACGAGGCTGTGAGGCGACGAGGCAGCGAGTGGCAAGGGCAAAGACGCGAGAGGGAGACGGAGGCGGCGAGGCGGCGAGGCAACGAGGGAAGGAAAAGAACAAGAAGAGAGGGATATATGAGGTTGGAAAGATAAGGAGAAGAAGTAGAGAATTTATATGTGGAATGGATTAAGGTTTAGGGTGTAAGTGAGAGAAATGTGGGTCCCACTGTCATGTGGGGAGCAAATTTTTAATTGGGTGGGAATTTTCCTGCCCAATAATGAGCGACGGGGGCGTTGCTAACCCTGTCGCTAAAACAGTCAACGGGTCAATGATGGGCCTCGTCGCTGACTCGTCGTTAAATAGCGACGAGAAATAGCCCGTCGTTATTTCCTCGTCGCTATTTAATACATTTTCTTGTAGTGATTAATGTTGTGATTGACTGGTTTAAATGAGGTTAAAATTAGAAATGAACAAGTTAATGCTTTCTTAATTTTTTAATGTAACGTGTTTATTGGATTAAAAAAGGGAAAAAAAAGGAGCGGCTAAATGAACTCTGGTTTTTGCTAAGCGTACCTCAGTCCAAATTTTTTATGTTATTCTAGTTTTGCCCTTGCATGAAATGATGACTATATTTTTTGTCTCTTTGTTGTATTATTGTTGGTGGTGATTAGGGCTTCAATTGTAGGCTCCAATCTCGACTTTCGAGGTAGAAATATGGATAGACTCTAGAATAGTATTAGGTCATTTAGAACAAAACCAACAATTTTTTTTTTATTTTTATATATTTTAATTTGAACAGTTTTTTATTCGTTCTTATCACTCGTTGATTTCACTTTTGCGTAGGCTACAAGTTTAACAAATATCGTAGCAAAAGCATGAATCAAAATTATTGTAACGTGCAGTGCTAGGTATGATATACTAAACAGATTACCTACAACAAAACGACGTTTCCGAATACAGGCTCCCAAGTCATTGTATTTACTTGTGACTAAAAATAGCTCAAGCAAATGAGACGTTGAAACTTTTGATTGTGATACAACCATGCATGATTTGATTTGGTGTTGATGAGTATAGGCCATTCCATCTTAACAAGAGTCCCATCATCAACGTTTGGTGTTTTGCTTACAGTGGCCCCTCAGCGATCAGCTGTCCCTCCCTCTAGTCTCTACAGTTTGCCTAGCTAGTGGAAGACGAGTGAAGATACATAACTACAAGTCTACAAGTGTGACTTCTTTTCTCATCCTTTTTGTCCGATTATATGTAAGAGAGTCTGTGCAGGTCGTACTAGAGGTGCTTTGGTAATGGTCCCATATCTTTATCAGGTTTCAACCATTTATTTGCATGTATTGAATGTTCATTTAATTTAAATATCTGCCACAAGTGTATTTTACTAAGAAATTCAAAACCCATTTTCCCATGTTTGAATTTTTTGGTCATGTTCTTGCAATTCATTGAATGACATATTTTTTACGCATTTATAACATTCTTCTACAGTTTTTTTGAATAAATAATCTTTGATGTCTTGCCCAACAAGACATGCATGCATATTTTATTTGTTTACAAGGTCTCTTTTTTCCCTTCTCTCAAGAATTTACCATGTTTTGATCTGTACACTGATACAACATCTTAACCACATGGAACCAAAGTCAACCACATGGGACAATTTTAACTAAAGCAACTAATTATAATCCCGTGAACATTAACACTACCTAAATTATATGGAGCCTAACTAGGATGCTAATCGGGAGGGTATGGAGATGGACTATATATAAGGAGCGACTATGAGCCCCCTATACCCTATATTAGCCCCCCATTTAATTTGATACATTTTTAAATTAAAATGTATTTAGGCGAAATCACATAAATAATCCCACTGTAAATCATGAACCAATTTCCTTTTCCCCTTCTACTTTTTACTCTCTATACTTCTCATCAACTTTACTTTTCACTCTCTACACACCCTCCTTAAATGAAACTTTTAACTCATCTCCAACTCTTATTTCACTCACCACGCTCACCTTATTCCTTCTACTAATATTTCACTTTTTATACCTCACCCCAAATTAAATTATAAATTCATCTTATTTTCTCTTTTACTTTTAAATCTCTACATTTATCACATCTCTTTGTCCATATGCTATACAACTCACCACTAAATGCAACATCTTGATTATAGTATTCAATTGAGATTTCATTCAAATTCTTGAATGGTTAGGACATTTATTTGTGTCGAATCTTTGCTTTTAAAGATCAAAGAATCAATCATGGAATGCAACATAAAACAAATTGAGGTAAAGGAGAGAAGAAGGTGATGTGCAACAATAGGTTGGAATTTGAGGATCATAAAGATTAAAAAAAAAAAATTGATTTTTTTAGGGAGTGAGGGGGCAAATATAAGCTAGGGGTACATTGGGGAGTTCAACAACATTTAAGGGGGTGATTAGAACATGAATTACCTTATTGAGAGCTATAAATAATATTAAATTAAATGGAGGGTTGATATATATAGGGTGCTTCTACAATGGAGTTACCCACGGGGATCTTCGCGGGGATTACCAATGGAGATTCTTCATGGGGATCTCCACATATATTTTTTTTTCTATCCCTATATCCATACCTATGTGGGTATGAGATTTTCTCCCTATTCCCATTTAAAGTCCCCGTATCCATCCCAATAGCGAGGGATCTCCATCATCTGTGAAGATTCTTCGCCCCATTTGCATCCCTAATCCTAAGACTTGGTATTGGCTCTTCGATAATAGTTTAGTGGCAATCTTCACCAGAGTTGCTTCGCAACACCACTGCAAAATCTACTAATTTGGTAGGTACATACGATTCAAACATAGCCGCACAAAACCCTCCTTATTCCTTAATATGTTTGGAGGAGGGATAATGAACCCACGACCTCTTAATTATGTTAAGAATAATACTCCTACATTATGTATTCAAGTAAATAAAATTTAATAAGTTATAAGTTTGGATTACAAACATCATTTTTTTCTCGATATTTTGGTAAAGCCTCAACTCGAAGCTAACACTCATACCCACTTGCACTCGTATAATCTTTTACTTGGCACTCCATCACACATACGACCATAAAGGTCTGTTTGCATCACATTTTTGTGTAATACGCATGTAAGTGGATTCACTAATATGGGATTCTAAGTGTAGCGACCCGAGTAATCTAACCTTAGCTGTATGCTTTATAGGACCTTGACTTGGCGACCAGTCCTACGTTACGATCTTGGTCAAAACTTAAGCGTCGACATCGAGGTAATTGTTGGCGTGAGCAATCTAAGGAGAAAAACTATGCCGTCAAATTTGACAAATTGTGCAAATATTTTGTTTACTTATTTGTAATTGATTGTCTTATGTTTAGGCTATAACATATGGTCTTGTTGTATCTCGATTAGTATACATAGGTTGTAATTGCTTAAAAGTATAATGTACAAGAATGATTCTCCATTATTTTTTTACATGATATCAGAGCAATACCTAGCGTAGAAACTGAAGTTTTTTTTATTCTTCGACTATGAATGAAAAATATCCCTCCTCTTCTATTATCCATCATTAATCTTGAATTATTGTCCAAGATAATACCCCTATCATCTAGATGATACAAATTTTTCATTTTTGTCACAGCTTATGGAGATGCGTATTGGAGCTCGAAACAAATTTGGATTCCTTATAGGTACAACTCTGAAACCAACTACAGATGACAAGAAATTGGAAATCTGGCTTATTAATAATAATCGTGTTAAGAGTTGACTTATTAACTCAATGAGTTCACTCTTGATGCAACGATTCATCCGTCTTCAAACAACCAAAGAAATATGGGAAGCAGTTGCAAAGACATTTTATGACGGCTTGGATGAAACATAACTCTTTGAACTGAATCAAAGATCATTTACTACCCATCAAAATAGTAGACCCTGACGCGTGTCGAATGCGTCAAAATATATAATCCCGATGAGATTACTAATGACCACAAGAACTGCAGTAGTGACAAGCACGGGGAACCACGAAGATCGAGTTTTTAACCTAGGCTATGAAATTAAAATAACTTGGGGTGTTCACAGGAACTCTCTAAATTAACTAAGAACAATAATAAGAATAACAAGTAAATAAATCAATTAAGAAGGAAACAATCTAAACCATAAGTATCACCAATCTACACAGTTTGGCATAATTTTACATATGGTCCTCAATCTAATCAAAACATGCAATTCATAATAAATTAGTGTAGCTATAAATCCAGTAATGTATGCGGGTCCTCATACTTCCCTATTTTGATGATCAATGTACGACAATAACCACTTCTCTAGTCAAACACATAACCTTATACTCAATCAAATTAGGTTTAATGCGATGACCACAATGGGCTTTGTGAAGGCACTACACCTAGACAACTGGATCACAAGTGTGTCTAGTTTAGCCCAGATTCAGATAGTATTCAATCGGTCCCAAAAGGGATTAATCAATTGGTATGGTCGGATGCCACTAATGTGGTCTTATTACATAAGTATGGGTCCGTACAACCCAGTGGCATGTAAATCAATATTTAAACACGTGTTTAATCTCAATAGTTCAAACAATATCAAAGGAAATAAAATACTATGAAAAATAAATTAAATAAATAAATAGATCTCACATATGCGTTTATGCCAAAAAGGTGATTTGATTAACCACTGGTTCATATTGATGAACTTAGCCGACAATCATAGTGGTAGACTCCATCAAAATCTAAAAACAATGTCTAGAACAATGATTTGTGGAGAAGAAAAGGAGAAGAAGAACACCAAAGCCGGAGAGAAGAGAAAATTAGAATGTCGATCCCCCTGCCAAAACCCCTTATTAAAACTGCCAAAATTGGGTCCACAAAAGTTTGGTTTGTGACACGTGCGCCGAGGAAAATCGTGGGGCTGTTTTGAGGGGCAAAGGGGGGTTTGACACGTATCATCTCGCGATTGGTGGGGGCTGCTCGCACGATGACGTGGCGAGCAACGATTGGGCAAGGACTGCTGTTGAGGGCGTGCTGTATAGAGGATGACGCCACGTGTTGACAGCTGTTACAGCCACTGCTGCTGCTTTTGAGGCCGCGTATCGGACGAGGAGTGCCTGAAGCTGCTGGACTAGATGACGTGGCGCACGTGGATTGGGGAAGCAGCTGGCTCAGGTTTGGGAGCACGCCACATGGCGTATGGTGGAACAACTATTGCAGTGTTTTGGGGGCACGTGTCGGTTGCAGAGCGAGGAGGAGACTGCTACTAACGTCTACTGTGGATGAGCTGGGCGAATGGGGGTGTGACACGCGAACTGGAGCAGGGACCTCACCAATAATGGAGTGACACGTGGTACAGGAGAGGGGAAATATGGCACAAAGCGTGCCTGTATCGAGCCATCCTGTATCTGATCATTTGTATAAGTAGTCCATTTCACACATTTTTTCGCCGAAGAATTTACCAAAGTACACATGTTTTAAGTTTTAATGGGGAAAGTAGGGGTCAAAATTTTTTTTTTTCGGGGAGTAGGCAATAACACCTATTGGGAAGGCGCCATCTACGTAGCCTAAATTTTTTTCTTATGTGGACACTGATAGCGCCTTCGCATGCGAAGGCGCTATCGGTGTCCATGTCCATGTCGACATGTCCACGTGGACCGACGTGGACACATTACACTGATAGCGCCGTCTGCGAAGGCGCTATCAGTGTCCACGTGGACAAAATAAGGTTTTTCCGGTCCACGTGGATCCACGTGGACATGGGAAAACCCGCCACGTGGACCGGGAAAACTCGTGACATACTGATAGCGCCTTCTGCGAAGGCGCTATCAGTGTCCACGTGGACAAAATAGTTCCCGATCCACGTGGATCTACGTGGACCGGGAAAACCCGTGACATACTGATAGCGCCTTCTGAGAAAGCGCTATTAGTCGCCACGTGGAAAAGAAAAAGGTTTTCCCGGTCCACGTGGCTCCACGTGGACCAAGAAAACCCGTGACTTAGGGCGCCAGATAGCGCTTCTCAAAAGGCGCTATCTGCACCCCACAGTAATCTTCCCGGAACCGACGCAGAGAATATATTCTCTGCGTCGCTTCGCTTTACACTATCTACGGTAGGGGTAGGGGGTAGGGGGTGCGGTAGGTCACAAGTACACTTGTGGAGAGTGGGGTGGGTCGGGTACTTTGGAGGAGGGGAGGGGGAGCGAACCAGAGAGCCGAGACAAAGGAGGGAGGAAGAAGGAGGGCGGCGGCGACGCACGGGAGAGAGTGGGCGAGAGTGACGCGCGGCGGAGACGGAGTAGAGCTTGGCGGGGGCACCGGAGCAAGGAGCGGCGTCTCTCAGCAGCAGCAGTAGCGGTGGTACGTGGTGGAATACGCGATCAGTAGTGGTGAGGCGAAACACGGTCCGAGCGGCGGAGGAGGATCTCTGCGGCGGCGGAGGAGGAAAGAAAGAACACGGCGGCGGCTGCGGCATCAGGCCAGCGTAGCAGCGGAGTGGAAAGAGGAGAAGGAGGAGGTATGTGTAGTTGAGTTAGTTTAGTTAGTTACATAAGTTTGTTTAAGTTAGTTTGATTAAGTTAGTTTTAGTTTGTTTAAGTGAATTTAGTTAATTAAGTATGTTTAAGTTTGTTTAAGTAAGTTTAGTTAGTTTGTTTTAGTTTAGTTAGTTAATTAAGTTTGTTTAAGTTAGTTTGATTAAGTTAGTCTAAGTTTGTTTAAGTGAGTTTAGTTAATAAAGTTGGTTTAAGTTAGTTTAAGTTTGTTTAAGTAAGATTAGTTAGTTTGTTTTATTTTAGTTAGTTAATTAAGTTTGTTTTAGTTTAGTTAGTTACTTAAGTTTGTTTAAGTTAGTTTGTTTAAGTTAGTATTAAGTTTGTTTAAGTGAGTTTAGTTAGTTACTTAAGTTTGTTTAAGTTAATTAAGTTTATTTAAGTTTGTTTAGTTAATTACGTTTAGTTAATTAAGTTTAGTGAATTAAGTTTAGTTAATTCAGTTTGTTTGAGGTATTTTAGTTAATTTACCGAAGGAGGAGGTATGTTTAGTTAATAACGTTTGTTTAACTTAGTTTAGTTAGTTTAGGTTACATGTTTAGTTTAGGTATTGTTGGTTAGTTTAGTTAAGTATTTTGAGTTAGTTAAGTTTGTTTGTTTAGTTTAGTTTAGGTTACATTAGGTATTTATGTTTGTTAAGTTTAGTTAGTTTAGTTTGGTTAGTTTAGTTTAGTTAGTTTGTTTAGTTAGGTTAGTCAATTAAGTTACGTTATTTTTGGTCTTTAGGTTAGTTAGTTTACTTAAGGTAGTTTGTTTAGGTAATTAAGTTAGTTTAAGTAGTTTAGTTAGTTCGTTTAAGTTAGTAAAAGTTTATGTAGTAGTTTGGTTAGTGTTTAGGTAGTTGAGGTATTTATGTTAGTTTCGGTAAGTTAGTTTAGTTAATGTAGTTTGTTTAGTTATCATAATGTTGCTAGATTTGTTTGCCAAATTTGTTTAGGTCATTACGTTTGTTTAAGTTAGTTTATTTAGTTTGTTTAGGTTAGTTTAAGTTTATGTATTAGTTTGGTTAGTGTTTAGGTAGTTGAGGTATTTAGGTTAGTTAGGTAAGTTAGTTTAGTTAATGTATTTTGTTTAGTTATCACAATGTTGCAATATATGTTTGCCAAATTTGTTTAGGTTAGTATAGTTTATGTTGTTTAGGTTGTTAATATATAGTGACATAGGTGTTGTTAATTCACACATCAAAATTGAATCGCAATTACACCTAACTGCATGCGTGCTAATAAGATATATGATCTGAAAGTAATAGAGAGACGTCAGTTTTAACACGGCCAACCATATGCATCTCTGATTGAACGCATGATTCCCCCCATGATGCACCTACCTCCAATACACAAAACTGCACAAACATATATGTTCTATTTTATGTTAAGGAAAGCCCCAAAATTTATGAATCCACATATATAGTACACCAAGCTCATATAGACTTTGAATTCGTTGCGATCCACTTAAAAACACTTGAACATATCTACAATTTTTTGGTTTTTTATTTTGGATATGTTTACGTTTTATTATGTACTTTTAGGTTACGTTTGGTTCACATAGTTTGGTTAATTTATTTAGATTAGGTTACGTTAGTTAATTTACTTACTTGAGGTTAGTTTTCATTTATTATTTGGGTACATGTTTCCTACGGTTACTTGGGTTACTTAACTGTGATTGCGGTTCTAAACATACGAAAATACAATGTCATTGCAGGAATCTTACGTTGCGGCGGAAAAGCGGAAGAAACAAGTAAGTTAATTAATTTAGTATTTTCATAATAATTTATTTGTGTGAGGTTATGGTTTGCATGATATATAGGGACATTCCTATTTTGTTTATGAATAACGGTTCATAAGTTTATTTATTGAACGTTATTACACACAAAATGTAAGTGCGAAAGAATGAGTATGCTATGTAGTTGCGCTATTATTGCGATCTTCTACATCAGAAAGTTCGATTGCGCTTTATCACCACATGATTGTCAACTATTTCCCTTAACAAATATGTGCATTTGTCTGTAACATTTTTACATCCAAGTTCGCAAACCTCTGTAGGTCATGTCACAAAGAAACGTCCCTTTTCTATTCTATGCGTACGTTTCCATTGTTAATGGGGTCAATGGCATCGCCTACAGCTCACCCCCATCAGTAGTGTTGTGGGTTAAGTTTGGGTCGAGTGGGCGTGAAATGATTGATGACATATGTAACGCGTTCCCTATCTCATCAACGGATACTATAGTTCAGATGACTTATCGCCACATGATAATCCTCCCCGGAGGCTCGCATTATTTCGTTCTTGTCTTGTTGAATGATGCGACATACTTCAACTTGATGTGGGAGACGGTGGCCAAATTACCAAAAACTGCAACGGTTGATATATATTTAACATTTGAGTCAGTCGACTCAATTCAAAATCGCACGGTTCATTCGCAAGTTCTTGATGAACGTAGCGGCAAGCCGACGCAGCCTTAATGATGGAAAGGCTGCGTATGCAATCCCCACAGGCTGAGGTCGTGCAAGAGGGGTTCGTTGCTCCATTACAGGAAGAAAATAATGCATACAATGCCGATGACGATAACGACGACGAAAATAACGAAACTGATGAGGAAACACATAACAATGAACAAGCTCCATCAGTTGCCGTTTGGGACGACGTAAACGTTTGCACGGATGATTCGAGATATGATCCTCTGGGTGCGAAGAATGCCGAAGATGATGAGCAATTTGCTATCGATGAAGAGATTTTGTTGGAGGAAGCTAGTGACGATGAAGTTCACCAACCAATATCGGGATATAACGAAATCGATTGGGAGGTGGCTAATTCAACTACGACCCAACATTCCCATAAGCAAACTTGGGGGGACATGTCTAACTTCGATTTGGAGATAGGGATGTGTTTTGACAATAAAAACGACTTACAACATGCCGTTAAAGTGTGGCATGTTAATAGACATTGTCAATACCATGTGATGGAATCGACTACAACTACGTGGGCGATTAAGTGTAGATTTTCACAACACGGGTGTATGTGGCGTCTTCGCGCATGTTTCCGAAAGAAAACACTATTATGGGAGATAACACAGTTAGACGTACCATACACTTGTATTAATCCCAACGTACAACACGGTCATGCCCAACTTGACGCCAACATGATTGCGCGAGAGATCCAAAGCGTCGTCAAGAGCTATCAAGGTATCACAATCAAAGCATTAGTGGAAATAATTAAGAAAAAATACGGACACGAAGTCAGCTACAAGCGAATGTGGGATGCCAAGAGGAAAGCAATTGCATGGGCTTTTGGAGATTGGGATGAGTCGTACGCTCGATTACGAAGATGGTTGGCGGCTGTGAGGAGTAAGAGTCCGGGGATAAAAATCGAGTGGTCACACAGACAATGGCATGCTGATGAAATAAGAACCGCGTCTACTCAATTTCGTCGTGTGTTTTTTGCATTTGAAGCTTCAATACATGCTTTCAAATTTTGCAGGCCTCTGCTTCAGATTGACGCGACATTCATATATGGCAAATACAGTGGGAAGCTCATGATTGCGATATCTGTTGATGGAAATGGACACATATTACCAGTTGCATTTGCCGTTGCAGAAACCGAATCAACTGATTCGTGGGGGTGGTTTTTGAGGATATTGCGCAAACACGTGACAGATAGAGAAGGTTTGCGTTGTTTCTAATCGTCACCCTGGCATTTTGGAGGCGGTCAACACCCCGATCAACGGCTTTTGTCCCCCTAAAGGGTACCAGTGTTATTGCTTGCGACACTTGCTTAGTAATTTCGGTACACACTTCAAAAATGACCCCTTGAAAGTGCTCCTTGGTCGAGCATTGTTCAACATCAAGAACGAAAATTTATCGCGTGCATGGAGCGTTTCACATACTTATCTTCACGAAAGCCTCAATGCATGCAATATGTCAATGCCATCCCCAAAGAACTTTGGACGCAATCGCACGACGGAGGCATGCGGTACGGATGGATGAATTCTAATGGGGTTGGTAAGTACGAGATACAATTTATTCTTTGCAGTGAAATTCAATAAATATTTGACGAACCACTATTACTTAGTAGAGTGTCATCGGCAATTGTAGAGTGTTTTAACGGGGTCTTGAAGGGAGCTCGATTCTTGCCAATTACGGTGTTAACTCAGATGATATACTACAGATTGATTTCGTACCACGATCAACGCAACCAGGAAATCAATGAGGCAATCTCAAGCGGACTAGCGTACACGAAATATGTAATGAAGGAATTCACGAAATATGAGAAATCCGCAAGGAGGCATCACGTCACGTTGATCAATCGAGACATTGGTGAGTTTGAAGTGCAAACTGGAAGACATGACGATCGCATGCACAAAGGCAACAACACACAAGTCGTCATCTTAAACGACAGGGTGTGCAGTTGTAATAAATGGCAGTCGTTTGGTTTCCCTTGCTCACACGTCATCGCCGCCTGTGCGTTTATTTGAGTGAGCTACGCGCAGTTCATCGAGCCATATTATAGGATAGATGTGTACGCACAATGCTACTCCTACAGATTCAAGGCCATCCCAGATGAGAAGTATTGGCCGACTTTTGGGACGAAAATCATACCGGACCCCAGGTGCAGACGTGGCCGAGGAAGACCTAAGGGTTCGCGAAGACATACCGAGATGGATCTTCTTAATGTCGAAAGACCTTTGCAATGTGGGATATCTCATCAAGAAGGACATAGAAGAACAACATGTCCAAATAAAGACCGTGAACGAGTCCCAACTAGGAAGAACCGTTGTGGTATTTGTCGTTTAGAGGGCCATAACAAAAAAAATTGTCCAAGGAGACCTCAACCATCCAATGAGAACCTGTAGCCGATTTTGTATAATGTGTGAAGTAACTTAACGTTGTAAATATGTTGATAGAAATCGATTTCGTCGTGTGTTTTGTGTGAACTTTTATTAAATACTTATCATTTGGTTTCGTACCACACTCATTTTATTTTTCTAACATTCTTTGTAGTTGTACTGCAATGGATCCATGACCTTCAGATCCATCCCTTTTGCAACTCCAATCTACGCATAGATCAACGCGAACCTGGAGGGGCGAGGTAAACTGTTTTACATCAATACGTCAAATTTACGGCAATAATGTATCAAAAACATACATTAATACATTATCAATTACAAGGTGTACGAAACAATGCGCGTACGTCGAAGACGTGGGGTCGTTGATCGAATGATGCAGTATCATTCTAGGATGATCCCATATCTTCATTCCAGTGGGTTCTATGGGATATCTCGGGTAGCATTTTTCAGCCTTGATTGGGCTTTGATTACTGCGTTTGTAGAGAGATGGCGCCCTGAGATGCATACATTTCATATGCATTGTGGGGAGTACACCATTACACTCCAAGACGTGCATGTACAGCTTGGACTACCTATCGAAGGTATGCCTGTGACGGGAACAACGGACGCAGACTATGCTGACGTTTGCGAAAGACTACTTGGACGAACTCCAGGTGGAGATGACGTCGTTGGGTGTAAACTTAAGGTCGATTGGCTTGAGCGTAACGTACCAGCAATATATGATGATAGCGACGAGGAGTCCGTACAACGGTACGTTCGATCGTACATACTACAACTTATCGGTGGTTGCCTTTTCGCCGATAAATCCAATCGATTCGTACATTTGATGTTCCTACCATTGTTGGAGGATCTCCAATTAGCTTGACAATATAGTTGGGGGAGTGCATGTCTGGCCTATTTGTACAGGGAGTTGTGTCGCGGATCTCGCGCCGGGGCCCATGAGGTTGCAGGCGCATTGATTATGGTACAACCGTGGGCATGAGACAGATTTCCATTCATAGCACCGCGGCGACTTCGTGTTTCTAAAGCTCAACCGCGAACGGTGGATGGCCAAAATATGCTTATGGACGTTCCACTAGGACACATGTATTAAAGTCGATTTCTCATTAATTTGCTAAAAAAATCTTGTCCAATAACATTTATCTTAAGTTATTGTTTTCTACACAGATGGCTCGATGCATTTTCGGTTTCACAAAGTGCGACGCACGTCGTATCGGCTTACCGTGATGCACTCGACTCGCAAAGGCATGAGGATGATGTCGTATGACAACCATTTACTGAACTCATGGGGTATCTTCCCGATTACTGTACAAATGGCCATGGAAGTTGGCTTTCTACGTGTCCCCTTATTTGTTTCCACGTTATGAGACAATTCGGCATGGTACAAGTGGTGCCACCTAATTGTGCTTATGACGCCCAACTGCATCGCCTTGAATTGCGTGGACATCATCATGAAAATTGGGTGACTTTTCACGCAAGCTACATACACATGTGGGAGAATTGTGGGGACACCATTGCCACAACAACACTTAATGAAGGCCACGATCACGAGGACTACATGACGTGGTATCGCTCGGTCACTACGAGATTCATTGGACACGACGGGGCGTTATGACTACTCGGTAATCTTGTAACTCTTTATTTTCCTCGAACATCCATTATCTTATATTGCATGCTTTGACCTCTAATATTTGTTATACCACCGTAACTCGGTGCATCGACTGAGGCGAGTGTTTATCGAGGATGGGTACGAGGAAGGTCTTGCTGCCCTTGATGAAGGGATTAAAATTTTAGAAGAAGATGAAAGGCAACGACCAACTCTTTCGCATGACGAAATTGGCGTCGAACAAGGGATAAATGAGGATAATTAACGGGAAGATGAAGAAGACGATCAGGGCGAACCAAACATAGAGGTGAGAAGAAGACGAACACGAGAAGAGACTGTGCGGGAACGTGCCAGACGTCCTCGTGGACCACGTACATCAACTCAGACTGAGATTGCTATAGAGAGCAGCAGACGTTCTCCTCCAGCACGTTCATCTCGTTCGAGAGTGAGTAGAACAGAGATTGTTGGCGAGAGTAGCCAACAATCATCCCCACCAACTCGTTCTTCTCATGGGTACATTCCTGCATCGTCCACACCCCAGCCAGAACCTCAAATGTTTGTACCCAGGCCGCCGAGCGTGAATCTTCCTCCTTACCATTTTGATCCATACGCACCTGGGCCGTCATCTTCATATGTGGACCATGGAATGCCTCATCCTTAAATGTATCCGTCACTGCCTCAGTACATGCCTAGTCCATATACTCCTACTCCTTATACTTACAATATGCCATATCGTGGAGATCCCTCATTCATGAACTTGTTGACCATGCTGCAGCCTAATGTTCCTTTCCCCCACACCCCATACAGGAAGCCAATATTTTGGGATGGTTCCACCTCCTATTTTCGGGAGCATCAGTAGCAGAGGTAAGTCGAGTGAAGTACCAGAGGAAGAGCATCAATCTACTCGACGTCATTCAATGCAAGACCAGCTACCTCAACAACCTTAACCGGATGTACAAACGCATCGTCCAACTAGAAATAGAGTACGTCTGGTTTGCATCGCCGAGCAGCAACGTCAACGTAACCACGGAATAGACCCGCATGATGAGTTTTCTTGATGTCATGGTGATTTGTAGATAGCTTATATATTGGGTTCACGAAGTACATGTATACAACATTCTCTTTGAATAAACTTATTTCTCATGTTTTCCATATTATTATAATGTCGTATCTGTGATTACTCTTCAATAGTTAGTTTAGTTTGTTACGGTAGTTTACGTTATATGTTTAATTTAACTTAAGTGGTTACCTTAGTTACTTAGGTGTAGGTGGTTAGGTTATATTAGTTTAGTTTGGTAAGTTTAATTAGCTTAGTTAGTTAAGTTGGTTTAGTTTAGGTGTTGAGGTTAGTTTAATTTAGTGTAGTTGAGTTAGGGTATGTTCTTTAGTGTAGTTTAGTTAATTTAGTTTATATCGTTAGTTAGTTTAGTTAAGGTTAGTTAGTTAGTTAGTTAGTTTAGTTTGGTTTGGTTTGGTTAGGTTAGTTAAGGTCGTTAGTTTAGTTTAGTTAGTTAAGGTTAGTTAGTTTAGTTTAGTTTAGTTTAGTTTAGTTAGTTTAGTTAGTTAGTTAGTTAGTTAGCTAGTTAGTTAGTTAGTTTGTTTAGGTTAGCTAATGTTAGTTAGTTTAGTTAGTTTGTTTACTTAATGTTAGTTAAGGTTAGTTATTTTAGTTTACTTTGGTTAGTTAGTTAGTTAGTTAGTTCGGTTAAGTTAGTTACTAAGTTTGTTAGTTTACTTAAGGTTAGTTAGTTAGTTAGTTTAGTTTGGTTTGGTTTGGTTATGTTAGTTAAGGTTAGTTTAGTTTAGCTTAGTTAGTTAGTTAGTTAGTTAGTTAGTTAGTTAGTTAGTTAGTTGGTTAGTTGGTTAGTTAGTTAGTTAAGGTTAGTTAGTTTAATTTAGTTTGGTTTGTTAAGGTTAGTTAAGGTTAGTTAGTTTAGATTGTTAGTTACTTTAGTTTGGTTAGTTAGTTAGGGTTAGTTAGTTTGGTTTTACTTTGGTTAGTTAGTTAGTTAGTTAGTTAGTTAGTTAGTTAAGTTAGTTAGTTATTTAGTTTAGTTAAGGTAAGTTAGTTATTTAGTTTGGTTTGGTTAGGTTAGTTAAGGTTAGTTAGTTTAGTTTAGTTAGTTACTTAGTTAGTTACTTAGTTAGTTAGTTAGTTAGTTAGTTTAGTTTGGTTAGGTTACTTAATGTTAGTTAGTTTAGAAAAGAGAGTTGAAGGTTGGAACCAATGTATATATATAGTCGTATATTCAAAATTGGTTTTTTTTTATACAAATATAAACTCCTCCTATGCATATTCAAATTTTGTTGTAATTGTCGAGATCGCTAAACTACGACGACGACGACGGCCAGCGGCGAGGGGCGGAGCGGCCGAGGACGACGCGGTCCAGCAGCTCGCGGTGACGGCGGCCGAGGACAATCGCTCAATTTGGTTGTACATATGGCCGCCACCTCACCGACACGTCACCACCAACAAACTTACCCAATAACGCCTTTTCAAAAGGAGTCATTGCTTGTTGGTGAGGTGGCGGTGAGGTGGCGACCATACGTACAGATAACGCCTTTTCAAAAGGCGCTATCTATACAAAACGCCTCCACGTCATTGCCACGTCACCATCACATAACCAACATCACACACAATAACGTCTTTTCAAAAGGCGTTATTGCCTACTTTGGTTATTTCAAAGTACACCACCCTATTTTGTGAAATAAAATGTAAACCCACCCTACTTTTGGAAAACACCATTTTTCGCCACCAAAGTAACCGCGCACTCCAAAAATTTGAAAATGACAAATAAAGATAATTAGGCCCATATTTCGAAGATCAGCAACGAAAATGACCAAATAACTATATATAATATACTTAAATAATGACTTATCAAATACCCCCAAATTTAGGACTTTGCACGTCCCAAGCAAAAGTGTAAATGACACACACAAACAAACTAGACTCATAATATAACTATGCACTAACTCAATTATACCCGATTCAAAAGTTCGTGGAGTTCATCTGGTTTACATAATTGCCAAACTAACAAGCCACTCAGGAAATTTCGGAGTTATGATGTCAAAACTGCAACCCAAACACAATTAAGATCACATTTTCAAGACAAAGATATGGTTAAGATGAAGGCCATCAACTACTCGCGGGTTTTCTTGGTCTATACATTCAAGTACGCAAGTTCACAATCTCCACGAAAGTAGTGCATCAACGTATAAAAATTACCATACACTAGAAATGCAACCACACCCTCCATTACTGTAGACTAAACACCAATGCGAATCAATAGGACTTTAATAGGCTGTAATAAAGCTAAGGGAGGGTATCAAGGAAGTGGTATAAAGGGTATGCAAAACGTTGGAGAACTAGAACTTAGACTATCAAATGATTACCTAAGGACATGAATGTGACTAAACTGCACTAAAATTCATTTTTTTCATTCAAAATGTGCACTCCTCATCTTTTTACAACCACCCAGCTCCCTGCTTCATTTCCTGTAGATGGCGCTTTAGGTGAGACTCTCTAATAATGAATTTCCCCTTAATTTGGGCTAGTAAACAATTTTTTCTCTAATTTTTTTCTCCTCATGTCTCTTACTAAGGATATCAAATCTAAGTCTAGTTTCCAACTAGGTATAGGGTATAAGGCAAATGGCTTAAATCCAAAAATGACCTAAATCATTTCCGCAAAAGTGTTTCAGTTGTAGGAATTTAGGCTCGAGTGGTTACATCCTCGTTCTAGTTCTCTAAAAATCTGACTTGCACTATTCTGACCGTCTATCCCCCTTGGTATCTGGCACAGGGCACAACCAACATATTAAGTCTATAATCATGAAATCATAAGAATGCTGGGTTACGAACTCGAGTGAGTGTTTCTCTTAATTTCTCCTAAGTTTCAAGTCCACAAGGCAACCGTAGTGTACTCATCCACAACCAAAGGCATGAAATAGAATCTCGGGCGACTTTAAACAACATAAAAATGAAAACTACACTAAATGCATGCATGAAAGTGTGCCAACTCCTAGTGAAATGAGAAAATGAGATATTGGGGGAAAAGAAATGGAAGAAATGAATGAATAATAGATATCGAACACCACCAATATCATCCGACAACCACATATAATTGAAAAAATTTAAACGATCTCATCTACGGTCTTTCGCACAGGAAACCATTCATCTTAATCTACAAATCTTAAAGTATCCCCAAACTTATTCCGAACCTTGTCCTCAAGGTTCAAATCAAGTCAGGAGACGCATATGGAAACATACAAAATGGTGAAAGAACATGATAAATATAGAAGCAAGGAAAAAATACAAGATTACGCAGAAGACTGACACTAACCCTAAATCTATGAACAAAATGAAGACGGGCAACCTTACCGGATCTCAATGTGACTAACCATAGATGCAGAATATGTGATGAGCCGCAGGAGCAATACCAGGCTCTCAAAATTTAGTGTCGTATGTAGAGGTTGCTACACCTGTAAAAAGTCACAAGGAGATAATAGTAAGAATGACACAAAAATACTAAAATAAAAATCAAAGAAGAAAAGGGATAGAAGCTTGGGGTACCTCCCAAGAGCGCATTTTTTTAACGTCGTTGGCTCGACTCAGTCTAACTTTCTATCGGTCAGAGTACTCTACAACTACTAGAGTCTCGCTCTCGGTCTCGTGTTGTGGGAAGTTCTCATAGAAAGGCTTCAGTTGGTGCCCATTCACTTTGAAAACTTTCCCTGTATCTATGCTCCTGATCTCAATTGCACCATGTTCAAACACATCAGTAACAACAAAAGGTCCGAGCCATCCTGACCTTAACTTCCCTGGATGGAAAGTTAATTTGGAATTATAAAGTAGGACCTTTTGGCCGACTACGAAAGTCTCACGAGATAAGTTGCGATCATGGAACGCCTTGGTTTTATTCTAGTAGATTTGAGCGGACTCGTAGGCATCGTTCCGGATCTCCTCCAATTCTTGGAAATCCAACTTTCTCTCTTTGCTGGCTGCGTCGAGTTCCATGTTGAGCTGTTTGATTGCCCATAGAGATTTATGGTCTAACTCGACCGATAAGTGGCATGAATTGTCAAAGACTAAGTGATACGGAGACATTCCGATTGCTGTTTTATACATCGGTTGATAAGCCTATACCGCATCATCAAGGCATGTGCTCTAGTCCTTCCGTGACGGGTTTACGATCTTCTCCGAAATGGCTTTAATCTCCCTATTTGACACCTCCGCTTGGCCACTCGTTTGAGGATAATAAGCCGTAGACGTACGTTATGTAACATTATACTTGCGTATGAGATTTTCCACCATGCGGTTGCAGAAATGGGTACCTCGATCACTAATCAAAGCTCGTGGAGCGCTAAAAGTTGAAAAAATTCATGATTTCAGGAAATCGCATACCACTGATGAATCATTTATGTGAATGGCTTTAACTTCCACCTATTTGGATACGTAATCCACCTCCAGCAAGATATAGAGAAAACTATGTGACGGTGGAAATGGCCCCATGAAGTCGATCACCTAAACATCAAAAATCTCATAAAATTGGATCGAGGTCAGTGAAGTTTGATCCCTATGACTCAAAGTACTGGTCGACTGACATCTCGCACAGGTCTTGGCGTATAGATATGAATCGTGAAAATGGTGGGCTCGTAAAACCTAGTCTTTAAGACCTTCATAGCTGTCCTACATGGACCGAAATAGCTGTCATAGGCGTATGAATGACAAAATGCCAATATAAATTGTGTCTTAGTCTAGGAGACATTTCGACGAATAACCTGGTATGAGCAAAACTTCCATAAGTATGGGTCGTCCCATACATAGTATTTATAATCGCTTCGAATTTTATCCTTTTGGGCAGGTGAAAAATCTCGTGTAACGAGGTAATTTACGAGATCTGCAAACCAAGGGAGTTCCTCGGAGATTGCTAAGAAATGTTCATCAGGAAGATCATTTTGAAGCAGGGCAGGTGTTTCACCATTCTCGATACGACTGAGATGGTCAGCAACAAAATCTTCTTCACCACTTTTATCTTTAATCTCGATATCAAACTCTTGTAACAAGAGTATCCATCGAATTAGAAGAGGTTTAGTTTCCTTTTTGGCCATAAGGTACTTTAAGGCAGCATGGTCAGAGTAGACGACCACCTTAGTTCTCAAGAGATAAGGCCGAAATTTCTCTTAAGCGAAGACGACAACTAGAATCTCCTTCTCTGTAGTGGTGTTATTCGGTTAGGCAGGATCAAGAGTTTTCTGGAGGCGTAATATATGACATGAGAACTGCGATCGACTCATTGCCCAAGCACAATACCTGCAGCGTGGTTGCTAGCATCGCACATGATCTCAAAAGGTAGCTCCCAATTGGGAGCTCGAATCACATGAGTATAGATGAGAAAGTCTTTGAGTGCATCGAATGCACTCCTATATGCTTTGTCGAGATCGAAAGGCACGTCCTTCCGAAGAAACTGACATAGGGGTTGTGCAATTTTGGTAAAATCCTTAATAAATCGTCGATAGAAACCAGCATGGCCAAGAAATGACCGGGTTTCTCGCACGGTCTTGGGGTAAGGCAATTTTTGAATTATTTCAATCTTTGTCGGATCTACCTCCACGCCCCTAGCAGACACGATGTGACCTAAGATAAGACCTTGATCCACTATGAAGTGACATTTCTCATAATTGAGGATCAAGTTATTCTGGATACATCAGTGAAGAACCTTAGTCAGTTGACTAAGGCAGAGATCGAATGAATCACCGTACACTGAAATCATCCATGAATACTTCGATGAAGTGCTCAACGAAGTCAGAGAAGATGCTCATCATACACCTCTAAGAAGTAGCAGTGCATTACACAGCCTAAAGGGCATGAGCCGGTAAGCAAAAGTACTGAGGTGGTGTTCTCTTGATCCTTAGGTGGTACGAGAATCTGGTGAAAATTAGAGTATCCATCCAAGCAGCGTGGTGAGACCTGTCTGTTAAGTGCTCTAACATTTGATCGAAGAAAGGCAACGAGAAGTGGACTTTCCTAGTGGCAACATTGAGTTTCATGCAATCGATGCAAACTCACTATCCATTTTGGACGCGAGTTGAGACTAACTCACCCCATAAGTTTGTGACAATTGTGATCCCCATTTTCTTAGGAACCACCTGAATGGGACTGACCTACTTGTTATCAGAGATCGGGTAGATCATCCCGGTGTCAAGGAGCTTTAAGATTTTCTTTTTAACCACATCCATCATCGATGGGTTCAGTCTCCGCTGTGCTTCTCATGAAGGCTTAAACCATTATTCCATATTTATCCGATGCATACATGTGGAAAGGTTAATACCTTTGATGTCAGCAATCGTCTACCCTAAGGCTTATTTGAACTCTCAAAGCATATGAATGAGATTATCTTCCTCTGGTAATGTGAGTTTAGTGGAGATGATCACTGGTAAAGTATCATTGCCAACTAAAAAACACATATTTGAGGTTGCTGGTAGTGCTTTGAGCTCCAGTGTGGGGGCTCGCTCCGTAGAAGGGAGAAATGTAGCGTTCAAAGCAGGTAGGTCAAGATATGCTTGGAAAATAGAGTGGAGCATAATCAAGTCAGAGATCAGCTCCTCGATCTCAGTATCGAGGGCGAAGCATTGCTCTCACAAAGAATCGATGTTAAGATGATTCTCTAACATTACTTTCATATCATCACTTTTCATGAGAAAGGTATCCTCACAACAAAAAATAGCATATCAGAAACGGAAATTTTCCATTCTGATTAACATAAATTCCGTCTATAATCAAATTCTGCAATGGAACAGTGACGGAATCTATTCCGTCTCTAAAATCGTCGTCGCTGATTTAGTCAGCAATGAAAATGTGTTTCCGTTGCTGATTAGAGACAGATTAGAGACGGAATTTAGAAATGAAACAGAGACAGATCAGAAATGCACATTCTTCTAAATGGTACTATTGTAATTACATTACGTCTCTGATCCGTCTCTGATTAGCAACGGATCAAAGATGGATTTATTGGATTCCGTTTTTGATCCATCTTTGATTCGCAATGGATCAGAGACGAAATTATTAGATTCCGTCTCTGATTCATCTCTGATTAGCAACGGGTCGGAGACAGAATTATTATATCCCATCTTTGATCCGTCTCTGATTAGCATAAGAACGTTGACGGAATGCAATAATTCCGTCTAAGATCCGTTGCTAATTTATGAATTCCGTCTTTGATTCGTTGCTATTTAGTATCAAAGTTTAGTTTTGCCCAATTGGGCTCAGCTATTTTCTCGAAAATTAGAGACGGAATAGCAATGGAATCTCTGAATTCCGTTGCTAATCTGTCTCAATTCCGCTTTGTTTAGTTTTCAAAACTAAGCTTAATCCAATTGGTTCTCCATAACTTCTAAACCTGAAAATACAACCATAGGACCTACTCCATCGCCTGCACCCCCTCCAACAACTCCTTGGGGGTGCTAACATCCCCCCAGAAAGCAGAATTTGACATACATACATCGATAATATATATCAACAAATACTCAAATGAGAGAAAAAAAATGTACAATTCGACATTGAAAAAGATTTATATATCCATGAAAGCTTGTCAAGTATAATAAATGTTCCAAATTTCTAAGTATTCACAAAAACCACCAATCCTAGTGTTCAACAACCACAAAAAAACTTACAATCCTCTAAATATGCACAAAAAGAAGGGGTTAATTTCACTGATGGTCACTCAAGTTTGCAGTTTGTAACACTTTGGTCACTTAACTTTCATTTGTCCCAAATATATCACTCAACTTTACAAAACGTTTTGACAAAGTCACTCCGACCACTCTCCGATCAAAAACCAACTGGCGCTGCTGACGTGGCGCCACGTGGGATTTCATGGGAGGTCACTTAACTTGTTAAGTGATGACATGGCATGCCACATACACACCCACCCACCCACCCCACCCCACCCTTAGTTCACCCCACCACCATTAAATCAATTTCTATTCTTCCTCTCCAACCCCCTGTTTTGTTTTCCTCTTTGAAACGGCTTGGACGTCTCTCTCCATCGCGATTCTTCTCGCACTCGTGCTCTCCACCCCCTGGATCGTCTTCTTCGTCGTGCTCTCACTCTCGCGGTTCCTCTCGATCGCGGTCGCGGTCGCGTCGTGCTCTCCCTTCCCCCCAACCGGTTCGTCTTCTTCGCCGTCCTCTCTCGTGGTCATGCGGTCGTGCTCTCCCCCTCCCCCCACTGGTTCGTCTTCTTCGTCGTGCTCTCTCTCTCTCTCGCGTGTACATCTCTGTCTCTGTCTCGCACGCTGTCCAGCCGGCCTCGACACACCCCCCCCTTTTCTGGTTCGTCCTCTACCTCAAGTTTTTTTTCCGCGATTAGATTGATTTTCTGCAATTGGACCACAATGTTGCAGTGATTGGTGGAAGGGTCTCAAATATATGTTCTGCAATTATACCATATAGTGAAAAAAATATGAAGGCAAGAAAAAAAAAAAAAAAAAACAACTGTTCTTCGATGCTTGTTTGGACCTTTAATTAACACTGATGTATAAATTATCAGTAACATGATTTACAAAATTCAATGATCTTCACATTTTCAATCCACATTGTGCATTGGAGAAGGTTTTATGGTATTCTCATCTATTTGATTAGAATTTGTTTTATGGTATTATGTTGTCCCTCCACGTATGTGAAAGTGAGTAGATATGCTTGAATGAACTTTTGATGCATACCTTGAAAGTAGCACATATGAATGCTTAATTATTTTCTGATGAAGGCACGAACCAACAACTTTGCAGGCAAATGATGTCTCGTCCATCTCACATGAAATGTTTTGAAGAACTACATTAACTCTTGTCTGCATAAGACTTTTTCCCAATTATATGGATCAACTACATGAACCTGCTTTATCCATAGCACTTATTCAAGGGCCACAACCTTAGTTCAAATTTCAATTAGAGTGGCATGCTTGTCTTTCTTTGATATTTTAGGAAGTTTTGTTTGTTATTTTTCTTGATATCATGAAGGAAGTTTTTTTGACAAGAGTTTGGTTGTTTGTAGCTACATTGTTATATTAGTAGCTTGGCCAAAAATCATGGAGTTCGTCAAAGGACACGAGTATTGTTATTGCGGCGTGCCATCAATAACAATACTCGTGCATTGCGACGTAGTCATTTTAGTAAACAAAAAAACGAATGAGATCTATATTTGTTCGTTGATATATCCAAATGTGCATCCAAAGTGTCGCAACGATGACATTGCAAATTTGTCCATCCTATTGGCTAAATTATGTTAACCAAATTTTCTCAAGAAAAAAAAAATTATGTTAACCAATCACTTCTAGCATAGAGCAGACTACTTTTGAGTTTCAACTGCATGTCTACGAGGACTTATCAATTGTTTGCATTTGGTTTAAGAAGTTGTGAAATCTATTTGAACTCTCGCTTGTTGATTATATTTCTTTGATGCAGTGGTTGATGGGTTTTTTTACCTTTTGGCATCGACCAGAGGTGAGAACAATGCGGATAAGGATGCTGCCATGGCACGTTTTTCTTGGACTCTTCACCTACTGCTTAGCCATTGCAACGACAGAGACAGAACTTGTGGAGAAGCTCACTTTCTTGTAGTTAAAGGGGAAAGTGCTGAAACGCTCCCCGAAAACGATGGTTGTGAATGGTTTGGGAATTGCATTGGTTCTGTTAAGCGCAATTGTAGTACTAGCTGTAGTTTCTCCCAAACAGAAAATTCCTTTCACTGTCGCTCTTGTGTACTCTAAAAAGTGAAGTAAATATGAATTGTGTTGCATTCTTAAACATTGTACAGGTTGTTCTGATTCAAGTTCAAATAAATTAATTTGATGTTTCCATAGATTTTAAAATAGATTGTCATTACGAAAAATGGGTTGCCATTACACATGCACAAAAAAAAAATAGTCTCATACTTTGTACATCATCCAACATGGAAGTTTCACCCATATATCCGGAAAACAATCGCATCCTTTGCACATCATCCACCTATTTCAATTACTCCACCTCTTCCACCGCCACGACGTCGAACAACTGGAATCTTCGCTCTTGACTTTGGAGAAATCCTTGGAATAAGTTGTGAACAATCCATCATACTTGGCATTGTAGGAAGGGGTTGGGAAGCACTCGCAATTGTATCATTAGTTGTAAAAAGGTTATGCTGTCAAGATTTAAAATACATTATTAATACATTATGGAATTCAATTCCAAACCGTTCTAATCCCTCCAACAATGTAACATACATACCTGCTCAAGAGGTGTCTCGCCACATGTAGAATTCTCATCCACTTGAACTCCTTCACTTGGCCCTTTCTTTCTCTAAATATTATATAAATGCAAAGTCACAACACACAAAAATATAACAAGTGTTTTAATAACATATAAACTTTTATAAGTAAAACAAGATATACCTTGTTTTGACCCTGAGTATGACGACGTTTATTATGACCTTCAACATGGCAAATTTGACAAGTCATACGTACTGTGGCCTTCTTAGACATCTTTTTTTGCGCAGCCGCAATCGCTATTTCCTCAGGCTCCTTTCTCCTTGTCGTTACTTTTCTTCCTCTCCTTTTTGGACTTGTCTTTGGTGGTTTGACTGGTTGGACATCTTCCGTTGGTTTAGGCCATAGTTCCTCACGTTGTTGGGTTGATGTAGTGTGAATACACATTCATGTAAGTGCTTATATAGTAACACTCATTGATGTAATCCACTGGGTCCCCATCATTTCCCATAATAGCCGCCACCGCATGCTCGCATGGGATGCCCGTAAGCCGCCATTTCCCACAATCACAACACAAGTCCATCATGTTTACCACATATGTCTTACTGTGTCCATGACATGACACAGAAGGGCCACCAGAGTATTCAACAACATAGAAAATGGACTCATCTTTAAGTTTCTCAAGCTTTTTTAGAATCTTAGGACATATTCGCTCTCTCCCCTTAGCAATGATTCTCTGCATATCCTCCTTTTTGCGCCTGAGCCTCCGCATTAACTTGACCTTTATCATCTCTAGCATGTCAATGATTCCTCTGTCCCTGACATCTAAAATGTATCGATTGAAGCACTCACACAAATTATTAAGCAACATATCACACTTAGGGCGTGTTTGGAAATTGGCCCTACACCAAGATTCGATGGGAACCTCGTTCAACCACAATCTAGCATCTCTATTAACCTTATCCAACTCATCTAACCAAAAGATCATTCTCTCGCGATATGTGGCCCTAGCTGCACTCCACAACATTTGCTTAAGTTTCATTCCCTTAAACCTTGTTCTGAAATTTGTGTACAAGTGCCTCACACAATGTCTATGTTCTGAATTGGGGAAAACAGTTTTAACAGCGCTAACAAGTCCCTGCAGCGAGAGTGAACTTCAAGGAGTAAATAATGAAATCGAACATGCATTATGCAAAAAAAAACATGAAAAGAAATTGTACCTTTTGCCTATCCGACATGAAAGCAACGCTATAGCTGTTGACAATGTTCAAGTCATCCTTAAGTAATTCTAAAAACCATTTCCATGTGCCTTTACTCTCAACTTGAACCACTACATAAGCAATGGGAAATATACAATCATTTGGGTCTATCCCTACCGCAGCAAGTAATTGTCCCTTATATTAACCCTTTAACCAACAACCATCAAGAGAAATCAAAGGCCTACATCCTGAGTTGAAAGCATTTTTCAATGGAGCAAGACATATATATATGCCTTGAAATACCCCTTGATGCTGTGTCATTTTGACTGTTGTGCCCGGATTTGTTTTTAGCAGCTCAAGTGCATACGAATGAAGTTTCAGGTATTGGCTTTCCTCGTCTCCATTCATCATCTCCATTGCTTTCTTCTTTGCTCTCCAAGCTTTCATTCGACTTATTTCGAACTTTAAGTCATCCTTCACTCTTTGTATAATACCCGATACTGACCAATTTGGGTCCACTCGAAAATGTTCAATATACTTTTCTGCAACCCAGTCAGAAGTCACGTGATAATTCTTGTTCACTTTGGTACATGAGTGGGTCAAGTCGATTGACTTGATTTGAACCGTCGAGTCATCTTTACCCACGTGAGAAGCAAAAATTCGAAACTCACAATTGCGAGACTTGAAGAGCTGGCATTTACATATGCACCGTTTCATATCATTCGTAGTAAAGCGTATTTGTCGCCTATTTTGAATACCCCAATTCCTGCATGCCAACTTAAATGTCTTGAAAGAAGAGAATTTCATGCCTAATTCGAGCCGTGGGTTTGCCATGTCTTTGAACTCATCGAACTCCACATAACTCATCTTCTCAGATCCATCAGAATCATCATCTGTGTGGAGCTCATCTGATGCTGCATAGTCTGAGTCTTGGTCATGCACTTCAACAATCGCAAGTGCACTACTACGAGGTGAAGTAATAACCTTAGGCCTTCCTTTTTTTCTACTGTGCAGTTGTTCGTCAACAACTTCTTGATAGTCATCATCGTCCTCAACATCATTGTCACTTTCGAAAAAATCATGGCCTTCGTCCGCTTCTACTTCTTCATGTTGAATTGTTCCATTGTCTTGTTCTTCAGGAGGTTCCACTTCTTCTTGCTGACTAACCTCTAAGTCCATTAATTCTTGCTCTCTAATATCTGGGGACCCAAAATATCTTTGTTCTAAAGACAGCTCCACTTCTTTTTGACCATCATCTCCATTGTGAAAATGATTCCTGCAATGATAAGGATGTTAAAAATGTCCCTTGAGATGTACAAAACCATAAAACCAAACAGTTAAATATATTCAAAAGAACATATAGAAGTAAAGTAGAGCACTAACTAACAACGAAAGTCTAAAAACTTCCCTTCACAATATATGATTAGATTCAAAGCGGGAACGCAACAACGGTTTCTTCAACGACATATCAAACACAAACAAAAATAGAAAGAACAATGGTTAGTTCAGGTTTTACCTGATCCAATAATGTTGTAACAACTTGTCTTGCACTTAATTGAAATTGACCCCAAAAACACCAATGTCAACTTGTTAACAAAGCAATAATTAATAGAGTATAGATTAGCCAGCAAACTAAAATGGAACCACTTCGATAACAAAATGTGTATTGCAGTGATGATGAATTATACAGTACTGGAGATTCATGAAGTTTATTACATACGTATAGTGGAATAAACCATTCGTAAACAATAACAAACCAGGAATCTAAGCATGCCCGAATCAGTTAATCCTACAATCACTACATATCTACCCAACAAAACAAAATTTTCCTATTAAACTCCCTGTTTGTTCTATCATCAGTCCAAAAAAACCAGTGCGAAGAATAAATCTCTTACATTGACACCTTGCACCGTGAAGTCGAGGCCGATTAGTTGCGCAGGATCGAAGCTCCGCGAGACAACAACCTTGCCTCATGTTGTCGAGGCCGGCTGGACAGCGCGCGAGACAGAGACAGAGATGTACACGCGAGAGAGAGAGAAAGCACGACGAAGAAGACGAACCAGTGGGGGGAGGGGGAGAGCACGACCGCACGACCACGAGAGAGGACGGCGAAGAAGACGAACCAGTTGGGGGGAGGGGAGAGCACGACCGCGAGAGTGAGAGCACGACCGCGACCGCGAGAGAGGAACGTCGAGAGTGAGAGCACGGCGAAGAAGACGATCCAGGGGGGTGGAGAGCACGAGCGCGAGAAGAATCGCGAGGGAGAGAGACGTCCAAGCCGTTTCAAAGAGGAAAAAAAAACAGGGGGTTGGAGAGGAAGAATAGAAATTGATTTAATGGTGGTGGGGTGAACTAAGGGTGGGGTGGGGTGGGTGGGCGGGTGTGTATGTGGCATGCCATGTCATCACTTAACAAGTTAAGTGACCTCCCATGAAATCCCACGTGGCGCCACGTCAGCAGCGCCGGTTGGTTTTTGATCGGAGAGTGGTCGGAGTGACTTTGTTGAAACGTTTTGTAAAGTTGAGTGATATATTTGGGACAAATGAAAGTTAAGTGACCAAAGTGTTACAAACTGCAAACTTGAGTGACCATCAGTGAAATTAACCCCAAAAAGAAGTATCAATCTAAAAGTCATGTAAACAACTGTAAAAGTTACATGATATGCTTTAAATTCCTCATCTCTCACTTGAAAACCAGATTATGGCAAGTATTGTCATAGGGATATGGGAAATCAATGGCACTAACTCCCACTCGATCGAAGAACCAGTCACCTACTGATAGGGCCACGCTATGCAAATATTGCAAAATGGATCAAACTCGTGATAAACAAAATGAAACCGCAAAAAAACTATCTCAATTTACAGTGCAAATCTTTCTTCACCGATGAAAACTCATTGTCGTTAACTTAATTCACATGTAGGCTAATATTCCCAAAATGTATTACTAGTGTAAAAGAACCTTCAAACAATGTGCGTAGTAATTAAAAATGGTGAAAACCAACTCCTCCTCTGACAAGGGATTTTTAAGATCCACTAACTAACAAGTCTCTTCAAGTGGATATTAGTAAATATAGTAAGCCTTTCAGGAAAGCAGGAAGACAATTCATAGCAAAGAAAAAGAGCAAGTGCCTTTACATTAAGGGAAAAAGGTACCTTGTCTTGAATCATAGGATAATCATCTGCAAACCACGTGTCTTGTCTCTTGGATTGGCAGTGAGCAAAACATGAATTTATGAACAACCCATTTTTATTGGATTTTGAAACACCTTAATTGCGTCCAACATTTGGTTCCTGAAGCGTGTTTCATTAGAACAAATGGTAAATCCACCCGATTTTACAAGAGAAGCCTGATCCGATAAAGCTTTAAACAAACAAGGTAAAATGATTAATTACCTTGCAAAAATTGGATCTGAGATACTTTGCACCGTGCATGATTTAATTTACAGTCATGCCAATCATTATTAGGGTCAGTTGCACGAGGAGCTAGACTTTCCTGGAGCTGATGAAAGGGAAAACAAATCAAATGCGTCACCAAATAGTAAAAAAAAAATATTACACTACACAATGTGACATGTAAGGATATAACATGACACCATGGTTGATGCATCAATGTGGCCATCAAGATTCTCGTCTGAATGTTTCCAGTAGGCCATTTCAAGTTAATTAACTTTAAAAATAAAATGATTAATGGTCTTTCTTTAAATAACAAAATCAGCAACACACTAAATGTTCAAGATTCAACATTGACTATTCTTCAAGTCACTAACGTTTTTAGCCATATTGACTAGTTGTTGAAAATTGAAGGCAAACGAAATTGCTTAATATGTACTCGTGAGATCGCTTAAGCGATGATTTGAAGTTTCATGTTCACGATAAGGATAATGAAAGGAAAATAGAGAAAACCAAACCTCATGTGACAAGTATATGCACTTTCTACTAATACCACATGTTACGTTAATTACTGTTCTAACATGTTCCCAGCAAATTATCCATTTTCAAAACTTAATCTTCCATAAAATGTAGGAAGAACTCAAATTTAAAGCCCCAGTCGGAAAGGGTGCTTCGTGAGTTGTGATGATTCTTCCATCTCTGAGTGCCAAAAGGCTGTTGTTTATTTCAGAATCCAAAATTACCAAATCATCATAATCACAAGTACCAAAACAAAGAAAAGTGCAAAAAATGATCAAAAAAAGATTAGGTGACATACTTCTGAAACACACATCATTTGCACAATTGAATTTGCATTAAAGTGCGCGTGGACACACCACAATTTGGTGACATTCCACTTTTCCTATATAAGTGGCATATCACTAGTCTAACACAGTCATGATTTTTAAGAAACAATCAGATCAATGTTTCTTTCCCTTAAGAGTATATTGACTTTGTTCCCTTCTCCCTTATTAGTATATCAACTTCAGAAATTGTCACTTTCCCCAGAATGGTAAAAAAACTACCTGGCTGACCGTTATACTCAAGATCAAACAATGTTCCTTACTTTTGTCCCAATATGATGCAGAGATTCCAAATCTCTCCTGAAAAGGACTTAATAGAAAAGATTCCAGACATTGACAATTTCAGGCAACACTTGTAACTAAAAGCTTCACCTGAACGGTGATCAACACCTTGTGAGTTCACTTGGCCTAATTACTTCTCTCATAATAGTATATTAAACAGACAGACTTGCGCAACTGAACTAGGCAAAACAAGATTCACAAAAGAAACTAGGGACCAAAATTGTACCTCGGCCACAAGGCAGCGACTGGCTCAAATGCCCAGACGACCACCCGTGAACACTAATGGAGCGCATTATACAGGGATCAAACAACACATGATAAGATATGTCAGTGGTGGACGCACCACCACCGCTGCAGTTTGATCTTCTAATCAGGTCATCAGCGGCCATAACTCCCGGAGAGAAAGGAGAACCTGCTAAGAATCCCCCAACACTTCCATCTTGGAACACAAGCATGGAAGCTGAATGCATCAAATGGTAAGCCACCCCCGGTGGTCCAAGTGTCCTACTCTTCGCCTTAGGCCGCCTCTATGGTTGAGGCGGAATTTTTTTCTTTTCACGGCCAACTAACATGTGTATTGTTTCCATGGGGGCTGCAATTCACAACGTCGTGAATGTTCTTTTCGTGGAAGGAGGAAAAACTATTTATAGAAGCACTGGGATTTCCTTTTCCCCATCATTAAGCAATTATTTGGCCATAGTTTGTCGCTGTTAACAATCAACATTTGAAGCTAAACATCAATAAAAAACACAATCACTTAACTACAAGTCATAAAAAAGGACTATTGCAGCAAATCTATAGCCTAAATCTTGACAATGGGAAATATTACTATTTCTCTTGTTAATAACAAAAGCTATTTCAGAATTCCAGATTATGTGGAACAAGACTTGAACAACCAATTTAGGAATTCAAATCCCAAAACTTCATAAAACAGTTTCATGGAGTAGAAATTACCAGGTTAAAGAATAGTGGGAGAGCATTGATGCACTAGAAGGCATGACAAGTGAAGCAGCCACTTAAGGAACCCATCTGGTTGGCCTTACGGAAGGATAACTTCCGATTAGAAGCTCGTACAATCTGCTGGCTCTGGTTAGCTGATATTGAGGTCCTCATTTCTTGGGCTTTTCTTTGAGCCAATCGCAGCTTTTTCATGATCCTATCCATGGAAGACGACCTCTTATTCTCGAGCTTCATCTGCGGATAAAAATATTAATGGCCTGATATTGAAGAGTAGTCTGTCTCCTATATTTCTTCTACCTTGTAAGATTTTTAACTTCTTGAAAAATTAATTAATTTCAACAATAATTCTGCGAATTGATGCAGGCAGATGATCAACAGAGCAACAACAATCCAAGCACAAAGAAACAGAATGCTTAATCGATTTTAAAACATAAAATGCAAACTAAGAAACAGAACATCGAACCTCCATTTTCCTTATAGCTGCCTCAGCTTTTGCTTTCTGCAAGTTCTCCCACGTAATAATCTTGGCTTCCTCTCTTTTAACTCTGAAAACAAAACAACACAATACATAAGTAATCTTGTACACCTTTTATTTTCTCTGTTTCTTACATAATCTTCATTCATTTTCAACAACGGCTTGGGATGCGGTGAACAGCGGCGACGACTTAGGGTGTGGCGAACAGCGGCGACGGCTTAAGGCTTCGGAGGCTCCAATCTCTAGCACCCGACGCCGAGAGCCGACGGCCTCGTTGCAGCCGCAATCACAGCGACGACATAGATTTAGGGTTTGGGAAAGAGATTTCGGTGAGAGAGAGCGGTGAGAGAAAGAGAGCTGGGAAACGTCGGTAAGAGACCGGTGAGAGAAAGAAAGAACAAAGAGTGGTGAGAGAGAGAGAGAGAGCAGAGAGCGGTGAGCGAAGCGATGAGCACGAGAGAGAGAAAGAGAGAGCGGCGAGAGAGAGAGAGAGAGAGAGAGAGAGAGAGAGAGAGAGAGAGAGAGAGAGAGAGAGGTGAGCGGTGAGCGAAAAAAGAGTAGAGAGCGGTGAAAGCAGGCGGTGAGCGCAGGCGGTGAGCGGTGAGAGCAGGCTGTGCAGAGAGCGGTGAGAGAGAAAGAGAGTTGAGAGAGACAGATTTCAGTGACAGTACGTCGGTCCCCATTTTTAAGGCGTCTAGATCGGGGCACACATGAATCTCGAGACTTAATGAACGGTTATAAAAAAAAAGTTTTGGTTGGACTATTGGTGCCATTTTTCTGAGACGGAATTTAATTCTGTCTCTATTTTCGTCTCTATTTCCTTCTCTGGTCTCTCTCTATTTCGTCTATAAATTATTCCGTCTCAAACCATTTTTTCTTAGCAACTGAACTAAATTCCGTTGCTAATTCCGTTTCTAAATATCCATTTTTTGTAGTGCCTGAACAAGTGAGTCCACACTATCCAAAGCAAGCACCATAGAAGAGGAAACGCATGGATGAGGCATCGCGTCATAGATGTTGAACTTAATAAGTTCACCATCAAACTCATTGGTAAGAGAACCGCTGTGAACATCAATCTTGGTGTTGGCAGTCTTAAGGAAAGGCCAGCCGAGCAAGACTGAAAAGAAATGGGGGCATGGATGAGTTTTCATATCGATGATATAAAAGTCAGCAGGAAATATGAGCTCACTAACCTTCACTAGGATGTCTTTTAAGACATTCATAGGACGAATGACGATCCGGTCTGCCAAATGTATGACAATTCCAGTATCCTTTAGAGGGCTAGCCTTCAATGTCTCATATATGGATAGTGGCATGACATTGATAGAGGCGCCGAGGTCGCACATAGCTTTCTGGATCTCAACTTCACCAATTGTGTAAGGGATAGTGAATAAACTAGGTCCTCACATTTGGCGAGTAAAGTTTTATGTAGGATAGCTGAGACATTCTCACATACGGTGATTTTCTTATTGCCTTTGAGTTGACCTTTGTTAGTGCATAGCTTTTTGAGCAACTTAGCATAACAACATATGTGCTAAGGCATCAAGAAGTGGGATGTTTCTCGCTACTTTCCTCGAGATTTCCAAAATCTCTTTCTCTTCTCTAGCATTTTTATTCTTAATTAGGCGTTGAGGGAACGGAGGTAGGATTTTGAGAGAAGGTTGTGCTTCCTTATCCAAGGTTACCGTTTCAGTGTGGGACGATTGAACTTCGAGCTCCTGCTCAACTTCCATGGATTTAAGGGCGACCTCTTTAGGCTTGGGTTCTTTAGGGGTCTCCTCTAACTCTATGTCGTTACGAAGTGTGATGGCATTGACATTCGCATTAGGATTCGGATGTGGTCGAGAAGGCAACTTGCCTTTCTCATCCGTACGCCCAACATGCAAGACCAGTTGCCTAAATTTAACCTCGAGACTTTTAATGCTAGAAGCATGGCTCACTATTGTTTCATTTTTTACTTAGGCCAAGTCTTTATAGAATTTGTCTTAATTAGCAATGAGTGTCCTCATCGTTTTTTCTAAAGGCCCCCGAATTCGAAGCGGGTTGGGACTGTTGAGGAAGAAGTTGTCATTTTGGAACATACCGTAGGAAGTTCTGGTTTTGGCATAACTATGATAGGGGCTTTTAATGACATGATTATAAGTGTGACTGAAGTTGTTGCCGTATTGATTCCTTGGTGGTCCTTGGAACTCGCTACTTAAAATGTTCGCCTGCTTGTTCTCGAATAAGGTAGGACAAGAGTCAGTGGAATGGTCCTTGGCTGTGCAGAAGCCACAAACTTTAACTTAAGCTTTTCCTGATGTGAGGAATCGCTCATGAGATCAGTGAGTTTATCAAGCTTGTTATTGGCAGAATTTGACCCTACTCCACCATAAAGACTTCGTGAGGGTCCTTCTTCTTCGTCATCAATGTAATGACGCGAATTACTTGCTATAGAGACGTATAGATCAAACACCTCCTCAGTGGTCTTACATCTGTAGTCGCCTCCACAAGCATTGTCAATCATCCGTTTCTTTAGGGGTGTAAGTCCCATAAAGAGGAAACGAACAATGGAGAGGTTATTTTGGCCATGTTAGGGGTATTGCACAAGTAAGCGCTTATAATGAACCTGATAATCGCTAAAAGATTCGCTCCATTTCATTTTAATACTACACATATCTCTAGTAAGTTGGGAGGCTCTAGATTCGGGGAAGAACTCTTTGAGGAATGCAAAAATCATGTCGTTCTGATTTGTGATGGAACCAGGGGGAAGATAGAAGAGCCATTCCTGAGCTTTATCCTTAAGACATAAAAGAAAAGTTGAAAGTTTGACTTCGTCTTCATTAACTCGAGGGGGAATCATGGTCCTACACTTAGAATGGAAGTCCTTGATGAAGGTGACCGGATCCTTACGATCCAATCCATATAAGACAAGGAACATGTTAATGAAACCTGATATGAGCTCGAAATTGTCCATATGGGCTGAGAATGCGATGTAGTATGGCTGATGAACTAGAAGATCCTGTATCCCATTATTCGCCATCCTAATGGTAATGCAACAATCAGCCTGAGGTTATGCCCAAAGGTTAGCTTGTGGTCTTTTTGGAGCCCGATCAACCACTTTTTGATCGAATGGTTGATACTGGTATACTACAGGCCGCTGCTGTTCCACTGATGCATGTGGTATAGTTGGTGCAACAAATTATCGGGGAAGAATAACTAGAGGTTCTTCCCGTCCCTCACGCGGTGCAATGGGTGCATATGGTGCATGTGGGATCCTAATGTGGTCAGCTATCATAGGGGGTTGCTCGTCATTCATTTGAACTCTCGAGGAGTGGTTCCCATACCTGGCTTCTTTCGAGCTTTGATGGCAGATCTTTTCAATCTCCAGGTCAAAAGGGTGTAAAGATTCGGTGGACAGTGATCGACGAAGACTGTGGGATATAAATGTGAACACTAAAAAAGAGAGAAAAAAGAAGGAAAAAGAAAAAAAGAAGAAGTCCTAAGTCAAAAATAACTTGGCCCCCGACAACGGCACCAAAATCTGATGCGTGTCAAATGTGTCAAAATATATAATCCCGATGATATTACTAATGACCATAAGAACTACAGTAGTGGAAAGCATGAGGTCGAACCACGAAGACCAAGTTTTCAACCTAGGCTATGAAACTAAAAATAACTCGAGGTGTTCACAGGAATAATCTCTAAATTAACTAAGAACAACAATAAGAATAACAAGTAAATAAATCAATTAAGGGGAAATAATCTAAACCATCGGTATCACAAATCTCCACAATTTGACATAAATTTACATACGGTCCTCAATTTAATCAAAGCATGCAATTCATAGTAAATTAGTGTAGCTATAGACTCGGTAACGTATGCTGGTTCTCGCACTTCCCTATTTCGATAGTCAAGGTACGACAATGACCACTTCTCTAGTCAAACATGTAACCCTATACTCAAGCGAATTATGTTTAATGCATTGACCGCAATAGGCTTTATGAAGGCACTACACCTAGACAACTGGATCACTAGTGTGTCCAGTTTAGCCTAGATCCCGATAGTATTCAACCGGTCCCAAAAGGGATTAATCAATTGGTATGGTCGGATGCCACTTATGTGGTCTTATTCCACAAGTACGGGTGCGTACAACCCACTGACATGTAAATCAAGAATTAAACACGTATTTAATCTCAATATTTCAAACAATATCAAATGGAATAAAAGACTATGAAAAACAAAATAAATGAATCAATAAATAGATCTCATATATGCGTTTATGCCAAAAAAAAGGTGGTTTGATTCACCACTGTTCAGATTGATGAACTTAGCCGACCATCGTAGTGGTAGACTCCATTAAAATCGAAAAACAATGTCTAGAACAATGATTTGTGGAGAGGAAAAGAAGAAGAACATCAAAGCCGCTAGTGAGAAGAGAAAATAAAAATGTCGATCCCCTGCCAAAACCTCTCATTAAAACTTTCAAAATTGGGTCCCTAATGCCTATTTTCGAGTTTGGCCTGTGACACATGCGTCGGGGATTTTGAGGTGCTAACAGGGTGTCCGACACGTGTCAGTTCGCGATTGGTGGAGGCTGCTATGCACGATGACGTGGCGAGCAACGATTGAGTAAGGACTGCAGTTGACTGGCGTGCTTGTAGAGGATGTTGCCACGTGTTTCCCACCGATTGGAGGAGGACGATGTTAACTGACAGCCGTTGCAGCCGCTGCTGTTGCTTGTTGAGGCCGCATGTCGGACGAGGAGTGGCTAGAGCTACTGACTGGATGACGTGGCGCATGTGGATTGGAGAAGCGGCTGGCTCAGGTATGGACAAATGGGAGCACGCCATGTGGCATATGTGTAGCAGCTACTGCAGCGTTTTGGGGTGCACGTGTCGGTTGCAGATCGAGGAGGAGACTGCTGCTGACGTCTAATGTGGATGAGCTGGGCGAATGGAGGTGTGACACGTGGACTGCAAGGAATCCCACCAATAATGGATTGACACATGGTATGAGAGGGGAAAATCGCAAAAAGTGTCGTGTCTCGAGGCATATCCTCCAGTATCTGATCATTATGTATAAGTAGTCTATTTCACGCAGTTTTTTTACCACGAAAGTAACCGCGCACTTCAACAATCATAAAAACGACAAACAAAGATAATTAGGCCATTTTGGAGATTAACAATAAAAATGACCAAATAAACTATATATAATATGCTTAAATAATGACTTGTCATTCTCTATCTTTATATTACAATGAATTGATTGACATATTTTAGGAAATTGATGCTCGTGTTCAAACTCAAGAAGATAATGCTGTTGTAATCATATTGCTACACAAACATATGACTTGACTTCGAGTTCATTTTTTTTGGCTGGCCTTGACCCAAAATTCAATCATGCTCGAAGGAAATTTTGAGAAAAGATCTACCTCTTGATCTTGAGTCATGCTATGCATATGTTCACAAGGATCACAACCAGAGACAAACTATAGAGGAACCTAAAGTCTAGTCAGATGGCATGGTTTACTTAATTACCCACACACGCTCTGCCAATTCCCAACAAGTTTAAGGGAAAAAATATGGCACTGAAGGAAATAACTATATCTACGCTCATTGTACTGAGGAGGGACACTCTAACCAACGTTGCTATGAAATTATTGGGTATCCTAAATATGAGATTTTACAAAAAACCTCGAAAGAAAATTCGATAACTTGTCGTTACTACCACAATAAATGAACAAGTGATTGCATATACTTCAAATACAATTGTAGCACATGTTGCTAAGGTTGATAATCCAGGTTTATCCAAAACTTATCTTACTATGAATGATGCATGGATTATTGATATAGGTGTTACTGTTCACGTGACAAACGTTTTTACCCATCTTTCATTTTTACCCATCTTTCCTCTGTTTGTTATTCAACTCAACCTCACATACTTACTGCTAATGGAGAATTTACACTCGTTATTTGCGAAGGATCGATACATATGTGAAATTCCATTAATCTTGATAATGTGCTTGTAGTCCCGTCTCTTTCTTCCAATCTTTTATTTGTTAGCTAAATCATAAAAGCTTTGAATTGTACTGTAGTTTTTTGGCCTGATAAATATATTTTTCTGGATATTGCAACATAATGGACACTTGGCTATGGTATTAGACATGAGAATTTGTACTATCTTGATTTGGCCATTGCAAATAATGAGATACCTAATCAAGCAAAAAATATCAAGGGGAGTCAAGGAAACAATGATATGGCATGGTTGTGAAATTTTCATCTTGGTCATCTATTATTTAATTATCTTCACAAATTGAAACCAGGTTTATTTTTACATACAAATTTTAAGTTTAATTGTGACATTAGTGAAATGGCAAAGAGCCACATAATTTCTTATATGCCTAGTTAAAATAAGAGTACTAGACCTTTTATGACTATCCACTTTAATGTTTGGGGACCACTCTAATAAGAATACATTTATCGATGAGTGTACTCGTATGATTTGGATATCTCTCCTACAAAACAAGGGAGATGTTTGATATGTTTTCAAGATCTATATAAAAGGGTGCCTTCTCGATATTAATGTCGAATTCAAGTTCTTTAATCTAATAATGGTGGGAGTATATAAATTCTAACCTGGAGACTTTTTGTCAAGAAAATAGAAGTCGACACCAAACTTCATGTACTGGTACACCCAATAAAACGTTTTGGCAGAATGAAAGAAATTATAAATACTTGAGGTTGTTCAAGTTTCTAGTTTAGAATGGAAGTGCCTCGAGAGTATTGGGGTGAAGCCGTTCACTCTGGCGCATATCTTATCAATCAAACTCCATCATGAGTAATTGATTTCAAAACCATATCAAAAGCTCCATGAACTTATCTCAACATCAACCAGTTCGAATCTTGAACCACGTGTGTTTGGTTGTACTGCATATGTCCACCGGTTTACAGGTAAGCTAGATCAACAAGGTGTCCACTGCATATTTGTTGGATATGCAGATTTCAAAAAAGGATCTCTGCGCTATGATCCTAATGAAAACAAAATGTATGTAACTTGAGATGTTACATTCCATGAAGATCTTCATTTTTTCTGTGGTCATGACTGCTCTCTTCATGGGGAGACAACACTTAATTTAAGTGAAGATAACACTCATGAGTTTTTTCAAGAACAAGCACAAATTGATATGTAACCAGATGTTGAACTTTTGAATATTGATACACATCCAGAGGTTTTTGGCAGCACTCATAAGAACTAAAATAATACAATTTCCCAAGGCACACCAACAGCCATAAAAGCTCCAAATATGTCTCCTAAGGTAACATCATTACCTTCATCTCCTGTAATACATGAGTCAACTCCTATTGAAATTGAACCAAGATATCCGATTAGGATAAACAAAGGGATTTTGAAAATTCAATATGATGTTGATTTTAAAGCTAAGACTAAACATCCCATTAATAATTATACATCTTCTCACCATTTGTCAAAATCTCACGCACTTGTTGTAAACCAATTATTCGCTGTATCTATTTCAAGCAATGTGCAGGAAACATTGATGGCTTCAAAATGGAAGAAAACTATGAAAGATGAAATGGAAGCCTTGTAGAAAAATCATAAATGGGAACTTGTATCGCTGCCCGTGGGGAAGAAAACAGTAGGGTGCGGGTGTATTTTTACGGTCAAACTCAATCCCAATGGGATCATAGATCGCTACAAGGCAAGACTTATTGCTAAAGAGTTGCATAGAAGTACGAAATTGATTATGGAGATAGATTTGTTCCTGTAGCAAAAATAAATACCATACGAGTACTTGTTTCCATCGTAGCAAATCAAGATTGTCTACTGCGATAATTTGATCTTAAAAATGTATTTCTCAATGGAACTTTGGAAGAAGAAGTATATATGGATCCTCCTTCGGGTATAAACTGTGATGGAAAAGTATGCAAACTAAGAAGAGCCTTATATGGATTGAAGCAATCCCCTCGAACATGGTTTGGAAGGCTCTCAACTTTCATGAAGAAGATTGGATACAAACAAAGTGATGTAGATCATACACTCTTCATCAAGCAAGTTTTTAAAAAGGTAACTACATTTATTGTGTATGTTGACGATATGATTGTTACAGGAAATAACTCAAATGAGATAGCTGCCCTCTAAGAAAGCCTTGCAACGGAGTTTGAACTTAAAGAACTTGTGCTGGATTGAAGTTGAAGCTCCAAGCAATGGAGATACTAGCAGAAAGCCTTTCGTTGGTCACTTGTGTTGGATTGAAGTTGCATGATCTTATGCTGGATCGAAATTGAAGTTGAAGTTGCAAAATCAAGTAATGGAAATAACTCAAACAATGCAAATCATATACTCTTCATCAAGCAAGTTTTTAAAAAGATAACTACCCTCCAAAAAAGCCTTTCGTTGCTCACTTGAAATATTTCTTAGGCATTGAAGTTGCAAAAGCAATGGAATCTCTATTTGTCAATGAAAATATATGCTGGATTTACTAGCAGAAACTAGTATGCTTGACATTAAACATATTGAGATGAATCACAAGTTAGCTTTTCAACAAGATCAAACTCCAACAAATAAAGAGAGGTATCAAAGATTAGCTCGGAGACTAATATACTTATTGCCTATG